>CM067324.1:59376875-60030000 GCA_034376525.1 Nicotiana benthamiana
AAAAATATAAACAACGGACCAAAATAATAAATTCACTCGAAGGGAGGGAGTATAGTTTATGAGTTAAGACTTCACGCTTACAGGTGAGAAACTGTGAAAGACAGAGAGAGGCACGTGGACCTCCCTTTTGGCTCTTCCATTTTTCCTATTCATTTTTACTGCCATCGTGCGTGTCACTGCAAATCTGCACATCTCTCTCTCTCTCGCTCTCTATTTATTTTATATATATAGGGAGGCATAAGAAAAGAGGAAAATAAACATTTCGGAAGTATCCAACTTACTCCCTCTCTTTAAAAAATATGAACTTTTTTATTAATTAGGGAGTCAAACAAGATTTTATTTAACCATTTTTTTATAAATAATTTTAATATTTTTAATTATTAATTATTTTAACTTATAGTGCTTTTTATATAATTTTTAAATATATAAGTTTATTTTAAAAAACTTAAAGACTGTATGTTCGACTTTATACAGAAAATTAACTATTTTGAGCCTTTTTACTCCAAAAAAGTACAAACAAACTAAAATTTTATTGTGCTTAATTTGTCAAAGAGAAAAGGAAATAAAGTAATTTTATGGGGCTACACGTATATGGATGTTTGGTTTGCGAGAAGACACTAGCAGAATGAAAAGACGCTAACAGAGTGTTTGGTTTGTGAATTAAATTATAATACAATTGGATGTTTGGATCTATTATCACGATCTAAACATATGGTATACAATAAATAAATAAATAGTACTACATTCGGTTAAATAATGAGCTATTTTTTTAAATTTGTTCCAAAATAAATGACACACTTTTAAGAGTAGATTTTAAATATATATTGAATAATATATTTTGGCATATTTAAATTATCATGTAAATAATAAGTAATACCAAACATTGAATATTATTGTTTTTGAATAATTAATTTTATATTAATTAGAATTTTTAATTTTTATTTTTATTTTACGTTTTATATTTAATTGAATTATTTTTAATAAATGTTTACATTTATTTTTCTTTTCTAAATAATAATAATCACAAATTGAACTTTTACTGTTCTTTTCTAATAAATATTTTAATTTTTTTCTAAATAATAATAATTACAAATTGAACTTTTACTATCCTTTTTTGTAATTTGATACTTAAAAGTGATTTTTTTAAAAATTGGCCAAATATGATGAGCTTGTAAAAAGTACCACTCAAACAAATCGGCCAAACACAAACTATTTATTTTATAAAAATAATTTTTTTTGTAAAGCACTTTTTGAATAAAATTACTTTTTAAAATAATTAATTTTTGACAACTTGACCAAGCGAGCTCTAAGTTAGATAAAAATTAGTTCCCAATACTGTTGGAATGAATCCAAATAAAACACTTTAGCCTTCATATCGAATTACTTGGAACAACAACATAAGCGGAAGCGTACCTGAATCCATAAGTGCAAGCTCCTTAATCCTTCTTGAAGATTGTTCAAGATTTGCCTTTGGAAGCTCCTTGATCCTTCTTGAAGATTGTCTTGAAGTTTTGGCTTTCACTTGACATCCAAGACAAATGTGAGGATTGGTTTTCCACTTGATATGCAAGAACAAGTTTGTGCTCTCTCGCTCAATGGGAGGAAGAAGAAGAGAATGTCTTGCATTCTTGTGGGAACCATAATCCCCCTTATTATAACATGTGAGTTATGAAACTCAAAGGTCACAAGAATGTAACATTGGTTACATGTATGTAACCTTAGTTAGCCCATCATTAACTAAGGTTACTCTTTTGGGTATCTACACATTAGTCCTACACTTTATATGACAATGTACTGGCCCCCTTAACAATAATGTCCATAAGATCACTAATATAGGCCAAACCAAAAGATAGCACATAACATATAATTAATCCATATAATGTCCATATGTATGTAGTATAAGTCCAAATGTCTAACAATCTCCCACTTGGACTATACATTCATGCATATGTACAAACCTTAGCATTATATGTTACATTATAACTTTATGAGCTCAGAATTGCTATCATAATAAAATTGTCATGAACAATCCGGTCCATCAATCATACCAACATAGGATCTAAGAGATCTTAGTTACTCTTGTGTAACTAGACCCAACATAGATCACATATATCAATATAACCAACGACATGGATCAAGTATAGGTGTGTAGCATGGAAATAACATAAAGTGTGGTCTGAAATAGAATGTCTATTTCCAACTGGTTCTCTTTATTGAGATCAATCATAAACCTTAAGAGTACATAAAAAACTTTAAAACTGAATATCTGCAGATATAACCTTAAAACTGAATTAATGAATGTAATGGACAATACATAATTGTATAATACAAACTCCCACTAAAATTCATAATCCTTAACCGACTTGACACCCATGCAAGCAATATGCTCATGAAATACTTTGGGTGGCAATCCCTTAGTGAGCGGATCCGCAATCATGGAGTTTGTACTGATATGCTCTATGCAAATTGTCCATTCTGTACTCTTTCTTTAACAACCCGAAATTTGACGTCCATATGTTTTGCTTTCGTCAAACTACTGTTATTGTTAGCATAAATGACTGCTGATCTGTTGTCGCATAATAGCCTGAGTGGCTTTTTAATGCTGTCTACTATGCGCAGTCCACTAACAAAATTTCGCAGCCATAATGCCTCATTGGATGCTTCATAACATGCCATGAATGCCGCTTCCATAGTGGAAGTGGCTGTAAGAGTTTGCTTGATGCTTCTCCAAGAGATAGCACCGCCAGCAAGCATGTAAATATAGCCTGATGTAGACTTCAGACTAACCTGACATCCAGCAAAACCGGAGTCGGTGTACCCGATGATCTCAAGCTGGTCCGATCTCCGATATGTAAGCATGTAATCCTTTGTTCTCTGTAAGTACCTCATGACCCTTTTGGCTGCCTTCCAATGGTCCATTCCTGGATTGCTTAGATATCTGCCCAGCATCCCAACAATGTATGCTATATCAGGTCGTGTACATACCTAAGCATATATCAGACTACCTACAGCCGAAGCATAAGGTGTCTTTTCCATTTCCGTAGTTTCAAAATTATTATTTGGGCACTGTTTGAGACTAAACTTGTCTCCCTTAGCAACAGGGGTGTTGCCTGGTTTACAATCCTGCATGCCAAATCATTTAAGAACCTTATCGATATAGCCCTTTTGTGACAGACCGAGAACACCTTTGGAGCGATCTCGTTGTATCTGAATTCCTAATACAAAAGAGGCATCACCAAGATCTTTCATTTCAAATTTCTTTGAAAGAAATTTCTTAGTTTCATGCAATAATGCTAAATCGTTACAGGCAAGCAGTATGTCATCGACATATAAAACCAGAAAAATATATTTACTCCCACTGAACTTATGGTATATACAGTCATCAGCAATATTCGGTTCAAAATCAAAAGATGTAATGACTTCATGAAACTTATAATACCATTGACGGGAAGCTTGCTTGAGCCCATAGATGGATTTCTTTAATTTGCAAACCCTTTTCTTTGAGTCTCCCGAAACAAACTTTTCAGGTTGCACAATATAAATTGTTTCCTCAATGTCACCATTGAGAAACGATGTCTTAACATCCATCTGATGAAGTTCAAGATCAAAATGTGCTACTAGTGCCATTATAGCCCTGAAAGAGTCTTTCGATGAAACTGGAGAGAAAGTCTCTTTATAATCAATGCCTTCCTTTTGAGTGTAGCCTTTTGCGACAAGACGAGCTTTATACTTAATGACATTGCCCTCTGAATCCCTCTTGGATTTTAAAATCCATTTACAACCAATTGGTTTAATACCTTCGGGCAATGTAACAAGCTCCCAAATGCCGCTATCGCTCATAGACTTCATCTCATCATTCATGGCATCAATCCACTTTTGAGAGTTAGAACCTTTAATGACTTGACGGAAGTTGATTGGATCATCTTCCTCAAGTCCAATGTCACTTTCTTGTTCTTGGAGAAATACAACATAATCATCCGAATTGCATTTCTCCTCTCTCTAGTGGATCTCCTTAATGACACTTCAGTTTCTTGAGGTTGTTGAGTTTGATTTTCATTAGTAATATCAGGAACTTGATTAGGGAGATTTTCAAGATTGTCTTGAATATCCGTGTCAGGAATGAGAACACCCTGACCAAGATCAACAACTTGAGAGAAAGACACATGTTCTTCCTCAAAGACAAAATCTCTAACAACTTTATCTCCCCACCCTCCAAACTCAATATCCTCAAAGAATCGAGCATTACCCGTCTTAAAAATAGTTCTAGAAATGGGATCATAAAACTTATACCCCCTGGATCTTTCAGAGTATCCAACAAAATAGCTACTAACTGTTTTAGCAACCAGTTTCTTTTCATTCGGCCAATATGGCCTTGCCTCAGCTGGACAACCCCAAATGTGTAAGTGCTTAATACTGGGTTTATTTCCAGTCCAAAGTTCATATGGGGTTTTGATTGTAGCTTTAGTTGGAGCTCTATTAAGAATATAAGCTGCGGTTTTCAATGCTTCTCCCCAGAGTGAGTCTGGCAAAGTAGTACGACAAATCATACTTCTTACCATGTCCTTAAGGGTCCGATTTCGTCTCTCAGCTACACCATTCAAAGTAGGACTGCCTGGCATAGTATACTGAGGAACGATCCCACACTCATCTAGGAATTTAGCAAATGGCCCTGGACGTTGTTCACCTGAACCATCATATCTACCATAGTATTCACCACCACGGTCAGATCTAACAGTTTTAATCCTTTTGCTTAGTTGATTTTCAACTTCGGCCTTATATGATTTGAACACATCTATAGATTGGGACTTTTCATGAATGAGATATAGGTACCCATAACGAGAGTAATCGTCTATGGATGTGATAAAGTATTGTTGACCATTTCTACAAGGTGTAGGGAATGGCCCACAAATATCCGTATGTATCAATTCTAAGACATCCGGAGCTCTCTCAGCACCTAATCTCGTCTTGTTTGTTTGTTTACCCTTGATACACTCAATGCAAATATCCGAGTTTGAGGAATCAAGAGAATCAAGAATTCCATCTGACACAAGTTTCTGAATTCTTTGTTTAGATATGTGACCCAAACGTTTGTGCCAGAGTGATAAAGAATTCTCATTAGTTAATTTTCTTTTGGTACCACTTGAACTTGTATGCAAAGTTTCATTATGTGAGGTTATTATGTCAACCAAATATAGGCTATCATATGTTGATAAAAGACCAGTACCGATAAGATTTGAACCTTGAAAGAGACTAACTTTATTGCCACCAAATGAACATGAATAACCGGATATGTCCAATTTGGGAACAGAAATTAAATTCCGTCTAAAAGACGGTACAACAAAAGTCTCATTCAAATCTAAATAAAAGCCAGTCTTAAACAACAGCCTAAATTTTCCAATAGCCTCAACTTGAACCCTTTTGTCGTCACCCACATAGATGTATCTTTCACCATCATTTGGTTTTCGGCAGTTCAGGCAACCCTGCATAGATATACTTATGTGAGTAGTAGCAGCAGAATCTACCCACCAAGTATCCGTAGGTACCGAAATTAAATTAACTTCAAAACAAACAAGAGAAAGAGATATACCCTTTTTTGCACGCCAAGCGTGGTATTTGGTACAATCTTTCTTCATGTGATTAGTCCCCTTACAGAAAAAGCAACCTGATTCTGTAGTTTCAACCTTAGGTTCCTTATGTTGCTTCTTCTGGGGCCTTGCAACCGCAACTTCCTTATTTTTCCTCTTCTTATTATCTTTAGAAGAGGATGTCAAATGAGCACTTTCTGTCTTATCTTGCTTTATTCTCTCTTCCTCTTGCACACAATGTGAAATGAGCTCATTAAGAGTCCATTTCTCCTTCAGGCAGTTGTAACTGACCTTAAACTGATTAAAGTATGCAGGAAGAGAGATCAAAACTAAGTACACAAGCAGTTCCTCAGGTAATTCTAACTTGAGTGACTTTAGTTTCGAAGCAAGATGAGACATTTCCAAAATATACTCCCTTATGTTTCCCTTGCCTTTATACCTCATGGAAACAAGTTTACTCAAAAGAGTACTTGTTTCCGCCTTTTCGTTTTGTGCAAAACGCTTTTCAAGGTTTTCAAGGAAAACTTTGGCATTATTTTCATCATTCATAGTGCCCTAAAAGATTCTGGAATTGCACGTTTCATGATCATTAGACTCATGCGATTTGAGCGTTCCCACTTCTCAATCTCCTTCTTTTCATCAGAAGATGTATCCTCAAGAGAAGCAGGTTTCTCAATCCGAAGTGCAAGGTCTAGATCCATGCAACCGAGAACTATCATAATGTTCTCTTTCCATTCCTTAAAGTTTGTGCCGTTAAGTACAGGGATGCTGTTAATGTTTGCAGATATTGTAGCAGCTGAAGAATTCACTGAAAATAGAACAAGGACAACTTAATACATGCTTACAATTACTTGAATTTTAAACTGGAGTTTACAGATTCAAAATAGGCAAATCCCATTACAAGATACCTAGCACAACATTGGTTTTAGTATCTGGACAGAAAATCAACTTGCAAGTGGTACTCTTGGTGTAGTAATCAAATATTGACAATAAACTCCTGTCAAAGATCAAGCCTTCCTTTGGGCCGATTTAATATTCACATGGAAAACTTAATAACTGTCACATATTTATCACCACAAGCATGTTCGAATTCCTGCCAAATAACAACCTTCCTTTGGGCCGGTGTTAAACGCATGGAATACTAACATACACAGTCATCTTATACTTCAAAATCAATCAATCTACACAAAAGAGGTACTTTGGTAACATAATATTTCAATGGACTAATTTAAAATATTAGATGCAAAACTAAATAGTTCTTTAAGCCATATATTGAACCTTAACTGAAAAAGTTACATGTTTGACATGTAAAAACTGAACATTAAAAAATTAATCTTAATTGTACAAAACAAAATCTGAAGCATGATGGACAAAAAAATCAATTAATCTTAAAACTGAATATTAATGTACAAAACATTAATAATTAAAAAACTGTATATTAATTGACATATTATTAATGTACAATTAAA
Organism: Nicotiana benthamiana; assembly: GCA_034376525.1. NCBI lineage: Eukaryota > Viridiplantae > Streptophyta > Magnoliopsida > Solanales > Solanaceae > Nicotiana > Nicotiana benthamiana. The sequence goes on from CM067324.1 coordinate 59,383,930, forward strand.
ATCTGAAAACTAAAAAAAACGTTTCAATTAATAATGCATTAATCTTGCATTATGACTCCATTAATATCTTAGTTAAATAAAAAAAACGTTCAATAATAATGAAAAACGTTTCTATTAATTAATTTTGCATTATAGTTTCATTAATGTCACCAGAAAAACGTTTTTAATAAAAAAACGTTATCTTTATTAAAAAAACGTTTCTGTCCAGGACCTTTTGCAGCGACGAACGCTGCCACTAAACCCATAGAAGTCGCCGCTAAATGTATTAGTGGCGACTATGTATTGAAACTGGAGTTGCCGTCACTGAAGGTTATTTGTGGCAACATTACGACGAACGCTGCCACTAAACCCATAGAAGTCGCCGCTAAATGTATTAGTAGCGACTATGTATTGAAAGTGGAGTTGCCGTCACTCAACGATAATAAACTTAATGGGGCTTTCAACAAAAGGCTTAAACAAGGAATCATGTTGTTCAACAACCAAAATTATGCAAATTTCAATATTTCAATTCATATGGTGATAACATGGTATCGAAATACTAAAGTTTATCAACAACAAATCATTCATGAAAGCATGCTTTATCAAGGTACTAGAATTTCAAAATAAAAATTCTATCTTAAGTTAATCATGAAGCTTTATAACATGGATTTCATGAACTTCCAAATGATCCAATACGAAGGAGGCTCTGATACCAATGGTTGGAATGAATCCAAATAAAACATTTTAGCCTTCATATCGAATTACTTGGAACAACAACATAAGCGGAAGCGTACCTGAATCCATAAGTGGAAGCTCCTTAATCCTTCTTGAAGATTGTTCAAGATTTGCCTTTGGAAGCTCCTTGATCCTTCTTGAAGATTGTCTTGAAGTTTTGGCTTTCACTTGATATCCAAGACAAATGTGAGGATTGGTTTTTCGCTTGATATGCAAGAACAAGTTTGTGCTCTCTCTCTCAATGGGAGGAATAAGAAGAGAATGTCTTGCATTCTTGTGGGAACCATAACCCCCCTTATTATAACATGTGAGTTATGAAACTCAAAGGTCACAAAAATGTAACCTTAGTTAGCCCATCATTAACTGAGGTTACTCTTTTGGGTATCTACACATTAGTCCTACACTTTATATGACAATGTATTGGCCCCCTTAACAATAATGTCCATAAGACCACTAATATAGGCCAAACCAAAAGATAGCACATAACATATAATTAATTCATATATTGTCCATATGCATGTAGTATAAGTCCAAATGTCTAACAAATACTACTATTGAACTTCGTTAAAATTTACCCAATCAATATTGTTTTAATGGCCATATATTATTAAACATGTGTAAAACCATTTAAAATTAATTAAATTTATAATTATCAAAGTTTTGACTAAATTAAATAGAGAACATGTAAAGGCAAAGTTAAAATGAAATTGGATTTTGGAAGTCATATTAGAGTTCTTATAGAGTAAGCAGATGTACATGCTGAAAGTTAAAAGGGGATGTTATTGTCAATATAGTAAAGCCCTATAATGCCACGATAATACTTCGTTAGTAAATTGTATTTGTGAACTGATTTTGGAAAAGATAAAATAATATAAGTAAAAAAGAAAAAATAGAAATAGAATTTAATTTAAGCACATTGAATTCATATAGTTTCTTTAAGGAATTTAATCCCCTCCTAATACCCCGAGGTTATGGATTATTTCCTCCAAGGATAGAACGAATTACACAATTGTGTAGTGGTACTTCAAACCCAATATTTCAACGAACATAAAGTTCGGTAGCAAATCACACTTACTTACTGTTGCTTTCTTTGAAGTTAAAATAATGCTGAAGAAGAAGGAAAAACTCAGAAAATCATATGAAAAATATGAGAGAATGAACTTGTATTTATAGCCAATAATGAGCTGAAATATGAAGAGGCGCAACTTTTCAGAATAGTTGTTAATACAAAATGGGCATAACATAAATGGCTATTTACTCAACAATAAAGAGGGAAAATTTAAAAGGTAGTTAATTTTTAGCTACAAAAATAGAAAATAAAAAATGGAAATGGTTTGATTATAATATTAATATTTTGGATTTAATATTAATATTTTGTTATTAAAATGGATATTTAATAACATCTCTATTAATATTTACTATTAACAAAAAAATTTGGTCCAAAAAATTAATCAATCAATCGATCATTTGACCAAATCCAAATCCGAATCCGAAGTCGAAGCCGAGCCATATGAGCGATGACGGTGACAGCGAAATCCTTGCCTTTTTCTCAACTCTTTAAGAGCTAGAAAAAGAGCAATTGCTTATATACCCATTAAAAAACACCTTCATCTTTCAATATAGGACAATGTCCTTTCATCAAGGAGGGAATCTCAAATGAAACTCAAATATTCCATTTTCCCTCTATTTTTCATTCACCATCTTTACGTATTTGTCACACCTCCTTTTTTAACAAAAACCTTCACTAAAGCTTCTTAAATAAATAAAAAGATTTAGTAAACCTTGAAAAGGGTTTTCTAATTTTTGAAAATGACAAAAATTTGTGTTCAAAAGGAAATAACTAAGAGTTGCCACCCAATATTTAATTTCGGTGTGTCAGGTCACCGTTTTTTCTAAAAATAATTTTTCCTTTTAAAACGTTAGACTTCAAAACTAGTCCGAACCAGAGATTTATGTAAGGGGGTCATTTGACTTGGGGAGAAGGTGTTAGGCACTCCCCAAGTCCCGTAACTAGTACGGTTGCGTACTTGATCTAATGAGCTTTTAAATATTCAATTGAGATAAAAAACACAGAAAAAAATAAACACACAAGAGGCTCGAGGTCGTCCCTACCTAATGAATGAAAATAAAATAAAAATAAAAGTACTAAAAGTCCTATACTATGCTAAGCTAATGCTCTATCGATGATGCCTCGACCTCCAAATACAAAATACTTTGGGGTATACCCCCGGATAAAAATATATTTCTCCTCAAGGCAAACCCTGGATAAATTAAACTAAGGGACAACCTCTCGCCTCAAAATTAAAAAAAGTCCTAAAGCTTGCCTACCTAAATGCGGTCGGCCTAAGAAGTCTCCTACTGATTCAATTAATAAATGCGCAATAAAGAAATAGCAAAAATAAAAAAATAAAATTATCCAAGACTCAAATCATATTAATACTGGTATTTGCCATGGTCATCCAAGTCGCTTTTTTATATTACTTAAACAGTTAACTCATTCAAGGCAAAATGTGAGCGGTAGGAATGCCTTATCAAACAATCAAATGTTAGTCAATTATTACATTTCGTGGCAGACTTTGAGTAGGGAAAAAATTTAAAAAAGTCTACGATTGAATTTTTAATCTAGCATGTTAATCTTAGTATGAATCAAGTGTGCCCACTGCCCGTCATTCGTATTCCCTTAGCAAACAATTACAAAGAAAACAAAATCATTAATCACACATATAATGATCAAAACTCACATTTAATTCATGCACAATCATGATCTAAACACAAAACCATGTATAAAATAAAGATCTAGAGCTTAAAAGAAAGAGAAAGCGGCCTCTAAGGAGATGTGGCTATTTCAAAACTTGATGATGCACAGGGCCACGATCGGATCCTCGAACTGCACCTCGGACGGACAAGACTCACTTACTCCAAATTCCAAAACAAATGAGAATGTGATTAGAAGAAGAAAATAGCGCAACAGTGACATAAAATGAGATGTCGCCACGTTCGAGGTGAAGGAATCGCCAGCTAGTGGTCACTGTCGACGTCCGATGGAATTGCGATAGAAAGGGCGGCTGGTGAGCAGCTGATGGTTGTGGGAGAGTGGTTGACTGGCGTGTAATAGTGATGGTGTGAGATGGTTGGTGTTGTTGATATTTCTCCGGCGAGTCTTCTGAGATGGGTCTACTTGGCGTGAAGTTCAGGTGCTATTGTTTTGTTGGAGAAAAAGAGGGGTCGCTGGGTCGTTCAGCTGGTGTTTGAAGAAGAAGACCAAGTGGGGTGGAGGGATGTGAAGGAAACGGGTTTTAGGGGTAGGGGTCTTCAAGGTTTGGTGTTGTATGTGTGTTTTGTGCTGCTGGTGTGAGGTCGTTCTAGGTTGAAGAAAGAGAAGATGCGGGGTGTTGTTCGGTTCTCCGAAGATGAGGAGGGTGAAGCTTAGCGGAAGCGCTGGTTTTTCCGGCGAGCTTTGGGCGTGGAGGAGGCAGCTGCTTAGGTGGTTTTGTGGTTGTGGAGACTGGGTTCTAGGGTTTTTCTTTTCTATTCTCCATTGTTGTCCTGTGCAGGTTAAGGTTGAGGAAGAAGAAGAGAGCTAGGGTTTTACATGTCTATTCTCCATTGTAATATTGTGTAGGTTAATGTTCTCACGAAGAAGTAGCTAGGGTTTTCTTGTTGTAGTCTTGTTAGGGGTTTTGGGTTATGGAAGAAGTGGGTTTCGAATTTGGGCCTAAGATTTGACCCATTAGGCTCAAAATATTGGTCTTGTGACATGAAAAATAAGAACTAATCCAAAAATTCATTCTTTTATTTTATGAAAATAATATTGATAACGAAATATACTACAAAAAACTAATTAATCTTAATTAAGAAGAACAAACTATTAAATTAAACATGAAACTATTAAGTAGAGAAATATGAAATTATTTTTGTAATTTTTAGTTTTGTTTTTAAAATAATGTAAAAATGTCAAAATTAGTTGAAATAACTATAAGCCTAAATTAAATATTTTACGCTAAAATGGGTGAAATTTCGGGGAGGGTAAAAGTTACTTGTCTACAGTATTAATATACTTAAAACCCCACCAATTCCCCACATGAATGGGGAATGACTATATCACGAAAATATGCATGAAAAGTGTGTAATTCGCAAGCAAGTATTAATTGCATCTGGATAATTAGGTTTCCTTTTGATTTTTTTGTAGTAAACATATGTCGAATATACTCGGTCAATCGGTAGAGTTGATATCTTTGAACCGTCAAACTTTGGTGTATACCTAGACAACCATAAGACACACAATCAACCCTTAACCGTCTTTGTTTCTCATTGTTGTGTACGTTTCTGCCATGAACATCGCTTCGTTTTATAAGTGCGTAAAGAACTGGCATTACAAAGTTCTCCTTGATGCGGATAACACTTCGCACTTACATAAGTGATTCCTAAACGTGTCATCCCGTAGATACTATTTGATATACTCAGTATCAAATTTAGAAATCATTGAAAAACCCTAAATGTTTTATCCTTGGTACTGAACATTGTCTCATCACGAGAATGGACCAAAATTTTAGTTGACAATGTTGAACCGTCATTAATGACTTTGTTTGATCTCCTTGAACCTGGATCTTGGTATCTCCAGTCTTCTAGGCAGAGTTACCACCATAAAGATTTGTTCTCAACCATAATCTCATTCCTCTTGATGATTTCTCAACTACCTCACTAGTTAGACCTTTTGTAAGTGGATCCGATATATTATTACTTGACTTTACATATTCAATCGTGATTATTCCTCTACAGAGTAATTTCCTAACAATTTTATGTCTTCGTCGTATATAACGAGATTTACCGTTATACATAACGCTCCTAGCCCTTCAAGTTACCGCTTGACTATCACAATGTATGCATATTGGTGCCTACAGTTCGAGCCAAAATGGAATGCCTTCCAAGAAATGCCGGAGCCATTCAGCTTCTTCACTGGTTTTATCTAAGGCAATGAATTTAGTCTCCATTGTAGAGCGGGCAATACAAGTTTGTTTGGACAACTTCCAAGATACTGCTCCTAAACTAATAGTGAATACATATCCACTTGTGGACTTCAAATCAGCTGAACTGGTGATCTAATTTGCGTCCCAGTATCCCTCAATCACCATAGGATATTTATTATAGTGGAAAAAAAAGCTCTGGGTATGTTGTAAAAATCCCAAAACTCGTTTCATTGTCATCCAATGAGATTGACTTGGATTGCCTGTGTATCGACTAAATTTACTTATAACACAAGCCATATGTGTTCATGTACAATTCATAATGTACATTAAGCATCCCAACACACGAGCATAATCCAATTGTGATATGCTTTGGCCTTTGTTTTTGGATAATGCAAGATTCACGTCAATTGGAGTAGTTGCAACTTTAAACCCTAAGTGCTTGAATTTTTCAAGTACTGTCTTAATATAATGAGATTGTGACAATTCCAGATCTTGAGGAGTCTTATGGATCTTAATTCACAGAATTAAACCAGCAACTCCAAAGTCTTTCATATCAAACTTGCTAATTAGCATCCGCTTAGTATCATTTATGTTGTCAATGTCATTACTCATTATTTACATATCATCAACACATAAGCAAATAATGATTATGTGATTTTGAACATTTTTAATGTACATTAATTTATCTTAAAATCATTTGACAGCATTATTTGGTCAAATTTCGCATGCCATTGTTTGGGCGCTTGTTTAGTCCGTAAAGGGACTTAACAAGTCTACATACCTTATGTTCTTTACTTGGAATGAAAACCCTTCAGGTTGTTTCTGTAGATTTCTTCCTCCAACTTTCCATTTCAGAAGGTTGCCTTAACATCTATTTGATAAATTTCAAGACCATACACTGTTGTTAATGTTGCTAACATCTGTACAGACTTAATTTTTGTAACTGGAGAGTATGTATCAAAGTAGTTAAGACCTTCTCGTTGTCTATGCCATTTGACTATAAGTCTTGCCTTAAATTTATCAATAGTGCCATCATCTTTCATTTTCCTCTTAAAAATCCATTAAGAACCTAAAGGTTTATTTCTAGGAGGAAGATCAACCAATTCTCATGTATGCTTGTTCAATATGGATTCTATTTCACTATTGACTGCCTCTTTCCAAAATAATAATTCCGAAGAATCCATAGCTTCTTTAAATGTTCGAGGCTCATTTTCTAATAAGAAAGTCACAAAATATGGTCTAATTGAAGTAGACATTCTTTGATGTTTACTACGTCTTGGATCCACCTGATTAAATTTACTTTCTTTTGTTTCTTCCCGAGATCGTTTAGATATTTCATCAATCGACTTACATTTCTTTTTATATGGATATATATTTTCAAAGAACTCAACATTATCTGATTCTCTAACCATATTATTATGAATATCAGAATTTTCTTATTTATGAACAAGAAATCGATATGCTTTACTATTGGTCACATATCCTATGAAAATACAGTCAACGGTTTTCGGTCCTATTATGAATATCAGAATTTTCTGATTTATGAACAAGAAATCAATATGCTTTACTATTGGTCACATATCCTATGAAAATACAGTCAACGGTTTTCGGTCCTATTTTTACCCTTTTAGGTTTAGGAAGTTGTAATGCCAAACACCCCCACATTTTAAAATAATTCAAGTTGGCCTTCCTTCCTTTCTATTTTTCATATGGAATGGATTGTATTTTTCTATGGGATACTCGATTTAGTATCCGATTAGCCGTATGAATGGCTTCCTCCATAAGTTCTGTGGAAACACAAAACTTATCCGCAATGAATTCATCATCTTCTTTAACAAACGATTCTTCTTCAACAATCCCATTAGATTGGGGTGTGTAAGGGGCCATTGTTTAATGAATAATTCCACATTCTAAACATGTTTGTTCAAAAGGAGATTCATATTCACCACTCGTCTCACTTTTTATCATTTTGATTTTCTTGTTAAGTTGTGTCTCAACTTCATTTTGTATTGCTTGAATGTGTCTATTGCTTCACACTTTACTCTTTACATAGCAATATCGATTACTATTATCACTAAAAGTTATGAAATACTTCTTTCCCCTATGAGATGGTATTGTCTTCATGTTGCAAATATCTGTGTGAATTAAGTCTAAGGGATTTGAATTTCTTTCAACTAAATTATAATGATGTTTAGCATACTTAGATTCCACACATATTTGATATTTACATTTGTAGAATTCAAATTTAGGCAATACTTTCGAGTTAATCATAATGACCTGAAGTATGCCATAATTCATTTGACTCAAGTAAGACAAAGCTGAAATTTTATTATTAACTTCAAAAACTATTATATTTAGCTTAAAAAGGCCCTCAGTAAGGTAATCTTTTCCTACAAACATTTCGTTCTTACTTATTACAACCTTATCGGAAACAAAAACAAACTTAAAATCATTCTTAGCAAGAAATCTAAGAGATACTAAATTCTTCCTAATCTCAGGAACATAAAGGACATTGTTCAAAGTCACCACCTTGCTAGAAGTTATCTTCAAAAGGATCTTCTCACATCCTTCAATTTTGGCGGTTGCAGCATTTCCCATAGAAAGAGTCTCTTCGGGTCAAACGGGAGCATATGTTGCAAAGGCTTCCCTAATAGCACAAACATGGTGAGTGGCTCCAGAATCAATACACCACTTCTTAGGATTTCCCACCAAGTTGCATTCAGAAAGCATATAACACAAGTCATCAACATCTTCATTCTTTTCAACCATGTTTACTTGACCCTTCTTCTTGTCATTCTTTAGAGCTCAACACTCCGTATATTTGTGCCCAGCTTTCCCACAGTTGTAGCAATTTTCGTTGAACCTCTTCTTACATGGGTCGCTTTTCGTTCCAGAAGTCTGCTTCCTCTTTATCTTAGGTTGATAAGTATCCTCAATAATGTTTGCTCCCATTATTGTTGAGTTTCCACGGTCTGTGTTTTCTGCAACTTTGTTGTCCTCTTTGATTCTCAACCGAACAATAAGATCTTCAAGGGACATCTCCTTTGTTTTTGTTTTCAAGTAGTTTTTGAAGTCCTTCCACAAAGGAGGAAACTTCTCAATCATCACTACTACTTGAAATGCCTCATAGATAACAAGGCCTTCAATGAAAATTCTGTTAGTAAAAATACTAAGATTACTACATTCAACATCCGTATTAATTCGATTTATACCTTCAGCAAGGAAATCGTGAACAATCACTTGCAATTCCTAGACTTGGGTAATAACAGACTTGTTATATACCATTTTGTAGTCCAAAAACTTAGCGGCAACAAATTTCTTCAACCCGACATCTTCAGTTTTGTATATCTTTTCTAGTGTAGTCCACAATTCTTTTGACATTTCCATGCCACTGTAGATATTATATAAATCGTCCTCCAGTCCACTAAGAACATAATTCTTTCATAAAAAATCAGAATGCTTCCACGCCTCAATCATAAGAAAGCATTCATTTTCTGGAGTTTCATAGGACAGAACAGGAATATCTTTCTTGATGAACTTCTGCAAACTTAAAGTAGTCAAGTAGAAGAACATTTTCTGCTGCAACTGCTTAAAATCTAACATGAAATTTTTTTTAGGTTTATTTGCCAGTGCCAACACCGGTGTTCGGCTTATTGATGCATTAGTAGTAATCATTGGGACAACCTGGTTCCCGTTATCATTAGTCATTTCAGTAAAAGAATGATATAGACAAATGTTAAAATCATGTAATTTCCAGCGGAGTAAAAAACCACAAAGGTTTTTAATCTCCAGAACAATGAGCATAACAAAATTAAAAATAAAAAATAAAATTCCATAAACTTGTTAGTAAACCGTATTTATAATGTAATTCAAGAAAAGATAAAATTATATAAACAAAAATGGAAAAATAGAAACATGATTTCATCTGAGACCACTTAATTCACAGTATTTTCTTAAGGAATTTAAACCCCTCCTAGTACCCAAGGTCATGGATTATTTCCTCCCAGGATAGAACGGATTACATATTGGTATAGTGGTACTCCAAATCTTAGTGTTTCAGCAAACACAAAATTCGGTAGCAAATCACACTTAATGATATTTTTTTTAAAGTTAAAACAATGCAGAAGAAGGAGGAGAAACTTAGAATTCGTATGGAAAATCTGAGAGAATGGACTTGTATTTATAGCCAATGTTGGTCTGAAATCTGAAGAGGTGCAACTCTTAAGAATGCTATTTATGAAAAACGGCCATAGCATTTCATAACATAAATAGCTATTTACTCAACGATAAAGAGGGAAAATTGAAGAGGGTAGTTAATTTTCTATTACAAAAATAGAAAACGGAGAAATGAAAACTGTTGGATTTTAATATTAATATTTTTGGATTTAATATTAATATTTTGTTATTAAAATTAATATTTAATAATATTTTTTTTAATATTTACTATTTAAAAACATATTTGGTCCAAAAAATTAATCAATCAATCGATCATTTGACCATATCCAAAGCCGAAGCCGAGTGAGCATGACGGAGACGGTGACGACGCGAGGCTTGCCTTCTTCTCTACTCTTTAAGAGCAAGAACAAGACCAATTGCTTATATACCCATTAAAAACCTCTTCCTCTTCCAATATGGAGCAATGTCCCTTCTTAGGCAGAGAATCTCAAATGAAATTCAAATATTTCATTTTTCCTCTATTTCTCATTCACCATCTTTTAAGCATTAATATACTTAAAAACCCAACATACTTGTGATAGGTTCAAATTGAATCCCCAGTAAGGAGTCTTAATTGCTCCAAGCTTATTAACCAACATTTATTTTTGTCATATTTATATAGCAAGATTGTGTACAGGTGTAAACAAGCCAGTGTAATTAAATCCTCGTAAATACTTAAATTATATAGCCGTATTTCCTGAGAGTGAGGGGCGCTAGTGCAATGCCGCCCTGGTTAGTTGGTGACCATACCCTTAATTTCTACCAGAAAAGATAAGAGTTAAATAATGGAAACTTTACAAGGTATACACCCCATTTATTATAAACTAAAATTATTTTAAAATATTACTTTTTATTGGAGAAAACGAATATTACACGTGAAGTTAATTATGTGGCTGGCATGACAAGACATGTAGATCGCTAGAAAAGTGAAATCAGAAGAACAGTATTAGAAAAAATGTGAGTCTTAATAGATACGAGCAAAACGTCTAAGAGATGGGAAGAAACGGTCGTTCGAGTCTCTTTAGTGGTTTGAAGAGGCACCAAGGAGTGAACCAAGACAGTAAAAAGGAAGATTCATTGGTCTTCAACTGATGAGCATGGATGATTACAAACGTTACACAATCTTCACGAAATAGTTACGATTACCAATTATAACATTTCATTAATGTCATTAATGCTCATAATTATTCGATCATAAAAGGGAAACGACCTTGTACTTAGAGATCACTATATAAGGGAAAGAACTGTCATACATATGGACACGTTCTGATTATTATTGTAATATAAGTACTTACTTTTGCTTTATATTAATTACTTTGTTATTTCATATTCTAATTTCCTTACTTATTGTGAAATATTGATTTTCTTGATTATCAATAACCCGAGTACTTTTAAAAATAGTCTTTGACCGAAATTCCTATTTTTTAGTTACTTCTAAAAATAGTCTTTGACCGAAATTCCTATTTTGTAGTTAAATAAATTAGTTTCGTTATCGGGAATATGATAATATATTCACTTTCCAAATTCTTTTTTTTTATCAAAAAATTATGTCGAATGCTGACAACAACAACCAACAAAATTAGCAACACCAGCTGAACCAACAAAATCAATAAGAGGATGGAACTCCAGTCAATTCACCACGGAACTCTCCTTAACAATCCCGAAAAGGGTCACCTGACAGATCTATATCACATGCGAATGATCAAAACAGGGATGATCAAGCTATTGATGAAACATTAAGGCAGTTAATCACATAACAGGTTAACAATGCTCTTCAAGCTTTTGTTAGTGGGTTGCCAACTGTACCACCAAATCCACCTCTAAATAATACCACAACCATAGAAAATCCATGCTCGGGACTTGCCAATTTGGGCAGTGGAGGAACTCCCAACGAATCTCGTGATAGAAGGTCAAGTATTCCAATTAATTATAATTTACAAAGTTTAGTACCAACTTTGCAGCTCAAGGAGCAGAACGATTGCATATAGCAGATACCTGGTGTTCCACCTATATTCAAAGGAGTTGATATGAATAAATATTCTCAACAAACTTGGAAGCCAAGTGTCACTCCTTTTCCTATTCCAGAAAAGTTTAAGGTGCCCAGTATCACGAAGTATGATGGGACAACTGATCCACAAGATCATGTAAGTGCATTTACAACTAGTGTGAAAGGCAACACTTTGATTAAGCAAGAGATTGAATTAGTGCTGGTCAAAAAATTCGGTGAAACACTAACAAAGGAGCACTAACATGGTATTCTCTTTTATCTGAAAACTATAGTAATTCTTTTGCTGAGCATACAGATTCTTTTATAAAAGCACACTCGACAGCTCAAAAAGTTAACAAAAAGGATGGAAGACATCTTCAAAATAAAACAAAGAGAAATAGGGCTACTCAGTGAATTCATGGATAGATTCTAACGTGAAAGAATGATGTTACCATATGTACCTGATGATTGGGAGGCTATGGCATTTGCAAGTAATTAAAATGAAAAAGCTCAAAAACCACTATTAGACTCAAAGAAAGCATACGAGAATTCCCTGCAACAACTTGGAATGATGTTTATAATAGGTTTAGCACGAAGCTGCAGATAGAAGAAGATATTATCAATCAGTTGGGGGGGGGGTGAAAGAGTAAGTTCGAAGAGGCGACAAGAAATTGAAAAAAGGTCCGGTAATAATATGTATGAACCAGACATGGGACCAGCACGAAGGGATTCACGTTCAAAATAAGAGAACTTGAGGTACAATTCCAGATTAAGGGGCAGAGATTCGAGTTTGTCATCTAAGTTTTGAAAGGAGCGAGACACAAAAGATATGCGGTACAATGATAGAAGTTCAAAAGCGAAGATTGGCAGTTATAGTTTCAATATTATTACATTTGAGGTTGTAGCTATTTTAAGAACTATGGGAGATAAGGTGTAGTGGTCAGAATAAATGTGATCAAACCCCAACAGAATCCAGATTTCTAGTGCGAGTTTCATAATAATCACGGTCATAAAATAACATATTGCAGATTGCTACAAGATAAAGTAGAGCACTTATTAAATCAAGTCTACTGAACTGATTCGTTTAGTAAGAAGGGAAAGCAAGCATATACAAGAATAGACAGGAGCCACAAAAACCTCTGTCACTAAAGAGAACGGTTAATGTCACAAGCGAAGGAGATAAGGTCAATGGTCATGCATATATGACTGCAAAAAAGGTGTCAAAAATCACAGTTACCCACGGAAAGTGAGTTCGCCAAGCTTTGGAAGAAGACAATATGATATTTGATGATGCAGATGTTGATGGAGTGTTGATCCCACATAATAATGCATTGGTAATATTCTTTACTGGTACGTGATACTAATGTGTAACGATATTTTGATTGATCCATGTAGCTCTATAAATATCATTCTTGTAAGAGTGGTAAATGAAATACAAGCTGGTGAAAAATTGGTACCTAAAGCCTGTACCTTATCTGGATTTGAAAATTCAAGTGTTGTCACAAAATAGGAGATAATAAGTTCCACATTCGCAGAAGAAGCAATCAAAGATATGAAATTTCAAGTAATAGATATGGATATGGTGTACAATATTATCCTCGGCAGACCATAGATTCACGAGATAGATGTCGTTCCATCTACTTTACATCAGGTTATTAATTTCCATTCTCAATGGGGAATTAGGCATATCCGTGGTGATCAACAGGCTTCTATAAGTATCAATTTAATGGGGGATTCAAGTATGCAAAATGATGTCGTGGATGTGAAATAGCAATTACGAAATTGAGTTAAGAGCTAAACAACTCAAACCTCAATCGAAGATGGACAAATGGATGTAGACTCAAGGAATGATACTATTCATGAGCCGAAGGAGAACAAAAACATCAAACAACAAGTCAGGAACTCAAAGTTGTGGTGTTGTTTATACATTGTCCTGACAGCAAAGTTATATCAGAACCAATCTGAGCCCAGAGTTGAAAGGTAAGTTAATTGAATTCTTAAAAGCTAATGCAGATTGCTTTGCCAGGACATATTCAGATATGACAGGTACACCCCCATAGATGATGAATTAAAAGATGAATGGAGACCCAACACACCCACCTGTCAAACAAAAGAAAAGGAAGCAAGGATCCTTCAAAAAGCAGGTGACTCAAGATGAGGTACAAAAGCTTTTTAAAATTTGGTCTATCCGAGAGGTAAAATATCCTAATTGTCTAGATAATACTATAATGGTGCCCAAAAAGAATGGTAAGTGTCAAGTTTGTGTAGACTATACTAACTTAAATAAAGCTTACCCTAAAAATTATTTTCCTTTACCGCACATAGATCAACTTATTGATGCTACTGTAGGACATGAATTGTTAAGTTCTTAGATGCCTATTCAGGATATAATCGGATAAAAATAGATCCACATAAGGAAAAAACTTCCATTATTGTAGAAAGAGGGACTTACTATTAAAAAGTCATGTCTTTCGATCTAAAGAATGTTGGAGCCACATACTAGAGGTTAGTAACGAAGATGTTCCAGGAGTACCTGCGAAAACCATGGAAGTCTACATTGGTGACATGTTAATCAAGTCAACACAGGCGAGGGGTCACAACTAACATTTGTCAGATATATTTCAGATTCTCCGCAAATTCAATATGAAGCTAAATCCCAAAAAATGTGCATTTGGCGTGTCATAAGGTACGTTCTTAGGTTTCCTTCTTTCTAACCAAGGAATTGAGGTAGATGCAACACATATTAAAGCTATTGAAAAAAAAACGGATATACTCATTAGCATAAAAAAAGTGTAGAGGTTGACAAGTAGGATAACAACACTGAGAAGATTTATTTTAAATCTTCATAGAAAAGCTTTAAGTTCTTCTCAGTATTGAAAAAGCAAAGCCAATTTGAGTGGACTGAAGAATGCCAATAAGCGCTCAAAAATCTAAAAATATACTTGCCAAACTCGGCATTGTTGGCTAAACCAAAGGACGGCAACAAGCTACTTATCTATCTCACTGTATGAATAATGGTGGTAAGTGCAGTGTTAACTCGAGAAGATAAAGGTAAGAAAACTCCAATTTATTATGTTTGTAAGTCCTTATTAGATATTGAAACTCGATATCCTCATTCAGAAAAACTTGCTTTAGCACTAATAATGGCTTCTAGAAAATTAAGGCCTTATTTTCAATGTTACCCTATCTTTGTAGTGACCTCCTACCCCTTATGAAATATATTGCATAAGCAAGAGTTATCAGGTAGATTAGCCAAGTGGGCCATAGAACTAAGTGAATATGATATCATGTATCAACCTAGATCGGCAATAGAACCTCATGTTTTAGCAAATTTTGTGGCAAACTTCAGCCCAGGGATGGTAATAGAAGCAGAAAAAGAATTGCAATTATTTAACAGGTCCAATCTAGGTACGTGGACCCTATGTACTGATGGCTCCTCGAATGTTAAAACAACGAGTTTAGGCATTATTGTAATCCCGCCTTTGGGAGAAACTATAAGCAAGGACATAAAGTGTCATCCTATTAGTAATAATATGAAGCTGTGATTGTAGGTTTAGAATTTGAACGAGAGCTTGAAATAAAGCAGGTTAATATCAAAAGTAACTCACAGCTTGTAGTTAACCAAATGCAGGGGACATATATAGCTAGAGAGGCGAGGATGCAACAATATTTGGAAAAGGCACAAGATTTGTTCAGGCAGTTCCATACATGGAAATTTGTGCAGATACCTAGGGAAGAAATTGTCGAAGCAAATACGTTGGCTAATCTTGTATCCACTGTAGAAGTAACAACTGAAGATAATTCTTCCGTAATACATTTGTTTCATTAAGCACTCAATAAAAATAAAAATGAGGTAGATTTCGATAATCTATCCTGGGATTGGAGAAACGAGATCGTTAAGTTTTTGCTATATGGAATTCTACCTGAAGATAAGAAAAACGCTCAAGCACTTCGACGAAAAGCTGCCCTTTATTGTTTGGATCGAGGCAATTTACATCGAAAAATATTCGATGGTCCTTTAGCAAGTGTCTCGTACCTTCTCAAACAGAGTATGTGATGAGATAAGTACATGAAAGACATCTTGGAAATCACGTAGGAGTAAGATCCTTGATAAAAATGCAGAATAGAGCAGGGTATTACTGGCCAAATATGGAAGAAGAAGCAGAGAGCTTTGTGGCCAAATGTGAAAAATACCAAAGATATGGTATCAACATGCATCGACCAACAGAGTTATTACATCCGGTTATTTTACCATGGCCTTTTATAAAGTGAGGGATAGATATCGTGGGTCCACTACCACAAGCCAAAAAAAAGGTACAATTTTTATTAGTATTAATTGATGATTTTACTGAGTGGATAGAAGTAGGTGCCTTCAAACAGGTGCAAGAAAAAGAAGTCAAGGATTTCATTTGGTGAAACATCATATGTCGGTTTGGGGTTTCAAAAGAAATTTTGTGTGATAATGGCTGGCAGTTCATACGTGCAAAAATCACAGAATTTTTTTAGAGTTGGCAAATTAAAAGGATTAGTTCAACACCTTATCATTCTGTGGCCAATGAAAAATTTGAATCAACAAACAAAGTTATTATTAATAACTTGAAGAAAAGTATAGAAAAGTCAAAAGGTAAATGGGCAGAAGTGCTACCTAGAGTCTTGTAGGCT
Source organism: Nicotiana benthamiana (assembly GCA_034376525.1). Taxonomy (NCBI): domain Eukaryota; kingdom Viridiplantae; phylum Streptophyta; class Magnoliopsida; order Solanales; family Solanaceae; genus Nicotiana; species Nicotiana benthamiana. Next base: position 59,400,475 of record CM067324.1, read on the forward strand.
TACCGAACAATAGAAAAGACAACTACGGGAAAGACACCATTTTCACTTCTGTATAGTGTTGAAGCCTTAATTCCAGTTGAAATAGGTGAATAAAGTACGAGATACACCCAAGCAATCAAAGAGTCAAACGAGGAGGAGATGCGAATAAATCTCGATTTTCTTGAAGAAAGGAGAGAAACAGACTTGATAAGGATAGTTGCGCAGACACAAATTATCAAGAGATATTACAATAGGAAAGCTCATCTTAGATACTTCAAGATCGGGGAATTCATACTCAAGAAAGTATTTAAATCAAACGCGAGCAGCCAATGCAGTAAAGTTGTGTCCAAATTGGGAAGGACCTTACAAGATTCAAGGAATTGTTGGAAAAGGTGCCTACAAGTTAGAAACCATAGATGACAAGGTTCTACCATCAAGTTGGAATGTTGTTCATTTGAAGAAATATTATTTCTAAAAAAAAGAAATAACCAAGGTCAAGTATCTCTCAACTATGATTTTTATTTTGTACAATTAAAATTATACTAACATTATTAGATGATAGGCCAAAAGTTAGCCCACACCAAATGATGATATTAGACCTGAGGGACATGTGTAAGTAACATAATTCCCGATCTATGCTTACAACCTTTGTGATGGAAATGTAAAGGGTTAAGCAGTCATCATCAAAATTATATATACCTCCAAGGCTCGTACGTTTTTCCTTTTGCAGGAAAGGACCACATGGAAAGAATAATCAAGTGCTCGATTTCATACTTTAAATCTCAAACACTTGGGGAACTATATATATAAGGAAGGCAAATAAGACTGAAAAAATCAGAATTCAAGTCAAGCCTAAGGTCTACCTAACTAATCGAAAGTCAAGAGCAAAGTCAAAAGCCAAAAATTCAAGCCCAATTCAAAAACTTGTGAAGAATACACTCGTGGATGTTAATTTCAAAATATGAATATTTAGGTTAAAGGCGATATTTAATCATGGGTTGAAAGACATACCCTTGAATATTTTACAAATCTATTATAAAGAAAACAGTTCTTAAAGATGAATGGAGGCCTTATCTTCAAGAGCTTCGTAATATTTTTCCCAATGCTTAATCTCACTTCTTAGCTCTTCCTTCTCAGTCAAAGCTGCATCATAAGAAGCCTGTAAGGGGGAAATTTAACTCTCTAAAAATTGAACTCTGTTAGAAGACACTCAGAGATCTTGTTGAGCTTGGAGGAGCGTTTGAACAAGCTCACCAGCGTAAAGTTTTTTCTGGTTTAATAGTTCCTTAAGACCCCTAATCTCTTCAGTGGCTTTAGAAATTTGTTCAGCAAATGAAGACTCAAGAAGGTTTTTATCTTTTCTTGCATGATTCGAAGAGGCTTTCTCAACCGCTAGTTCCGCTGCCATAACCTTTACTTTCTGCTCTAAGGTACACTTATCTAACTCTAATACCTCCATTTCAAGTTGAAGACCTTTCCAATTGTCTGGCTCACTGTGATAGTCATTCATCAGTTGCTCCGTGTGGACAATCCTTTTCATCATCTCTGTACCGATAAGATTGATCTACATAATGAAAAGAGGAATGTGATACTAGTAAAAGAAAAATCACATAAAATAAAAAGACAAGGTTTATATCTTTAAAGATGAATGAAAATATCATTCATCTACGTTAGAGAGCTGTGACATTCCAGTTTAAACTTCTTAACTCGGCCAATATGTGGTTTCAGCCACACGTCAGCTTGGCTTGATTTTTTCAAAAGATTACCATATGCAGGAATCTCGATGTTTCATCTCCCTACTGCTACTAGAGGAACCAGCTTCATCTTGGGAAGTTGTGGCAGTAGCAACAGTTGAGAAAGTCAAAATGTCCAGTGGCGGAGGACTGGCAGCAAAACCATGTATGTGCAACTTAGATTCAATTGGAGTAGACATAGGAAAAGAGGCCAGAGGCAGCTCCTCAGAAATAAAGCCAAAGCTTTCTTCATCAAATTCACGAGAAAGAGTTGTTCGGTAGAGTCACGGGGTGCTATAGGCGTCTCTTCATATGAACTCACTAAAATAGCACACTCAGGCTCGAATATGGGAACATAACTAGGAGGAGGAGTAGTTTTATCATCTGAAATGACCCGTATTCTAGCTTGTAGCTTACGAATCAACGGGCATTCATCCTGTTCCTCTTTGTCTTCAGAGTTCTGTGGTCTATCAACTTTTATTTTTGACGAGGAACTCAAGATTATCTCTTGGCCTTTGAAAGAGAGAGCCTCAAAGTAGTGATTGATTCGGCACTCACACCCCAAATGGGAAACCCTAATAAAGAAAAGGGTTAATAAATACCAAGATAAACATAAAATTAAAGAAGAAAGTGAAAAAGAAAATTACCGTGAGTCTTAAATTTCCATCCAAATCTATCGGAAAGGTATTTTAAAGACCTTTCTTCCATTGGAGCAGCTGTTATCAATTTTTCTACCTAACCACGAAAATCAAAAATTTCCTCAACAGTTCATAAGGTTGCTGAAAAAAAAGTAAAATAGTTACGGCAGTACATTCTTTAAAAAAAGAAGATAAATAAAAGATTGGAAGAGAAACTCACGTGGAAAGTTTCACTTCTCAAGTAAGGGCATGTTTTCTTTGCCTACTAACCCACTTGTAGGAGGAACAACAAATCGGGCATACCAGCCACGATCTTTGTAATTTTCAAGGCTAACCAAAACTCTCATACTTCTCGCTACGAGAGTAAAAACCCCATGGAAGAATAAATTGGGAGAGTGGTGAAGGGTTACTAAGCCAGATTTGACAAGTATCTAAGGCATGCTACAACCTTCCATACAATAGGGCCAATCTGTCCTAAACACACATCAAAGAAACGACAATACTCAATAATAGCTGGGTGAATAGGTGACCCAGGATATATATATACACAAAAGAAATACCAAATTTAAAGAAAGTGATCCTTTGATTCTCATTAGGGACCAGAATCGAGAAGTCAAATTTCCAATAGCAATCTCTACACAAAATAGAAACTGAACTCTCACTTATCTGGGAAAGGTAAACATCAGCACGATTGTGAGAATTCAAGGAAGTAACTTGATTTTTAATTAATTCTCTACCTTTGGAAAAGGAGAGTTCAAATATGAATAATCTCGTTGACAGTAGGTTCACGAAGCAGTTTACTAAAATCTCTATTTCTAGCAAAAGATCTATGTGAAGAAAAAGACCTAGTTCTAGAAGATGATTAGGAGTAAAAATAGGTTAAGAAGACGAACAACATACATAAATTGTCCCTAAACTATGCAACCTTTGACCTTTCCTACTTCTGGTAGGAGCAGAATAAAGGGGATGTTCGTCTACTATGAGAACTTTTCGAGGATCAGGATTTGAAAAAAATATAGTTGTATGAAGAAGTAGAACGTACTGAAGAACAAGAACAAATTGTGAATAAAGAACACCAAAGAAGGGAAGAATCCGGCCAAATCGGATTTTTTGAGGAACGTATCGAGAGAGTTGAATTTGGTTAGACAATGTGTGGGTTGTAAACAAGGATCAGTTTTTTAGCAAGGAGTTTTTCATGAAAGCAAAGGCAAAGGATGTATTTATATGCAGAAGCAGCTGTCATGTAAAAAAAGGTAATGATGGAAACGTTATTATGAAAACTATCACTTCATGGCTGATGCAACCGCAAAAAATCCCTAAAACCTGCTGAAGAGTTGCAGAATCAATTGTTCACTACCATGTGTCATGTGCATTTAATGGAAGTGGCATACGACGTACAAAGGTACATGAGAAACAACGGTAAAAATTCCCGCTTTAAATGAGATCCACTGTCCAATTATTCAATTGATGAATAATTGGTAAGTGGAAGGACTATCTGTATTGGAGAAAATAAATATTACACGTAGAATGAATTATCTGGTCGACATAGCAAGACATGTGGATTACTAGAAAAATGACAGCTGGAGAAGAGCATTAAAAAAGACGTAAGTCTTAATAGATATGAGCAAAACATCTAAGAGATGAGAAGAAACAATTGCTCGAGTATGTTTAGCAATTTGAAGAGGTACCGGGGGAATGAACCAAGACAGTGAAATGGACATATTCGTTGGTCTTAAATTGACTGAGCATGGATGATTACAAACGTTACAGAATCTTCACGAAACAGTTACGATTACCAATTATAATATTTCATTATTGTCATTAATGCTCATAATGATTCGATTATAAATGGGAAAAAAAGTTGTACTTAGAGATCACTATATAAGAAAAAGAAATGTCATATGTATGGACACGTTCTGATTATTATTGGAATATAATTACTTACTTTTTCTTTCTATTGATTACTTCGCTATTTCATATTCTAATTTTCTTATTTATTGTGAGAATATTGATTTTCTTGATTATCAGTAACCTGAGTACTTCTAAATACAGACTTTGACTGAAATTTTTATTTTTTTATTTAAATATGTATATACTACCATTGAGGCATGAAATAAGGCATAAAATATTATTTATGTTTTTTCTCTCTTAGAGGTCTGGGTATACCTATTTTTAAGGTGATTGTCGTTACTGTATTCATGAATGCATGGCGCGAATACATGTGAATACATGAGAATACAGCTGGATAACCCTGATTTTAGGCGTCTTTTACTAATGTATTCATGAATACAACAATGCGAATACATGTGAATACATGCGCGTACAACTAGATTACCCTGATTTTAGGCGCTTTTTGCTGCTGTATTCATGAATACACAGCGCAAATATATGTGAATACATGCGCGTACAGTTGGACCGCTAAGATTTTTAGGCGCTTTTGCTACTGTATGAATACAATATTAAATACAACATCGAATACGACAAATACATTATCGTAAAACCTGAATAGTAACTGTAGAGAGTAATTATATATACGGTAGCTATAGAAAATTAATAGCTAGTAAACAATGGTGTTTTATGAATATTCCTCTTGAATAATTATGCGAAGTAGAAGAAGGAGGAGATTGAGCTCTTAAGCGGCATTTTCGTACTTAATGAGGGGCGTTCATTTGTGGACTTTAATGTCTACCGTCTAATGTGACTCATCTACCATCGGAAATCCACTTACCCCAAATGGAGTTTCCTTTATCAATACCTTTCCCTTTTTCCCTTTGACTGAAGTTAAAGTGCTAAACTACCATTTATTCATGTTATCAACCAAAAGGTGTTGCAATGGCGCTAACTTTTCTATGGTCAAAAAGTATTGAACAATATAGGGCTATCTCTTAAACTGCTACGACTATAAAACGTAAAATCTGAAGTGTATATTAAACTAATAAGTTTTGGGTAACTAACCACATCTAATAATAGTGCTAGTGCAAAGGCAAAAATGATGTCAAAATGTCTCATTCCACGTCGCGGATGAATGGGGCATGGGGCATGCTAACAAATGAAAGCAGCCCACGGATATATATGTAGAGTAGCGTAGTCAAAGCAACCAACATGAGCTCCTAGTTATAACTGACGTTGGTCCGTTCCATTTAAATTGTAATTAGCTACTGCACTTTTCTTAGTTATGCATGCACAAGAAGCTATTGACCATAGGAGTTTGTTAAAAAATTAAAAGCTGCTTTGCTCCACGGTATTATACGATTGTTTTCCTTGAAAACTCGCCTTCATACAGGAATAACAAAACTAACAGTAATGGTTCTGGCAGTTTTTACGCTAGCATAAACAGAATGAAAAGAGGCATTTTGGACCTGTTTGGGGTTATGTTTATGAAAACCTGTATACTCTATGCTTAATTACATGTGAAAATTACTTGCGATAGCCAAGATAACTAAATTGTACTACAATCACTACTTGAAATTCGAGTTTTAGTGATTACGAAAAGCGATCAAAGTTGATAGCTTATTGGCCAAAAAGCGACCAAACATGCTTGGTCGATATTAAGCTGGTCCCTTTACCTTAAGGACCAATTAGCGACCAACTTAGGTCTCTCAGGTAAAAGGACCAAATATTTCGGGTAAAATATTTTAATATTATAATTTTTGCAACCAAACTTAGTCTCCACATGTAAATTACGTTTTATTTTTATTTATTATTAATCATAAAAATGCGACCAACTCCGGTCTGTAAAACAAAATATTGTATTTTAAAATCAGAAAAATAGAGACCAAAGTTGATCACTTTATTATCAATTTTTATAAATTTTTTCAAAAAATAAGCGACCAGAATTGGTCGCCAACTGCCAGAATTATTATTTTTTAATTATAAGCGACCGGCTTTGGTCGCCATATTTCTAGAAATTATTTTTTTGTTAAATGGAATATCGACCAAGATTGGTTGCTTTTGAGAAATCTGAGTTAAATAGCGACCAAGGCTGGCTGCTATTGCTCAGAAAATTGGTTTTTTATAAGTGAAAATCGACCAACTTGAGACCAAAGTTGGCCACTTTTCTTCATATATTTTTGGCAGAATCTACCTGTTTTGGCAGCTACACCACCTGCCAGCTTACCAAATATCCTAAACAGGCATTTTATGCCAACAACAACTAACAATAATAAAAAGCAACAAAGTATAAATTTTAATAGAACTAACACATTAAGCTAACAAAACTAAGTTAACGCTTATTAAAAGCCTATTCGAAAACTAGTTCTAAAGTGTAGTTCAAAGTATATAAAGTACTCAAGGAGTGGTCTTTCAACATCCTCGTTCGAAAGTTGGATTGCCTCATCCGACTCATTAGATGGCTGACTGCGTATGAATTTTCCCCACGTCAGCTGTGAAGCGAACATATAAGAAAAAATATATTGAATTAGGATTTCAAAATTTATATAAAAGTAAATCAAAATACTTAATGAAATGTAAAAAACTTATATGTATAGTTGAGGCTCGACCCTCGACTCACCTTTCTGAATCAGTCTCTTTCTTCTTCTTCTTTACAATACGAGTTTCATTGAATTGCTCATCTTGCTTCATTGGCATCATAAAGTTGTCAGATGGCTTTGGTGATTATCCTCTTGGTATTATTATTCGAGATGACCTTGGATACAGATAATAACTTGGATACAGTACCAGACAAGGTGTGTCTTTGATCAATTGTTGTTCTCATTAGCGACAATGATGATGAGAAGGCAATGACATGTATTTAGGTAGGAACTTAACATTTTCTAAGTAGATAAGAGAAGGGTTATAGAGGAATTCTGTACTTCATTTTCCAAGAGGAAAAGAAGTTTAACTGAGAGTTACAAGGTTGATAGTGATGGAATATTTTCCGTTGGTCATGGAAGTTCCATAAAACGGGGATCATAGAGTCATAACAAAGACGAAAGGAAATTTTATTCAAAACTTTCTTCCATGTCTGATCCTTACAAGCTTAATGAGATTGGTGATATTTTTTCGGATTCAGACAATAATTTGACTGATAAAAGTACAGAGATGCTAATAAAAAAAATTAAAGGTGAAACGATTTTTTTGGTAGAGAGGGATGCTGAACTCTGTAGGATGAACGTAAAGCATCCTCTTCTACCAAGAAAAACGTTTTACCTTAATTTTTTATTAGCATTTTCATAATTTTGTCACTCAAATCATTGTTTGAATCCGAAAAAATATCACCAATCCCATTAAGCTTGTACTGATCAGACTTGGAAGAAAGTTGAGAATAAAACATCCTTTCGTCTTTGTCATCATAGTCTTATGATCCCCGTTTATGGGAACTGCCATGACCAACGGAAAATATTCCATCACCATCGACCTTGTCACTCTCAATTAAACTTGTTTTTCTCTTGGAAAATGATGTAGAGAATTCCATTATTACCTCTTCTTTTATCTACTTAGAAAATGTTAAATTCCTACCTACACCATAATTATTTGAAACGCATATTCTTTCCTTCTCATCATCATTGTCGCTAATGAGAAGAACAATTAAAGGCACACTCTATCAGATATCGTGTCTTAGTTGTTCTTGGTGGAAGTTCTATTGCATGTCTAATAAAGTCATCAACCCCTTCTACAAAATCCTCCCGCAATTTAAAATTATAATACATAAACCAAAATTTTAATTCATATCCTAAAGGTTCAATTAATATCCTAAAGGTTCAACTCATATCCACAAAAGTTCATTTCATATCCTAAAATTTCAATTTATAATCTAAAATTTCAATTCATATAATAAAGGTTCAATTCATATGCTAAAGGTTCGATTCATATCATAATGGTTTAACTCATATCCGCAAAAGTTCAAGTCATATATACTAAAATTCTAATTTATGATCTAAAATTTCAATACATAATCCAAAATTTCAATTCATATCCTAAAGGTTCAATTCATATCCTCAAGGTTCAACTCATATCCACAAAAGTTCAAGTCATAAATTAAAATTTCAATTCATATCCTAAAGGTTCAATTCATATCCTAAAAGTTCAATGCATATCCACAAAAATTCAAGTCATATCCTAAAATTTCAATTTATAATCTAAAATTCCAATACATAAACCAAAATTTCAATTCATATCCCAAAGGTTCAACTCATATCTACAAAAGTTCAAGTCATATCCTAAAATTTTAATTTATAATCTAAAATTCCAATACATAAACCAAATTTCAATTCATATCCTAAATGTTCAATTCATATCCTAAAGGTTTAACTCATATCCATAAAAGTTCAAGTCATATCCTAAAAGTTTAATTTATAATCTAAAATTCCAATACTTTGACGACCCAAAGAGTCATCATACGTTTTAAATGAATTTTGTGCTTCCGAGGCCTTGAAAACCTTATTTAGGTCGTCTCGATTTGCGTGCACAGTCCGGGCGAGTAGCCGGAAGCTTAAATATGAAATTCGTTGAAAATGCTAAATTTTGAGGTTAATATGAATAATTTGACTTTGGTTATTATTTTGAGTAAACGGACCCGGACCCATAATTTGATGGTCCTGGAGGGTCCGTATGAAAAAATAGGACTCGAACATATGTCCAGAATCGAATCCCGAAATCGCAGCCCGAGAAATGAATTTTTAAAAGAAATTATTTTTTCTGAATTGTTAAGGAAAATTGAAATGATATTTGATCAGAACATGTTGGTATCGAGCCCTTATTTTGGTTCCGGTGCCCGATACAAGTCTTATATGTGCTTTAAGTCATTTATGTGAAATTTGGTTGGAAACAGACGTTGTTTTCCGTGATTCAGACCTAAATTGGAAAATTTGAGGCTTTATGAAGTTTGAAAGAATTTTTTGTTTTGATGTTTAATTCGATGTTTATGATGTTGTTTTGGCGATTTGATCGCATGGATAAGTTTGTGGGATGTTTTTGAGATTCTGTATATATTTGGTTTGGAGCCCGAGGGCCTGGGTGAGTTTTGGATAGGCCACGGGTTGCATTATGAACTTGAAAGTTTGCTGGTATAACTGACCTGGAGGCTTCGCAATGCAAACTTGCAAATGCGAAGGTTTACTCGTAAATGCTAGATAGCCAGAGCTGACCCTCCATTACAAATGCGATAATATACTTCGCAAATGCGAAGGTGCCCATGATGGCCAGGGATCGCAAATACGACCAATTAGTTCACAAATGCGGAACTAGGACTATCGCAAATGCGACATTTTTGGTCGAAAATGTGAAGTCTGTCATATGGTTCAATGTTCGAAAATGCGAACTTCTCTTCACAATTCCTATAACTGAGGGTTAGGTTCGCAATTCCCATACCAAAGACTTGTAATTTTCTTTACTTAGTTGATTTTTAAGTCATCTTCACACAATTTTCAAAACACAACTCCTTTGCGCGATTTTCCAAGAACAATCTTCTTCCAATTACATCTCTTAACGTGATTTCAACCTAAAATCAAAGATTTTCATAGGGGAAATTGGACGTTTTGGGTATAACCTAGGTTTTTAAAAAATTGGGGATGTGGACCTCAATTTGAGGTCCTATTTCGAAAAAAATTATATATTTGAGTTTGTGGGGGGACGGGTAATCGGGTTTTGGTTCGAACCTCGGATTTTGACTACATGGGAACGGGGGTGATTTTTGACTTTTTGGGTAAAACATTGGAAAATTCATTTTCATGCATTGGGGTTGATTCATTTAATGATTATCAATGTAAATAAGTAATTTGTGATTAGATACGAGCGAATTGGAGGTGGAATCATGGGGTAAAGCTATAATTGATTTTTGAGTTGTATTCAAGGCATTGAGGTAAGTGTTTGGTCTAACCCTAGCTTGAGGGAATAGGAGTTGATTCTTATTTGCTAATTGCTTCTTGTTGAGTACGACGTATATGCATGGTGATAAGTATCTATACGTTGGCGCCTAGCATGATGGCGGGTCATTAAATTGTGAATATCTTGATTTCGTTGTGTTTCTCTTGCCTTGGTGATGATTCCTATTTGTTGAGAAAAGTTTACGAGAGGAAATTGTGACCTATGAATATCGGCAAACATTGGCTCGAGTGTTAAAGTGAGATATGAGATAAAAAAGAAAGGAAGAGAAAGAGTATTTAAGTTGTTCCATTGCCGGGACATTGTTGCTTATTGATTACTTTCCCTTATCGGGACGTTGAGATTATTGATGTTGTACCTTTGCCGGGATTTAATTATTTTAATTGTGTTCCCTTGCCGGAATTTCCATTATTATATTGTTTATTCTCTTGCCCCTTGTTTGTGATTGTTGTTTGGGTGAGGAAGAGTGTTAAATCATGAAGGGGGATGTCGTACATTATTTTCTTATTTTGAGAAAAGAGAGTAAATCACGAAGGGTGATGCCGTGTCGTACCATTCCGTTCCAAATTCTATTGAGTATATGTGAGGAAGAGAGTAAAAGCACGAAGGGTGATGCCGTGCATATTCTTATTATATCATTGCTTGGTGAGGATGAGAGTAAAAGCACGAAGGGTGATATCGTGCACATTTTTGTCATATTATTGCTTGGTGAGGATGAGAGTAAAAGCACGAAGGGTGATGCCGTGCACTTATTGATTTCTGATTCTTTATTGATGTCTAGTTATGCTACTTTCTTCGTTATTTGATGATTTTTATTCAAAATTGTTATCTTCCCCCCAGCATGCTCCACCCTTCCATATTGACTGGTTAATTTCTATATCTCGATTCCTATATATATATATATATATATATATATATATATATATATATATATATATATATAACTGCACAGGTTTATGTGGTAGTCAGGTCTAGCCTCGTCATTACTTCTCTAGGGTTAGACTAGGCACTTACCAGCACATGGGGTCAGTTGTGTTGATGCTACACTTTGTGCTCTTTTGCACAGATCCAGGTGTCGGAGCCGCTTACGGTGCACATCAATCGTCACAGAGCTGACCTTCACTCCATGAGACTCCGAGGTAGCCTTGCTGGCATCTGCATGCCCGGTGTCTCTTCTTTCAGTTTCATGTTCTGTTGACATTTGTATTCGAGACACACTATCTTCTTTATTTCAAACTCTTATTTGTAGTAAATCTTAGACAATCCGTGTATTTTTGTGACACCAGGTGTTGGGTAGAGACTTGTATTGATTTTCTAGATGCTGTTTCTATATTTAGTTCAAACTTCCGCTAGTTTTTACATTTCATTGATTTTTAATTGCTTATTTATTGATAATTTAATTGTCTAATCATATAAACGAGATGGGTTAGTGTTTGCAAAGGTTCTTGGCTTGCCTTACTTCCATGAGTAGGCACTATCACAACCCCCGACGGTGGGAAATCTGGGACCTGACAAGTTGGTATCAGCTCTCTAGGTTGAATAGGTCTCACAACTTACAGACAAGCTTTTTAGAGTCTGAGGGATCGGTACAGAGACGTCTGTATTTGTCCCCAGAGGCTACAGAGTTAGGAAAAGTTTCACGTTTGTTTTTTTCGTTGTGCGGTTTGGTTTCTCAATGCTAATTGAATTTCTACTCTGTTCTTTCGCAGATGGCGAGAACCCGCGCTTCCTCATCTTCTGATCAGCAGTCCGAGCCCCAAGTAGCTCCAACTAGGGGTAGAGGGTGAGTACAAGGCCGTGCTAGAGGCCGAGGTAGGGGCAGAGCTCAGCCCCAAGAAGCAGCACCAATAACGGAGCCTTAGGTTGACTTTGATGAGGAGGTTTCGACCCCAGCTCCAATAGTTTCGGTGGCCCAGCTCAGGTCCCAGAGGGGTTTATTGCCACCCCAGTTCTTCAGGATGCTCTGGTCCGATTGGTTGGTCTTATGGAGAGATGTCACCGGAGCAGGTTTACTTCCTGGAGTACCAGCCGTCTCGCAGGCTAGAGGAGGGGCCCAGACTTCTGCTACCCGTACTCTGTAGCAGGTAGCTCCCCAGATTTAGACTCCAGCAGTTCAGCCAGTTATAGTAGCTCAGTCGGGCATGGTGGCCCAGGCCGATGATAGGGTATCTATGTCTGTTGATGTTCTTTGGAGATTGGATGGGTTCACCAAGCATTTCACTACTACCTTACACGGCGCATCTACCGAGGACCCTCAGGATTATTTGGATAGCTTCCACGAGGTTCTTTGAAACATGGGTATCGTTAAGACCAATGGGGTTGATTTCGCTACATTTAGGTTGTCTTGATCCACCAAGACTTGGTGGAGGGATTATTGTTTAGCTAGACAAGTAGGATCTTCTGCCTTGACTTGGGAGCAGCTCACGCATTTATTTTTGGAGATGTTCCTCACTATTACTCAGCGAGAGGCCTATTGGAGGCACTTCGAGCGTCTCCAGTAGGGATCCATGATAGTCACCCAGTACGAGACCAGGTTTATTGAGTTGGCCCGCCATGCAATTGTTATACTTCCATCGATAGGGAGAGAGTGCGACGGTTTATTGACAGACTTATTCAGCTTATTCGTCTCTAGATGACTAGAGAGGCTGGGAGCGAGATATCCTTTCAGGAGGCGGCCAATGTTGCCCAGAGAATTGAGATGGTATTTTAATAGGGGGTGGTCATAGAGCAGACAAGATACCCCCTCAGTCAGGCTGATTTAGTGGTGCCTCGTCTGGAGGCAGAGATTTATATGATAGGGGTCAACCTTCTAGGCTTTTCCAGTCAGTCCTCTAGGTTTCTCACAGTGCCTCAGGTGGTCGTGGTTCTTACGCGCACTATTCTGATCAGCAGCCATGCAGTGCATTGCCACTTCAAAGTTTCCCTAGTGGTCATTTAGGTCAATAGGACCAGCAGACTCAACAACCGAGATTTTGTTACACTTGTGGTGACACAGGTCATATTGCCAGATTTTGACCTCAAGCATCAAGCAATTCTTAGCACCAGGGTTCTCGTGGCATGGTTTAGGCACAATGTGTTCCATAGCACGCCCAGCCAACTAGAGGTGGAGGTAGAGGTCATAGAGGTGGAGCTCAGACAGCTAGAGGTGGAGGCCAGCCAACAGCAGGCCATCCTAGAGAGGTAGACTAGAGTCGTGGGGCCCAGCCCCGTTGTAATGCTCTTCAGGCCAGGCCCGAGGCAGAGGCTTCAGATATAATTATTACAGATACAATGATGGTTTGTGATCAAGATGCTTTAGTGTGGTTTGATCTGGGGTGTATGTTAGTCACACCCAACTATGCCATATAAAAGGACACGCGGACTTTGCAAATATAACCTGAGTATTTATGCCCAGAGTCGAATCCACATAGAATTAAACTATCAATCACTTTTGTTGGACGTACTAAATTCAATAAAATCAGCTTCCCCAAACGTTGGAAACAATAGTTGCTGGTATTTCTAGTAACTAATACTGAAAGTGCATAAATAGTTGTAAACTAAATATGCTTGAGTTGTAAACAATATTGAGAAGGTTCTAAGGTAATGATTTACCCTATTGATGGAATCCCTTCCGGTTACGCTTCATATAGATTCACCAAAACATCTCTATCAATCATGAGCACTCTTTTTACCGTAAATCTCTCCCGAGTAATCACAATAATTGACTAGACGCACTCTCCCGAAATATGCTAGCTAACTTTGTTTATTACATCTCACTTTAATCGCATCCAAGGCTTCATTATCCCTAATTCCGCCTTTAAACCCGCAGTAATAGATCCCTCTTATACTTTGGGAATGGTGTTGTTCAAAAATTACCTAATATGCACTCTCTTTCGAGTTGGGCACACTAAATAGGCACAACTAATTGAGGATGTTGTCAATTAACTACAACAAACACGAAGTTGAACAAATAGAGATTAACTGGCAAACTATATTAATATAATCAAGAAGTTCATCCTTCAATAGGTTCCATCAATACCTTAGACTAAAGTATTTAGCTACTTATAACAATTTAAAGATAAACTACGAAAATATTCATCATGGAAAATTGCAAGAAAAAGAAGAGATAAAGAACTATGATATTTTTAGATGATCTCTCACACTTGTGTATCTTGCAAAAGTAATCTACAAAACAAGCCTGCCCTAATGTGGCCAAATTTCTACATCTTATAAGGGTTTTCCACCAAATTTCTCGACTTGACACTTTGGTCCCTGAAATTTTTGCGTTCTGCCGCTGTCCCACCGCGGTTACACCAAGACCCCGGCCAGAATGGTCCGTTGAATCTTTGGTAATGTTCTGCCGCTGTCCTACCGCAGTTACGCTGTGATAGCGGCAGGCCAGGTTCAGTTCTGGTTTTGTCCCTTCACTTAGTGCACTTAGTGGGTATTGTTCGATTGGCCTCCTTTTCTCCGTAATTGATCCCAAAAGTGCTCCACCGACTTCTTTTATTGGGTATAGCCTGCAAAGCATGAAAACAACTAATTAGAGCATTTAGTTATCACTTTTTGTCATTAAGCTACACAAAGATGTGGTTCTTTATGGCATAATTATAGTCTAATTCACCTCTTATCAACACCCCACACTTTAAATTTTGCTTGTTCTCGAGCAAGGTGAATCACACTTCTAAGCATATTCGTTTGATGCATTACCCTTATTATGTCACACCTGCTATTATGAAAGAACAACCTAAGCAGTGCAACAGCCACACCTCAGATGAAGAATTTAATGCCATGCTGCACTCATGCTTATTTTATGTACTCTAAACAGAAGTGAAGACTTGCTTTTTCTTCTTGAGTTAAATGCCCTCACCTCACATTTTTTTGAGAGAAGTTCCACCCACATGAAATCAAACAACAAGGAACTGTAGATAGAACGAATTCACTCACTCTCAGCAAGGAACATTCATATGTCACACAGATACACCATAAGATTTCCCTTAGTGTAATAATCTACTAATCGAATTGTTCAGTCTAAGATCAACAGGGCTTCATTTAGTTGTAATGTAGGATACGAGACGGGTAAGATGCATTTAGATATAAGAGTGACTAAACCTCCCTAAGCACTTTAATACATACATTTTCTCAATTAAACCTCATCCTAATGTCACCCCAAAGTTCCACCATCACATCAATGTAACTGCCCCATTCTTTTTTAAGCACACTTGCATCAAGAGCCACCACTTATTGAGGAGGTTCTATTTTTTTAAGTGGCTCTTCCTTTTTCAAAACATTGCACCTTTCTCCTTATTAAACTAGTTCCACTCGAAAGCCAAACCAACCACCCCACACTTTTAACTTTTACAAGGTTCATAACAATTCAAGTGTTCATGAGAGCTGAAAAGGTTCAAATAGATGGTTAATTTAAACAAATGGTAAGGCTTGTAATGTGGTTGCCAAAGGACATGGATTATAGGCTCAAAGAGTTTAACTATGTTAATATGTACAAGTGGATTCATGATTATATAGGCGACACAAAGAAATGGCTAAATCATCTCTAAGACCAAACAATTTCTATTTCGCTTTGCACACACACGGGGAAAATTCTAGGTATCGCATACAAGCATAGAATACGTGTATTACCTCATACACACTTGGCATGTAGCTCATTCCGAATTAGTTTGTCACCACATTCATGTGAGCATTCATGTAAGAAAAGGTGTGCAAAATTAAGGCGTAAGATTAAGAGGCTACACGTGAGCCTAGACGTCACATCCTTAAGTTCGTTTTAAGTATTTGCAGGCATGTACACCGCGGGATGCGTCCTTGCCCTCACCCACCTTAGCCCAAAATAGTTCTAAGGGTCCTAAAATCTACTAAAGAAAAATCTACCAAACCCAGTTCAAGAAAAACCCTTGGAAAGGAACCGCAGTCAAAAGAAAAACCAAAGGTGAATTACTACACTACCTAAAAAGAAAATAAAATAAAAAATCTTTTTGGCTTTTTTTAATACCTTAGCCCTCAAGAAACCCGTCGACAAGTGTTCGTCGTTGGGCCAAGTCAGTGATGTCTAACATAAATACAAACAAAAACAAATACACAAAACTATCACATACTTAATGCCTATCTACACTACAATACACACACTAAATCAAGTATCCTACCCCACATAAAAAGAATATGGCATGTCCCCATGTCATAAAGTAATTAAAGCACAGAAGGGTAAGAGAACTTCCCTGGTCATCGGTCGGATTATGAGTAGGTGTTGGGTTCTATGTTACAGACCCTCCCTATATCATGGAACCAAGCCATCAACTGGCTCTCAGACCTGGCTTGACATCAAGACAAGGCATCCAAAGGTACATGAAGGCAATCCATCGAGGTGGGAAGTTCTGCCTTCTCTTCCTCCCAAGACGGCAACCTAGGTCAGCTGGAATGTGATCTAGAGAACTCCGCCTCAGTTTGGGTTGCCAAGAAGATCCGACACCATCATAAGATCTCCTGGGCGGTGCCCTGGGTGCTGGGACATCATCATCATCGTCCAGCTCAATTGGGGTGGGTGCATCTCTGCCCAATTTGATCATTGACGCTCTGAATTCTATTTTTGGGGGTAAAGTGGCATCCATAGGACTGGCCGAGACATTGGCCAGCAGACATAACCTCGTCATAAGTGAGGGGAAGTAAAACCCCTTAGTAATCAGAGGTGAATGGAGGACCATTTAATCTTTAATGAGTTTAGCAACATCAACGTCCTTCCTGGTTACGAAGCAGCAAACCAATAGAGCCTGTAAGTTGTTCACATCTGACATGTTGCCTGTAGGCAATAACCTGGTGCAAATCATAGTGAACCAGCACTTAGTTTCCCATGTGAACAACTTGTAATGAAGGGTCATGTTCTCTTATATCCAAACTGGGCGTCCCCCTGAGCATATTGATTCAATTAGAGTGTACCAATCGACTCCTTGAGAATTGTGGTAATAATCAGCTTTTCCAGTGAACATAGGCAGTTGTAAAACATGGAAAATCTTCAGTACTGAGGCATCTACCACTTTTCCCACACAATCCCAAAATGACACATATGTTCCAGGAAGTTCACATAGAACTTCCGGACTATCATTGGGTTGGCCATTTCAGGTTCCTCGATTAAAAATTCTATCCCCTTCAAGTGGATTTCCTCGTACATGTCTGATTTTTCTACAGGGAGGGCAACCCTGTCAATAGCAATTTCAGGGACAAAGATTTTGGTAGCTTTAGCATGAAATCTGTCTTGTGCCTCCTCTGATATGAACCTGGTGGCATCATAAGTCGGTGCTTTGGAAGTGTTTCCCGAGTTCCCCTGCCTCTTTCAGTCCATAGTACCCGTAATCAATTCATCATGACGATTTGGGGCATCCAAACATGGGCCAGTCGGATGGGTACTCAGACTCCGCCACCTGCTAGCACCAAACAGTTTCCTTTTGTCAAGCAAGGCTAGTATAGCCATCTAGTAAGGTGTCAAAGTGGACAACATCCACTATTTCCCCCACACCACTAATCAATGATACAATTCCACCTTATAAGACCCCCTCCCCCAGCAAGCTCCCACCTATTAATAACAGTAAGGTGCTACCGCCACCCACCCCACACAAAAATTGTCAACTAGGCACACAGCCTCACATCTACACAAATTAACCCGAAACACCTTCTACAACACCCAACTTGGAGTTTAAACCCCATTACACCAAAAATCACGAATTCTACACACTAATCACTACATAAGGCAAAGTACATAAACACAAGAAAAATTAGACAACTTACTCGAAGATTACTGTGAAGTCTTAGAGACAATTTAGGGGGTTATGGAGGGGTAGGGGGTAGGGCATTTTGGGTGAGGGGTTTGTGGAGAGGTAGGGTTTGGAAGGAGGAAGGGAGTAAGAAGAAGGAATAAAAAGAAATGGGAGTTTTGGGTTATGGGAAGAAGAATAAGGAAGAGATAGGAGTTGGAGAAGAAGAATAGAGAAAAAATAGGAGTTGGAGAAGAAGAAGTAAGAAATATGAGAGAAGTTGAAGAGAAGATGAGGTTTGGGCGGATGTGGGGGGTTGGTTTTAGGTTAGGGTAATTAAAGGGAAAAAAGAAGAATTAAAAAAATAATTTTTTTTTGCAGATCGTACATGGACTTGGTGCTGCCTACCGTGGTCCCACCGCGGTTACGCCACGACTGCGATGGACCAACTTTAGAGAAGGTCTCTGACTGCGGTCCCACCGTGGTTACGCCTCGACCGCGGTGAATCATCTTCAGAGAGGGTCTCTGACCGCGGTTACGCCGCGACTGTGGTGAACCATTTCCTGGATGGTAATTTCGGGGTTCTTTTCATTGTTTTGCACCTTAGACACTAATTTTACCTCTTTTTATTCATAGCTTACCCATTTGATCCACATGCTCGTGATGCCAATTCCTCCGCACTATCATGCATATATATGTTAGAAATTATACTTTTTTTACATGCCATTAAAAACTACATTTACAACACATTCATGGGTTTCTTCCCACGTAGTGCCTGATTTAATGTCGAGGCAAGATGCAAGTTTGTGCATTTAAGGCTTGCTCGACCTCTAGGGTTCAGTCAGGTGGATATTAGACCCTTCCTTTTGTTCGTTCATACCCACATATAGTTTCAATCACTGCCCATTCACTCTAAATGTGTGAGAGTCTTTCTCTGCGAAAATATCTACAGCACCTAGGGGTATAATTTAACCACTCGAAGCGGTCCAGACCATCTTCGCTTAAACTTACCAGGGAGTAGCCGTAATCTTGAATTATAGAGCAATACCATATCCCGGGTTTGAAATATTACTCAACAATGTGCTGGTCGTGTAACCTCTTCATTCTTTCCTTGTACAATCTTGTGCTCTCAAAAGAAAGATGTCTGAACTCGCTAAACTCGTGCAACTCAGTGATTCTAGTTTTGCCTACAGTTTCAATATCTAATTTCAGCTGCTTTAATGCCCACCACACTTTATGTCAAGTTCCACTGGAAGGTGACAAGCCTTCCCAAACACCAACTTATATGGTTACATACCAATTGGTGTTTGAAATGCAGTTTTGTAGGCCCATGGTGCATCATCTAGCTTTCTTTCCCAACCAGTTCTTGTGGCGTTCACAGTCTTGGTTAACACACTCTTTGTCTCTCTGTTGGACACTTCAACCTGCCCACTAGTTTGCGGGTTATAAGGGGTTGCCACCTTGTGGCGTACATGATACTTTACAAGCAACTTTTTGAAGGCTCTATTACAGAAGTGAGTGCATCTATCATTGATAATCGCTCTTGATGTCCCAAATCGGGTGAATATGTTCTTTTTCAAAAATCCCACCACCACTCTTGCATCAGTAGTTGGAAATGCAGCAGCTTCTACCCACTTGGACACGTAATCCATAGCAACAAGTATGTATTTATTGCCAAAAGAGCTGACGAAGGAACCCATGAAGTCAATCCCCCAGACATCAAACACTTCCACCTCTTAAATCGGGTTCGTTGGCATCTCGTGGCGACGGGAAATGTTCCGAGTTTGCTGACATTCATTGCATCCCTTCACACATAAGTGTGCATATTTATACACTGTTGACCAAACGAATCCGACCTCAAGCACCTTCGCAACTGTCCTAACCCCTCCAAAATGTGCTCCATATGCTGATGCGTGACAAGACTGCAAAACAGAAGATTATTCTATCTCGAGGACACGCCCCTGGTTCATATTGTCAACACATATTCTAAACACATAAGGCTCATCCCAATAATACATGCGACTATCATGATAAAACGTTTTTCTTTGGACATATGAAAGGTCATGAGGAACATTACCACTGCCCAGGTAATTAGCAAAGTCTATATACCATGGCCCTTCCTCAAGATTAGTAGCGAGCAGCTACTCGTCTAGAAAGGTTTTCAAGATCTCTTCGACCTCGACTGATTTTTCATGTCCTTCAAATCGTGTAGATGATCAGCAACTTAGTTTTATGTGCCCTTACGATCATGAATTTTGAGGTCAAATTTTTGCAATTGCAGCACCCAACGAATCAGGTGCAGATTAGAGTCCTTCTTCTCGATTAGGTACCTGAGAGTTGTGTGGTCAGTATATACAATTACCTTGGAACCAATCAGATATGATTGGAACTTGTCAAAAGAAAACGCCACAGCCAACATCTCCTTCTCAGTCACAGTGTCGTAAAGCTAGGCTCCACTCAGCATTCCACTAGTATAGTATATTGGATGCATCAGCTTGTCTTTCCGCTGTCCTAGCACTGCTCCCGTTGCGTATTCACTAGCATCACACATTAGATTGAATGGTTGCTCCTAGTCGGGGCAACTATAATTGGTGTTGTGACTAACCTCTTTTTTAGCTCCTCGAATGCTACCTTGCAATCATTAGAAAACAAGAAAGTGTGATATTTGTCTAACAACTTATAGAGAGTGTTGGCGATTTTAGAGAAGTTTTTTATGAATCACCGATAGAAACAGGCATGGCCGTGGAAGATTCTAATTGCTTTGATTGAAATTGGAGGGAGTAGCTTTGCTATCACACCTTAGCTGATCCACCACAATTCCCTTGCTTGATACCCGGTGTCCTAAGACTATGCATTCTTGTACCATAAAGTGGCATTTCTCCCAATTCAGAACCAGGTTAGTCTTGATACACCATTTCCGCACACAAGTTAGATTTATCAGGCACTCATTAAATGAGTTCCCCACCACTGAGAAGTCATCCATGAACACCTATATTACGTCTTCTACCATGTTAGTGAATATAGCCCTCATGCACCGTTGGAATATGGTGGGTGCGTTGCATAGGCCAAAGGGCATCCTCCGAAAGGCATAAGTTCCATATAGGCAAGTGAAAGAGTTCTTCTCTCTGTCCCGGTGCAATGGAGATATGATTGTACCCTGAGTGCCCATCCAGAAAATAGAAACGTGACCTCCTTGCCAATCTGTCTAACATCTGATCAGTGAAGGAAAGTGGGAAGTGATATTTCCGAGTGGCTAGATTTAACTTTCAATAGTCCATGCAAATTCTCCAGCCTGTGACGGTTCTCGTAGAGATCATGCCACCATTTTTTGGAACACATTGAATTGGGCTAACTCAGCAGCTATTAGAAATTGGGAAATTACTCCCACATCTAACCACTTGATTATTTCTTTCTTCACACCTTCCTTCATATTAGGGTTCATCCTTCTTTGGTGTTCCTTTGACAATTTGTGTCCCTCTTCCAGTAGAATTTTGTGCATACAATAGGCGGGGCTGATCCCCTTTATGTTTGCCATGGTCCACCCAATGGCAGTCTAGCAACAGTTGTTGAGCCTGCACATCTAACATAGTAGATGAGATAATAACAGGTAATGTGGAGTTAGGTCCAAGACATTCATACCTGAGATGGGCGGGCAATGGCTTTAACTCCAGCTTTGCTAGTTTTTGATTGATGGCTTGACTGTAAGAGTTTCTTGATTTTCCAAGTGCAAGGGCTCAAATTCTAGAGTTCTATCCCAAAAGCCTCTACCCTCTAGCGCCAACACCCATTCCGCCAGATCGTCTCCATTTACCTCATCAAAATTCATTAGACATGCAGCAAGAGGTCCTCTATGGTTAGCCTTTCATTGTCAGTCTCTACAATTACATCCACGGCATTAATAAGAGAGCAATTGGCGAATTCACTTGGTTGCCTCATAGATTTCTGCATATTGAATGTTATTTCTTCATCATTCAGTCTCATCATGAGATCCCCAGTCTCACAATCAATTAGAGCTCTCCCCGTGGCCAGGAACGTTCTTCCTAAAATTATGGGAATCTCTTCATCTACTTTTCAGTCTAGGATCACCAAATCTACAGGGAACACAAATTTCCCTACCTGAATCAGCACATCATCCAGGATTCCAGAGAGTCGTTTCACAGTTCGGTCAATCAGTTGCAACAACATAGAGGTGCGTCTCGCTCTTCCAATGCCCATCCTTTTATAAATTGTCAGGTGCATAAGATTGATGCTCGCCCCTATATCATACAGTGCCTTAGCAAAAGAAAAATTACCAATATTGCATGGAATTGAAAGCTCCCTGGGTCAGACAACTTTTTCGCAATTTGTCTAGTCACCACTGCACTATAGGTCTGAGTAAGAGTAATTGTGGCCAAGTCTTGGAAATCAAACCTTTCGGAAAGTCCTTCATCATTTTTGTACACCCAGACATCTCCTTCAAAGCTTCAATCAATGGTATATTTACCTGGGATTTCTTTAACATGTCAAAGAACTTCTTGTATTGCTCCTCCTTTTTATACTTGGCTAGTCTCTGAGGGAAGGGTTGGGGAGGCCTCTTTTTCCAATCAATTGGGACTTGTCTTTATCATCTGCTACATCAACTGCTGGCTCATGGATCGTTTTAGATTCTTTATCGGTCTCATTCTGAATATTTGTTTCTTCTTGAGCAGGCTGGACTGTCACCTTTGTCAGTTTTGTTGATTCATCCAGCTCGATGGGCACTAGTATGTGTGTCTCAGCCTGTCTAGTTTCTCGAGCTCTTCTTTCTCTACTCCAAATCTCCGCCATTACGTAGGTTCACCGCCATCAGTTGTTTTGGGCCCTGATCTTTTGGATTTATCTGGGTGTTTGCAGGTAGTGTCCCATGAGGAAGATTTTTTAGAGACATCGAAATCTAGCCCACTTGCACCTTTATATTCTTGACTGCATCATGTGCATCCACTTTCTAACTAATTTTTGCATTGGACCCAATAACATGCTGCACTATTGCTTCAAGTCTAGCGAACCCATCTTCCCGCCTTCCACCATGCTGTTGTTGAGGCGGGTGATACCCCTACTTCTCTGTGCTCTTGGGTAATGTGCCATATTGTTAGCGGGTCTCACACCTCCCATGTTCCCAGTGTTGAACTGTGGCTGTGCTGGCCTGTACTGCTGATTCTGTTGACTCCAATTATGACCACCGTGTCTCTGGCTTTCATAATTAGACACATAGTTCATGTATTTAGGGTAGTGATGATGATCTTGTTTTGCATTCCATAGGTTACCAGCTGGATGACTAATGCAAGATGTGCACAAGCCCCCATTAGTAGTATCAACAATTTGTACCTGCTATTTCTGCCCTGACTCTTCCACTTTTTTGGTGAGTATGCTTATGTGTCAATAAGGTAGCCATATTTTCAACCATAGAATTGGATGGATCAAGAGGCACTGAGTGCACTGCTGGAGTAATAGGTGTATTCCTGATTGTCCATCCCGAATTCTATGCCATCTTGTCAAGCAGACTCTGGCCATCTCTCCATGTTTTTCTCAAGAAAGCTCCATCAGCTGAAGCATCAACAATATTCTTCACACTATCTGACTACCCCATGTAATACCGCTACCCCAACATCAAATTTGGAATACCATGGTGCGAATATATAACTAACATTCCTTTAAAACGCTCTCACGTCTCATGCAGTGTCTCCATTGGTTTCTGTTAAAACTCAAAATGTCATCAATTTGTTGAGCAGTCTTGTTAGGTGGGTGGAACTTATTATGAAATTGCCTTAAAAAATCCTCCCAAGTTGTTATGAAATTGATGGGTAGTGAGTTCAGTCAGGTCTGGGTAGCTCATGTCACTGAGAATGGAAACAACAACAGCTTGATTGCTTCTTGAGTTATGTTGGGCTACCTTCGGGCTTTGCAGATAGATAGAAAATTCTTCAAGTGCTGCTGAGGATCTTCAGTTTGTGAGCCCAAAATAGTCCCTTGTTTTCAACAAATGCAACATGTTGTTTTGGATTTGGAATGATTCAGCCTGTATCTGTGGGACTACAATCGCGGTGGCCATATTTTTAGCTGTGGGTTGGGCCCAGTCATAGAGACCAGCCTCTGGCACTATTGGTACTTTTGGGCTTTCCTAGAGGCCTCCCGTGATTATTTCGAATTGCGCAATTGTTGGTTGTTATTTGTTTTTCCAATTGGCCCGATTCAAAGCCTTGAAAACTTTCTAGGGATCTGATAATGCTTCAAATACTTTACCAGATCTCGTTGAGTTTCTAGGCATGCACCTGTGCAACCAAGTCAACAACCGTTAAAATTTTAATGTAAAATTGGGTATAGAGAAAACTGATTACACTAAGAATTTTTGTACTTCTTTCAATTGTAATTGGTAACACCGTTAATTCTCTGGCAACGACGACAAAATTTGGTCACACCAAACTATGCCTTATTAAAGGACACGCGGGCATTGCAAATATAACCTGATTATTTATGCCTAGAGTCGAATCCACAGAGAATTAGCCTATTAATCACTTTTGTTGGAAGTACTAAATTCTTTAGAGTCAACTTCCCCAAACGTTGGAAACAACAGTTGATGGTATTTCTAATAACTAATACTGAAATAAATACACAGCTCTAAACTAATTATGCTTGAGTTGTAAACAATAATGAGAAGGTTCTAAGGTAGTGATTTCCCCTATTGATGAAATCCCTTATGGTTACACTTTATATAGAGTCACCAAAAAATCTCTATCAATCATGAGCTCTCTTTTTACCGTAAATATCTCCTGAGTTATCACGATAATTTAATAGACGCACTCTCCCGAGATATGCTAGCTAACTTTGTTTATTACAACTCACTTTAAATTGCACCCAAGGTTTCTTTATCCATAATCCCGCCTTTAAACCCGCAATTATATTTCCCTTTTATACTTTGGGAGTGGTGTTGTTCAACAATTACCTAAATATGCACTCTCTTCCGAGTTATGAACCCTAAATAGGCACAACTAATTGAGGATCCTGTCAATTAACTACAACAACCACGTAGTTTAAAAAATAGAGATTAACTGGAAAACTATATTAACGTAATCAAGAAGTTCATCCTTCAATAGGTTCTATCAAAACCTTAGACTAAGGTATTTAGCTACTCATAACAACATAAAGATAAACTACAAAAATATTCATCATGGAAAATTGCAAGAAAAAGAAAAGATAAAGAACGATGATATTTTTGGTTGATTTCTCACACTTGTGTATCTTGCAAAAGTAATCTCCAAAACAAGTCTGCCCAAATGTGGCCAAATTTCTACGTCTTATAAGAGTTTTCCACCAAATTTTCCCAACTTGACACTTTGGTCCCTAAAATTTTCGCGTTCTGCCGCTGTCCACCGCGGTTACGCCAAGACCGTAGCCAGAATGGTCCTATGAATCTTTCGTAATGTTCTGCCGCTGTCCTACTGCGGTTATGGTCTGACAGCAGCAGGCCAGGTTCAGTTCCAGTTTTGTCCCTTCACTTGCTATACTTCGTGGGTATTGTTTGATTGGCCTCGTTTTCTCCGTAATTGATCCCAAAAGTGCTCCACCGACTTCTTTTATTGGATATATCCTGCAAAGCATAAGAAGCAGTAATCAGAGCATTTGGTTATCACTTTTTGCCATAAAGCTAGACAAAATTTTTGTTCTTTACGACATAATAGTCTAATTCACCTCTTATGATACGTATTCATATGTGTCATCTTATTTTGCCTTGTACTTGGTCATTCCTAGTGATGCATTTGGTATTCCTGTTTATGTGTCTACACCATTGGGGGACTCCATTGCGATCGAACGAGTGTATCGTTCTTGTGTTGTGGTGATTGGGGGTCTTGATACTTATGTAGATTTGTTGCTTCTAGACATGGTTGATTTTTAAATTATATTAGGGATGGACTAGTTATCGCCTTACCACACTATATTGGACTATCATGCCAAGACTGTGACCTTAGCTTTACTGGGTATGCCACGTTTAGAGTGGAGAGAGATTCCTGGTCATTGTACCTGTCGTGTTATCTCGTATGTGAAGGCTCGATGTATGGTCGAGAAGGGTTGTTTTGCCTATTTGGCATATGTTCGTGATTCCAGTGCTGAGGTTCCCTCTATTGATTCTGTGCCTATTGTTCGCGAGTTCCCTGATGTCTTTTCTTCAGACCTACTAGGTATGCCGCCCGACAAGGATATTGACTTTTTCATTGATATAGCTCCAGGCACTCATCCCATTTCTATACCTCCATATCGCATGGCCCCACCCGAGTTGAAAAAGTTAAAGGATCAGTTGCAGGACTTACTGGAGAAGGGTTTTATTAGACCTAGTGTACCGCATTGGGGTGCACCAGTGTTGTTCGTTAAGAAGAAGGACTATTTGATTAGAATGTGCATTGATTACTGGCAGTTGAACAAGGTAACGATCTAGAATAAATATCCACTGCCAAGGATTAATGATTTGTTCGATCAGCTTCAGGGTGCCAAGGTATTTTTCCAAGATTGACTTGAGATCTGGCTACCATCAGTTGAGGATTAGGGCTTCTGATGTCCCTAAGATAGCTTTTCGCACTCGGTACGGGCATTATGAGTTCTTGCTTATGTCATTCGGGATGACAAATACCCCATCAAATTTTATTGACTTGATGAACCGAGTGTTTAGGACTTATTTGGATTTATTTGTGATAGTTTTGATTGATGATATATTAATATATTCCCACAGCCATGAGGAGCACGAGTAGAACCTTAGAGTGGTTCTTCAGACTTAGAGAGATACTTGGTTATATGCCAGATTCACTTAGTGTGAGTCTTGGCTGAGTTCAGTTGCATTTCTGGGTCATATTGTATCAATAGAGGGTGTTCAGGTGGACCCTAAGAAGATTGAAGTAGTCTAGAACTAGCCAAGACCAGTATCATATATAGAGATTCGGAGTTTCTTGGGGTTAGTAGGCTACTATTGATGGTTGGTGGAGGGGTTTTTAGTTATTTAAACCCCGATGACCAAATTGACCCAGAAGGGTGCCCAGTTTAGATGGTGGAATAAGTGTGAGGTGAGCTTTCAGAAGCTGAAGAAAACTCTGACTATGGCACCAATGTTTGTTTTGCCCACGTGTTTAGGGCCTTATACAATCTATTGTGATGCTTCCCTTGTTGGGCTTAGAGCAGTGTTGATTCAAGATGGCAAAGTTATTTCCTATGCTTCGAGGTAGTTGAAGATTCAAGAGAACAACTAACTGGTTCACAATTTGGAGTTGGCAGTCATAGTTCACGCAGTGAAGATTTGGTGGCATTATCTATATAGCGTGGCATGTGAGGTGTTCGCTGATCACAAGAGTCTCCAGTACTAGTTCAAACAAAAGGAGTTGAATTTGAGGCAGAGAAGGTGGTAAATGTTGCTAAAAGATTATGATATCACTATCTTATATCACTAGGGGAAGGCCAATATGGTGGCCGATGCTTTGAGTAGGAAGTCAGCCAGTATGGACAGTCTTGCTGATATTCTAGCCGATGAGTGACCGCTTCCTTTGGATGTTCAGGACTTAGCCAATTAGTTCATGAGGCTGTATGTTTCTGAGCCTAGTCGTGTGTTAGCTTGCACGGTTGACCTTTCTTTATTATTGGAGCACATCCGTGATAGGCAGTATCATGATCTCTAATTGTGTGTCCTTAGAGCCACTGTGTAGCGCGGAGGTGCCAGGCATGTTACCCCAGATGGTGATGGAGTTTTGAGATTTAGGGTCGAGTATGTGTGCCTAATGTAGATGGGCTCCGAGAATTGATTTTGGAAGAGGCCCATAGCTCCCGGTACTCTATTCGTCCAGGCGCCACGAAGATGAATCAGGATTTTCAACAACATTATTGGTGGCGTAAAATGAAGAAGGATATCGTAGCATATGTGGCTCGTTGTTTGAACGGTCAGTAGGTTAGGTACGAGGATCAGAGGCCTGGTGGTTTATTCATAGTATTGAGCTTCTCGAGTGGAAGTGGGAGAGGATCACTATGGACTTTATTACAGGGATTCCGCAAACTCGAAAGAAGTTTGACATAGTATGGGTCATTGTTGATAGGCTGACTAAGCCAGTGCATTTCATTCTTGTTGCAGTCTCCTATTCTTCTGAGAGGTTAACTGAGATCTATATTCGAGTCATTGTTCGCCTTCATTGTGTGCCTGTATCTTTCATTTCGGACCAGAGTACGGAGTTTACCTCGCGCTTCTGGAGAGCGGTTCAGCGAGAGTTAGGCACACAGGTTGAGTTGAACATAACATTTCATCCCCAGACGCACGATCACTATGAGAGGACTATTCAGATTTTGGAAGATATGCTCCAAGCTTGTGTTATTAACTTTGGAGGTTCGTGGGATCAGTTTCTGCTTCTAGCAGAGGTTGCCTACAACAACATCTACTAGTCATGTATCCAGATGGATCCTTCTGTGGCATTATATGGTAGCGATGTTGGAATCTGGTTAGAAGGTTCGAGTGGGAGAGGCTCGATTGTTGGGTACAGATTTGGTCCAGGAGGCCTTGGACAAGTATATGATCATTCAGGATATGCCTTGTTTAGCTCAGTCCAGGCAAAAGATCTATGTAGGTTGTAAGGTTTGAGATGTGGATATTATGGTTGGTGAGGGGGTATTGTCCCGAGTGTCTCCTATGAAAGACGTGATGAGATTTTGGAAGAAGGGAAAGCTTAGCCCAAGGTTCATTGGTCCGTTTGGGATTCTTGACCGAGTGGGAGAGATGTCTTATAGAATTGTTTTGTCGCCGAGCTTATCAGCCGTGGATCTAGTGTTTCATGTGTCCATACTTCGGAGGTATCACGACGATCCAGCCCATGTGTTAGATTTCCGGACTGTCTAGTTGGACAAGGTCTTGTCTTACGAGGAGGAGCTAGTAGCTATTCTAGACCGGTAGGTTCTTCAGTTGAGATCTAAGAGTTTCCCTTCTGTTCGTGTCCAGTGGAGAGGTCAGCCTCCTGAGACATCGACCTGGAAGTCTGAGTCTGTATGCAGAGCTATTATTCTCATCTTTTCCCTGACTGAGGTACTTCCTTCTTCTGTCCATTCAAGGATGAACAATTATTTTAGAGGTGGAGAATATGACGACCTAAAGGGTCATCACCTATTTTAATTTAATTCTGTGCTTTCGAGGCCTTGAAAACCTTATTTAGAGTTGCCTCGATTTGTGTGCATAGTCCGAGCGAGTAGCAGGAAATCTTAAATGTGAAATTCTATAAAAAAAATGCTAATCTTTGAGGTTAAAATGAATAAATTTGACTTTGGTCATTATTTTGGGTAAACGTACCCGACCCATGATTTGATAGTCTGGAGGGTCCATACGAAAATATGGGACTCGTGCGTATGCCCAAAATCAAATTATCAAGGCTAGTTTCAGGGTCATCATATTGCTAGATTTTCCCTCGAGAATCGAGTAGTTCTTAGAATCATGGTTCTCGTGCCATGGTTCCGGCATCGAGTACTTCACCACCTACTTTATCATTTAGGGGTGTAGTTCAGGCAGCTAGAGATAGAGGTCGGGGCATTAGAGGTTAAGGTCAGGCCGCTACAGCGAGCGAGTGCTAGTCCTCGAGATATAGTTAAGAGTGGTGGGGCTCAACCCTGATGCTAAGCTTTTCCAGCCAGGCCTGAGGCTGAGTCATCTGACGCGGTTATCATTGGTACGGTTTCAGGTTTCATAAGAGATGCGTCAGTACTATTTCCTACTTGTCATCCTATTTTGCTTTACATTAGGTTGTGCCTCGTGATTCCTTGAGTGCCCTTATGTATGTGCCAACCCCTATGGGAGATGTTATTGTTGTAGATCGTGTTTGTTATTTGTGTGTGGTCACCATTGGGAGTCCTAAGACTCGTGTAGAGATCTCCTACTTCTTGATATGGTCGATTTTGATATCATTTTTGGTATGGACTAGCTTTTACCCTATCATGATATATTGGATTGTCACGCCAAGATGGTGACCTTAGCCTTGCCAGGGCGGCCTCCAATGGAATGGAAAAGGACTCTAGGCCACTCTACTAGCAGGGTAATCTCTTATATGATGGCTCGGCATATGGTCGAGAAAACGTGTTTAGCTTATTTTGCTTATGTTTACGACTCGAATGCAGAGGTTCTTTTCATAGATTCAGTACCAGTCGTTCATATGTTTCCAGAGGTGTTTCCTGTAAACCTACTAGGGATTCCACTCGATTGAGATATCAACTTCTGTATCAATTTAGCTATGGGCACTCACCCCACGGCGCTTTTGGTGGTTGTGGCTCTCATATGCCTTATATCGATCAGTTGGACTGTAGTGCACCACCAGCTCCAATTAGTGTATCTCCACTCTAGAGTTTTAAGGGTGGTTACTCAGAGTATCAAGGCTAGTTTTAGGGTCATCATATTTCTAGATTTTCCCTCGAGCATCGAGTAGTTCTTAGAATCATGGTTCTCGTTCCATGGTTTCGGCATCAAATACTTCAGCACCTACTTTACCATTTAGGGGTATGGTTGAGGCAGCTAGAGATAGAGGTCGGGGCATTAGAGGTTAAGGTCAGGCTGCTACAACGAGCCAGTGCTAGTCCTCGAGATATAGTTAAGAGTGGTGGGGCTCAACCCTGATGCTAAGCTTTTCAAACCAGGCCTGAGGCTGAGTCTTCTGACGCGGTTATCACAGGTACGGATTCAGTTTTCATTAGAGATGCGTCAGTACTATTTCCTTCATGTCATCCTATTTTGCTTCACATTTGGTTGTGCCTCGTGATTCCTTTAGTGCCCCTATGTATGTGTCAACCCTATGGGAGATGTTATTGTTGTAGATCGTGTTTGTTATTTGTGTGGTCACCATTGGGAGTCCTAAGACTCGAGTAGAGATCTCCTACTTCTCGATATGGTCGATTATGATGTCATTTTTGTTATGGACTAGCTTTTACCCTATCATGATATATTGGATTGTCACGCCAAGATGGTGACCTTAGCCTTGCCAGGGCTGCCTCCAATGGAATGGAGAAGGACTCTAGGCCACTCTACCAGCAGGGTTCTCTCTTATATGATGGCTCGGCATATGGTCGAGAATACATATTTAGCTTATTTTGCTTATGTTTGAGATTCGATTGCAGAGGTTCTTTTCATAGATTCAGTACCAGTCGTTCATATGTTTCCAGAGGTGTTTCCTGTAAACCTACTAGGGATTCCACTCGATAGAGATATCAACTTCTGTATCAATTTAGCTATGGGCACTCACCCCACGGTGCTTTTGGTGGTTGTGGCTCTCATATGCCTTATTTCGATCAGTTGGACTATAGTGCACCACCAGCTCCAATTAGTGTACCTCCACTCTAGAGTTTTCAGGGTGGTTACTCAGGGCAACAAGGCTAGTTTCAGGGTCATCATATTGCTAGATTTTTCCCTCGAGCATCGAGTAGTTCTTAGAATCATGGTTCTCGTGCCATGGTTCCGGCATCGGGTACTTCACCACCTACTTTACCATTTAGGGGTATGGTTCAGGCAGCTAGAGATAGAGGTCGGGGCATTAGAGGTTAAGGTCAGGCCGCTAGAGGTAGAGACCAGCGAGCCAGTGCTAGTCCTCGAGATATAGTTAAGAGTGGTGGGGCTCAACCCTGATGCTAAGCTTTTCCAGCCAGGCCTGAGGCTGAGTCATCTGACGCGGTTATCACAGGTACGGTTTCAGGTTTCATTAGAGATGCGTCAGTACTATTTCCTACATGTCATCCTATTTTGCTTCACATTTGGTTGTGCCTCGTGATTCCTTGAGTGCCCTTATGTATGTGTCAACCCCTATGGGAGATGTTATTGTTGTAGATCGTGTTTGTTATTTGTGTGTGGTCACCATTGGGAGTCCTAAGACTCGTGTAGAGATCTCCTACTTCTCGATATGGTCGATTTTGATGTCATTTTTGGTATGGACTAGCTTTTACCCTATCATGATATATTGGATTGTCACGCCAAGATGGTGACCTTAGCCTTGCCAGGGCTGCCTCCAATGGAATGGAGAAGGACTCTAGGCCACTCTACCAGCAGGGTTATCTCTTATATGATGGCTCGGCATATGGTCGAGAATACGTGTTTAGCTTATTTTGCTTATGTTTGCGATTCGAATGCAGAGGTTCTTTTCATAGATTCAGTAACAGTCGTTCATATGTTTCTAGAGGTGTTTCCTATAAATCTACTAGGGATTCCACTCGATTGAGATATCAACTTCTGTATCAATTTAGGTATGGGCACTCACCCCACGGTGCTTTTGGTGGTTGTGGCTCTCATATGCCTTATATCGTTCAATTGGACTGTAGTGCACCACCAACTCCAATTAGTGTACCTCCACTCTAGAGTTTTCAGGGTGGTTACTCAGGGCATCAAGGCTAGTTTCAGGGTCATCATTGCTAGATTTTCCCTCGAGAATCAAGTAGTTCTTAGAATCATGGTTCTCGTGCCATGGTTCTGGCATCGCGTACTTCACCACCTACTTTATCATTTAAGGGTGTAATTCAGGCAGCTAGAGATAGAGGTCGGGGCATTAGAGGTTAAGGTCAGGCAGCTACAGCGAGCCACTGCTAGCCCTTGAGATATAGTTAAGAGTGGTGGGGTTCAACCCTGATGCTATGCTTTTCCAGCCAGGCCTGAGGCTGAGTCATCTGACGCGGTTATCACTAGTACGGTTTCAGGTTTCATAAGAGATGCGTCGGTACTATTTCTGACATGTCATCCTATTTTGCTTCACATTAGGTTGTGCCTCGTGATTCCTTGAGTGCCCTTATGTATGTGTCAACCACTATGGGAGATGTTATTGGTGTAGATCGTGTTTGTTATTTGTGTGTGGTCACCATTGGGAGTCCTAAGACTCGTGTAGAGATCTCCTACTTCTCGATATGGTCTATTTTGATGTCATTTTTGGTATGGACTAGCTTTTACCCTATCATGATATATTGGATTGTCACGCCAAGATGGTGACCTTAGTCTTGCCAGGGCGGACTCCAATGGAATGGAAAAGGACTCTAGGCCACTCTACCAGCAGGGTTATCTCTTATATGATGGCTCGGCATATGGTCGAGAAAACGTATTTAGCTTATTTTGCTTATAATTGCGATTCGAATGCAGAGGTTCTTTTCATAGATTTAGTACCAGTCGTTCATATGTTTCCAGAGGTGTTTCCTGTAAACTTACTAGGGAT
Organism: Nicotiana benthamiana; assembly: GCA_034376525.1. NCBI lineage: Eukaryota > Viridiplantae > Streptophyta > Magnoliopsida > Solanales > Solanaceae > Nicotiana > Nicotiana benthamiana. The sequence goes on from CM067324.1 coordinate 59,433,579, forward strand.
TCCACTCGATAGAGATATCAACTTCTGTATCAACTTAGCTGTGGGCACTCACCCCATAGTGCTTTTGGTGGTTTTGGCTCTCATATGCTTTATTTCGATCAGTTGGACTATTGTGCACCACCAGCTCCAATTAGTGTACCTCCACTCTAGAGTTTTTAGGGTGGTTACTCAGGGCAACAAGGCTAGTTTCAGGGTCATCATATTGCTAGATTTTTCCCTCGAGCATCAAGTAGTTCTTAGAATCATGGTTCTCATACCATGGTTACGGCATCGGGTACTTCACCACCTACTTTTCCATTTACGGGTATGGTTCAGGCAGCTAGAGATAGAGGTCGGGGCATTAGAGGTTAAGGTCAGGCCGCTAGAGGTAGAGACCAACGAGCCAGTGCTAGTCCTCGAGATATAGTTAAGAGTGGTGGGGCTCAACCCTGATGCTAAGCTTTTCCAGCCAGGCCTTAGGCTAAGTCATCTGACGCGGTTATCTCAGGTACGGTTTCAGGTTTCATTAGAGATGCGTCAGTACTATTTCCTATTTTGCTTCACATTTGGTTGTGCCTCGTGATTCCTTGAGTTCCCTTATGTATGTGTCAACCCCTATGGGAGATGTTATTGTTGTAGATTGTGGTTGTTATTTGTGTGTGGTCACCATTGGTGTTATGCCCAAGCTTATGATAGCTATGGATATAAAATGGGCAAAATGTGAAAGTGGTATTATGGGATGGAAATGGTGTATTTTGTAGAGGAAATGGTGAGAGATAAAGTGAGGGAATATGGAGATATAGTATGGCCGAATGGAGGAGGAAATGTGTGGAGATTGTAAAAGGAAATGAGATGGTTTTAAGGAGGAAAAGGGGGCTGGGCGAGATGGTAGTAAAATGGAAGGAGTTCTTTTGGTTTTTTCTTTTATGGGATAAACCAAATCAGGGGTAAGAGATAAACACACTCTTATCTTAATTTGGGGCTTTTATCTTCTTTCACACAAAAATAATCACTACTAATGTATGAAATCAGACTCCTAACACACACTCAAAAGTAGCCAACTTTAGAGATATTTCATTAGGAAATTGTTTGAATTAGCTTCACACCAATTCGAAATATACTCAAAGAGCATAAATGGGATTACAACATATGATGCATTACCAGGCCTAAATGACTGAAATATATAGAGAAGGGAGGGGATACATTGGCTAGCATTTACGTGGAATAAAATAACATAAAGTATGGCTAATAATGATGGAGATTCCCAGGCCATTCCCTTAATTAGTGGGGTTGTCTCGCTCGGTGTTCTGTTGTATGTGAATTCCGCACGAGGTAGAAGTTCTTCCCATTGTTTGATGTTCCTTTTGATGAGTACTCGGAGTAAGGTTTCGAGAGTGCGGTTCGTCACCTCTGTTTGTCCATCCGTTTGGGGGTGGCTTGAAGTACTAAATTTGAGTTTAGTACCCAACTTCCTCCAAAGGGTCATCCAAAAATGGCTAAGGAACTTGCTGTCCCTATCCGACACCATGCTACGAGGAATGCCATGTAGTTTGACAATGTCTCGGAAGTAAAGATCAGCAACTTGAGAAGCATGATGGGTGGTTAAGCATGGCACGAAATGAGCCATTTTCGAGAACCGATCCACCACGACCATGATAGAATCTTTTCCTCGCTGCGTTCTTGGCAGCCCCGTGATGAAGTCCAAGCTAACATCTTCCCATGGCGCCAATGGAATGGGAAGTGGAAGATGCATTCCTTGAGCTATTGAGTGGCTTTTGGCAACATGACAAGTGTTGTACCGCTTGATGAAGTGTTCAACGTCTCGTTCCATCTTTGGCCAGTAATAATGCTCAGGCATCATCATGTGGGTTTGTCAATGCCAAAGTGACCAGCTAGTCCACCACCATGGATTTCATCAATGAGGGTCTCACGAACACTACATCTTGGGATACACAGCTGGTTGCCACGAAACAAGTAACCATTTTTCACTAGAAATTTCCCATTTGGCCGTTCAAGACACTTAGAATGAAGTCTTCATCCTCCTTGTAAAGCTCCTGCAAAAATTCAAAACCAACAAGTTTGGTACTAAGTACTGTTAGTAATAAATGCCTCCGGGATAAGGCGTCAGCGCCTTTGTTCAAGGTTCCGTTTTTGTGCTTGATGGTGAAGGTGAAGGTTTGTATATATTCAACCCATTTGGCATGTCGAGGACGTAGCATATGTTGCCCTTGTATGTATTTCAACGCCTCATGATCAGAATGGAGTATAAACTCCTTACAAATCAAATAACGCCTCCAATGCTCAAGAGATCGTACAAGAGCGTAAAACTCTTTGTCATAGGTTGAATATCTTCTTCGGGTGTCATTTAGCTTCTCGCTAATGTATGACACAGGATGTCCTTCTTGAGATAATACAGCTCCAATACCAACACCAGATGCGTCGCATTCAACTTCAAACAACTTATCAAAGGTAGGTATCGCTAACACCGGTGCGTGTGTTAGTTTAAGCTTGATAGATTCGAAGGCTTGTTGTGCTTGTGGATTCCACTCAAACTTTTTATGTTTGGTCAAATCCGTGAGAGGGGCTGCTATGGTGCTGAAATCTTTCACAGATCATCTACAAAAAGAAGCAAGGTCATGGAAACTCCGCACTTGTTGCATTGAGGTTGGCGTGGGCCAATCTCTGAAGGCTTGAGTTTTCTTTTCATCAACTTTAATTCCTTCATTTGAGATAAAATACCCCAAGAAATCAGGTTCTTGAGAAAAGAATTGACTCTTCTCAAGGTTTCCATACAGCTCTCTTCATCCAATTTTTGGATCACCAAAGTGAGGTGATTGGCATGCTCCTCTTTGCTCTTGCTATAGATCAGAATGTCGTCAAAGTAGACAACGACAAAATGACCTATGAATGGCTTTAAGACTTGGTTCATCAACCTCATATACGTGCTAGGGGCGTTGGTTAATCCAAAAGGCATAACCAGCTACTCATAAAGACCAAACTTAGTCTTAAAAGCGGTTTTCCACTCATCTCCTTCGAAGATTCGAATTTGATTATAGCCACTCCTAAGATCAATTTTCGAAAAGATCTTAGAACCATGGAGTTCATCCAGCATGTCCTCAAGTCTAGGTATGGCATACCTATACTTGATGGTAATCTTGTTATGGCACGGCTATCACAACACATTCTCCAAGTACCATTCTTCTTTGGCACTAACAAGGCTGTAACAACGCAAGGGCTTAATCTTTCTCTAATGAATCCTTTGGCTAACAATTCATCAACTTGACGTTGGATCTCCTTTGTTTCTTCGGGATTCATTCGATAGGCTCGTTTGTTGGGTAGGGCAGCCCCTAGAATGAGATCAATCTTGTGTTGGATCACTCTTTTTGGGGGTAGGCCGTGTGGTACATCTTCTGGAAAAAACTTGGGAAAATTGTTCAAGGATAGATTGGGCTAATGGATGGATTTGTTTGGGAGGGGGAGTGGGTTCGGCTTCATCAAAATTAAGAAGTAGGAGGTCTTTAAATCCTTCAAACTCATGTTGTTCAGTTTGGAGTATGGTACTAATAAGAGTGGGAGTGTCATCTTTTGTGCTTATGGCCGTGGGGAAGGTTGGTGGTAAGGGGGTTAGGATAACCTTCTTCTTGTTGACAAGGAGTGAGTAGGTGTTTAAATAGCCATCATATTGAACTTTGTTATCCAGCAGCCATGGTCGTCCTAAAAGGACATGACAAGCAACCATGGGAATGATATCACACCATATCTCATCTTTGTAAGTCTTGCCAATACTCAATGAGATCAAGCTTCGAGTATCAACTCGTAATCCTTTTCCTTGATTCAACCACTGAATCGTGTAAGGCTTTGGATGAGGTGATAAACTAAGTTGTAGTTTATCCACCAATGTTTTTGAAACAACATTGGAACAACTTCCACTATCAATGGTCAGAGAGCACACCTTCTTTTGAATGGTACAACGAGTATGAAAGATGTTTTCTCGTTGTAGTTGATCGTCAGAACAGGGAATTGCACTCAAGGTCCTTCGGATGACCAAGAGTTCTCCATCATCAGGGCCAACACATTCTCCTTCTTCTTCTTCTATTTCTTCTTTCGACCAAGAAGGATCGAAATCATCATCATCATATTCAACAAGAACCTTGACTTTCTAGTTTGGGCATTCATTGGCAAAATGACCAGTGCCTTGACAACGATAACAAACGGGGGCTCTTTTGTGGTTTGTGAGTGGTTCTTTAGCTTGGAAAGGAGATGATGTTGGTTTAGAAGGGGGTGCTGTTTTGTTGCTTGGAGGGGTGCTTGGGCAGTAGGGGTATTTTTGGTGGACGTGTAGGTGGTTTTAGGAAATGAAGAAGTGGTTCGGGGAAAATTGAACTTGAATTTCTTAAGTTGTGATTCCACTTTGAGCGCCAACTTGGTAAGTTCTTCACAGGATTCATAACCTTGTAATTCACCCATATTGGCTATTTGAGTGTTTAAGCCAAAACGGTATCTTACATAGGTTTGCTCTTCATTTTCTTGCAAATCACAGCGAAGTAAGAGTTCCTCGAACTCCCGGTTGTAGTCTTCAACGGATTTAGAACCTTGCTTAAGCGTTTGAAGCCTAGCAAAATTCTCACGCACATATTCAGTAGGTAAGAACTTCTTTTTCAAGAGAGTTCTCATCTTTAGCCAAGTATCTACCGGCAGTTTCTCACTTCTTATCCTCTTGGTAGTGATGTTGGTCCACCAAGTAGAAGCGTACTTTCGGAACTTCAAAGCCATTATCTTGACCTTCTTGTCATCCGGCACGTCTTTGAAATCTAAAATGCGTCCAACTGTTTCTAGCCACTCAAGGAACTCATCGGGATCATTCTTCCCTTCAAAGATGGGAATATCAACTTTGAAATCAGAAATGAACCTTTCTTGAGTTCTAGCTTTTATAGTGCCACTAGAACTAGCTTCTCCTTCATCATCACTTGTTTGGAACATGCTTACCTTTTGTTTGGTAAGCTTTGCTACTTGTTGTGCCAAGTAGTCTATTTGAGCCTTCATTGCTGCATTTTGAGCTATAGCTCTTCTTCGGTGATACTTTGGCAAGGAGTTATCATGGTTTGCTAGGTTTGGCCGAAAAAGTGAGGATAGGATGGGGAAGTGTTTTGGGTCCTTTGGGAGATGTTCAACAACTAGCTCTGATACCAAATGTTATACCCAAGCTTATGATAGCTATGGATATAAAATGGGCAGAATGTGAAAGTGGTATTATGGGATGTAAATGGTGTATTTTGTGGAGGAAATGGTAAGAGATAAAGTGAGGGAAAATGGAGATATAGTATGGCCGAATGGAGGAGGAAATGTGTGGAGATTGTAGAAGGAAATGAGATGGTTTAAAGGAGGAAAAGGGGGCTGGGCGAGATGGGAGTAAAATGGAAGGAGTTCTTTTGGTTTTTTCTTTTATGGGATAAACCAAATCAGGAGTAAGAGATAAACACACTCTTATCTTAATTTGTGGCTTTTATCTTCTTTCACACAAAAATAGTCACTACTAATGTATGAAATCAGACTCCTAACACACACTCAAAAGTAGCCAACTTTAGAGATATTTTATTAGGAAATTGTTTGAATTAGCTTCACACCAATTCGAAATATACGCAAAGAGCATAAATGGGATTACAACATATGATGCATTACCAGGCCTAAATGGCTGAAATATATAGAGAAGGGAGGGGATGCATTAGCTAGCTTTTACTTGGAATAAAATAACACAAAGTATGGCTAATAATGATGGAGATTCCCAGGCCATTCTTAAAGCTTCACATGGTGTTTTAGCTTTAATCATGAGTCATAATAAGCTAGTAATGTCCTATAAGTAGCATGGACAAAGCAAGTAAAGTGGTTCCCTCCTTTTAGGGACAAGCTCCCTTAATCAGTGGGGATATGTCTTAAAGGTGATCCACAAATCATATGAGACTAAAATCCAAGTATATTACTCCTTTTTAGGTGTGGAATTTGTGGTTAAGAGGTGGGGAAAGGATATTGACATTGACTTTATTATTAGGCTAAGAAATAGTATTATTATTAGGCTAAGAAATGGTAGAAAAAGGAGGTGTAGGAAAACATTGGTACACAATAGTCAAGGTGATGTTTTGTGATGTTCTCCATATTATTTTGGGATGAAATTTTAGGTAGTGATTTTTGAATATAAAGTCAATGTTTGGGAAAAAAATTGGGATGAAATTCGGCCTATAAAGGGTAAAAGGCAAGGTAATACACAATTTGTGGATTTTGAGGTGTAAAAGAGGGAAAGTAAAGTTTGACTTTAGTTATTCTTGAGATTTTCGACCAGCTCAAAGGGGATTGAGAATGAAAGCTTTATGACACTATTGTGAAGTCATTTAGGTGGTTTTGGATGGGTAAATTCAGCAATGGGTGGGAAAAACACAAGGAATCACAATGATAAGGCTATGAAGGCTATAATAAAGTAAAAGCAAAAGTTTTGTCTCTCTTTTTCCTTGAAATTTCGTGGGAGCTCTCAAAGGAGATGTGAGACATTATTTTGAACTAAAAGAAGAGAGGAAATACTTTTTGGATATTCGGGAGGGTATGGGTTATATTGGTGTTTCGGCCTTAGGTGGGAGCTTGAGAGGAAATGAATTCAACCCAAAAAGGATCAAAACACTTGGACATTAACCCATTGATTTGTTTTATTATTTGTGGTGTGTCCACAAGTTTGGTTGGAACATCCCGGGTATATCAATTGGGAGTCCTAAGACTCGTGTAGAGATCTCCTACTTCTCGATATGGTCGATTTTGATGTCATTTTTGGTATGGACTAGCTTTTACCCTATCATGATATATTGGATTGTCACGCCAAGATGGTGACCTTAGCCTTGCCAGGGCTGCCTCCAATGGAATGGAGAAGGACTCTAGGCCACTCTACCAGCAGGGTTATCTCTTATATGATGGCTCGGCATATGGTCGAGAATACGTGTTTAGCTTATTTTGCTTATGTTTGCGATTCGAATGCAGAGGTTCTTTTCATAGATTCAGTACCAGTCGTTCATATGTTTCCAGAGGTGTTTCCTGTAAACCTACTAGGGATTCCACTCGATAGAGATATCAACTTCTGTATCAATTTAGCTATGGGCACTCACCCCACGGTGCTTTTGGTGGTTGTGGCTCTCATATGCCTTATTTCGATCAGTTGGACTATAGTGCACCACCAGCTCCAATTAGTGTACCTCCACTCTAGAGTTTTCAGGGTGGTTACTCAGGGCAACAAGGCTAGTTTCAGGGTCATCATATTGCTAGATTTTTCCCTCGAGCATCGAGTAGTTCTTAGAATCATGGTTCTCGTGCCATGGTTCCGGCATCGGGTACTTCACCACCTACTTTACCATTTAGGGGTATGGTTCAGGCAGCTAGAGATAGAGGTCGGGGCATTAGAGGTTAAGGTCAGGCCGCTAGAGGTAGAGACCAGTGAGCCAGTGCTAGTCCTCGAGATATATTTAGGAGTGATGGGGCTCAACCCTGAAGCTAAGCTTTTCCAGTCAGGCCTGAGGCTGAGTCATATGACGCGGTTATCATAGGTACGGTTTCAGGTTTCATTAGAGATGCGTCAATACTATTTCCTAAATGTCATCCTATTATTCTTCACATTTGGTTGTGCCTCATGATGTCGTTTGACGTGATTCGGACCTAAATTGGAAAATTTGAGGTTTTATGAAGTTTGAAAGAATTTTTGGATTTTGAGGTTTAATTTGATGTTTATGATATTGTTTTGGCGATTTGATCGCATAAATAAGTTCGTAGGATGTTTTAGAAGTTGTATATATATTTTTTTGGAGCATCGAGGGCTCGGGTGATTTTTGGATAGGCCACAGGTTGCATTTTTGAACTTTAAAGTTTGCTGGTATAACTGACCTACACGCTACGCATTTGCTCGCAAATGCGAAGGCTTACTCGCCAATGCGAGATAGTCAGACCTGTGAAGACCCGACCCCTCGTCTCTTGAGTTACCGCTCTATGTCCCCCATTTTATGCTTCCTTATGCTTCATTATCGATCTTTGATGTGATCGAGTCGATTTGGAATGGTTTTGGTAGGAAATGAGACACTTAGTCTCTTTAAGGAGGGCTTGTATTGGAAAAGTCAACCGGATGTCGACATATGAGTAATAGGGCTCGGATGTGACTTCCGATGGTTCAGTTAGCTTAGGGGGATGATTTGTGGATTAGGAGTGTGATCGGAAATGATTTCGGAGCTCCGATGTAGAATTAGGCTTGAATTGGCGAAGTTAGTATTTTGGCGAATTTCGGCTAATAGGTGAGATTTTGATTCGAAGATCGAAATGGAATTCCGAGAGTTTCTGTAGAACTGCTAAGTGATTTGGGGGTGTGCGTGTAAAATTTGAGGTCATTATGAGGTTTTTTGGTTAGGTGTTTCATCGAATACGCATTTCGGAAGTGTTTAAAGAACTTAGGCTTGAATTCAATGTGGAATGATGGTTTTAGTTTTGTTTAGGGTCTTTTAATGATTTCAAAAAGTTCAAATGATGTTATATGGGGTGTTGGGGTTTTTGTTTGAGGTCGTTGGGGGCCTCAGGGTGATTTTCGATGGTTAACAGGAAGTTTTGGCTTTAGAAATCTAAGGAATTGCAGATGCTTCTGGTATTTTTGCCTCTGCGGATTTGGGACCACAGAAGAAGTATCACAAAAGCGAGGGAAGAGACACAGAACGGGCAGGGACCGAGATGCGGATGTTTGACCGCATCTGCGGAGTCGCAGATGTGACAAAATGCGACAAAATGACCGCATATGCGTCAATGACTGGGCAGATCTATTTAATTCTATCTTCGAAAATTTTTTAAGGGTTTCATATTTTTAACTCGGACTTGGAGGATTATGGGCGATTTTGAAGAGAGATATCAAGGGGTTTTGATAAGGTATGGATTCTTGGACTTAAAACACGATGTTATGGTGTGAATACATGGATTAGAGCGGAAAACTCAAGTAATTAATGGGCAAAAATGGTGGTTTAGGGCTTGAAATTTAACATAGCAAAAATTGGGATTTGTGGGGTCATTTGGACTCCGATTTTGGTAATCTTTATATGTATGGACTCTTGGAGAGATAAGGAATCCGTTGATATTAATTTTTCTGATTTTCGAGAAGTGGGCTTAGGGCTCGGTTTTTGCCAATTTCTGGATTTTTGATGTTTTTCGATTGTTTTTTATTAGGTTTATTCCCTTAGCATATTGTGATGTATTCATTGTGGTTATGGCCAGATTCGAGGCGCGAGGAGGCCGATTTGATATGTAAAGGCATAGCGAGCTAGAGTTTTTTCCCGCTTGAGGTGAGTAACGATTATAAATGGTGTCCTGAGGGTTTGAAACCCCGGATTTAGAAAACATAGTGCTCTGTTGAGTATACACTCTATGATGGGCATGGAGCCCATTACTACTGGGAATTGTGACTTGGTCCATCTCATCGATGATTTTACAGTGTTTTGACTAAGGCTTGATTATAATTATTATGATTTGGCTAGTCGCCATGTTTGGGGCCTTGTGCCGACCTGTAGGATCCTTAAGGGAATTCTTTTACTGATTATCCTCTCCTTACTTGTTAAGAATCATATCCTCAATCATGTTTCTAGCTGTTTAACGCAATACGAACTGATTTTGAAATGTTAATCATAAATGAATGTAATATGTGGGCAGAGACCCCTATTTTGTATTAGTATGCCCGAGACGCTGTGATTATATTAACTGAGAGGAGTTGAGAACCCAGTAGTGAGGATGTTTTATATTTTATGGACTGGGCTGCACGCCACAGCAATATATTTATATGGATCGGGCTGCACACCGCAGCAAATGTGTGTGTGTATATATATATTGTCGGGCTGCGCGTCGCAGCAATGTAGCGCTTGGGTTGTAAGAGCCTCTCCGGAGTCTGCACACCCCCAGTGAGCTCAGTCGACTATTGTTATGAATCGGGCTGTGCGCCACAATGATATTCGGATCGGGCTGCATGCCGCAGCGGTATAATTATATTTTCAACTATTGTGAAAAGTATGTGAATGGAGTACCGAGAAAAAAAATAAGTGAATAATATACTCGAGGAGTGGATTTTATACTTGATTAATACTTGTTGAGCTACCTTCTCTACCTGGTTTTAAGGAATTTCACTTGGTATATTCATTATTTTTTTTATTACTCATTGGGTCGGAGTACTCATATTACACCCTGAACTGTGTGTGCAGATCTAGGTACCTCTGAGGTGTAGTGCGAACTCTTCAGCTGTTCATTTTCTGCCAGAGTTATCGAGGTAGTTGCATGGCATCCGCAGACCCGATGTTCTCCCTCTATCTTTTACGTTTCCACATTCTAGATATATCTCTGTAGTAGACTTTTGAAACCTTGTACTTAAAGGCTTAGACTTATGATACTGGATCTGGTGGGGTATTGTTGAGATGTTTATATGTTTTTTCACAGATTTCACATATGCTGTTTAAACTTCTATTGTTATCAAACTGGCATTTAACTCTAATAGCTAATAAAGAATTCTATATAAAAGGGATGTGAGTGTTTGATGGTCGGGTTTGCCTATAATTGTGTTGGGTGCCATCACGACCGGTGTTGGGGTCGTAAAAAGATGGTATGAATGCCTAGGTTACTTGGTCTCGCGAGTCATGAGCTAGTTTAGTAGACTTTCGCGGATCAGTACGGTGATGTTTGTATTTATCCTCGAGAGGTTGCAGAACCTTTAGGAAAGCTTCATATTCTTGACATTTTGGTCGTGCGCCTTTGTTGCTCCGAGAACTAATACTTATGTTATTCTATTCCTTAGCAGATGGTGAGTACTCGTGCTACTGAACAAGATGGACGACCAACAGTGACACCTACTGAGGCCACCAGAGGCTATGGATGCGGTCGTGGACGTGGCAGAGGCTGGGCAGCGAGGGCATCACCTGTTGATCCACCAGCTGCCCCGGCTCCAGACCAGGCTCCTGCAGCACAAGTTCAGGCACCAGCTGTGCCCATCGTGGTTCTGGGTCTGCAAGAGAACTTTTCTCAGATCTTGAAAATTTGCACTAGCCTAGCTCAGGTAGTCCTAGCTACCACTGCAGTAGCTACTTCACAGGCCGAGGGAGGGAATCAAATCCCTGCTTCTCGCACACTTGAGTAGGTAGTGCGGGGACTTCACACGCTAGAGGCACCTCCAGCTTAGTCGGTTGCACCAGTGCAGGAAGTCAGGGTTCCAGTTATGCTGGAGGATGAGCAGTTCATTTTGAGAGGTTTGGTAGACTCTAGCCTCCGACATTCAGTGGTGCTGAGGGCGAGGATTCCCAAGGTTTTCTTGAAAAGTTTCAGAGGATGCTCTGTACAACATGAATACTTGAGTCTAGTGGTGTGGCATTTACCATGTTTCAGTTTATTGGGGTTGCCTTCACTTGGTGGGAGGCGTATGAGAGGCGTAGGTCAGTTGGTGCAGCGCCCCTTACTTGGCAGGAGTTCTCCACTCTCTTCTTGGAGAATAACGTACCACAGTCTCGCAGAGAGGAGCTGCATAGGAAGTTTGAGGGGTTGATGCGTGGAGATATGACGTGAGCCAGTACGATGTGAGGTTTTCAGATTAGGATCATCATACCATCTAGATTATTCTGTCATATTGTGAGAGGATTAGGATATTTGTGGATGGCCTTAACTACCATCTATGTAGTCTGATGACTAGAGAGAGTATTGGGTTCTACGTTCGAGGATATGGTGGATATTGCTTGTGAGATCGAGTCAGTTCGTCATCGGTAGCAAGAGGAGAAGGAGGCCAAAAGGCCTCGAGGTTCTGGCAGCTTCAGTGGCGCTCCCTCAAGGGGCCAGTCTCAGCAGGGTAGAGGTCATTCTTTTAGGCATGCCTACTTAGCCCCTCCAAATTATAGAGGGGCATCTTCAGACTGTGGTGATCAGGGGTTTCAGTAGAGCCAGTCTTCACTTAGTGCCCTCCCAGCTCAGAGTTCATCTCATGCCCCATTAGCTCAGGGCTCTTGTATGCCGAGCGCATTGGCTGGTCACTGGTGCGAGAGGTTCCCTTCAATCCCCATCTCCGGCACCAGGTAGGTTTTATGAGTGTGGAGAGTTTGGGCATATGAGGAGGTAGTGTCCTCGACTTCATGCCGGTTAGTTCCAGTAGAGGTATCAACCCTCGACTTCTACTCCAGCTACTTCACCACCCTCAAGCTAGCTAGGGGTGGGGGGTCAGGCAACTAGGGGTCGCCCTATAGGGGAAGACCGTTGAGGTGGTGGCCAGGCTCATTTTTATGCTTTGCCAGGCGGGTCAGATGCTATTGCTTCAGATGCTGTCATCACAGATCTTTCGGCTGACCAATGCCCTAACAGCTTTCATGCATTCGCTGAAAAGTGTATATCGGCCTTATCTTCAAACGAGTTATGAAACAAAAGTCGACAAAAGTTGTCGCAACTTAGGCTCATGGTTGTACTTAAAGTTTAGGTAAAATGTCATTAAGATTTTATCCCAATTTACTTAGCACTATGGAGTGAACTTACCACCAAATTGAAGATATATGAGTCTAGTTTATAACGCATTAAACCTTTTGTCGATACGATCTCGGAGTAGAGAGATATTCACATTATTGCGAGACTGCGCCAAGCACCTCTCTATGGGGCCCACTTAAGGCGGTTTAAGACATTTGGATTTATATAGGACACCTCCAACCCGTTTTAAGTCGTTTCTTTTCACTATTTTTAGACCTTAGAACCCTAGGAACACCTCCTCAAGGTTCTCTCAAGATTCAAGACCCAAACAAAGGGCAAACAACACAAATCAAGTGTTGGGAATCCCGTGGCACTAGTAAGTCTCTTGTTCTTCTTAATGTTGCTCATTTTTAGGTTGTTTCAGCTCGTGCGGGAGGTTGTTTTAAAGGGTTTATGTTCTTTAAATACTCCCTCAAGTTTGTAATATCAACCCTAGGTGATTTCAAGCCTTCTAAAGTGATTCTAGTTCCGAAAAACACTAATTGATTGCTAGTTTCGCTTCCTTGTTGTTGTGGCAGCATTTGAGGGATATTTCGTGGAGAATTAAGGTCAAATTGGAGTTTTAATTTCTGTATAAAGGTAAGGAACCTCTTAATCGATATGTATTTAAGATTATCCAATTTGTGGCTAAGTCATTGAAGCTAGAACTTGTGAAATATATATCGAAAGGCTTGGTAGTAATGTTATCGGTTGGTGGACTGTTTTGGGAGGTTCAATATGATTAACATTGATGTTGTTTGGGTTGTTTGGTGATTTTGTTTACTTGTGGGAATTCATATAAATAGGGGAGGCTCTGTCCGTTTCATCACAAAATAGGTTGTGGTCGGTACATAATCGTTATGACGCTTAAATGATAATGATAGTATCGTCTCTCTTATTGTAGACTAAGGAGTTGTGACAATTGCATAGCTTGATATTGGGGAAGTATATACAAGGTATGTGAGGCTATCCCTTTTCTTATTTTTCACGACTTTGGTCGTACATATTGTAATGAACGAGCTTCCAAGATACTCTACTCTTAGAAGCTAGCAGTACTTACATTGTTTCCCCTCTTATGGAACGATTGATGTGATGTTGCTTCTCTTATTCTTATGTTATCAATGTTGTTGGTACTTTCTTATTCTTATAAGGTTCATAGTTAAGAGTTAGTCCTAATAACGTGTACAGAGGATACCGTTCTTACATCACACTGAAAGGCCTAGAACCTGTTTCCATGAGTCGAGCATGCATTATAAATATCTATTTTACTCTACGAGCCGCGCTATTGTCGGCCGGGTACGGCACCTATTGTGCAACCACTGATCAATTGGGTTTTACCGAGCTCCACTTGACCGGGTATGATTCTACCGAACCTTATGATGGCCGAGTACGTTTTTTACCGAGCCTATTACGGTCGAGTACGATATGATGATGATGATCATGCCCATAGAGGCGTATGTTCTAACAGTTTATGGATTTATACATATGTGTCATGCATTTCATGTCAGTAGCTCTCAGAGGTACTCAGATGTTACAGATTGTATATTCTCTATCCCTACTTACCTTACTGATCGTATTTATTGTTCCCTGCCTTACATACTCAGTACTTTATTTGTACTAACGTCTTTTTGTTCGTGGACGTTGCACGTCATGCTGCAGGTCCTGATAGATAGGCAGGTGCACCTCCCCCACCACAGTAGGCTGTCAAGTTCAGTGATGATTGGCGAGGTCCCTTCTCCAGACTTGCCGTGGTCTTGGTATGCATTTTTGTTATAGACATTATGGGTATGTCGGGGACCTGTTAAGGCTATGTTGCAGAACTTATGTTCCTTTAGAGGCTCATAGACAGGGGTCGACTCATGTATAGTTTGGTATGCCTTGAAGGCTAGTTCTTGTTGTATAGTCTTTCATAGTATCTTGGTAGTTCGTACCTTATATATAGTTTCTTGATTGTCTGACCACCCTATGTTATGTATGTTTATGCCATCATCTTTTATCGTTGGTTGTCCGTAATCCATGGATACCATCTATATTGATCTCTTTGGCCCTAGTAGATAATAAAGAAGGTTAGGTGAAGTGAATTTTGGTGCACGGCAAGTATGGCCGGGTGCTAGTCATGGCCCTCCAGTTTGGGTCGTGACAGTAGAAAACACTTTGAACACTCATAGTTTGCTTTAGGTGCGACATAGTTTATTATCGTGATTATGTATACGTTCGTGTAACATAATTATGATTTTTTTCTAAAAATAATATCGGAGTATGCGTTCTCGCAACTTCAACTAAACATTTTTAATATTAACAAAGCATTATTAATTGTGGACACGTTCGTGTGACATGGTTTTTTACGCGCCAAACACGTGGGTACACGAGTACATGACCTGTTTTAAGATAATTCCTTAATTGAAATATATAAATGCACATAGGTTCTAAAATAAGTAATTAGACAATTTAATTAACCTAGTTATGATCAAAGTGAACATGGTAGTACCACGGAACTCGAAATGCCTAACACCCTTTCTCGGATTAACAGAGTTCCTTACCCGAATTTCTGTGTTCGCAGACCATAAATAAGAGTCGACTTCCTCGATTCGGGATTTTAAACTGGTGACTTGGGACACCATAAATTATCCCAAGTGACGACTCTGAATTTGATATAAATAATTATGTTTTGATTCTCACTCAAATCTGAAAAAACTCCCTTAATACCCCTTTCGGGGTAGTAAAAAGGAGGTGTGACAACATTATCTATAGACATCCAAGGGGAGTGTTATGAAATATTAGATTATGGTGGATGTTCATAACTCCTAAATGAATAACACCTAGTACTCTTCTCCATTATTTTCATAACTCTCACTACTCCAATACTTATGGTTGTACTCTCATACCTCCATAATCTCCCCCATGATCTTCCTACATAATCTCAAATACGTAACGCCATAATTTTGATAGTCTTTTTTATACCTTTATGTAATACTATAAATAGAGAATGAAAAATAATATTGTAAAAATTTGAAAAATATTTCATGAAATAAGAAAGTTTTCTTTTTCTCTCTACATCTATTGTCTATTTTATTGTTTCATATGGTTACTTTAAACTTAATTTTTTAATATAATCAGGATTCGGAGTACTTTTTTTCAAATACATTTCTTCTATTATCACCTTGTAATCGTGGTTTAGTAGGCCTAACAGTGGGAGATCTTTAAATTAAATATTCGAAAGTTCAAGTAATATTTGCACGTGAATTTTACATGAAGAAAAAGGGAATTCATGAGTAAAAAATCGTTATTTCACTTACCGGTTAGTTTTGACTGGACTTCGAAAATAATACAAAATCATTTAGTTGTAGGTCTTTGAGATCCATAGGGATAACTTTGTAATTTCGTGAAAACGGGGAGAATGTAGATTTTTTTAATTTGGTGAAAACGGTGAAATTTAGGTCTCGTTTGGTCATGAATTTACGAAAATAAATTTAAACTATTTTTTTAAATTCATGTTTGACCATAAATTTTACTTATTTTGTTAAAATCCCAAACCTCATCCCAAGATCCCTCCAATTGCTGATTTGGGCAAAAATTTCAAAACTTGAAAATATATACTGTATATTTTTCAAAATAAAATTGGAAAATATATTTTAAAAGTATGTTCTAATATATTTTCATCTTCAAACTTCATCCAAATTAAATTTTTTAAAATAAATTTAGAACATATGACTAAATGCTAGTTTATAAATCAGATGCGTCCTGCTTTAAAATTTCTTTTTTTATCTGATGAAATTGTAGATTTTTTATTAGTCACTGTCTCAGCGAAATTTTCGGCTTTGGTAGCCAAAAAGATATGGCTGTACTTGGTATTGTGCTCCAGACGTGCAGTTTGCTGTTGCAAACCTCCCTTCCTCTCGCATTAAGTATTCCTATAATCAACACTAAATTTTTAATACAAATCTAGGCAGAACAAGAATAGTTAGATACGTGTCTTTTAGTAAATTGTATTTGTAAAATAATTTTATAAAATATAAATAAATAAAAGTAGAAATGAAAAATAAAAATAGAATTTTAATTGGAGCCTGCCTATGGAATTTACAGTGTTTCCTTAAAGAATTTAATCTCCTCCTAATACCTAAGGTTGTAGATTATTTCCTCCCATGATAGAACGAATTACACACTAGTGTAGTGGTACTTCAAACTCCGGTGTTTCAGCTAACACAAAGTTCAGTAGCAAATCACACGTATTGTTGCTTTGTTTGATGTTAAAAAGTATGCAAAAGAAGAAGGAGGAACTCAAAAAATCGTATTCAAATTCTGAGCAGAATAGTCTTGTATTTATAGCCAAAGTTGGGCTGAAATCTGAAATGGTGCAACTCTTCAGAATG
This sequence comes from Nicotiana benthamiana, assembly GCA_034376525.1. NCBI lineage: Eukaryota > Viridiplantae > Streptophyta > Magnoliopsida > Solanales > Solanaceae > Nicotiana > Nicotiana benthamiana. Next base: position 59,450,441 of record CM067324.1, read on the forward strand.
GTTGTCTATGCAAAACGACCACAACATAAATATCATAACATAAATAGCTATTAACTCAATAATAAAGAGGAAGCCATGGCGAGAGGGAGAGGCCGACCTAAGAAAGTTCTGGTGCCAATCTATGCAAACAACACTGTTTTCCCAAAATCTGTTAACACTGTGCCACAGTCGGTTAACACTGTTCCATTGATGCCCACTGAAGATATTGTTTCATTGCCTCATGCAACTGTAGATTCGCAGCCATCTGGAGTTCCCGTACTTCCAACAGTAGCTGATATGGTTGATAGCAACTCAGAGCCTCAATCTGGACCAGTGATTCCACCTGTAGATTCTCAAAGTTTACCTAGAAGTCAAGGACCTCCAGATGTACCATTGATTCCGATGGTACAAGCTAATAGTGGAAGCGAGCACATGCAGCACCATCCACAAACAATTTGTGCAGATCTAGAGAAGGAGACCAAAGAGGAACCAAAGGTATGGGCAAATCTGTTCCAGAAAAATAGACTTGCTGCTAATGGCATGTCCCTAGAGTATATCCCACTGACGATTATCAACGGTAAACCAGTGGGTCAGTTGCTCAAAGAAGAAGTCGTGGAAGAGGAACAAAAATGGAAATGTGCTCTAGTTGTTTTTGTATTAGAAAATATTCCTGGATATAATGCTATGAAGAGGTTTATAAATCTTCATTGGTCTCATGTGCCAGATCCAGACCTTTATTATCATGAAGAAGGTTATTACATTGCAAAATTTCGATCTCTGGATGATGCTAAGGAAGTACTATGCTCAGGACCATATACTATTGCAAATAGGCCAATAATCTTAAAACAATGGTCGGCTGATTTTGATTTTAAGGCTGCATTTCCATCAGATATTCCCTTGTGGGTTAAATTTCCCAATTTGCATATGCCTTGCTGGGGTAGTAGGACTCTTAGTCGAATTGCTAGTGTGTTGGGTAAGCCCATCTTTGCTGATGAGTGTACCACTAAACAAACCAGAATCTCATATGCTCGGATCCTTATTGAGGTGAATGTTTCAAAAGAGTTACCTAGTGAAATTGAGATAATGCATCCAGATGGGAAGCTTTTCCTACAGGATGTAACCTATGATTGGAAACCTTCTTTTTGTGGGAAATGCCTTACAGTTGGGCACAATTGTCTGGCTAAGCCTACCCAGCCTAACAACATACAGAAGCCTAAGGTGATTCAGGAATGGAGAGCAAAGGCCCCAATTCATCCTGTAGATATGCAGGAAGCTCATATCCAGCAACCAGCTCAGAAGGAACAATGTTCCACTGAGGTTACATTTGAGGAAGTGAGAAAACAGAAAGGTATTGCTACTCATTCAGCTCCAGTTTTTAACACCAAAAACTTTCCACCCTTATCTCCTGTTGTGATGGCAAATAGATTCGAAATAGGGTCAGTGAGTTGGGCAGATCACCCCTTAGATAAAGGGGGAACAAGTTATACCCAATGAAGTGGATAGTTTGGAACATTAGGGGTGTAAATAAAAGATTCAAGCAGAAGGAAGCTAAAGAATATTTTAGAGTCAATAAAATTGACCTTGTTGGTCTAGTAGAAACAAAAGTTAAACAGAAAAATGCAACAAAAATAGCTGGTTTCTTACTGCCTAACTTGGGTATGCTTGCTAACTATAGCAGTGCCATAAATGGGCGAATTTGGATCTTATGGGATACAACCAAGCTCTTGGTCACTGGTATTCAGGAAGAGGCACAATACATCCAATGCATTGTTAGGAAGGTCACTGATGAACTAATCTGTTGCCTTACAGTAGTATATGGCCACAATGACATTATACAAAGGAACTTCAGAATCTTGCTCCTTCTATCACTGTCCCCTGGCTGATAGCAGGGGATTTTAATGTCATTCTGTCTAGCTCAGATAGAGAATCTTGTCATCAAGTAAGACTAGCTGAAGTTACTGACTTTCTACAATGTCTGCAGCATGCTGGCCTAACAGAACTCCCATGGAAGGGAGACTTTTTTACCTGGACAAATAAGCAAGGTGGAAATGATAGAGTATGCAGTCGGCTGGATAGAACTTTTGGTAATTGTGAGTGGATGCTAAAATGGAGCCATGTGCAGACTGTATATGGAGCCCCATTAATCTCTGATCATAACCCCATGGTTCTAACCTTGACAGATGATATTTCAATCAGGAAAACACCCTTTAGATTTTTTAATGCATGGATACAGCATAAGGATTTCCAACAACTAGTTAAAACTTCCTGGAATGCAAGTGCTCAGCCTACCCTGCGAGTGTGGAACAACCTCAAGTCCCTGAAACTAGTCTTGAAATCTCTAAATACCAGAGAATTTAAGACAATTTCACAGAAAATTGAGGTCAACCGTAAGGAACTGGAAGCTTTACAACACCAGATGTCTAGTGTCTATTCTGATTCTTTACAACTAAGAGAAAAAGATCTGATACTCCAACTGGAAAAATGGTCTATGCTGGAAGAATCAATATTACAACAGAAAGCTCGAGCCAAATGGATTCAACTAGATGATGGTAACAACAAATACTTTTCTGCTGTAATGAAAGAGAGAAACCAACACAAGAAGATTACTGAATTGATCACAGAAGAAGGCCTGAGGATTACACAGCCAGATGATCTGAAGAAGGAAATCACTGCTTTCTATAAATCACTTATGGGGACTTCAGCTCATTCTCTTCCAGCTGTTAATAGACTTTACATGACAAATGGACCTTCCTTATCTCACCAACAAAAACTGGATTTGGCTGCTGACATCAGTGACACTGAGATCTTGGAAAGCTTAAAGGCAATAGGTAGTGATAAAGCCCAGGTATTGATGGTTTTAATGCCCTATTCTTTAAACAAACTTGGCACACTACAGGGTCACAGGTAATGCAAGCAGTCAGGAATTTCTTTGCATCCACCAAAATGCATAGACCAACAAACTATGCCTCCCTTACTTTGATTCCTAAAGTCCCCAACCCACAAACAGTCAAGGAGTTTCGACCAATAGCCTGTTGTTCAGTTGTATATAAAATTATCTCCAAATTACTGGCCAACAGAATGCAACGAGTTATAGCCAGCATCGTATGCAATACACAAGCAGGTTTCATCCCAGGGAGAAGAATTGCTGATAATGTCATTTTGGCTCATGAGCTCATCAAGCACTATACAAGATCTCATATATCACCTAGATGTATGGTCAATATTGATCTCCAGAAGGCCGATGATTCAGTTGAATGGTGTTTCCTACAACAAGTATTGGAGGCTCTGGATTTCCCAACCAGGTTTACAAATTGGATTATGGAGTGTGTGCAAACTGTCAGCTATACAGTGATAGTTAATGGAGAAACTACAGAACCCTTCCAGGCAGCCAAAGGTCTGAGACAAGGTGATCCTATATCACCATTCTTATTTGCTATAGTGATGGAATACTTAAGTCGATCTCTGGCATAACTGAACAAAACTAAGGGGTTCACTTTTCATCCTGGATGCAAAAGGCTGGGAATTACACACCTCAGCTTTGCTGATGACCTCTTATTATTCTCTAAAGGTGATACCCAAGCTGTGCAGGTCATGTTTACATATTTTGACCACTTCACTGCAGCATCTGGAATGAAAGCTAATATGCAGAAGAGTGATGTATACTTTGGAGGAGTAAAACCTGAACATCAACAACAAATCCTTACTCATCTTGGTTATATACGTGGGGAGCTTCCCTTTAAATATTTAGGGGTTCCACTGTCAACTAAGAAACTATCTGTTCTCCAGTGGCAACCACTAATCGACAAGATCACAGCTAGGATTACATCCTGGACTACTAGACAGTTGTCCTATGCTGGTCGAATACAGCTGGTACAAGCAGTTGTTTTTGGTATCCAGTCATATTGGGCTCAGCTGTTTCTCTTCCCATCCAAGGTCATTAAACTGATAGAGGCAATGTGTAGATCATTCATATGGTCTGCCTTAGTAAACATTACTAGGAAAGCATATGTGGCATGGGACAAGATCTGTCAGCCAAAGTCTGCTGGAGGCTTGAACCTAATCAACCTTCTACTGTGGAACAAGTCTGCTGTTGCAAAACTAGCCTGGGATTTGGCTCACAAGAAAGACCTATTATGGGTAAAGTGGATCCATACAGTGTATATTAAACATCAACAACTAGAAAACATGAATATTCCTGCACAAGCAAGTTGGATAGTCCGGAAGATCATTGAAAGTGCTAGGCTACTACAACAACACCAGTTGCTACATACCAATACATGTTCTATCATATTAATCTAGCTTCAACAAATTGGTCAATTGCCTAGAGTTCCATGGAAAAACCTAACCATGGAGAATGCTGCCCGACCTAAAGCACTCTTCAACCTCTGGCTGCTGCTCCAAGACAGGCTTCCTACCAAAGAGAGGTTGATCAAATGGCATTTGAGTGTTGATGGTAGCTGTGTTATGTGTCAGCACACAATGGAGACTAGAGACCATTTGTTCCTGTACTGCCCCTTTGCTGAACAACTGCGACACCTCACTTTGCAATGGCTAGGCATGTCTCAACCCCCTGGACAGTCTTGGCCACAATACGTTAACTGGATCACTGAGAAGTCTAAAGACAAATCTCCCCAAGCTCATGTGTTCAAAATGGTATTTGCAGAGATGTCATATGCCATTTGGTTGGAAAGAAATGCACGTATATTCAGAAACACTTACTATCCCAGTGAAGTTTTAGTTAGGAGCATTGCATACATTTGTAATATTAGAGCAACCCCTAGAGTTAGGACATACCTCCAACAATATTTTTTGTAAGTCTGGAACTCTAGTTATAGTCAAGATAGTTAGCTTTTACCGGAATTTTTGATAGGCAGTTTGAGTATGTAACTAACCTATGTGATTGTACGGCGAACACTTTGGTGATTAATATAATCTTTAATTACCAAAAAAAATAAAGAGGAAAAAATAAAGAGGAATATTTGAAGAAGGTAGTTTAATTTTCAATTACACAATTGAAAAATGGATTGAGTTTAATATTAATATTTATTTTAATTAATATTTTATTACTAAAACAAATATTTAGTAATATTTATGTTAATATTTTACTATTAACAAATAAATTTGATCTAAAAAATTAATCAATCGATCGATTATTTGACCAAATCCATATCCGAATCCAAATCCGAAGCCGGAACCGAGCGAGCGATGATGACGACGACACGATGCTTGCTTTCTTCTCAACTCTTTAAGAGCTAGAAGAAGAAAAATTTCTTATATACCCATAAAAATCTCTTTTCTAATATGGGACAATGTCTCTTTTCCAAGGGGGAAAACTTAAATTTTTCATTTATCTCTATTTCCCATTCACTCTATCTTAAGCATATAATATACTTAAAATCTCAACAATCCCCCACATGAATGGGGAATGGCTGTATCACGGAAATATGTATGAAAAATGGTGTGATTCGCAAGCAAGGATTAAGTGCATCTGGATAAGTAGGTTTCCCTTTGAACTTTCCGTAGGGAACTTATGTTGGATATACTCAGCCAATCGTTAGATTTAATATCATTGAACCGTCAAACTTTGGTGTATACCTAGACAACCATAAGTCACACAACCAACCTTTATCCGGCTTTGGTTCTCGTTGTTGTGTTCGTTTCAGCCATGAACACCGCCTAGTTTCATAAGTGCGTAGAGAACTAGCCTTACGAAGTTCTCCTTGAAGCCTAACATTTCACACTTACAAAGGTGATTCCTAAACGTGTTCCCATATATACACCATTTGATATGCCCCATATCAAATAGAAATAATTAAAAAGCCTTAATGTTTTATTCTTGGTAATGAACATTGTCTCATCACGAGAATGGACCAAAAGTTTAGTTGAAAATGTTGAACCATCATTAATGACTTTGTTTGATCTCTTTAAACCTAGATCTTGGGATCTCCAGTCTTCTAGGTAGAGTTACCGTCACTATGACTTGTTCTCGGCCACAGTCTCATTCCCCTTGATGATTTCTCAACTAGCTCTCTAGTTAGGCCTTTTGTAAGTGGATCCAACATTATCACTTGCGTTTACATAATCAATCGTGATAATTACTCTAGAGAGTAATTGCCTAACGGTTTTATGTCTCCGTCGTATATGACGAGATTTACCATTATATATAAGGCTCTCACCCCTTCCAACTACCGCTTGACTATCGTAGTGTATGCATATTGGTGCCAACGGTTTGGTCAAAATGGAATATCTTTCAAGAAATTCTGGAGCCATTCAGCTTCTTCGCCGGCTTTATCTAGGGTTATGAATCCAGCCTCCATTGTAGAGCGAGCAATACAAGTTTGTTTGGACGACTTCCAAGATATCGATCCTCCACCAATAGTGAATACATATTTACTTGTGGACTTGGAATCAGTTTATCTGGTTATCATATTTGCATCTCAGTATCCCTCAATGACCGCAAGATATTTACTATAGTGCAAAGCAAAGTCCTGGGTATGTACTAAATGCCCCAAAAATTGTTTCATATCCATCCAATGATATTGACCGGGATTGCTCGTATATCGACTCAATTTACTTATAGTACAATATCTAGTCGTGTACATTTCATAATGTACATTAAGCAACCCAATACACGCGCATAATCCAATTGTGATATCATTTGGCCTTTGTTCTTTACTAATGCAAGATTAGCGTCAATTTGAGTATTTGCAGCTTTAAAGACCAAGTGCTTGAATTTTTCAAGTACTGTCCTAATATAATGAGATTGTGACAATGCTAGACCTTGAATAGTCTTATGGATCTTAATTCCTACAGTTAACTCAACAACTCCCAAGTCTTTCATGTCAAACTTGCCAGTTAGCATGCACTTAGTCGCATTTATGTTGGCAATGTCATTATCAGCATATCATCCACATGTAAGCAAACAATGACTATGTGATTTCAAATATTTTTAATGTACACACATTCATCAAATTTATTTATATTAAAATCATTTGACAATATTGTTTGGTCAAATTTTTCATGCCATTATTTGGGTTCTTGTTTTAGTCCGTAAAGTGAATTAACAAGTCTATATACCTTCTTTTCTTTACCTGGAACCACAAATCCTTCAGGTTTTTCCATGTAAATTTCTTCCTCAAACTCTCCATTTAAGAAGGTTGACTTAACATTCATTTGATGAATTTTAAGATCATAAATTGCAACTAACGCTACTAACGTTCATATTGATATAATTCTTGTAACTGGAGAGTATGTATCGAATAGTCAAGATCTTCTCATTTTCTATACCCTTTGACCAAAAGTCTTGCCTTAAATTTATCAATAGTGCCATCATCTTTTATTTTCCTCTTAAAGATCCATTACGGTTTATTTTCAGGAGTAAGATCAACCAATTCCCATGTGTGATTGTTCAGTATGGATTCTATTTTACTATTGACTGCCTCTTTCCAAGATAATGATTCTGGAGAAGTCATAGCTTCTTTAAATGTTTGAGGGTCATTTTCCAATAAGAAAGTCACAAAATTTGGTCCAAATGAAGTAGACATTCTTTGACATTTACTACGTCTAGGATCTTCCTAATTAAGTGTGCTTTATTTGTTTCTTCCCGAGGTCGTTTAGATTCTTCACCAATCGACTCACATTCCTTTTTATATGAATATATATATTTTCAAAGAACTCAGCATTATCTGATTCTATAACTATATTATTATAAATTTCAGGATTTTCTGATTTATGAGCCAAAAATTGATATGCTTTACTATTAGTTGCTTATCCTTTTAAAACACAATCAACAGTTTTCGATCCTATTTTTACTCTTTTGGATTTAGGAACTTGCACTTTTTCCAAACACCCCATACTTTAAAATAATTCAAGTTGGGCTTCCTTCCTTTCCATTTTTCATATGGAATGGATTGTGTTTTGCTATAGGGTACTCGATTTAGTATTCGGCTAGCCGTTAGAAAGGCTTCCCCCATAAGATCTATGGAAAATCAGAACTTATCAATAATGCATTCATTATCTCATTTAATGAACGATTCTTTCTTTTTTTCAATCCCATTGGATTGGGGCGTGTAAGGTGGCGTTGTTTTATGAATAATTCCATATTCTAAACATTTTTTTTCATAGGGAGATACATATTCACTACCCATATTACTTCTTATCATTTTGATTTTCTTGTTAAGTTGCATTTTAACTTCATTTTTGTATTGCTTGAATGCGTCTATTGCTTCATCTTTACTATTAAGTAAGTAAACATAGAATATCGAGTACTATCGTCAATAAAAGTTATGAAATACTTCTTTCCACCGCGAGATGGTATTGACTTCATATTGCAAATATCTGTGTGAATTAAGTCTAAAGGATTTGAATTCCTTTCAACTAACTTATAAGGATGTTTAATATACTTAGATTCCATACATATTTAACATTTTGATTTGTTGCATTCAAATTTAGGCAATACTTTCAAATTAATCATGTTTTGCAAGGTTTTATAATTAACATGACCCAAACGTATATGCCATAAATCATTTGACTCAAGTAAGTAAGACGAAGCTGAAATTTTATTATTATTTTTAACAACCATTACATTCAACTTAAAAAAGCCCTCAGTAAGGTAACCTTTTCCTACAAATATTTCGTTCTTAATTATTACAACCTTATCTAAAATAAAAACACATTTAAAATCATTCTTAACAAGTAGTCCAGTAGAGACTAAATTCTTCCTAATCTTGAGAACATGAAGGACGTTTTTCAAAGTCACCACTTTGCAGGAAGTCACTTTAAGAAATATCTTCCCACATCCTTCAATATTGGCCTTTTCAGCATTTCCCATAGAAAGTGTCTCATCGGGTCCAACAGGAGCATATAAGTAGCAAAAGCTTCTCTAACCACAAATGGCGAGTGGCTCCAGAATCAATCCACCACTTTTTAGGGTTCCCCACCAAGTTGTATTCGAAAATCATGATACACAAGTCATCAACATCATCATTCTTTTCAACCATGTTTGCTTGGCTCTTCTTCTTGTCTTTCTTCGAAGCACGACACTCTGTAGATTTGTGTCCGGCTTTTCCATAGTTGTAGCAATTTTTACTGAACCGCTTCTTGCTTGAGTTGTATTTCAGTCTAGAAGCCTTCTTTCTCTTTTTGTTCTCTTCAACAATATTGCTCCCATTATTGTTGATTTTCGCCTCTCTTTTCAGTTGCTTTGTTGTCCTCTTAGATTCTCAAACGATCAATGAGATCTTCAAGGGACATCTTCTTGTGTCTGTGTTTCAAGTAGTTTTTGAAGTTCTTCCACAAAGGAGTCAACTTCTCAATTATCACTGCTACTTGGAATGCTTCATTGATAACAAGACCTCCAATGAAATTTCTGTTAGTAAAAATACTAAGATTACTACTTTCAAACTCTATATTAATTTGATTTATACCTTTAGAAAGGAGATCGTGAATAATCACTTGTAATTTTTGGACTTTGACACTAATAAACTTGCTATCTACCATTTTGTAGTCCAAAAACTTTGTGCAATAAACTTCTTCAACCCAGCATCTTCGGTTTTGTATTTCTTTTCAAGCGTAGTCCACAGTTCTTTTAACGTTTCCATGCCACTGTAGACGTTATACAAAACATCTCCAGCCCGCTTAGAATATAATTCTTGGACAAAAAATGTAAATGCTTTCACGCCTCAATCACGTGAAAGCGTTCTGTTTCTGGAGCTTCATTGGACAGCACAAGAACATCTTCCTTGATGAATTTCTGGAGACTTAGAGTAGCCAAAATTGAAGAATATCTTATGCTGCAGTGCTTGAACTCAATCTCGAAAAATTTTCGGGTTTCTCAACCGGTGCCAATGCTGCCAGTGTTGTTCGACTCGTTGAGGCATCGCCAGTCACCATTGAAACATCTTGGTTCACATTATAATTAGTCACTTCTGTAAAAGAATGATACAAACGTTAAAATCACGTAGATTTTAATCTTCGATAAAGCACAAAACCACAAAGGTTTTACTCTCCGAAAATTGTGAGTCCAAATACAAAAAATATATTAAATTCTTTAAGCTTGCTAGTAAACTATATTTGTAAAATAATTCTGGAAAATATAAATAAACATAAACAGAAATAAAAAATAGAAACAGAATTTTTATCTGAGCCCATTGAATTCACAGTGTTTCCTTAAGGAATTTAATTTCTACCTAGTACCCAAGTTTGTGGATTATTTCCTTCCAGGATAGTACGAATTACACACTGGTATAGTGGTACTTCAAACCCCGGTATTTTAGTGAACACAAAGTTTGGTAGCAAATCACACTTACTGTTGCTTTTTTGATGTTAAAAGTATACAGAAGAAGAAGGCAAAACTCATAAAATCGTATTGAAATTCTGAGCAAAATAGTCTTGTATTTATAGCCAAAATTAGACTAAAATCTAAAGAGGTGCAACTCTTCAGAATGACTGTTTATGCAAAACGGCCACAACATACACACCATAAGATAAATGGCTATTTACTCAACAATAAAGAGGGAAATAAAGAGAAAAAATTGAAGAGGATTGTTAAATTTTCAGTTACATAACTGAAAAACGGATTGAATTAAATATTAATATTTATCTTAATATTATTATATTATTATTAAAAAATAATTAATAACATTTTTATTAATAGTTTACTATTAACAAATAAATTTATTCCAAAAATCAATCTATCATTTGACCAAATCCAAATCCAAATCCAAATATGAAGACGAGCCGAGCGAGCGACAACGCTGGCGCTAGGCTTGTCTTCTTCTCAACTCTTTAGTAGCTAGAAGAAGAGCAATTACTTACCATAAAAAATTTATTCCTCTTCCAAAAAGGGACAATATTCCTTTGCCAAGGGAGGAAACTTAAATTTTCATTTAAAATTTTTATTTTTCTTCATTTTTCATTCACTCTAGTTTAAGCATATCATTCACTACTGTTGCATTGATATGGAGGAATAGGAACTCGATCAGATTTGATAACAAGACTTTTGATGAAGATCAATTTTGCAAAAAAGTGGCAGTGTTAATATATACAAGAAGTAGGAAATGTAAAAGGTGGCAGGAAGGGCTACATAAACTCAATTGCTATCCTTAGTTTTGATTAATAGCTACATATTAGTATTGTCTATATGAGAATGTGTAGTTAGAGTTTAAATGTAAATGAGTAGTAGGAGTCCATACTACTACCATAGGAATACATTGTACATATCTTTTGAAATCAATGAAATCGACAGTTTAATGTAAAAAAAAAAAAAAAAAAAAAAAACTCACCAGTGTCATCACCAGAAAAATCTCATTTTTAAAAAGCAAAATATATAAATAAAATGCTTAGTAAAATTCAAAGAAAGGATGACAAGTGTCATCAGAAAAATTATAATTTTAAAAATCAAAATAAATAAATAGCAAGATTAATAAATTATAAAGGGATGGGATAAGGAGTACAATATATTTTGTTTAATTGTTTATCAATATAAAACAGAAGTGACAAAATAAGGATAGGAAGATATAATATTAACAAGTTAATAATACTATATATTGAATAATATTATTAAAAAATACAAAGCAAAAAAGTTATATGATAACTATTTAAGTCTTCTTTTAAATTCAATATATATTTGTTGTTATGTATGTTCTATTGTCAAATAAGGTGACAATTGAAATTTATTGAAGCAACACAATCTAATATGATCAAACAATCTCGATCACAAATAAATATAATACTTAACAATTTTTAAGGATAGATGACAACATTCATAAAAAAATTAAAAAAACAAAATATATAGAAAAATTAATAAATTAAAAAAAGGACAGGATAAGTAATACAATGTTTTTATAATTATTATAGAAAAAACACAGAACAAAAAAGTTATTGGATAACTATATAAGTCTTCTTTTTAATTTAATCGATATCTTTTTATTGGATATATTACGTTGAAAAATAAAATATAATTATAATTTATTTAAACAATATGATCTAATATATTCAAACAATTTCAATAATTCAATATTATTTTTTATTAATACTAATCGTGCATAGCACGCATGACTACTGGTAGTAACTTTAAAAAATTAGTATATAAAACTTTTTAGGTATGTAAAATTTATTTTCTGAAAGTTCATAAAAATTATATCAAAGTTTATTCAAAAAATCGAATGTAATGTCGTTGGTTCTCCAAATCATTCGTCTTTTTCAGATGACTGAGCAAAATTAGAAAAAGGAGAAGAAGTAACAAAAGTAACACGTTTGGATTGTGTGGTAGTGATAAAGCAAAAGGCCAAGGTAACGTGGCATTAGATATTTGTAAGCATGCGTATCAACTGCAAGGTTTGCCACGTAAAATACTTGCTTTTTCCGTTTGTCAATCGTCAGTGGTTAACTTTTTATTTTGAAACGGATGTTTTTAAGAAAAATTTTACTAATAATTATTGGTTCCTTGCTTTTCAATTTTATAATTTATATTTTAATTTATAATCAGTTAACCAACAATAATAGATTAAGATTAATATTCAACTCTAATATATTCTCAAATTTTTTTTGTAATTAAGATTTTATTAAAACAAAAATTTGCATTACAATGTCATAGTCCAGCTTATACTCAACTGATTATCTAATCTTATCTAGTAAACTAACTACACATATCAGAACTAGCTACTAGTATACTATAATCTGAATTGCTGCATCTGCTTTCTAGTTCTAGGATTTCCTCTAACATTACATATATAAGCTAGCTCCCTTACTAAGACTTTATTGTTACGAAAAGTGTTCTCAAATATACGTGAATTCCTTTCCAGCAATAGAGCATATGATACTTCAGCAATCACCATTTTGAATATACTGGCTCGACATGATTTCCCTTTAGCTTTACTGATGAACCACTGGGTCTTTGATCCCAGGTATATGTCTTTGGTTGATCCTCTTGAATCCACTGCACTGCTTGCTCCCATAGCTCTGTTGAAAATGGGCATGATAGAAACAGATGATATCTTGTCTCTGTATGACTGTGGCACAAAGCACATTGTTGGTCTATATTCATTCCCCAGTTTGCTAGTCTGTCCTTGGTTGGTAATCTGCCATGTAGCACTAGCCATAAATTGAACACAGCTTTAGATCAAGCATAGTTCTGGATGATTAGGTTCTTCCATGGGACTCTCAGAAGGTCTCATAGCTGCAATAGATATAATTGTCTGATGGAGCATTCATGCATCTTCAAGCTTTGGAATTTCTGTAGGATACCTCGTGATGTTATTATTCTCCTGACCATCCAACTTGCCTATGTAGGGATTGGCATATCCTCTAAATGGTGATGTTTTACATAGAAACCATTTATCCACCTTATCCACAGCTTGTCTTTTTCGTGAGCTAGATCCCAGCAGATCTTTGCAATTGCAGCCTTGTTCCATAACAAGAGATTGATAAGGTTCATTCCGCCAGCTGATTTAGGAGGACACATTCTCTCCCAAGAGACATAAGCTTTTTAGTAATGGAATTTGATCCATACCAGATAAAGCTTCTACAGATTGCTTCAATTATCTTCATTACTTTTGCTGGAATGATGAAGAGTTGAGCCCAATATGCTTGGATTCCAAATACCACAGATTGAACTAATTGCAGCCTCCCAGTATAGGATAATTTCTTGGCAGTCCATGATGTGATCTTAGCAGTAATCTTCTCCACTGGTTGCCATTGGATCAAGGCAATCTTCTTGGTGGATAGAGAAATACCTAGATATTTGAATGGTAATTCTCCATGAACAAATCCAAGGTGATCAATAATCTGCTTCTGCACTTCCTGTTTAACTCCCCCAAAATACACTGAACTTTTGCCCAGATTAGCCTGCAATCCTGAAGCTTCCGAGAATTAAGAGAAGTATTGGAACATGGCTATGATAGAATCAAGGTCTCCTTTAGCAAACAATAGTAAGTCATCAGCAAAACTCATGTGAGTAATGCCTAGCTTTTTACATCTAGGGTGATATTGAAAAGTTGGCTCTTTCCTTAACTCAGCAAGTGATCTACTAAGGTACTCCATTACTATTGTAAATAGGAAGGGGGATATTGGATCCCCTTGTTTAAGTCCTCTAGCAGATTCAAATGGTTCTGTTGCTTCTGCATTAATCAGTACTGAAAAGCTAACTGTTTTTATACACTCCATGATCCAGTTAGTGAATCTGGTTGGAAATCCAATCCCCTCCATCACTTGTTGTAGGAAAATCCACTCAACTGAGTCATATGCTTTCTCAAGATCAATTTTAATCATGCATCTAGGTGTCACATGGGCTCTGGTATAGCTTTTGACTAACGCATGTGCTAGGATGACATTATCAGCTATTTTTCTGCCTGGAATAAACCCTGCTTGGTCCTCACAGATGATAATTTTTTGTAGTCTATTGTCCAGGATATTAGATATCATTTTATATAGGACTGAGCAACATGCAATTGATATATACTCTTTAACTGTGGAGGGTTTGGAAACTTTGGGGATTAAGGTTATAGTGGGTTGATTGGCTTGTACATCTTGGTTGTTAGAAAGAACTCCTTGATGGCACTTATGACCTGCCTGCTAATAGTGTCCCAAGACTTTTTGAAGAATACAGCATTGTAGCCATCTATTCCTGGGGCTTTATCATCTCCAATTGCTTTTAGACTCCCCACAATTTCAAGATCAGTGTTATCAACACATAACTCCCTTCTCTGTTGCTGTGTTAGCATTGGCCATTAGCCATATACATTTTGTTTATGGCTGGAAGAGATGAAGCTGTTGATCCCATTAGTGACTTGTAAAATCCAATGATCTCCCTTTTTATGTCTGCAGGTGTATTTACTTTAACTCCCATTGCATTTATGAGTTCTGTGATCTGCTTACTTTGTGTTCTTTCTTTCAGAACTGCAGTAAAGTACTTGGTATTAAAATCTCCAAGTTGTATCCATTTTGCTCTAGCCTTCTGCTGTAATACACTTTCTTCAATCAATGACCATCATTCCAACTTCAATGCTATCTCTTTCTCTTTCTGCTACAACTCATTAGAATATGCCCTTACTATTTGATCATGCACTTCTTTCAGTTCCTGTCTGGTATGCTTTATCCTCTGAGTAATGCTCTTGAACTCCTTAACATTTAAGGTCTGTAAAGAGCCTTTCAATCTTTGAGTTTAGCCCATACTGCTTTCATAGATCCAGGATTGTTATAGTACCATACATTTGCCACAATCTGATGAAAATCCTCATGCTCAGTCCATACATTAAAAAATTTAAAAGGTATCTTTCCTTTCCAAGAAGATGTTACTAGTGTCACTATCATAGGATTATGTTCAGAGGTTAGTGGTTGTTCATATACTGTTTCCACATGGCTCCACTTGATCATCAACTCATACTTTCCAAATACTCTATCCAGTCTGCTACATACTATATCTATCCTGGATGTTTGTCTGTCCAGGTATAGTAATCACCCTTCCAAGGTAGCTCTGATAGTCCTGCTTGCTGTATATAATGACTAAACTCTTGAGTCTCAGAATATCTAACAAGATTACATGATTGTCTATCCTTGGCATATAATACAACATTGAAATCCCCAGCAACTAACCATGCATCTGTTATAGCTGATGAATAGGCCTGTAAATTTCTCCATAGAGATCTTCTTTGCTTCATTCCATTGTACCCATACACCACAGTGAGGTAACAAGTAACATCCCCTTTTATGCTTCTGACTTTGCAATGTATCAGTTGAGCTTCCTCCTGAATACCAGCAACTGTAAACATATTTGTATCCCATAAAATCCACACCCTACCATTTCTAACATCATTGTAATTTGTTAGAATACCCCATTCAGGAACCAGCAGATTAGCAATTCTACTATCATTTGCTTTTTTAACCTTAGTTTCTACCAAACCAACAAGGCTTATTTTACTTCTCCTAATCTGCTCTCAAACTTCTTTTTGTTTGTACCTTTTATTAACACCTCTAATATTCCAGAATTGAGAATATTAGAGGTACCTCATACTTACTATTGGATACTGCTTCAAATAATAGATTCTCAAATTAGTATTTATTTTTTTTTTAAATTGCTCAAGATTTTAAGTTAATTATAGAATCAGTAACTGTGACTCAAATATTAGTTCAACAAACCAAATCCATTTGATGATAAAAATTAAATTTTTAACAAGCTTAAATATGTGAGTTTAAATTTTAAATTTGATTTTGTGAGAAATTTAGAGTTGGTGTTATTTAGGCTTGTTAGAAATAGTATAAGGGGTAGTATATAAAATTTGAAGCCATTTAATGGTGATTTGGACTGGTTTTGAATAAGAATTATAATGAAAAATCGTGGAAGAAGTTTGTCTACATACGCTTGTAGATATGTGTATAAAAATATATGACAGTGTATAAGATGTGTTTATACACTCATATACACTATTATACAAGATTATATAAAAAATTGACTTTGTCTTCTTCCTTGCGTTTTTTCTGAAATTTTACTCAAATCTTGCTCAAATATACTCCAAATCACTTCAAATTTAAATTTTGATCTCCTTTAGATATTTTCAATTAATTGAAACAACACTCAATCTAAAGAACTAACAAAGTGAAAAATTCCTATTATCGAAAATAAAGCTTTGATGGCCTTCAATGGTGAACTTCTACTTTTTATTTTTTTTTACATTTCAACTAGGTGAAGTAGGGGGAGAAGCAATAATGGCGTACGACCTCTTGAAGCATATATAAAAGATGTGAGAAGAAGAGAAAGTGTGAAAGCAATGGTTGTAAGAACACAGATTTAACTCCATAACTTTTAGAATTAATAGTAGTAAGAACACAGATTTAAAATTTGTAAGAGCTTTTATTTTCAAAATGCACAGTATAGACTAGGCTGGGTAACACTTAAAACATGGGCCATTTATAAGTTATAGGCTGTGTATTGTCTTGTAATTCTTTAGATTAAAATCCTTTGCATGGCTTAAAGTTATAAAATATGAGGAATTATGCTCCTTGTCACTTAGTCCAACAGTCCATCAAAATATAGACCACGTTTGAAGTCCTTACCTGATATGGCATATTGTTATAAAAATTGCTCAAGCTTTTACGTTAATTTTTTAATCAGTAATTGTGACTTAAATATTAGTTCAACAAACCAAATCCATTTGATGGTAAAAATTAAATTTTTAACAAGCTTAAATATGTGAGTTTAAATTTTAAATTTGATTTTGTGAGAAATTTAGAGTTGGTGTTATTTAGACTTGTTAGAAATAGTATAAGGGGATATTATATAAAATTTAAAGTCATTTAATGGTGATTTGTACTGGTTTTGAACAAGAATTATAATGAAAAATCGTGGAAGAAGTTTGTCTACATACACTTGTAGAGAGGTGTATAAAAATATAGGACAGTGTATAAGATGTGTTTATACACTCATATAAACTATTATACAAGATTATACAAAAAACTGACTTCGTCTTCTTCCTTGCATCTTTTCTGAAATTTAACTCAAATCTTGCTCAAATATACTCCAAATCACTTCAAATTTAAATTTTGATCTCCTTTAGATATTTTCACTTAATTAAAACAACACTCAATCTAAACAACTAACAAAGTGAAAAAGTCATATTGTTGTAAGCAAAGCTTTGATGGCCTTCAATGGTGAACTTTGTTAGGTTTTATGCCCGTCACTAGAGGGGGGAGGGGGTGAATAGTGCGGCACGAGAATATTGATAAATATTGCGGAATTAAAAATTACAGGAATAAAATAAATTCGGTAATAAAAATAGCAAGGAAAGAACACACCGAATTTATCCTGGTTCACCACAACTTGTGGTTAGTCCAGTCCCCGAGAGACTCTCTCGAGATTCCACTAACTCCGTTAAGCTTACGGGTGCCTAACAAACCGTTACACTTGCTCGTAGATGTACACTCTACAAGACTTCAACTTGCTCGAGGATACCGCACCTCAAGACTTCAACCTTGCTCGTGGATACCGCACCACAAGACTTCAACCACTAAGACTTAGGGTACTTAGCGAACCCGATAATCAATGAGAAGATATGTTCTTCTCAAACACCTTTCTCTTTTACAACAAGAACTCTCTCAAAAGAGTAGATAAAGAGATACAAATTTAGCTCTATGAACAACTCAAAGTTGTCTCTCAAATGGCTCAACAAAAGCTCTAAAATGATGCTCAAATAATGTCAATATGTATATCAATATTGGGAGGTGTTGTGTGTTAAAAATCATCTCAAAAGACCTTTATTTATAGGGGTTAAAAGGTGTATGTCCGTTGCTTAATTGACAATCAATTATGTTGATTTTATGCTTACATAATCGATTATATGATCTGCATAATCGATTATCTTCTCAACGTTGATAAATCGGAATTTGGGAAGGCTACTGACAGTAAATAATCGATTTTATGAGTTAAATAATCGATTATTTACCCTTGCGAAATTTCCAGCAAAGCTGGAATATACCAGAGTATACCAGAATCAAAGCTGGAGTATACCAAAATATACCAGAGTATACCAGAATCGAAAACTTACTTCAAAAACCATTTTGGTTAAAATGAAAACGTTAAAATCATTTTGTTTGAAGTATATTAAAAATATTTATAATATATATGATTTAATAAAATGATTTTATGCATATTAATGATGACCTATGTAATATACCAGAATTGAAACTTACTTCAAAAACCATTTTGGTTAAAATGAAAACGTTAAAATCATTTTGTTTGAAGTATTTAAAATATGTTTATGATAAATATGATTTGATAAAATGATTATATGCATATTTATGATGACCTATGTTGAGCCAAAAGACGAGATAACTTTAAACGTTGCTCTTACATTTGTTCTACCTAACGACCTATGCCTTGGGTCTTTGGTCTTGAACTTTTGAACTCGTCTTTGGCTTGTCTATGCAATTCCGTCATCAATATGCTTCTTGGCATTCACTCTTGATTGTTTTTTTATATAATATCGTTGTTTGACACTTGACTTCATTGTTTGTCATTCATCAAAACCTATACCTGAAAATCATGCTCATACAACCAAAGCGCACATATCATAGATATAGTGATTTTCTACAATTTCCCCCTTTTTGATAATGACAAACAATAGGAGATATGCATATCGGATTCTCCCTAAATTCATGCTATATCTCAACATACAATTCATGCAAACAATTTCCCTCAATGATAATTTCCCCTCAAATAAGGCATGCTATAACATCGATTTATTCCCCCTTATTTGATGCATATCGCCTAATTTCTTCCCCCTTTTGGCATTAGCAAAAAGGAGTATACAAAGGCTACTTTTCCCCTTTCGACACTTCCCCCTTTTTGGTATATAAATTGTTAGTGTCAAGAATAAGATAGGAAGTACAATGAGGAATATACATTTTAAAAAAAATTATACTAACATGAAATGCTACCAAATGTTAGTAAAAACATAACAATCATAATAACGTTATTTTTCTCAAATATACCAACTGTTATCCAAACTAAAATTATTCATCAAAACATGAATCAATTATTGTTTTTAACAAAAATAATTGATACCAATTGTTATTCAAGATAAAAGTTATAAAAACATGAATCATAAAAAAAATAATTAATATCAATTGTTAGCACATATCAACTATTACGTTTTTATCAAGAAAGTGATAGCTAACCGAAATTCCCCCTCGATGCAATAAGGTTTCGTGCTTGGTGCATCTACTACGATATTGTAGTCTTCAAGCACACCTGCAAATGTACCTAAAAATAGGTTATCGGTACCCAACTTCTTTTGGGTCCTTGGGGGTTAGGAGAATAATAATCATAATCCAAATATGAATCTCTATGTTTAGCAAAACATACGGGTGCAATGTGTCCTACCCGGATACAATAATGACATATAACGTTCGGGTTGTGCATATGTCTAGGTTGAGCCAAATACGTTCTAGGTGATCTAAAGTTGTTATTCCTAGAAGCGTTGAAATTCCTAGAGTCATTTCTAGGTGGTCTAAAATTATTAATTTTAGACTCATTAACAAAAATCCTAGAATCATTTCTAGGTGGCCTAAAATGATTAATTCTAGGCTCATTAATAAAATTCCTAGAGTTGTGTCTAGGTGGTTTAACCTCATTTCTATCATCCTTTTTAATTACTTCACTTGTTTTAGAATCATTTACACTACATTTTTCTAGTGTATTTCTAAGTTCTACGTTCTCTATTTTCAAAGAGCTACAAGAAGAACAATTTGAACTTTGAACAATTAAAGAGGCTTCATTCATCTCCTTGATTTTATTTTTGAGATCGAAATTGTCATTTTCCAAAAATCTATTTTCTTCTTCTAAAAATTTGATTTTATTTTTAAGAACAGTATTGTCATTTTCTAAAAGATCATTTTCTTTTAAAGAAGGTTGTTTTTCAAAATCTTTTTCTTGCAAAGAAAGTGTTTTCTCAAAAACTTTTTCTTGCAAAGAAAGTGTTTTCTCAAGATCTTTTTCTTGCAAAGAAAGTGTTTTCTTCAAAACGTTTATGGTTTTGGAAGCTTTAACAAATTCACCATATAGTTCATCATAGGCATTTTGTATTTCTTCAAACGAGTAAGAGTTAGAAATACTTACCTCTTCTTCTTCGTTGGCCATGAGGCATAGTGCGGCAGTTTCATCGCCCGAGCTGTCAGAATCCCATGTTACGCGCCTATGGTGTTTCTTCTTTTTCTTGTCCTTTGATTTTGGACAATGTGATTTGGTGTGGCCAAGTTTTCCACAATTTTGACATGAAGGACTTGGTTCTTCCTTCTTTATTTCCTTCTTCATAAACTTATAAAACTTTTTAATTATATCATTGGAAGTAATAGCATCATCGTTTTCCGAGTCACTTACCTTTTCTCTTTTAGAGGATGAGGCTTTGAAGGCAATATTCGAATTACTTCTAAGATACGGATTAAGAATTGTGCTTTCATAAGCTTTAAGATTACCTCGTAGTCCATCAATTGTGACGTCCGTGATTCCTATCGACTCTTGGATAGCATTTGCTTTGGAACGCCATTTGGGAGTGAGACTCCGTAGGATTTTTCGAACTAGATCTTTGTTCGAGTATACTTTTCCGAGTGCATGAAGATCGTTGACGATCATTGAGAATCGTTCGAACGTATTATCGATGTTTTCATCTTCCCTCATTCTAAAAAGTTCATATTCATGTGTTAGAAAATCAATTTTAGATTCTCGGACTTGAGACGTACCTTCATAAGTGATCTCGAGTTTATCCCACATTTCCTTTGCGGTTGTGCAACAAGAGATTTTTCGATAGTCGTCCGGATTCACCGCACAAAATAGTAAGTTGACGGCCTTTGCGTTTCTTTCAACCTTCTTGATGTCCTCGGCATCATATTCATTTTCCTCCTTTGGAACCATGATTTCCCCAACTTTCTTTATTGGCATTTGTTCACCTTTCTTGATGATTTGCCATAATCGAAAGTTATTTGATTGGATGAATATTCTCATCCGCTTTTTCCAGTATGTATAATTTCTTCCATCAAAAAATAAAGGCCTTTCGGTGGAGTGTCCTTCGCTCATTATTCCTGCGTTCAATATTCTCAACAAAAAAATATATATCGCTCTCAACCGGTTAAGGCATTCAGAGAGTTAGGCTCTGATACCAATTGTTAGGTTTTATACCCGTCACTAGAGGGTGGGGGGTGAATAATGCGGCACGAAAATATTTTGATAAATATTGCGGAATTAAAAATTGCAGGAATAAAATAAATTCGGTAATAAAAATAGCAAGGAAAGAACACAGCGAATTTATCCTGGTTCACCATAACTTGTGGTTAGTCCAGTCCCCGAGAGACTCTCTCGAGATTCCACTAACTCCGTTAAGCTTACGGGTGCCTAACAAACCGTTACACTTGCTCGCAGATGTACATTCTACAAGACTTCAACTTGCTCGAGGATACCGCACCTCAAGACTTCAATCTTGCTCGTGGATACCGCACCACAAGACTTCAACCACTAAGACTTAGGGTACTTAGCGAACCCGATAATCAATGAGAAGATATGTTCTTCTCAAACACCTTTCTCTTTTACAACAAGAACTCTCTCAAAAGAGTAGATAAAGAGATACAAATTTAGCTCTATGAACAACTCAAAGTTGTCTCTCAAATGGCTCAACAAAAGCTCTAAAATGATGCTCAAATAATGTCAATATGTATATCAATATTGGGAGGTGTTGTGTGTTAAAAATCATCTCAAAAGACCTTTATTTATAGGGGTTAAAAGGTGTATGTCCGTTGCTTAATTGACAATCAATTATGCTGATTTTATGCTTACATAATCGATTATATGATCTGCATAATCGATTATCTTCTCAATGTTCATAAATCGGAACGTTGGGAAGGCTACTGACAGTAAATAATCGATTTTGTGAGTTAAATGATCGATTATTTACCCTTGCGAAATTTCCAGCAAAGCTGGAATATACCAGAGTATACCAGAATCAAAGCTGGAGTATACCAAAATATACCAGAGTATACCAGAATCGAAAACTTACTTCAAAAACCATTTTGGTTAAAATGAAAACGTTAAAATCATTTTGTTTGAAGTATATTAAAAATTTTTATGATATATATGATTTAATAAAATGATTTTATGCATATTAATGATGACCTATGTAATATATCAGAATTGAAAACTTACTTCAAAAACCATTTTGGTTAAAATGAAAACGTTAAAATCATTTTGTTTGACGTATTTAAAATATGTTTATGATAAATATGATTTGATAAAATATTTTTATGCATATTTATGATGACCTATGTTGAGCCAAAAGACGAGATAACTTTAAACGTTGCTCTTACATTTGTTCTACCTAACGACCTACGCCTTGGGTCTTTGGTCTTGAACTTTTGAACTCGTCTTTGGCTTGTCTATGCAATTCCGTCATCAATATGCTTCTTGGCATTCACTCTTGATTGTTTGTCATATAATATCGTTGTTTGACACTTGACTTCATTGTTTGTCATTCATCAAAACCTAGACCTGAAAATCATGCTCATACAACCAAAGCGCACATATCATAGATAGAGTGATTTTATACAAACTTCTACTCTTTAATTTTTTTACATTGCAACTAGGTAAAGTAGGGGGAGAAGCAATAATGGCGGACAACCTCTTGAAGCATATATAAAAGATGTGAGAAGAAGAGAAAGCGTGAAAGCAATGGTTGTAAGAACACAGATTTAACTCCATAACTTTTAGAATTAATGGTTGTAAGAATACAGATTTTGAATTTGCAAGAGCTTTTATTTTCAAAATATGCACAGTATGGACTAGGCTGGGTAACACTTAAAACATGGGCCATTTTTAAGTTATAGGCTGTGTATTTTCTTGTAATTCTTTCTATTAAAATCCTTAAATGGCTTATAGTTATAAAATATGAGGAATTATGGTGCTTGTAACTTGGTCCAACAGTCCACCAAAAATAGCCCACGTTTGAAGTCCTTACCTGATATGGCCCAGGTTGTACATAATCTGAAAATTATTTTTCACCAGTTAGCCCATCTTTTTTTCTTTTCTTCGTTCTTCTTCTTCCTCTTTCACGACTCTGCACCCCAAAGTTTCTCTATCATTACATATATTCTTCAATTCCACTTTCATATTTAAAGTTAATAATCATTATTAAGATGAGAAGAAAAAATACCACTTAAGAGAATTTTGGAGTCACCATCGCCATTAAAGGTCATTCGAAATTTCCTTTTGAGAAATTAATTTTTTTCGATTTTGTTAGTAATTTGGATTGGGAATTGACCCAATTTATTGGGATCGTCAAGGAAAGTTCAAATCTCAAATTTGAAGTGATTTGGAGCAGATTTGAGGTAGATTTGAGTTGAAATTTAGGAATTGAATTTTTTGATTTTGTTCGTTGTTTGGATTGGGTGTTGACCCAATTGATTGGGATCGTCAAGGGAAGTTCAAAATTCAAATTTGAAGTGATTTAGAACAGATTTAAGGTAGATTTAAGTTGAATTTCAGAAGATGCCCAAAAAAGAAGAAGAACCAGTGAAACTCCATTAATAGGATTCATTCGTATAATAATGTATAATTAAGAAGCTTTTTGTCATAATTTTTTTGTCTAGTTAAAATTGGCTATTTTATACTATGAAATGGAAAAGGATTTTACTTCATGAACAAAATCAATCAAGCAATAATGACAGCATAATAAATGTTCGTGGATATAACAACCTTTTAAGTTCCTGAATTTGTTGTGCCAATGGACCAATCAATGATTGTCACCATCTAGACTTTTTAACTTTTGAGATCGTAATAGCGTCTACTAATAGGAGCGAAGCAAGTCAAATATTAGTTACAACTTTTTAACTACATAATCTTTTTTAATATTTATCAACAATAAGATAAAAGCAACTGATTTAACTAAACAAGAGGAAGACTTAATATTAATGAAAACGAATAACAACACGTAAGTTCAATATAGCATCTACCCAAAATCTGGTGTCACTAAATACAACGTCTGAATAAAAGTGTAAACTGTTTGTCTCGAAATACACAAGATACAGACTGAAATAAAGATAGAGGAGACGCCGATGCATGCGGACGCCTGCAAGGCTACCTCGGTGTCTCACTAGACTGGAGGCTCACTCCCAGGCTACTGCTGCTGCTCGAAAGCTCCTCCGGTATCTGCACATAAGTGCAAAGTGTAGCATCAACACAACCGGCCCCATCTTGTGGTAGGCGTACCACCCAATCCCATTTCATTAATATCTTGTGGTAGGCATACCGCCCACTCCCATTTCAATCAATATCTTGTGGTAGGCATACCACCCGATCCTATTTCATAAATATCTTGTGGTAGGCGTACCACCCACTCCCATTCCATAAATATCTTATGGTAGGCGTACCACCTGATCCCATTTCAATCAGTATCATGTGGTAGGCGTACCACCTGATCCCATTTCAATCAATATCTTATGGTAGGCGTACTACCCGATCCCATTTCATCAATATCATGTGGTAGGCGTACCACCCACTCCCAATTCAATCAATATCTTGTGGTATGCATACTACCCGATCCCATTACTTCCAACATAATACACAAAACAATCCCAACAAGGAAATAAGACAATGTAATAAGTTCCCGGCAAGGGAATACAATAACAACAATTCAAATGTCCCGGCAAGGGAGAGTCACCTATAACCAATTCTATTCAATTTCTACTCGGCACAGTCAAAACAAATACTCGGTATCAAAGATTATCAATCAAGGCTTTTATAGGATCAATTAAGATCACAACTATCAATTTAAGACCCATCGTCATGCTCGACACCAACATATGGATACTCGTCACCATGTCCATACGTCGTACGCAACACAAACAAGTAGCAAATACGACTCAACTCCTAATCGCTCAAGCTAGGGTTACACTTATATCGATGTTTTGAACTCACTCAAGCCTCAATTATAGCTTTACCCCTCGATTCCACCACCAATCCGCTCGAATCTAGTCACAAATTACTTAAATACCTCAACAAATGCTAAGTGAAACAACTTGAATGCATAAAAATGGATTTCCAAAAGTTTTTCCCAAAAAGTCTAAAAATTCCCCCAGGCCCGCGTGGTCAAAACGCGAGGTTCGAACCAAAATCCGGTTACTTCTTCACCCACGAACACATATCTATGATTTGTTTTGAAATCGAACCTCAAGTTGAGGTCCAAATCCTCAATTTTAGAAAAACCTAAGTTCTACAAAAAATACCCAAATTTCCGCATTAAAATCTTTGATTTGAAGTTGAAATCATGTTAAAAGATGCTAATGAGTGAATAAAATAGGTTAGAAATCACTTACCAATCCATTTGAAGAAGAAAAATCGATTGGGAAATCACCCCTTATGTTTTGGGTTTTTGAAAAGTGAAAAATAACTAAGATTCCCATGTATTTATACCCTCTTAAGTCTCCCAGCGCGGACCGCGCAAAAAGGACCGTGGCCGCGCTGGCCTATCTGAAGACCTAAAGGCCTGTGGAGCTTAGCCCTGCGCGGACCGCGCAAAGCCGATCGCAGCCGCAAAGAACCCACTGCGGACCGCGCAAAGGCGGCCGCGGCCGCACGCGTTTTCACGCAGACTGCGTTGGAGGGTTCAGAGTCTGCAACATATTTTCCGAACCTGCAACACCTGGTCTTTTAAGCCTAAGGCGTCCTGGAACCTACTCAAAACTCACCCGATCCCTTGGGGCTCCAAACCAAACATGCACATCACCACAAAATCATCCTACGAACTTATCCGTGCGATCAAATCGCTAATATAACATCATAAACATTAATTCGAGCCTCAAAATCCATGATTTCCTCCGAAGTTTTCATAAAATATCAAAGTCCTATTTTAAGTCCAAAACACATCAAATGACGTCCATCTTCAACCAAACTTCACAGAAAACGCTTAAACCATATATAAGACTTGTACCGGGTACCGGAATCAAAATACAGATCGACACCATAATCTTTTAATCAAATTTCACTTCAAATTTTCTTAATTATTTCCAGAAAACAATTTCACACAAAAATTGATTTCTCGGGCTTGGGACCTCGTAATTCGATTCCGGGCATACCCCAAGTCCCATATTTTCCTGCGAACCCTACGGGACCGTCAAATCACTGGTCTAGGTCCGTTTACCTAAAATGTTTACCGAAATCAAATGTATTCAATTTAATATCAAAATTTAACATTTGTTTTCATAGAATTCGTATTTAAGCTATCCGGTTACGTGTCTGGACTGTACACACAAATCGAGGTAACTCTGACTGAGGTTTTCAAGTCCTCGAAGACACAAAATGAATAAAAAAATAGGTGATGATCCTTTGGGTCGTCACATTCTCCACCTCTAAACAATTGTTTGTCCTCGAACGGACAAAATAAAAAAGTACTTGAGTCAGGAAAAAGATTGGGATAACGGCTCCGCATATCATACTCGGACTCCCAGGTCCATGCCTCAGGAGGCTGACCTCTCCACTAAACACACACATAAGGGAAACTATTCGACCTCAATTGTCGAACTTGCCAGTCTAGAATACCCATCGGCTCCTCCTTATAGGACAGGTCCTTGTCCAACTGGACAGTGCTGAAATCTAACACATATGATGGATCACCGTGATACCTCTGAAGCATGGACACATTAAAAACTGGATGCACGTCTGGTAAGCTAGGCGGCAATGCAAGTTTATAAGCCACCTCTCCCACTCGATCAAGAATCTCAAACGGACCAATGAACCTAGGGTTGAGCTTGCCCTTCTTCCCAAATCTCATCACGCCCTTCATAGGGGACACTCGGAGCAATACCCGCTCACTAACAATGAAAGCTACATCTTGAACCTTACAATCTGCATAGCTCTTTTGCCTAGACTAAGCTAAATGGAGCCTATCCTGAATGATCTTGACCTTATCCGAGGCCTCCTTAACCAAATCTGTGCCCAACAACCGAGCCTCTCCTAGCTCAAACCATCCCACCGGAGTCCGACACCGCCTACCATATGAAGCCTCATAAGGGGCCATCTGGATGCTCGACTGGTAGTTGTTGTTGTAGGTAAACTCCGCTAAGGGAAAAACCCGATCCCACGAGCCTCTAAAGTCGATGACACAGGCTCGGAGCATATCATTTAACATCTGGATAGTCCGCTCGAACTGACCGTCTGTCTGGGAATGAAATGATGTACTCAAATCCACTTGAGTGCCCAACTCTCGCTGAACTGCCTTCAGTAAATGCGAGGTAAACTGCGTACCCTTGTCCGAAATGATAGATACCGGCACACCTTGAAGGCGGACAATCTCCCGGATATAAATCTCAGCTAATCTCTCGGATGAATAAGAGATTGCAACAGGAAGGAAATGCACTGACTTGGTCAGCCTATCAACAATGACCCAAAGTGCGTCGAACATCTTTCGGGTCAACGAGTCCAGTAAGAAAATCTATGGTAATCCTCTCCTACTTCCACTCGGGAAGCTCCTCTGAAATAATCCTCTAATCCTCTAATGCTCATAATTAACCTGCAGAAAGTTCAAACATCGATCCACATATGCAACAACATCTTTCCTCATTCTACACCACCAATAATGCTATCGCAAATCCTGATACATTTTCGCGACACCGGGATGAATAGAATACTGGGAACTATGGGCCTCCACTAAGATCAACTCTCGAATCCTGTCAACATTAGGCAAGCAAACTCTCCCCTACAATATTAAAATTTCGTCATCACCTAAGGTCACCTACTTGGCACCTCCACGTTACACCGTGTCTCTAAGGACACACAAATGGGGATCATCAAACTGTCAATCACAGATATGCTCTACTAATGAAGAACGAGCAACCGTGCAAGATAAAAGCCGGCTAGGATCAGAAATATCCAACCTCACAAGTCGATTGGTCAAGTTTTGAACATCTAAAGCAAGCGGTCTCTGGTCAACCGAAATATAAGCAAGACTGCCTATGCTGACTGACTTCCTACTCAGCGCGTCGGCCACTATGTTGGCCTTCCCCGGATGATATAAAATGGTAACATCATAATCCTTCAACAACTCCATCCACCTTCCCTGCCTCAAATTCAATTCCTTTTGCTTGAACAAGTACTGAAGGCTCTTGTGATCAGTGAACACCTCACATGCCACGCTGTACAAATAGTGCCTCCAGATCTTCAAGGAGTGAACAATGGCTGCCAACTCTAGATCATGAACTGGATAATTCTTCTCGTGAATCTTCAGCTGCCTCGAAGCATAGACAATGACCTTGCCATCCTGCATTAACCTGCACCAAGCCCAACACAGGAAGCATCATAATAGACTGGGTAAGGTACCGAGCTTGTGGGAAAAACCAACACCAGAGTCGTAGTTAGAGCTGTCTTGAGATTCTGAAAGCTCGAATCACACTCCTCCGACCATCTGAACTCGGAACCCTTCTGGGTCAACCTGGTCATCGGGGCTAGGGGTGTTCAAAACCGATCCGAAACCGAAAACCGATCCGAAACCGAAGCTTAATGGCTTAGTGGTAACGGCTTAACGGCTTAACGGACGGGAAACAGATTAAAATTTTTTTATTAACGGCTTATAGGATTGGGGGCGGATTATTCAATTTTCTTAACGGGTAATCCGTTAACCCGTTAAGAATATATATATATATATATATATATATATATATATATATATATATATATATATATATATATATATATATATATATATATATCTATATATATATATATATATATTCTTAACCTGATGCAAGTGTAACACCAGCACCCAGTCTTACTTGCGACCATTTCGTATTGCCTCTATGAATCTTTTGCTTTGACTAGGTTCTGTTATTAGCAAGGTTGTAGTTCTCAGACTAATATATTATGAGACTTTATCATCTTCATTTTATTATGAGAGAGTTAACTTGTGTTAACTTTGGTTTTCGTTGCAGGAGAAGTGGGGAAAGAACCTCTTATCTTTCTTGCCTATGCTATGGGCGCACTGTATCTTGAAAGATTTGTGACCAATTGTTGTAAACCTGACAATGTATCTTATCTTCTCTTTTTCTTTGTTTCATTGTCAATTGTAAAATCCATTGCAAGGTCAGATGCATTTGAATGTCATGCACAGGAAATTTTTGTTATGTCCTAGTGTGCGGACAGAATATATTTGAGCCCTTAGGTATTAAACCGATAAACCGCCCAGTAACCGCCCGATAAGAGCTAACCCGATACCAATCCGCCCGATATCTTATCGGGTGGCTAACGGATGAATACATTTAAAAGCCGATAACCGTTAAGCCAAACCGTTAGAGTAAAAAGCCGCCCAATCCGCCCAATGAACACCCCTAATCGGGGCTGCAATAGATGAAAACCCTTCCATGAACCGACGAGAGTATCCTACTAAACCCAAGAAACTCCGAACATCAATAGCTAATGCTGGTCTACGCCACTCCTTGACTGCCTCATTCTTCTTTGGGTCCACCTGAATACCCTCTGTTGATACAACATGACCCAGAAATGCAACTGATCTCAACCAGAATTCACACTTCATATAACTGACTACCCCTCAGAGTATAAAGGACCACTCTGAGGTGCTGCTCATGCTCCTCCTGGCTGTGAGAATATATCAATATACCATCAATGAACACTATAATGAATGAATCCAAACAAGGCCTGAACACTCGGTTCATCAAGTCCATGAAAGTTTCTGTGGCATTGGTCAACCCGAATAACATAACCAAGAACTCATAATACCAGTACCGAGTGCGTAAATCTGTCTTAGGGACGTCGGATGCCCTAATCCTCAATTGATGGTAGCCAGATTGCAAGTCAATCTTGGAAAACGCCTTGGCAGCCTGAAGTTGATCGAACAAGTCATCAATACTCGGCAGTGAATACTTATTCTTGATCTTTACCTTATTCAATTGCCGGTAATCGATACACATTCTTATTGACCCATCCTTCTAACTGACAAATAACAGTGGCGCACCCCAAGGCGATACACTTGGTCAGATGAAACCTTTCACCAACAAGTCCTGCAACTGATCCTTTAACTCTTTCAACTCTTACGGGGCCATACGATATGGCAGGATAGAAATGGGCTGAGTACCTAGAACTACATAAATGAAAAAGTTGATATCTGCGTTGGGCGGCATACCTGATAGGTCTGAAGGGGACACATCGGGGAACTCTCGAACAATGGGAACAAAATCAATAGAGGGGACCTCAGCACTGGAATCACAGACATAAGCCAAATAAGTCAAACACCCCTTCTCGACCGTACGTCGAGCCTTCACATATGAGATAACACTGCGAGTGGAATGACCAGGTACGGTGCAAAATAAGATGACACATACGAATACGTAGATTCTAGATCAAATAGCAATGAAGCATCTCTATCACAAACCAGAATAGTACCTGTAATGACTGCATCTGATGACTTAGCCTCTATTCTGGCTGGAAGAGCATAACACTGGGGCTGGGCCCCACCTCCCTAAACCATATCTCTAGGACGATCGGCTATTGGCTAGACTCCACCCCTAGCGGTCTGAGCTCCACCTCTATGACCTCTATCTCCACCTCTAGCACCTATACCCCCGCCTCTAGTTGGTTGGGCAGACTGTGGAGCATCTGGTGCCTGCACCATGGCACGGGAACCCTACTATGAAGAACTACTTGAATCTTGAGGACAATACCTAGCAATGTGCCTCGTATTGCCACAAGTAAAACAAGCTCTCGGCTGTTGAGACTGGCGACCCTGGAAACCCTGAAGTGGTAGTGCACTATAAGGTTTCTGATCAGAATAATGCGGCTGAGAATCACAACCACCTGAAGTACCATGAGAAACCTGGAGTGCTGACTAGAAGGGTCTAGGAGGATGATCCCATCGTATGAAGCTCTGCCTCCAAATGAGGCACCACTGAATCTCCCTGACTAACGGGGTCTCTTGTCTTCTCTATGACCACCCCCTGTGGCAATACCATCTCAATGCTCCAGGCCACGTTGGCCGCCTCCTAAAAAGTGATATCACTCCCAGCCTCTCTGGCTATCTGGAGACGAATAGGCTGAATGAGTCCATCACTAAACTGTCTCACTCTCTCCCTCTCAGTGGGGACCATGCCAATAGCATGTCGAGCCAACTCAATAAACCTAGTCTCGTACTGGGTGACTGACATGGACCCTGATGGAGACGCTCGAACTACCTCCAATAGGCCTCACACTGTGTGACAGAGAGAAACTTCTCCAGAAATGTGTGTGTGAATTGCTCCCATGTCAAGGCTAGAGACCCTGCTGGTATAGCTAAACAGAAATCCCTCCACCAAGTATTGGCGGATCTAGATAGGAAAAATGTAGCGAAATCAACTCCATTGGACTCAACAATACCCATGTTCCGAAGAACCTCGTGGCAGCTGTCCAAATAATCCTGAGGGTCCTCGGTGGGTGCACCACTGAAGTTAGTAGTGAAGAGCTTGGTGAACCTATCTAACCTACAAAGCATCTGCAAACATAGTCACTCCACTGCCAGTCTGAATAACCACTCCCGGCTGAACTGCCATAGCTGGCTGAACTACTGGAATGTGAACCTGGGGAGCTACCTACTCCGGAGTATAAGTATCAAGAGTTTGGGCACCTCCTCCAGCCTGAGAGATGACTGGTGCTACAAGAAGCAACCTTGCCTGGGTGACCTCTCCAAAAGACCCACTAATCGGACCAGAGTGTCCTGAAGAACTGGGGTGGAAATGAACCCTCTAGGACCTGAGCTGGGCCCACCAAAACTGCTGGAGCTGGGGCTGGAACCTCCTCGTCGAAATCAACCTGAGGCTCCACCACCAGTGCTGCTACTCGGGGCTGAGCTCTGCCCCTACCTCGGCCTCTGGCATGGCCTCGGCCTCGCCCTCTGCCCCTAACGGGGGCTACCTGGGGCTCAAACTACTGATTGGAAGATGAGGAAACGTGTGTTCTCGCCATCTGCAAAAGAATAGAGTAGAAAGACAATCAGTATTTAAGAACAGAACCGCACGACAAGAAAGAATAAATGTGAAGTTTTTCCTAACTCTGTAGCCTTTGGGGAATAAATATAGATGTCTCTGTATCGATCCATCAGACTCTACTAAGTTTGTTCGTGACTTGTGAGACCTATGTAACATAGTGCTCTGATACCAACTTGTCACGACCCAGATTTTCTAACCTTCGGGGATCGTGATGGCGCCTACTAATGGGAGCTAGGCAAGCCAAATATTAGTTACAATTCCTTAACCACATAATCCTTTTTAATATTTATCAACAATAAGATAAAAGCAACCGATTTAACTAAACAAGCGAAAGACTTAATATTAATGAAAACGAATAACAATACGGAAGTTCAACATAGCCTTTACCCAAAATCTGGTGTGTCACATAACTCACAAACTATTAAGATTCACTAAATACAACGTGTAAAAGAAAGTGTAAACTGTTTATCTCGAAATACATGAGATATAGATTGAAATAAAGAAAAAGGAGACGTCGATGCTTGCGGATACCTGCAAGGCTACCTCGGTGTCTCACTGGAGTGATGGCTTGCTCACAGGCTACTGCTGCTCGAAAGCTACTCTGGTATCTGCACATAAGTGCAGAGTATAGCATCAGCACAACCGACTCCATGTGCTGGTAAATGTCTGGCCTAACCCCGGCGAAGTAGTGATGAGGCTAGAGCCAGACTCTAGACAAACCTGTGCAATTACATACTATATGGCAAAAGAAATAGTAGGGAATAAACAAGTAAAACTGGGGAGGGGAAGCATGCTCTGGGGATAGAAAAATGAACAAAATTCTCAGAACTGACAAAGAAACCACTATAAAGCTGCTAACACGACATAGAATAGATAAAACAACTTTCACTTTAAATGTTCATCTCGTTACAGCACGTGCAACCCGATCCTATTTCCAATTTCTCATGGTAGGCATACCACCTGCTCCCATTTCAATCAATATCTAGTAGTAGGCGTACCACCCGATCCTATTTCATCAATATCTTTTGGTAGGCGTACCACTCGCTCCTATTTCAATAAATATTTTATGGTACTCGTACCGCCCACTCCAATTTCAATCAATATCTTGTGGTAGGCGTACTACCCGATCGCATTTCATCAATATCTTATGGTAGGCGTATCACCCGCTCCCATTTTAATAAATATCTTGTGGTAGGCGTACCGCCCGATCCCATTTTATCAATATCTTGGGGTAGGCATACCACCCGCTCCCATTTCATCAATATCTTTTGGTAGGCGTACCACCCGATCCCATTTCAATCAATATCTTGTGGTAGGCGTACCACCCGCTCCCATTTCAGTCAATATCTTGTGGTAGGCGTACCACCCGCTCCCATTTTAATCAATATCTTGTGGTAGGCTTACCATCCGATCCCATTACTTCCAACACAATACACAAAATAATCACGGCAAGGGAACAAGATAATATAATAACTTCCCAACAAGGGAATACAATAACAACAATTCGAATGTCCAGGCAAGGGATAGTCAGCTATAGCTAATTTTATTCAATTTCTACTCAACATAGTTAAGACCAATACTAAGTATCAAGGATCATCAATCAAGGCTTTTATAAGATCAATTAAGAATTTACAACTATCAATTTAAGACCCATAGTCATGCTTGACACCAACATATGGATACTCGTCACCATGCCCATACGTCGTATGCAACACAAACAAGTAGCAAATACGACTCAACTCTTAATCCCTCAAGCTAGGGTTAAACCAAACACCTATCTCGATGTTTTGAACTACTCAAACCTCAATTGCAGCTTTACCCCTCGATTCCACCACCAATCCACTCGAATCTAGTCACAAATTACTTAAATACATCAACAAATGCTAAGTGAAACAATTTGAATGCAAAAAAATGGATTTCCAAAAGTTTTGCCCAAAAGTCCAAAAATACCCCCGGGCCCGCGTGGTCAAAACGTGAGGTTCGAACCAAAACCCGGTTACCCATTCACCCACGAACCCATATCTATGATTTGTTTTGAAATCGGACCTCAGTGAGATCCAAATCCCCAATTTTAGAAAAACCTAGGTTCTACAAAAATAATACCCGAATTTTCCCATTAAAATCTTTGATTTGAAGTTGAAATCATGTTAAAAGATGCTAAGCAGTGAAGAAAATAGGTTAGAAATCACTTACCAATCATTTTGAAGAGGAAAAATCGTTTGGGAAAGCGCCCCTTATGTTTTCGATTTTTGAAAAGTGAAAAATAACTGAGATTCCCATATACTTATACCCTCTGAAGTCTCCCAGCACGGACCGTGCAAAAAGGACCGCGGGCGCGCTGGCCTACCTGAAGACCTAAAAGGCATGTGGATCTGAGCCCTGCGCGGACCGTGCAAAGCTGACTGCGACCACACAACACCCACCGCGGACCATGCAAAGGCGACCACGACCGCACTGGCCCCTCCACGACCGCGCACGTTTTCACGCTGACCGCGTTGGAGGGTTCAGAGTCTGCAACATATTTCCTCAACCTGGAAACACCTGATCTTTTAAGCCAAAGGCGTCCCGGAACCTACTCGAAACTTACCCGGGCCCTCGGGGCTCCAAACCAAACATATACATCACCTCAAAATCATTCTACGGACTTATTCGTGCGATCAAATTGCTAATATAACATTATAAACATTAATTCGAGCCTCAAAATCTATGATTTCCTCCAAATTTTTCATAAAACATCAAATTCCCATTTTAAATCCGAAACACGTAAAACGACGTCCGTTTCCAACCAAACTTCGCAGAAAGCGCTTAAACCATATATAAGACTTGTACCGAGCACCGAAACCAAAATACGGGCCAATACTATAATCTTTTAATCAAATTTTACTTCAAATTTCCTCAATTATTTTCAGAAAATAATTTCATGCAAAAATTTATTTCTCGAGCTTGAGACCTCGGAATTTAGTTCCGGGCATACAACCAAGTCCCATATTTTCCTTCGGACCCTTTGGGACCTCAAATCACGAGTGCGGGTCCGTTTACCTAAAATATTGACCGAAGTCAAATGTATTCAATTTAATATTAAATTTTAATATTTTTGTCACAGAATTCATATTTAAGCTGTCCGACTACGATCCCGGAATACGCACTCAAATAGAGACAATTCTAAATGAGGTTTTCAAGGCCTCGGAGACAGAGAATGAATAAAAAAACAGGTGATGACCCTCTGGATCGTCACGATGATGTTCCTTTTGAAACAAAATCCTCTTGCTACTAGTCCACAACAGGGCACTCCTAAGTTCTCTTCATTCTATACCTGTCTTTTTCTTAATTATAATTAAATGAAAAAGTGGATGTATATTAAATAGAAAGAATTACAAGAAAATACACGTGACTTCATATCATAACAAAAAATGGCCCATGTTTTTAAGTTTTACCACATCTAATCTACATTGTACATATTCTTAAAGCACTTGCAATTCAACATTTGTGTTCTTACAACCATTGCTTTTAAAAACTGTGGAGTTAATTCTTTTTTCTCACAACCACTGCTTTCACTCTCTCTTCTTCTCACATCTTCTACATATACTTCAAGGGATCGTATATTTTCTGCTTCTCCTCTTGCGTCACCTGCTTGCAATGTAAGAAAATTGAAAAGAAGAAGTCCATCATTGAAGTCCATTCAAAGTTTTGCTTTAGAAAATAGATTTTTTTGAATTTATTAATTGTTTGGATTGGATGCTGTTCTAATTGATTGAAAATATCAAAAGAAATTCAAAACTGAAATTTGAAGTGATTCGGAGTAGATTTGAGCAAGATTTGAGTTAAATTTCAGAAAAGATGCAAGGAAGAAGATGAAGCCAGTTTTTTGTATAATTATTGTATAATAATACATATGAGTATAGAAACATATCTTATACACTATTATACATTTTTATATACTACAAGCATTTATCGATGAACTTCTTCCACAATTTTTAGTTACAATTCTTATTCAAAACCACTCCAAATCTCCATTAAATGACTTCAAATCTTATATACAACCTCCTTATACTATTTCTAACAAGTCTAAATAATACCCACCCCAAATTTCTCACAAAATCAAATTCAGAGTTTAAACTCATATATTTAAGCTTGTTAAAAATTTAATTTTCGCTATCGAAATAAATTTGATTTGTTGAATTAATATTTGAGTCACAGTTACTAATTTGAAAATTAATTTAAAAGATTAAGGAATCTTTTTTAAAAATTAAATAATAGTTTGGAGATCCTATTGGAGTTAAATATTAAATTAGTCTATTATTTTTGAATTAATTGATTATAAATTAAAATATAAATTATAAAATTAAAAAATATGGAGTCCGTGTGAAATTTTCATACACTATGCATTTGTATTTTGCATTATTAAGGACCGATGGTCGAATGGAAATAGTTTTTTTGACCTTTCGGGTAGGTATAAGGCCTGTCTATATATTATACTCCCCAGACTTAATTTTGTTGGACTATACTGGGTAGTAGTAACTGTTGTTGTATTCAGGACAAATAAACCTTTTGAATTCTACAATCTGAAATTGACAGCAACCGTGCCAAAACCCAAAAGAAACAAAATCACCTCTAGCATCTCCGCTTCTATTTGATGGCATCTCAGCAAAAAGTCGCAATCTCTCCTTTTTTTTCTCCTTACGTCTTGTATTAAAACTAGGCTGCATCGACCACGTCGAAGTTCCTAATGAAATTAAACTCCACCACAAATCCCTTCATTCCTGTACCTTCTCTTCTTTATTCCCATTGCTTATCTCCTCCGTCAATTCCTGGATCAGGAAATGCGTGATCATCTCTTTTACGCTCTCTTCTTCTTGCTGGAACATTTCTTTCTTGTACATATGTTAATTGGAACCTATTCACCACATATCCATTTTCTTTTTTAAAACAGGGTTTGGTTTTTTAGACTTAGATCTGTTGGTTTATTCAGCTTAATTAGCATTTGTCTGTTGTTATTCTTGACAGCTAACAAGTTGAGTTTTGAAGATGGGTAAGAACGAAGAGAAAATTGAAGAAAAATTGACTGGTTGTGAGGATCAAAAGTTGTTTGGTTCAAGGGAAGGGAAAGGGAAGAGATTATGGAAGAAGGTGAAGTACCAACTGGTGGATTACCATTCGTTGCCTGCCTATTTGAAGGACAACGAATATATTCTGGGCCATTACCGGGCCGAATGGCCATTGAAGCACGCGTTACTCAGCATTTTCACTATTCACAATGAGACCCTCAATGTGTGGACGTAAGATTTCCCAATTCTTCACTTTTAAGTTTTAACAACCCTCTTATCCCAAGTTTGGAACTTTTCATGTTTTATTGAATTGAAGTTCGTTTTGGAACTTTTTCCCTGTTACGTTGATTGACTTGTATAGTATCCAGAACTACTCATCTTTTATCTTTATGCATATCTCCATTATGTTTGATGTTAAAGATTTGAAAAGACCATATGTTATGAATTGAATTTTCGACAAAATGTTTTTCAATTTCATTGTTGAGGACAGTAAGCCACACTGTAATCTAAGGTCCTTTGAGCTTTGCTGAAAAGAGGTCAATCAGTCATTTAGCTGCTGTCCTAAGATGAGGAGGATCTTCTCAGGCTGAGAATTAGCATCTGTTTTTCTTTGTTTGAAAGTGTTATTGGATCGATTGTTATAATAATAGTAATTTGATGCCAAACACATAAAAAGTGTTTCATGAGTGCTACTGCTATCTAAGGATAAGAATGCTAGTTTTGGTCATTTACTTTCTGGTTCAGAAGTTTGGGCTTAGAAGAGATCTATTGAGGGTTTAATAAGTGTGCAGTAATAGTTAGCAACAATTCCGAAACTGATCTATGGGATTGTTACCAAAGTTCATAATAGACTCTTGCATTAGTGAAATTTGTGAGAGATCCTAACTCACATTTGAAGAGTAACATATGTATTCTATGTTTGTGCCTTATATGGAGTTTAGGTACAAGGCGGACAGCTTAATTTACCTTTTGAATTTCCTTACTGAACCTCTACTGAAGCGGAAACTGCTCTCATAGCATATGCCTTCAGTTCTATTTCATGTTATTGTCGGTTCCTTTATGCTATTAGTTCATTGGTTTGCTAAATGTTCTGCCTATACTTTCTTAAATCCCAGCATTCTAATTGAAAAATCAATAAATAATAGATTATGGACCAGAATCTTGATTTTCCTGCTTGTTATAGGCATTTGATAGGGTTCTTCCTCTTCCTTGCGCTGACCATTTATACTGCAATCCAAGTTCCCAAGGTTGTAGATCTACATTCCTTGCAGAATCTACCTGATGTGCTGAGGAAGGCTGATTTACACAAATTACAATCAGAGCTTTTGACTTGTCTTCCTTCTTTGCCGCATATGCCTGATTTGCACAGACTTCGAGATGGTTTGCTACTATCCCCCTCTAGTTGGCATATTCTTGATCTCCTGACTAACTGTCTACCTGAGCGTTTTTCCCTCAGCAACCATACGGATGTCTGCGTACTGGTAAGAATGGCTCATCATTCAACTACTGGTTAGTGTCTGCTTAAGCTGCTCATGAATGAAAGAACCATTGCTTCTAATGTCTTCTCAGTTTAGACTAAATAACCATAATAATCCAGCTGTCTATACCGTACTGCTTGTTTACTTTGGTTTCATCTTATTGATGCTAACTAGTGCTGTCCTAGCTGTTATCAATGCCATTAAAGATGGTTTTGTTAGGCCAGGAATTCTCAAATCTATAGTGGCGTTTATATCTTCTTTGGGCAGTGGTGCAGCCAATTTTTATTTCGTTTATTCCATCTATCTTGCTTGCTTGGCTAAAGAGAGTGTTCTTTAAGATTATTCAGAGAGAGTGGCTAAACACTTATTAGTACACAAAATCTGTCATTTCGAATTAAGTTTGTTCATAGGTTGATTGATTTCTGCTGCAGCATTAATTCCTATGCACATTGCTAAAGAACTTCTTCTCCGACTTTTTTTTTCTCCTATATCAGGTCTTTCTCAGTTATTTGATTGGATGTTCCCATGTAATGTTATTCATCTGAGAGCCTTTTTGCCTTTGATTTTGTTTCAACACTATTGCTACCTCAACCTTAAGATTTCCAATCTCTGCATAAGGACATTTTCCAGTGAGTGCTGATGGGCCTCTATTGCTCAATAATTAAACAGTTGACACAAATAGGGAGTCGTATCTTTATTTTTCTGGATCTCGTGATTGGAACGAGGACGTGGACCTGTTACATATCATGAAAATTTAAAGAAAATGGAGCTGTTAGAAGGCCGGAGTTACTACTAATACATAAATATAAACTTCTTCCTAATGAAAATACAACTTGTATATGTCACCCCTGGAAAATTTAATCTACCTAGTTCTCCTTATTCTGGTAGTGCTTAATAATTTCGCTTTACTTTTTTTGCGCCTTGCTTATGATATTTTTAGATTTTTGTTTCTTTTGTTCGATGGCTGTTCTGCTGCCTCATACATTGCATGGTATGTATGAAAATGTATTCAATTGCTTATTTTTGAACCATTTGAATAATCTCCCCATTTATCTGACTATTCTGTTATCTTTCTTATCTTAGTAAAGCTTCATATTGAGTCTTTGTTCTTATTCAGCCTTCTTAGAGACAAAGAAATCTGTTAATCTAAATAAATCCCCTTGAGAAAGCCTTCATGTTTGTTTTGTAGTTGGGTTGTCCAAGCATGGGTGGATCTACGTATTGAATTTGGGTGCTCCAACACCCATTAACTTTACCACATTGTCTCTATAGCTCTATAGAAAATTTAAGGCATTTGATATATTAAACCAGGAAGCACCCAGAGAACAAAAAGGTTGATAGGTGCTTTGGTCAAGCAAGGATAGTTGCTGCTTTAGTAGTGTGAGAGGGTGGGAGTTCGAATCCTACTTATAGCAGGCCCAGTTTTACTATTTTTCGTCACTTTTTAAAAATATTATCCAATGGGTACATTTTTTATCCAATACTACTACTTTATTTATTTTCTTTCCATACGTAGTCCCTGAATTCTGTTTTACCTTTCCCTTTTTTAAAAAAATTTTCCTATTGTATTTTACTTGGTAATTCTCTATAACAAAGAAAGAGAAACTCCACAGTTCGACCTCTTCTAAAAATAAATAGTTCCTCTGGAGTGAAAAATCCATCAAAAAAATAAAATTCTCGCCAATTGTATTTTCCGTTACACGAGTCTATAATATTAATACGAGTTTTTATTAACTTTTTTGACTATCATGTTCAAATAATTATGCATTTAAACTATGTGATTGGTAGCAACTGCACGTCAAGAAAAGTTGAGCACCCACGAACCCAAAATCCTGGATCCGCCATTGTGTCCCAAGTCCAAATAAAAAGTCACTTGGGTTGCAATAATGGTACACCACTAGGTTCCCTAATATGGAGTTTCTATATATAATTTGCTTCCCTTGCATTATCTTTTGTAGTAGGGTAAGGTTGAGTTTTCTTCTGTTGGATTGCATAGTTAAAACCTTTCCGGAGGTTTGCCCTTTTTACTCAACCTCCACTCTTTAGTGGGCGGTATATCAATTCGTCCTAAATGAAAAATACATGGTCAAGTAGTAATACTTATACCTCAAGTGCATCTCTCCACTAATACTATTTTCTACTCTAAGGTTCCCTTCCAAATGTAGTTCCCTTCAGTTTGGATTCCTCCCATTTTCTGATAGATTCATCCGAGCAACTTCGGAAGTGCTTGCATATGGAAAATTAAGTAAACAATGGTAGTTTGATAAATCAGAAAACAGGACTTAGCAAACTACTACTGTTTTGTTATGTCCTTTCAAGTGGTGCTACCTATCAAACTTCTATACAAGAGAGCTAATATCCCCTAGTTATGATTGCTTCTAATCGTAGGCAGAAGTAGCCTTATTTTGAAATAATCAGCAAAATTACTTGGTGCACTATATGCACTGGATGATCTAGCTGTCTAGTTGACTTATTGATATTCCACTATTGTTCAATCTTTGCAGCGGAGTGTAAAGGAAGATGTGGCCAATATAATAGCACCATTGCTGCTGAGACCAATAACCCGCTGGCCATTCTATGCCTTCCTTGGTGGTGCCATGTTTTGCTTGTTAGCAAGCAGCACATGTCATTTACTTTCTTGCCATTCAGAGCGTTTATCATACATCATGCTGAGGCTTGACTATGCTGGTATCGCTGCCCTGATATCAACTTCATTTTACCCTCCCGTCTATTATTCCTTCATGTGTTACCCTTTCTTTTGCAACCTGTACCTGGGATTTATTACCTTCTTGGGAATTGGCACAATCTTGGGTTCCCTCCTTCCTGTGTTCCAGACCCCTGAATATCGAACAATTCGAGCCTCTCTATTCTTTGGAATGGGCTTTTCAGGTGCTGTACCTATTCTGCACAAGCTGGTTTTATTTTGGCACCAACCCGAGGCGCTTCACACCACTGGATATGAACTTTTGATGGGCATATTTTATGGCATTGGAGCACTGATATATGCCATGAGAGTTCCAGAAAGATGGATGCCCGGGAAGTTTGATATCGCTGGCCACAGCCACCAACTATTTCATGTACTTGTTGTTGCAGGGGCTTATACTCATTACCATGCAGGGTTGGTTTATCTCCGGTGGCGGGACCTGCTAGGATGCTAAGACTATTCAAGAATGGAAAAATCAGTGAGAACCCTTTATGATGCATTAGGCTAGTTCAAATGTACGTAAATGTAGAGATGATGTGTTGACCCTTTGTTGTTTGCCATCTTCAGTAATAAATGCTCTCATTTAGCAGCAATTGTCAGTCAATTATCCTGTAGTATATTGTCAGGCACAATATGTGCTTTCGTATTATCTTTGGTGAGATCTGTATCTAAGATATTTGAGTTTCAACCACACTGAAAGTTAGTAGGATCTAGTCCAAACTTAAAACATCTTAGACAATGAATTGGATTTGCTTGTCATCAAGGAAATAGTCATATGTTCTACAACAGCCTACACTTGGTGTAGATTGGGGGAGCCTCCTCCTCTATTTTTACCTAAAAGTTAAAATGAGCATGAGAAAAAAGTGTGCTCTCGTTG
The DNA here is from genome assembly GCA_034376525.1 of Nicotiana benthamiana. Taxonomy (NCBI): domain Eukaryota; kingdom Viridiplantae; phylum Streptophyta; class Magnoliopsida; order Solanales; family Solanaceae; genus Nicotiana; species Nicotiana benthamiana. The sequence goes on from CM067324.1 coordinate 59,493,017, forward strand.
AGAGTCGAACTCAAGACCTCCCGCTTACTAAACGGGTGCTCTAACCAACTGAGCTACGAGAGCTTGTTATAAGAAGGGTAATAGTACGTTTTAATATTCTTTTGGCGCACAGCATACAGTAATCTACGTGCTATCACGCCATGAACCAACTCCAGCCAAAATTAAATGTAGCTCCACTCAACCTGCTGCACTCTTTAAATACGAACTGCTACCTGTTAAATTACTATGGGAGAACCAACTTTGACAACGAAACGAAACACATTATATCGCTAATTAAGTGCCTACGGTCTAATTTAAGATAACAAAAAGTTAATTTTACATACGTCATTGTGTAAGATGTAATTTTTTTCCTGTTAAAAAAGCAAATTAATTTAGGTTTTGCCTATCTATTCTCAACATAATTGTTGAAGCAACAAAAGGTGTATTTATCATAGTCACCATCTCCATGAAAAAGAAGTGTATTTATGTTTGTAGTGAATACGAGATACTGTTAGATCAGTTATATTTCTAGCTATGTACCTCCGGAATTGCTAAACTGCTCGTTCAATTCTGTAAATAATAATTAAGTTCACAGAATACTCGAAATTAACACTTAGCTAGTATGAACAAACATTCAACAAAATATCAACAAGAAAAAGGAAGATGAATAGTATCTAGCAAATCTGACACAATTTAAGACGTCACATGGGAACTTTAAAGAAAATTGGAAATAAAGGCGTATGACTTGAATTTCCTCCGATATCGAAACAAAGGTCTACGGATTGGTAGTTAGTAGTGGTATTATTTTATGCCCAAGGTGATACAATTTATATAGCACTATATATAACAATGGTCACGTCCAGTTACGTCTTATAAAAAGAATTAAGCGATCATTATAAATATAATCCGATTTATAAGTCCGAAGTCGGATTCCAAAAAAAACTAAGGCTTAACTGCAACTGTTCGATATTGCTAAGAAGACAAGCTCGAACAATTTCTATGAATAAACATAAGATTCTTATATCTATTAACTAACAAATTGAGTTAGTAGATCAACTACTAGGGATACTAAGGGTTTGAGACAAGATTAAGGAGGCTTAGAGTTATGATTTCCCCATTGTCGGAATCTTTTCGCAATGTTTTCTATAAAATTGCCTAATTCTTCTCTACCGATCATGAGCACTCTGACTGTCGTAACTCTCTCTCGAGTAATTACCACTATTTACTAGACATATTCTCCCGAATTATGCTAGTTGGCGTTAAGTACGACTCACTCGGATAGCACCAAGGTTTCGTTATCTCTAATCACATCTTTAAACCCTTCGTATTGATCCCTCATATACGTTAGGAGTGATGTTGTTCAATAACTACTTAAATATTCACTCTGTCACGAGTAATACATACTAAATAGGCACGGTCGATTGAGAGCTATTCAACCAACCACAATAATAATGTAGTTAAACAAATAGAGAAAACACTACAGCAAAACTATATTAACGTAACAGGAAAATCATCCTCCAATAGGTTCCATCAAAACCCTAGATAACAAATTAGCTATCTATAATAGTATGCAAAACTACAATATTAGAATTCATAATCAATAATGAAAATAAGAAGAAGGAAGTGAAAAACTCGTAGAAGAATATTCCACCTTGCTCCTAGTGTATTCTTGCCTCCTTAGGTTGAATCCGGTCTCCATGCTCTCCTCAGATCTAAAGTCTGTCTCAAACTCGATCTCCCAAAAAAGTGGCATTTTTAGGTCTATTTATATATGTAGGAAAAGCCCTAAACGTGTAAGTCAACTCCTAGTCAAGCCGGAGAACAATAAAACATTCTAAACTTGGACTGGACCTGGCATTAGGCCTGGCATCGCTTGGATAATGCCAGCCTCAGCCTGGCTTAAAGCTAGAATTGCCAGGATAATGCCTGGCTAGGCCTGTCTTTAAGCTAGCCTCGCCAGACTAACGCCTGGTTGGCCTTGCTTTAAGTTGGCTTCTCCTTTTTACCGTTCTTGAGCACATTTTCGACGTTTAAGCATATCATTAGCTCTACTTTAATTTTCAATACACCTAAACATAAAATAGACTCTATTATGCTCAAACAAAGTATAATTTAACGTAAGCATGTAAAACACAAGGCATATAATGTTCTAAACTATGAATTCTAGCCATACGTCAAACACTGATAAGTAAACTATCAACTATGTCAATTTATAAGTATTTCATTGCAAAAATTAGTTAATTCATTCAATATTACTAATATTAGCCAACTATTACCAATATTAGCCAATTAGCTATTTGTAGCCAAAAAAGGTTAAAAGTATGCTTTCTTTTGAGTGAGTGTTATTAGAATAAATTGGATACATCATAAAGAGATTGAATCCCAATTCTGGAATGATTTAGTAGAGTTTTGAGGTGGTTTGAATTGAAAATTCAAAGTAGAAGATAAACATAAAAGTAATATGTGCACCACACTGTTTATCATATATATATATATATATATATATATCATTTTTGTATTAAATGTGTATCATATGTATATTCATGTATACTTGTGTGTGGGATACATGCTGTCACGTCCCAACCTCAGGAGGTGCGACCAACGCTCAATCGAGTGAACCCAACTGAGCAAGCATAATCATACACTTCCGACCCAACTCGATATGAATAGGGAAATCACACTTTTCTTCCTTTATTTAGACGAGGAACGATAACGCATTCTACATTGCTAGTTCATTTTAAAACACAACATTAAACCATAGATAAGTTAGTTTCTAAGATTCTCAAAGAGTTACAATTTATAGACAACACGAGTTTAGAATTGCAAGATAGTTCATAGACTCCTCAAATACCTGTACAAAACCCACACATGTGTCTACGGAGCCTCTAAGAATACAAAAGATAAATATAACAATACCGGCAACAAGATCCCTACTATACCTCAAAAATGGAAGTCCACAACAACAAAAGATATACAACACAATCCCCTTGAAGGAGAAAGGGGCTCACCAAGATTTAAAGTGGAAGGTAATCCTCTACGCACGATCGGCACTATCCGCAATGGAGCCACCTACATTCATTTAAAAATATAGTGCCCTTGGCAAAAAAGTTGTTAGTACCATGTAATAGTACTAGTATGTATAACTAAACACCCTTTTACTTGAAAGAACTATCAAGCAAGAACAAGGACAGCACAAGAGCAAATCAAAGGTTTTAATCGGACAGCTCATCATCAAATAAATGAACCATATAATCTTTAACATAATTCTCATGACTTAGTGTGGGCATTTCTTTCATATGTTCATCACTGTTCTCAATACCACCGCTATTTTGAGCGGAGTCCAATCACAACCCAATCAGCTATGTTGCCTCATTTGGGACATATACCTCAATCACCATTTCATTAACTTTTTTCCGGAATTTAATGTTAGCACATTACCACCATGTGTACGGCATGGTGTTCGATCACGGCCCGATCGGCTAGGCCACCTAATCTAGGCTTGTTCCTTTCTCATTAATTATCCATTTGAATATTTATTTCATATAGATCATATCAATACATTGGCACTTAGGGTCACATTTATCACATTATTACACTTTCAATGTCCATCTTGTAATTTCATGGTCGTAGGCACACACAAAGCAATTCAAATTGCAACCATAGGTAAATTTTCACATAGTTAGCATGATAATCTCAGTTTTAATCTTGGATTACCGCCTAGGCATTTCAACACATGATTCATACTCTTCACGCTTCTTTAAATATCAAGAATAGTATATTACTCACATTGAGACACATCCTTTATGTACATATATAATTGCGAAACAATGAACGTGAAATAACAATCAATGCATCAACCAATTCTAGTCTTACCACACTTGCGAAAATGCCAACGTGGCTCAATCTCTAATAAAAGGGAGTTTTAGCCGTACATATCTCAATGTAGCTTCCCTTAACCTTCACAAAATTTCTAAACTCTTATCACTTTGATTTATTGTGTAAGAATTAGAAATTGAATTGAGAATTAGAGGCGAGACAGAGATTCTAGCTTGTTTGAGCATATTATCAAACAATAAAGGTGCATTGTGGTCTTAGATCCTTTTTGAGAGAAATTTCTATCATTCTATATCTCAATTGCTTTCTTGTTAGTTTATTACCTCCCAATACTCCATAATTTGCTATGCATGTAAGAAATCCATTTTTATACCCATGAATTACCTCCTTAATGACCCTTTATAGCTAAGTATAAAAATAAGAGCTGGGGTGTCTTACCTCTCGGGATGAATTTAGGTGTCTTCACTTGATTACCTTCAATGTTTTAACAAGGTCTTGGAGTAATTTTGATAAGAAGCACTTTTCCTCTCTTAGACCCCCCTCCTTTACTCTAGAAGCATCAGAAAATATGCTCAAAATTACCTATTACACCAGATATAATTATTATGGGTCGGATTTAAAATTTAAAAAATTAGAGCCCCGAGTCAGATATGCTATTGCATTTGCAATCGCAAAGTTGACATGCGGCCCGCAGAATGGACCGCAAACATGCTCCCCAAACCTGAATAATCTGCCTGGGTATGCGACAAAACTGCGATTTGCATACCTATTCTGCGGTCGCATAATGCACCACAGAACAGCCCTTTACGAAATCCCAAGGGAAATATGCGATGACTATACGCTCCGCACATCGGTTATGCGATTGCATAATTGACCACATATTTGACCTCAAATTTGACCAACACATTGACTCGCTTTGTGGCGACTATGTGATCTGCATACCTGATATGCGACCGCAGAATCACACTTTTCTGTAAAATATTATTTCTTGATAAATTTTTTTATGAATTTCTAACACCTGACCCCAACTTGGCACTACGAGATTCGGATTCTAAGTAGAAATTTTCACGGGGACCTCACACATGCATGATACATGTGTCATAGAAGAATTTTTTGAACTCGATTTAACTACGAATTTTGATACAAATCACATCAAATCTTCCTCAAGTTTTGTAAATAGACTCATCTATATGTTTTTAATGAATTTTAATTGTACCCATTAAAAACGATCTTTTTTTGCTTCGATTTTTGAAATCGTGTATGCATGTGTGTGTGTGTATAGATACATACATACATATATATATACATACACACACACATACACACACACACACACACACACACACACACATATATATATATATATATATATATATATATATATATATATATATATATATATATATATTAAATTGTATTTCTTCACCTTATTTGGTACCTCATCCATGAATTTTCCTTTACATCTAATATTGCTAATCACGATTCAAATACCGAAGGAGATTTTTGTGTGTGATTCTTGAAGAGAAATAACCTTGTTTATTTGGATTTTTAATTTTTATATGTGTTTGATTAGTTTTAATAAGCCTCTAATTAATGGCTAGAAATTAATAATTTGTAACTTATTTAGGACGTTTACGTAAGATTTTCATAGTAATATCCTTAATTTCCCCTCAATGCTTAGCCTGTATTAGCACCGTGCTTGGCTTTGCTTAATTGAAATTTTTTCATAAAGCACTATATTTTAGTAGTAATTAGTCATCTATAGATATCATTTTCTATATTACGGATTATAGATACATTTTTCTGTTGTTATAAGATGTATTTGATGTATTTAAGCTATTTTATTCATGAATACAATAGAAAAAATAGGTGTGAATCAGGGAAGTCAAGCTAATCAGTTGTTATACTCGAGTGTATTTGATTGTATTCATGGAGTGAAACATGTGATTATAGCTGGATAAATTATTGTATTCGACTGTATTTGTATTGACGGCGTGAAATAGGGGATTACAATATTTTTAATACAAAAAATAAATCAATTAACATAATAGACTCCTAATATATCTCAACAAACTTAATTATAACACACAAATTTTATATTTTCAGTTATAAAAAGATTTTCAACCAAAAAATACCCCAAAAACATAGCAGTCTTCAGAGAAATTATATAATACATCTGAATATATAAATTTCATTAATTAAAAAATATATGAATACATTCATGGCATATAGCGAGACAGTGAATACGATAAAATACATATAATACAGCGGGATATATTGAAATACAATGAAGAAAGAGACAGTATACAATGAAATATATGAAATACAATGATATATATTGAATTACAATGGAAAAAAAATGATAAATATAATGAAATACATGAAAATACATTGAAATATATTAATAGAAAATCAAGTTGCTTAGTCCCAAACTCCATCGTCTTTGTTTAAGAACAAACCCTAATTTACGGTGAAATTCGTTGTTCACCGGAAGCCGGTAGTGAAAACGCGTCGCCTTCGTGGAAATTCCACTATGAGTTGTTTGGCAAGATGACTTCTTCCAATTCTGGTGAGATCATGCTTAACAAACTACTGCTATATTTAACTGTACAAGCAAACATTAAGGAGAAATTCTGTGGCTTTTTTTGTTTATTATTTCTATGTCAGTTGGTGTAAAGAACCAGTGCATCTATTATATGTCGACGGTTGCTGTTGTTGGTAAGAAACCAACCAGATTAAATGTTGCATAGATTTTAAGCCGGCTGAAGCAAAGGGTGAACTTGCTCTGAAGTGGGCTTTGCATAAATCCGGTGGAAGGAGGAGGATATTGAAAATTTAATGGGATGAGGGAAGAGAATGTATATATCAAAAAAGAGAGAGAAAGAAAATAGGGTAATTGATTAGTGTATTTAATGGCTTAGGGCTAGGAAGTAACCAAAATTAAATATTTTTCTATAAATCTTAAAAAATATTTACAAAATATATTTTTTAAATAATATTTATTTAAAATAAATAAGGTGTTAACCTTTACTATATGAGATAAAAATTCTTACCTAATTTACCCAACCTCGTCACTCATGTTAATCCTCAACGTGTCATCGGTAGTTTAGTTAACAACTAAAACTAGCTAGGCGGTAAAATGGGTTTGGTTTATGCATAGGGATTAGTTTTAGGAAATCTTACACAAATGTCCCAAATAAATAACTTATCAACTTCTAATCATTAGTTATAAACTTATTAAAATTAGCCAATAAAAATCGAAAATCAAATAATAAGGTTCTTTCTATCAAAGAATCACATGCAAAAATCACATTTCATATTTTAAGCGTGATTAGCAACAGTAGATACAAGACGGAAAGGAAATTCATGGATGGGGTAGCAAATAAGGCGATGAAATACAAAAATCTATACAATATTCTAAAAATCTAAACAAAAAAGTAACTTTTTTAATGGGTATAGTTGACATTCATTAAAAATATATAGATAATTCAATATACAAAATTTGAGAAAGAATGGAGGTGATTTGGACTGGTTTTGTATTAAAATTCGTAACTAAATCAAGTTTAAAAAAATATTATACGACACATGTATCTCACACATATGTATATATGGATATACATGTGATACATATTTGATACAAATATGATACATATGTAATACACAAATGATAAATAGTGTGATACACATATCATTTTTTTCATGTTTAAATTTTACTTCGAATTTTCAATTTAAACTACCTCAAAACTTCATCAAATCATTCCAAAACTGAGATTCAAACTCCTTAAATTGTGTCCAATCTATTCTAATAACACCTGCTCAAAACAAAATAAAAATTTGATAGTTTTTTGCTATAAATTATCAATTGCCTAATATTAATAATATTTTATTGATTGATAAATTTTTATACTGAAATACTTATAAATGGACATAATTGATAATTTTCCTTAATTTTAGAGGTTAAACTAATAGGAAATATTAGTACTAGTTTCTGCCACTTTCCTCCATAGGATTTAGCAAGACGATTATACAACAACCAGCGTATCAATTCGTAAACCAAATATTCTACATACATAGGGTTAGGCTATTTTGAGTTTATCCGCTTTCAACTAAGCCTGTCAACCGGTCCGGGTTGACCCGGGACCGAACCGGACCGGTCCGGTATAAACCGGGACCGGACCGGCCCGGTTCTTAAGGGGTGGGCTGGGCTGGGTTGGGGGGGGAGGGGTTAGAACAGTTAGGATTTTAGGGTCTTGACCCGTGACCGGACCGGCCCGGTAAGCAAAACAGTGCTTGAACCGGTCGACCCGGACCGGTACAACGGTCAAAATTTTTTTTTTTTTAAAAATTTTCTGAACATGTGGGCCCCACAGGACCGTTGGCAACGGTCCAGAACCGTTGGCCAACGGGAGTATTTTCAGAAATGACCACTTTTTTGTTTTTTTTTGTATTTATTAAATTACATTATTAACCCTTCTTAAAATCTATAAATACCCTCCCCTCTTCTTCATTTCCTCACTCAAAATTATCAATCTCTCTCTCAATTCTCAAATTATCAATTACTCCCTTCTCTTCAATTTTCAAGAATTCATATTCTAATTTTATAATTTTATTGTCTTTGTTTTCCCGAATTTAATTTATCGTAATTTCTCATTCGGAAATCGGAATTCTAAGCTTGAAGTTCAAGTGTTCAACATTGAAATACTTGCTTGACGTTTGTTCGTGGTAACACCGGATTTGCATAATCAAGTGCTCAATTTATTGTCGAATTCGGTGCACTCTCTCCAACTCTTTCTCTTATTTAGTATTTTAATTGCATATTTGATTTTAGCGGTAGAAGACCACCAGTGGCTCCAACTTCTACTCGTAAAAAAAGAAGTCCTGTTTGGACATTTTTGTATATAGTAGAAGGTACTGATAGAGTTAAGTGCAAACTTTGTAACGAAACGTTTAAACATTTGACCGGAGGTAATTTAGGGGGGACTGGGACACTTATTAGACATCTGTCGACTAACCATCCTATAGAATGGGGAGCTAATGGGGATGGAAGTCAAACAACAATTAACCATACTACCGGAGGTCTCCTAAAATATGATAAAATGAGGGATCGAGAGGAATTAGCGAAAATGATTGCTTTGGGTTGTCTACCTTTTTCTTTTGCTTCTTCCTCTTATCTTATTATATATATTCAAAGGATATACAATCCTTTGTTTAAAGGTATCCCTAGAAGTACTTGTAGAGCAGACATCTTTAGACTTCACGGCCAATATCAAACATACATACGTTATTTGTTTAGTCACCTTCCTTCTAGAGTATGTCTAACTTCTGATATTGGCAATGCTGTTAATAGAAATGATTATTTAACAATTACATGTCATTGGATAGATGATAATACTTGTATGCAAAAACGTATTATTGCTTTTAAATATGATGAAGATCAGAGTCATACTGCTGCATTTATTAGTAGTACAATTATTGAAGTTGTTGAATTTTATAATCTAAACCAAAAAGTTTTGTGTATGTCTTTTGATAATGCTTCAAACAATAATGCTGCAGTTTCAATTTTAAAATTGAATTTGCAACCACCTCTTGATGATATTTTTCATGTTAGGTGTGCATGTCATGTTTACAATTTAATTGTTAAAAGTGGGCTCGATTTATTTTCAGTTGAGATTACTCAAGTTAGAAGAGCAGTTGGAGTTATTCAGGGAAATAATAGACAATCTAGAATAAGAGAATTTAAGAATAAGTGTATGCAGTATAACCTTTCACCTAGATTCATGCCAGACGAAATAGTTACTAGATGGAATTATACGTATATATTTTTAAAATGTTGCTACAAATATAGATTTCCAATAACTGAAGTTGCTAATGCACATTGTACTGATCCTAGGCGTATGTTAACAACTGATAATTGGGAGGTCATTAGTGATGTTGTTAAATTTTTGCATAAATTTTATACTGCTACTGTTGTGTTTTCTGGCGCATATTACCCAACTGTTACTATGGCTTTAGTACATATAGCTGAAATTTCTTTGCTACTATATGAATTTAAGAAGAAAGATAGATATACGGATGTTGTTGTAAATATGCAAGCGAAATTCAAAAAATATTTCTTTCCAATTCCTCCAGTTTACTTAATTGGTGCAGTTTTAAATCCTTCTATTAAAATGTCTGATTGTCACCAATTAATGAATGCTTTATATACTTATATGGAGATTGGGCCCACTGAAAGCCCAAATTTGTATGATTTTATGAACCAGCTAAATGAACATTTACAACATCTATATAATTATTATGCAACTCAATGTGATAATTCTCGTGCTTCAACAGATGTAAATCCCGCTATGCAATGTAGCAGTTCTAATGTAGATGATGAAGAAGGCATTGATAGTTTTAATATTTTTTCAACTTTTTCTAACACTCAAAGTAGTAGCAGGAATATTGATGAACTTCAATTTTACTTGCAGAAGCAAAAGGAGCCTCGCACCAAGGAATTCTCACCGTTAGGCTGGTGGCATGAAAATGCAAAGCAATTTCCCGTTCTTTTCGCTATGGCTCGGGATGTCCTGAATGTGCCGATTTCCACTGTTGCATCCGAGAGTGCATTTAGCCAAGCAAGACAACAACTTGAAGACACACGCAACTCATTGGGAAGCAATGCTTTGGAAGTTTTAGTATGTTTAAGAGATTGGATTAGATCGGAACGAAGAAATCAAGGAAAGGAAGATCTTGATAGCCCAGAAGACGAAGAACTTGGAGATATATTAACGCATGGAAACCCATCCGAATTTAACACGCCAGAAGAAGGTCAATCGGTTCATATTGATTACGATGAACTTGCTAGGGCAATGCAAAGAATTTGATGATTCGGATTACTACTAGTATACTACTTGTTACAAAAGATGTAAAGTTTTTACTACTTAAGATACATTTTAGTTTTTCTTTATTTGAATTTAAGAAATAAAGTAGCACTTGCAATAAGTGCAATTTTTTTCCATCTTTTGTTGTGTTCATTCAATTATTACAAAGTATTAATATAACTTAATATTTATACATAATTCTAAAAAAAAAAAAACAAAATAACGAAATCCGGCCCGGTCAGGACCATTACAACCCGTAACCCGTACGGTTCAATCTAAGCCTGTCTCAATCCAGCCCGGTGAAAACCGGTACTGTTGTAACCGGCCCGGACCGGCCGGTAACCGGACGGGTCGAAAAAAAATCGACCCGGACCGGACCGGTGGAACCGGTTGACACCTTTACTTTCAACAACCACTAGTTTAAAGACAAAGTTAGCGTTCTTGTGAACAACATAAATAAAAAAGAAAAAAAGACAAAGTAACCGTTAACCAAAGAAGTAAAAGAAGCCGAAAAAACTCCATTCCAATGTCCTAAGACCTAACACGATTTTTCTTTCTGGCCCTAATATGGTTTTTGATGTGGCTATAACATCATTACGGTTGGAAAAAGGTTATTAATTAAAGTTGGAATTTGAGGAAGTAATAAAATTTTAATAGACCTGAATCACGGTAAAAGGCGACAATTACTCGGAATAAACGGCAACTCTCGCCCAAACGCATTTATACCAAACAGTACTTAAAAGCAAAAGCCTAAACTGTCGGTAAATTTTCCACGTGTCCCACCCCTTTAATCACTTCAGCACCACATAAAACCAACATTTGGGCCCCAACTTTTGTGTTACGCACAAGAAAGCAAAACTCCTCCATTAAAAGCCGCACCAACCCGATTAATCACCAGTTGTGCCAAACGCCTAGTCAAAGGCACAAACAAGAAAGCTAAGTGAGCAGATTCGATGAACACTTCCTTCAGCCACTGTCTTTAGTCACACACACCACCGACACTTCTTTCCATTTTCATTCCTAACTTTCTATCATCACCTTTCTCATTTCTATCTTCCCGAATTAGTATACTTTCTCACTCACTGCCAAAATTGCTGTTCTAAGTTTTTAACAGTACAAGCTGGACATTGCTCCTAGTACGATGTCCAGTAGATGGTGACAACTCTTCTGCTACTAGACGAAAAACCAGCTTGGCGGGGTAACGTATGTTTTCTCTCATAAAATGGTAACTCCACAGTTGGTCCAAACCCAAACATCTTACTCCCCAATGGCGCCCAAGCAAAACTGTAAGAGCAAAGTTTCTTCTTTATTCTCCGATGGGTTTCTCTGTGCCGGTGGAAGTATTGTGGCTTTACTAGTGGTCTGGGCCTTTTGGTCGTTCGTGAGCACTAGCCCAAACAGTGATCCAAGTTTTTTCAGTACTTCCGTTGGTAAGAAGTCCGCTTTGGAAACTCCGGGAGACCCTACTTCACCGGGTTTTGATTTGCAGTACGACCCGCCCGACCCAACTTTCTATGACGACCCGGATGTGAGCTACACTATTGAGAAGCCGGTGAAAAACTGGGACGAAAAGCGAAGGCAATGGCTGAAGTTGCATCCTTCATTTGTTCCCGGAGTAGAAAACCGGGTTCTGATGGTTTCCGGTTCACAGTCGACGCCGTGCAAAAACCCGATCGGCGATCATTTGTTGTTGCGTTTCTTCAAGAACAAAGTCGACTACTGCCGAATACACGGGTACGATATTTTCTACAACAACATTTTACTACAACCTAAGATGTGGTCTTTCTGGGCAAAAATGCCGGCGGTTAAAGCAGCCATGTTAACTCATCCTGAAGCTGAGTGGATCTGGTGGGTCGATTCAGATGCTGCTTTCACCGACATGGACTTTAAACTTCCATTGGATCGTTACAAAGCTCATAATTTCGTAGTCCATGGTTGGGAGAAGCTAATCTACGAGCAGAAAAGCTGGACAAGTATCAATGCCGGAGTTTTCTTGATTCGGAACTGTCAATGGTCTATGGACTTGATGGAAGCTTGGTCCAAAATGGGCCCACAATCACCGGAGTACGATAAATGGGGTGAAATTTTACGTTCCACGTTTAAAGATAAGATTTTTGAAGAATCAGATGATCAATCGGGATTAGCTTATTTACTGTTGAAGGAAAAGGAAAAATGGGGAGATAAAATATACGTTGAAGGTCAGTATTATTTCGAAGGGTATTGGGTGGAAATTGTTGGAACATTAGATAATATCACCGACAAGTATTTAGGTATAGAGAAAGGGGTACCTAGGTTAAGGAGGAGACATGGTGAAAAAGTAAGTGAGAGTTATGGTAAGGTGTGGGAGGAACACCTTAAGGATGCTGGGTATGGGAGGTACAGTTGGAGAAGGCCGTTCATCACACATTTTACAGGGTGTCAGCCTTGTAGTGGGGACCATAATCAGATGTATTCTGGTGAAACTTGCTTTGATGCAATGCAGAAGGCATTGAATTTTGCTGATAATCAGGTGCTCAGGAAGTATGGTTATATGCATAAAGATCTGCTTGATTCTTCCTCAGTTTTTCCTGTGCCTTTTGACTTTCCTGCCTAATTGATTTCTTCCTTACTTTGTAATTTTAAGCTCTATATATAAATATGTATTATATAGTCTTTTCGTTTTCTATCTTCTATGGCTTCCTAGTTTATGGTGCAATTTGCAATATTGTCGTGTAGAGAGGTAGTTGTGATTATTGAGTTGACCCATATATAACAACAAGCCAGTATAATCCTACTTAGTGGGGTATAGGGAGGGTAGTATGTACGCAGACCTTACCCCTACCCTTGGGTAGAGAGGATGTTTCCAAATAGACCCCCGACATCCTTCCCTCCATGAACTTCCTACCTTGCTCTTGGGGAGACTCGAACTCACAACCTCTCGGTTGGAAGTGGGGGTTGCTTACCATCATAGCAACCCCTCTTGTCTATATAGTGACCTATATAGTGACAACTTAAAGATATTTACACTATTAGTGTGTTGTTAATTTCACTTTGTATGGACGAATACATGCAACTATAATTAATGTTGATTTCGTAAACTCTGGCAATATATGTAAGGAAAAGGGAAAACATCTCTGAAACAGAAGTATTTGCACATGTTCGAGTAGACAAAGTTTTGAGGACAAAGAATGCAAGGTTTGAAAGCAACTTGTATTGAAATATAAAAGAACGTGGTCACAACTCTCAAAATCGCACGTGGTTCTATTCAGAAGCTCTGTGTTTCGTAACATGGACCTAGAGAGCGGGACCAAAAGGGGCATTTGATTTAAGGGCTTAATATAGTACTACTTGCCAATGAAATTGACACATTCTAATGATTATGAGATGCGGATACCTTCTACATTACATACAACTCAGTTAGTTTTGGAGCAACTGTAAGGTAATTCGTTTCATATATAGTTAGGTATCACACCGTCTTGTGAACCTTAAATATACGATATATTTTATGCATCGAATTAATATTTTACATTACATATTCATCTTTTTCTTGAAAGATTATTCGTCTTATATTCTTTTTGGATACAAATAAAAGCACAAGTATTATTAGATAATTAAAGCAACATGGAGAGGGAACCAAAAGCGTTTTCTAATGAAGATAGTGAAGAAGATATGTCTGGAAAACGAATCTTTTCCTGAGATCTGGCATGGCTATGTCGTTGGGTAGAAAGACTCGCATAGTCACTGCTGGCAATTTTGATTCTTTGAGGCGTACAGTATCAGAGAAACAAAAAGGCCTCTATATTATCACAACCCCACTAACTACTCCACAATATAATTATCATGTGACAAAATGACAACTGAACAAGTGTCTAATATCTAATAATGCTTCTATAAATGAAGAAGAGAAGATGTAATTGAAGTCTACCAATTCATTATTAAAATACTATTTGATTAGACACAAGCTAAACATACTTTTGAACCTGCAAACTGAAACAATCGCTATAATTTGATAGTTCAGAGTGCAACTAAAAAAAATAGAGTAGTAACCAATGTTAATAGTTTAGATATGGTAGAACATATGTTTGGCAGTAAGTACTACTCCCTCTCTTTCATTTCATATGTCTTTTTTTTAGAATATTATAAAAGAATTGACAACTTTTATATTTAGAAATCACTTAAACTTAATTATTTTATATTTCACTTTTAGTAATATGATTCTATAGCCAAAAAAATAATACTTAAGAAGTTAAGATCAAAAGACTTAAATGTACGTACTTGCAAGTGTGTGAGCAAACAAGTTTAGAGAAAAATATAATTAAGGAACGAAAGCAACTTGTAGTGGTGAAGAACATATTCACTAGGTCGCATGTGGTACTGTCCAGAAACACCAGCTTGTTCGTAATGGGCATTTTTATTGTAATAACTTAGGAGGAGCAGCAAGAAATGTGCGGATGATGTTAGTTCATAATTGGTTACGACTGTAAGATGTGGATATCTAATTGGTTGATCAAACATTGGGATGTGATAAAACGAACATAAACAACGATGAAATAACATGTAGCAATCGTGAGTACATAATTTCATCTTAGATACCTAAGACATCAAAACTGGGCTAGCTGTGAAAGCTTGAAATTAAATGACATTAAATTTGTTGAAGAACCCTTAAAACAAATTTCATGCACCGAATGTATTACTTGACACCGGATTAGAAATGAAATTTGGACCAAGCTCAACCCAAATTTAACTTATGAGATGAAGATCGACCAGAATAATAGTAATACATAGGCAACATAATTCTATCCTACACTAACATAGAACTCTAACAACATTAAAGTAAACAAAAAAAAAAAAAATTCAAGATTACATTCTAGTGCGATATTGGGGATGTGGAAAATGGGTTTTCAAATTTATAGGTACGGCCTGATCCGATAGCGATATGGATTTGAACTCACACCAGCACAGGGAGCCCAGTTATGAGCAGTAATGCAGGGTTACTAGCAATAAATAACAATAAATAGCATTTAAGTAAATATGAGAAGTATTTCACTCAATAATGAATGAATTAGATGACTGTTCCTCATGACACTGATGAATGATAGATAAATCGTAGAATATTTGAATTATCCTTGAATCTGATGGAAAAGTATGGACTAATGTGAGTGAAAATATTGATGAAAAGATAAAGTTTGTGACTTTGCTACAGAGAGAGAGCGAGAGAGAGAGAGAGAGAGAGAGAAGAGAATTTTCTTCTAAAAAGTGTTCTTATCAAGTGAACATTACCTGCTTTACACCCTTGTCTCTTTTTCTATTTATATGAGACACGACCATAGCAAACCCTAATAGTAAAGTACAGAGAATATTCACTAGAATATTCTCTTTAATATCCTAATGCAAAAACTAGTCGTTATTGTTCCATCTACGGTACTCGACCTCGGTCATTATTCGCCAGCTCGACCACGAATCTCGCCGCTTCCTGGTCGACCTCGACTGACTCGTTCCTTAATATTATTTTGCCCCAAATATTCTAGGATAGATTTCGACACATACAGTTAGTCCCTACGGTTATTGAGACCGACCTCGGACGGGCTCAATGAGCGAATATTGTGTAGTGTGATCGAAGCAGTTGGATGAGTTGTGATGATTGGATCAAGCTGACAACGTGTTCCTTTGTGAACCGTAATTTTTGGAGTCGTAAGTCCCACGAATTAGGATGACGTCATGGCAGGCGTCATTATGACGCGATGCTGATGCAGTGCTTCATTTTACGTGCATCTTCTAATTGAACATGTCGCTTCGGTTACCGTGCCAGGTAATGATGGATTAATTCCTTGGTTGCGATACTTGAACTTTTATAAATAGGGGTGTGCGGGTAATGTTTCAATCTTTATGAAACCCCTCGCATAAAAAAGCTTTGTATCTTCTTTTTCTTCTTCCCCATTGATGTGCCTTTTATTAGCATAATCCACTACTTTCTTCTTCTTCTTCATTGTTTGAATATATTCTTTTAACCACATGACTAACGTATCCTCTAGTTCTGGTATGTCATCTGAACCTGTACCTTTGGCAGTGTTGATGTCCCCTCATGCTGACAGTGTCTTTGCCGCCATTAAGGATGAGAATTTTTCTATGGTGGAGCCTCATAGTGAAAAAGTTAGGTCCAGTTTTTTAAGGCGCCTAAAGGTGAGCCCTAAATCTTGGAGTCACTGATGAAAGAGGACGAACTGGCCGAGTTTAGGGAAAAATTTAACATTCCTGCCCATATCAATCTTGTCCTAGCAGGAGGTGCTGTGGTGTAAGTCCACTGTCCCAGATATTTCATATTCTACGTGTATCCTTTTCGGGTCGGCTACACTCTCCCCCTTCTCCCATTGGCGGAGCAGTTCTGCCGCTATTTTGGTGTTTTCCTGCCCCAAATCTCTCGTACATGTACAAGCTTATTAGACTGCTCATAATATTTGCGGAGTTGGCCGAGGTTGGGATCACACTCCGCCATCTGATGCATCTCTTCGCCCTCAGTTTTAATAGGGGGATGATATTGCACCTTTACCATCGAAGAGATAAATGCTTGGTGGTGAAGATGGACGACAAAGCAAATTGTCAGTTCTGGCTCCACTACTTTTATATCAGAACTAAAGATGTGGTAGCCGGTGTAGACGACTTTCTTGAGACTTGGAATCACGCTTATAAGTACCCATTTATTCTTTTGTGAAAGGTGCATTGTTTATCCGTTCAAGTCGTAGTCTCTAACATGTTATATCTTCCTCGTTTAGCCAAGGACGCGCATCCTCCTTTGGTCGGGGACCTTTTCAACTGGGTTGGCTGAATTTTGCCTTATATAGTGGGGATTCGAGAATGGCCGAACTTTATCAAGAAGTTTGGACCTGCTTCTTCTTTGGCCGGTGAGTTCATCTATTTCTCGTTCTTACTGTTTTAACCTCATGGTCATTTGTTCACTATAGTTCATTATCGATAGTGATAACCCCCCGATGTTCCCTTTTCAGCTCGAGAATCTTCGAGGAGGCTGAGGGCTTCTCCTCCTGCATTTCGCAAAAGGAGGCCTGCTTTTTCTTCAAAGTCCGTTCCTGTAATGGCTGCAGCTAGGCCTACTCGGTCATCTACGGCCAGGCTTGCTCTGTCCTCTACCACACCTACTGTCGCTTCCGCATCAACTTCTTCTCTGCCTGGGGGTATATCAACAATGGGACTTCGAATTCCCCTTTGCATCAACTAGTGGTTGATGAATATAATGGTCTCCGAGCGGTGGAAATTTACTCCCCATAAGAGAATATCGATAGATGTTGATGGTGGGGTCGCCCATGTTGTGGATTCGGTGAGGGAAGATTTAAAATGATGACTATAGAGCTTGAAGATGACGCCGAGTTACCGTTTGAGGTTTCGCCTTTGACCGGGGCCGCAGAGGGTGTGCCTCTTCCCGAAACTAGGGTGGAAGCTGAAGGGCCGCCTGTGAGGGTCTCTAATTTTTTGCAGCAAGATGAGTTGCCAGCCTCACGATCGGCCAATGTTGCTTCTTTATTCACTGACGAAAAGGGTAAGGGCATTGCGTAGGATGGCTTTAGACGAGATCTGACCTTGACTCCAAAGAGGTGAGGATGCTGGGGGAAGGGTTCACCCAACTTGAAGAGAAATTGGGAGGGGTCCATACGGAGCATTGCAGTCCATATGGATTGAGACTTGTTGGTTGATACGAAGAATGTGGTTCTTTCTGTTGGTCCCCTTTGTTCCGACGTAGTGGGTAAAACCATCGAAAAGTTGGATTATGCTTCATAATCAAGGAGCATAGCTAGCCTCACTCTCAAGGTAAGATTTTTGACTTCTTTTGCTTTCGTTCATTAATTTTTAGGCTTTGTACTTACTCTTCATTTTCTTTTTCTTTCTTTTTCAGATGGTGATTTTGGATATTGAAAGCGCTCAAAGAGAAGAGAGGCCTAAGGTTATCTTTTTGAAGATGGAGCGAAAATGTTGCAAGTACCGTGGCATGTATGCGAGATTTATAGACGGTTTGGTGGGAGCGGCGATTTCCAGGCTCTCTGAGATGAACTAAACGAGAAAGATAACGAGCTGGTAACAGTCATTGAGAAATGCAGTGTGATGACGTAATTTTTGCCCTATATGTATCGTTCCCATAAATTCAAAACAAAACAATTTCCTTTGTTTATTTGCAAATGTTGATTTTTGTGTGGCATTTTCGTTTAATGGTTTGCATTTGTTTAGGCATTTTATTTTCTCTTAACTGATGGAAAATACAAAAATATGTGGCATAAAATTTAGGATTTAATATTGCGTTTTGAGAATTAATTAGTAATTGACCCGTTTTATGGAAAAGAAAATTCAAAAATAGTCTAATTTGCACTTTAATTCTAATTGTGATGATTTCTTTTCTTTTAATTATGATAAATATTATTTATGATTAATTAGCACTTTTATGTGTCAATTGTGTATTTATTTTAGGAACCCTAATTTAATTTTTGAAAAATAAAAAAAATAAAAACAAACAAGCAAAAGAATGCGAAGAAAAGCTAAAAATGCATGGGCAACTATTTGGGCCAACCCAATTGAAAACACTGACCATACCCACTCCAAAACCCCTCAATGCCCGGCCCAATTGGACCAAACCCGTCCATCAACCCGGTCCAACCAACCCCGTACCCAAACGACGCCGTTTGACGTCATTTCTTCCTAGCTGTCCATTGCTCTCAATCCAACGGAAGCAAACCTGGAGTGTCACACACACATATATGTTTTAAACCCCCTACCCCAAGCTAAACATTGTTCCTTTTCCAAATACACCCAACCCTAGTCCCACTGTCCACTGCCCATACCGGCGCCGGAAATTACCTCACAGCGGCGACCAATCACCAATCCCTTCCAAATTTACACCACACCATCCTCTCCACCTTCCATGTCGAACCCCACTGCTAATTTCCCTAAAACCTCCCTCAAACCCATCGAATATGCAAAGATGTACTCGCCGTCTCTGCCGTGTACGGCGGCGCTTAGTCCAATCCCAACCAAAACCACACCCCTTAACCACTAGACCTCCCTCATTCCATATCCATCATCCCTTCCCTTCAAAGATCATTCAAACTCTTCGAATTTTGGATCCAGAATTTGAATTAAGGATGGATTCGAATCTCAAGAAGACAAAGCTTCTTCGCCAGTCCCTCAAGCCAAATTGCATCAAGTACTAACGTGATTAACGGTACGTCCCGGTCAAATTGGAAAGTCATTTGTATTCAAGTCGTGATTGGAAAGTGTTCCTGGTTTTGCATTGTTTATATTCGAGTCTTTCTCCTGTTCGAAGTCAGTTGAATCTAGTTTTTTTTTCTTAATTTGTTTTAGGATTTCTTTTATATTGCATGATTCTCCGCTGAATGATTAGTTTTAGTTCAAGTTTTTCCTCTCTTAATTGGCTGATAATTTGTGTCTGTTCCTAGTAGTTATTTCAAGCATAAAAAATTCGTTTTGATTGGAGTTTGTTTATTATTGCTAAAAAATAACTCAAGTTTCTGGGGGTTACCACGGGGGTCCGTTTGCTAGTACACTTGACCTTTGATTGAAATTGATTTAGTAAGGATACCTCCCTGATAACTATATGCACGCGCCTTCCCCCATAGATTAAGCAATGATCCTTTTTCTGCGTTCTCTATAGTCATGGACCTTGATTTTGTCGAGTGTTGGTGGGGGATTTGGGTCGTTCCTAACCCATGTGCAGAAATACCTTGCCAATGTGGGCTGACCAATTATTTACTGGGTCAAGATCGACCCAGAAGAGGGCTAGGGTAAATAATTGGGGTTGGAAGGGTAATATCGGCTTTGTAGTCAGGAAATTTTTTGTAGGAAACTTCTAGGAAGATTGGTCAGGGTCTTTTGGAAATTTCAGGTTTTTGGTAGTTCCAGCTTGGTAAACAAGTCAGAAATAAAAGGATGCCTAAGCTATAAACAAGAATAAAAGAGAGACAAAAGGGTGAAAAATGAAATCTGAAGTTTTGCGTTATTGCTAAGCATTTATAAGATATCATTCTTGCATTTCAATGCAAGAGCCATGGGAGCAAAGATAAAAAAAAAAAAACAAAGGCGGCTGAGAAAACTGGGAAAAAATCACTGTTCCATTACATTTGATTCTAGTTGTTAGGCTTCTTCCCAAAAACAAATATGGTTCACTTTCGCAATTTTGTTAAAGTTTACTACTACACAGACTGGAGATAGGGTTTTAGTGGATTTTGTTGCTGAGATTGGTTGAGTTTAGATGTTGACTTGAAGTCATTTTCTGGGCTCCTTGTACCTCTTTTCCTTGAGTTCAAAATCATTATGTTGTTTATTCTTTGACTGCTGGGATTTGAGATCGTTTTGGTTAGTTGTTGCTGCTGATATTCTGTTGTGTATTTGTTGATCAATCACCCTTGTTTTCTTTCCATTTTCCAGGTATATTTTGGCCCCAATGGATATCATCCAAATGTAACATGAGGTCTTGATTCTGGAATACAAACGATTAGTAGCCTTGAATCTCCTTCGCTTTGTCTTATTTCTAGCTATTAAACTTTAATTATGTTGTAGTTGTGCACCCCATTTACATGATGTTTAACTAGGATTTTTATTATTTTAGTTTATTCCTGTGGTCAGCTATTTGTCATGTAATAAACGGGCTCTCAATCTTACACTTAGATCTGATGTATATTTAAAGAATTTAGTGAGTTGCTGGGTTCCCTTTAATTAGCTTTTATATGGAGATTGTCTATCTGGTCAGTGTTTTAGTCTTAATGTTCGTATGACTTTTGTGTGCCTGGAGCTTACTCAAGTGGCTTTATCTAAATTGGCACCAGTATATCAGTAGTTAACGAGTATAGATCCAATTATAACTCAAATTAGAGGTTGACCGATTTTCAGCAGACGCAGAGATTCATCCATGTCTTGCTAATATGCCATATCTCTAAAGTAAGCCGTGCTTACAGCAAAGTTGGGCCCCCTTTTAGGTCCAGGATTAGGACATTAATTGGTCTGTTAACAATTAATTGGTAGGCTTTAGTGGACTCGAACTAAGGATCTTTCCCAGTAGTGGGGATTTTCTTTGACAGATTTTGGACTTAAGGTTGGGGTCCACATGTCCTTGAAAACCATGATGTTAGTTAATTTATAATGTTAAGTTTTAGAATAGAGATGAGTCTTAATAGCTAATAGAAGTTTGTTTTTAGGACGACTTTTTTATTAAAAAAAGAAGTACGGTGCGCCTAATGAAATAACAATTGCATGGCCCTCGATTTAGCCTTAAATTTATACTTAGACTCCGAGCCGTGCCATTTAGTAAATTCTATGTCCCTCGTAAAGTTGCAAATGTATAATTGCTTTAGGTACACTAGTTAATAATATTACCTCCTTAAACTCGGGTGTGCATTTATGTGACCCAAATCCAAATCTCAACAAAGTTAAAAGTTGTCAAAAGCCACAGGTGCATTTATGTGACGTGGTTCGCGGTACATTTTTACGGCGTTGCAATTTTCCTTTTAAAAAACAATAATAATAAAAGTGGATAAAAGATTCAAAAATGCACATAGGTTCATAATTGTTTATCAAATAATTTAAGCCAAATATAACAGTTGAGCGACCGTGCTAGAACCACAGAACTCGAGAATGCCTAACACCTTCTCCCAGGTTAACAGAATTCCTTACTCGGATTTCTGGTTCGCGGACTGTTAAACAAAGTCATTCTTTCCTCGATTCGGGATTCTAACCGGTGACTTGGGACACCATAAATCTCCTAAGTGGCGACTCTGAAATTCTTTTAAATAATTGAATCTCGTTTCGATTGTCCTTTAATTGGAAAAACTCCCTTATATACGCCCTTCGCCGGGTGTAGTAGCCAAAAGAGGTGTGACATGCAGCGTTCTCGATGGAGCAATAAGGGATAAGAAGAAGAACTTGAGGTTAGCTCGGGGGTCGAGGACCGAAGTGGTGATCTCCAAGCCCATTTTGTCTTGCTGCATGCGGAGCTCGAGGAGTGTCAATCCAAAGTGGACACTCTAAGCGGCGAGGTCACATAGAAGGCAGTGGATCTTGAGACGGCAAAGTTATCCCCGTTAGGGCCTGTGAGAAAGGTGATGCTTTGGAGATTGTGATCCGAATTCCTTGTTCTGAGTGGGAAAGTATCTTGGAGACGGATATACTCAGAGAAGAGATACCTGATGAACATATAGGGAAACTAGAGAAAGAGGCTTTTGTACTTTATGGTTGAGTTGCTACTCTCGAGGCCAAGAAGGCACAATTACTGGCTTAGACGTCCTCTTCTCACACTACTACTTTCCCTGATATTTCGTAAGATTTGTACGTGGAATGGATTCATAACGAGGCCCAGCTAGATATATTTAAAGATATGATAGGGGCGGGAACTTTTTTAGATGTTGTCTTCGAGGATGCTCCTGTTAAGGAACGTAAAGATCGGGTTGCTTGTGGCTACAATCCCTCAATGTTAGAGGTTGGTAATGACAAGGAGGATGCAGGGGTAGATCATATTTAAGAGGACGCTGGTATGAGGATAAGTATCCCGAAAGTGATAGCAATGACGAAGGGTCTTATGGGTATGGACTAGGCGATCAAGTTGATGGTGCTGTTAGGCTAGGTAGTGATTAGTAGCTTTTCCTTTCCTTTTTTAGCCGAAAACTTGTGCATTTTTGTGGGCATATTTTCGAGCCTCTGTAAAAAATATTCTAAATATGAAATACTAGTTTTATTATTTGTGCCTGATTCTTTTTCTTATGTTTGAGTTAGTACGTTTTTTGATTTTTTTGCTTGGTTGCCTTAGTCAATATAACTTAGCTCAAGTAGGGTTGAACGAGGTTGAAACAAAACCTAGGTGTAACCATGGATGAGGTCCAGTAGATGTTAGTTCAAACGAGGTCGAACATATCACATTTTATTTATGGTCAAGGGCTAATAAGGTGTTGATTCAAACAAGCTTGAATACATCCTATATTTTATTATGGCCTAGGGTCAATTAGGTATTGATTCGAATAGGGTCGAATATGACCCATACTTGATTATGGCCGAGGGCCAATTAGGTGTTGATTCAAATAAGGTTGAATGTAACCTATACTTAGATTAGGTATTGATTTGAACAACGTAGAATGTAACATATGTTTAGTTATGGCCAAGGGCTTATTGGGTGTTGATTCAAACAAGGTTCGCATGTAACCTATACTCAGTTATGGCCGAGGGCCGATTAGGTGTTCAGGAAATGTTGATTTGACTGTACATTAGGAGAAAATATAAGTAACCATCACGCCTTTGTGATTAGGTGTTCAGGAAATGTTGATTTGACTGTACATTTGGAGAAAATATAAGTAAACATCATGCCCTTGTGCTTTGTTCATACACTTGGAGAGATTTATTAGTTTTCCAGGTGTTGGCTGGCATTTCAGTCCCAGTCTATCTAGTGTTGACTGGCATTATAGTCCCAATCTATTTAGTCCCTTTATTGGTCGACCTGGACAAATATATTGAGAGATTAAGCAATGAACTAGCCGTCTTGTGCATCCATCAGTGTGCACTTCAATCCTGAAGGATCCCTTTCATCGCCTCAATAAAAACCTCCTCGAGAAAACCCAAATGGGACAAAACTCAAATAAGGGAAAAAAAGTATGACTTTGGGACATTTCATCTTTTAAAAGTTGAAGTACTTAAGGTGTGTGATATTCCAGTTGTTTGGTAGTCATTTTCCTTCCATTATTTCTAGTTGGAATGACCTCTTGTTTTCTATTGACGTTAATTTGTTCCTAGCTTTCCTTCCCATGTGTCTTTGCTTGCGTTTTAGCTTTAAGCACGTGGTCCCTGACTTTGATTGGCCTGATCTTTGCCTTTTTGTTATAATAGCGTTCTTCTTGTTGCTTTTAGGGGACCATTCTTACATAGGACATATCTCTTTGTTCTTTAACTTCGTCGAACTCCTGCCTTCTGTTGTCATCGTTCCTGGGTTCACTTTCGTGGGAGTATCTTAGGATGGGATCCTCGACCTCGACCGATATTAATGCTTAAGTCCTATAGACTAATGAGTATGGCGTCTCTCATATGCTCGTCTTTGGCGTTGTTCGGTAGGCCTAGAGCACTTCTGGTAATATCACCAGCCATAGCCCTTTGGCATCTTCAAGTTTCTTATTCATGATGTTCAATATCAATATGTTGGAGGATTCTGCCTACCCTTTGCCTACTGGGTGATATGGCGTTGAGTGTATTATTCTGATATGCCATTTTTTGAGAAATTTAGCGACAATTTTACCTGCAAAATGTTGTCTGTTGTCGCAACTGATCTCTTTGGGGAGATCGAGCTAGCATATGATGATTTTTCACATGAAGGCGATCACTTCTTGTTCACATATTTGGGCAAATGCTCATGCTTCTACCCACTTAGAGAAATAGTCAGTTAAAATCAAAAGAAATCGTATGTTTCCTCGCCCCGTCGGGAGGGGGACAACAATGTCCATTCCCCTATTTGATCAACGGCCAACGGAAGGTGACTGAGTGCATGTGTTCACCTGCTTGGTGAATCATTTGGGCGTACATTTGACATTACTCGCACTTTTTCTTGAAATCTGCGGCCTTTTGTCATCATGGGCTAATAATATCCTGTCCGTATAAGACATCTGACCAGGGCTAAATTTCCAGAATGATCTCCATTATGACCTTCATGTACTTCTTCAAGGACCCTTCACATCTGATTTGGGTCTAAGCATTTTGCTTGAGGGCCGCAATATATCCTCTTGTATTGGTTGTTTTGAACGATGTTGTACCTGGCTGCTTGCATTCGCATTTTCTTGGCCTCTTTTTTTATCGTATGAGAGTACCCCATCCTGCAAATATGTAAATATAGTTACGCCCATCCCAAGTCAAGACTAAGGTTCTTACCTTGAGTTGATCTGGCAATGACTTAAGGAGGTAGACCACATTTCTTTCTTTGATTGTAATATTTTTAGTGGTTGCTGCTAATTTGGCGAGGCCGTCCACCTCGATATTATGTGCTCAAGGGATCTAGTCAAGTTGACATTCGTCAAACTTGGCCATCAGCTTACAGATCTTGGTCTGGTGTTTTTGTAACCTTTGTTCTTTCATCTGGAAAAGTCTCCGTGACTTGGTTGACGACGAGTTGGGATTGTAGCGTAATCTTAACCGTTTCATCTCGTATTTAAGTGCTAGCTTTAACCCGACAATCACGGCCTCATACTCGGCCTCATTGCTAGTCATTTTTGGGTACCTTATGGACTAGAGAATCACTTTACCGGTCGAAACTTCGAGTACAAGTCCCAATTTGGGCCCTTGCGCGTTAGATGCACTATCTATGTACAAGACATGTATTTGGGGAGAAGCATAGGCAGCTTCTTTTTTATTTAGAGCATTATTCTTGTGCTGAAGTATACGACAAAGTCAGCAAGAACTTGTGGCTTTATCGCTATTCGCGGTTGATATGTGATATCATACTCGTTTAGTTCTATGGCCCATTTGGACAACCTATCTGATAGCTCGGGTTTATGAAAAGCACTTCTTAGGGGGAAAGTCATGATTACTGAGATAGGGTGGCACTGGAAGTATGGTCTAAGCTCTCGTGAAGCTACGAATAAGGCTAGGGCTAATTTTTTGAGGTGTGCGTATCTTGTCTCGGCGTTGACGAGCATTTTGCTAATGTAATATATGGGAGACTGCGTACCTTTATTATCTTGGACCAGGACCGCACTCACAGCTACTTCGAATACAACAGATAGACGAGGAGATGCTCTCCTGGTTCAAATTTTGACAGTGACAGATGTGATTACAAGTAAGCCTTCAGCCCCTCTAGGGCTTGGGCACACTCAGAGGTCCATTAGAGGTTATTATCCTTATTGAGTCTGCCAAAGAATTTGTGGCACCTATTATATGATTATGAAATAAACCTTGAAAGGGCATCGACATGGCCAGTCAACCTCTGAACCTATTTTTGGTGGTCAGGTGCTCGGGGTGTCTCTTTGTTGGCATTGATTTGGTCAGGGTTGACCTTGATACCTTGTTGTTACACTAGAAAGCACAAGAATTCATGAGGCCACACCGAATGCACACTTTTTGGGGTTTAGTTTCATTATGTATTACCTAAGGACGTCGAAAGTTTCCCTCAAGTGGTAGATATGATCTTCTTTCCTTTTGGATTTGACCAGCATATTATCTATATCGACTTCTATCATTTTATCGAGTTGTTCTTTGAACATCCTCGTCACTAGCCTTTGGTAAATTGCCCCTATGCATTTCAACCTGAAGGGCATGATCCTGTAGTAGTACGTCCCTTGATGGGTAATGAAAGTGGTTTTCTTCTGATCCTCTTCTTTTATGAGGATTTGGTTATAGCCTGAGTAGGCGTCCAAGAAGCTCAGCAGTTTATACCCGTCCGTTTCATCGATGAGTTGGTCGATGTGAGGTAAGGGGAGTGAATTTTTGATGCATTTTTTGTTCAAATTAGTGAAATCTACATACATCCTCCATCCTATTTTTCTTTTTCACCATGACTACATTGGCCACCCATTGGGATATTTCGACTCCTTGACAGAGCCATTTTTCAATAACTTTTCGATCTCTTCACGTATCACATTATTTATTGCGGAGTTGAACTTATGTCCAACCTGCCTCAACAGAGGTGGAATGGGTCGACGTTCAGCTTGTATGTGGCGATTTCGTTCAGGATACTCGACATATTTTCATAGCTAAAAGAAAATAAGTACGTGTTATCGGATACTAGAATAAGAAGAACGGAAGTACAAGAAGACAAGAAGGAGAAGGGGCGAGTACAATTTCACTTCAGTTAAGAATAGATGAAATATACCTAGTTCTTGGAGCTTGCAGCCAATGTAAGCTTTCTTGGTGTGATTGTTTCCATCTAATTCAACACGATCGAGGTCTTCCATGGTTGACTTTGCGACTTCTACGGTCTCGAGATCTTTGATGACATCTTGGTGATTATTATGCCTCTTTTTCGTTTCCTTCTTTTGTTGAATGACCACACAGTCTAGAGCAATGCGGTAGCATTCCTAGGATGTTATTCCCCTCGTATACCGAATATTCCCTCGGGAATTTGATGACTTGGTACAAGCTGGAGGGAATAGCTCTTATGGTGTGTATCCTTGGTCGCCCTATTATAGCATTTTTGGTTATGTCTTGGTCCATGACATGTAATGTGGTTTCCAGAGTGACACTACCGGCTAGGATGTGGAGAGTGATCTCACCGAATGTTCGCCCAACTGCATTGTTAAAACTCGTTAGCGTGATGCAGCATAGTATTATCCTATCCTCGAGTTTCATTTGTGCAAATATATAAGGATGAATAATGCGTCGTCGCTTCCATCGTCTGCCATGATGCGTCTTACATCGGTATCTAATTTTTTTAAAGTGCTAACAAGGGCATCATTGTGAGGGAAAGTCAAGCCATTAGTATCTGACTTATCGAAGATGATACTTTTTTTTGAGTTCGTCATTGAGTTCGTGGGTGATTGACCGTTTGAGCCCGTGGATTGTGATGAATTTTACACTATTGATAGGAGCATCGTCTTTATTGCCGATGATCATGTAAATGGTGTGGGTTAGCGAGGGCAGTATCTAAGATCCTTAATACTTTTCACATCTTCTGGCAAAATTGGTCCTTTCTCGGTTGCTCAACAACTCTTGAGGTGTTCCTGTCGTAGCATATGTTACGACCTCTTGTCTAAGGGCGATGCAATCCTCGGTTTTGTGTCCTCGCTCTTGGTGGAACTTGTAAAAGGCATCTAACTTTCTGATATTCGGGTTTGACCTTATTCTTTGCAGCTATTTCACCTTAGTTCCTAGCTTCTTCAAGGCATATACTATTTCTGTATGTGACACACAAAAATTGTAAGCGGATAATAGGAGGACATACCTCTTTTGTTCTGGTGAGTCCCTGCTTTGGATCGAGATGGGCCCTCTTTGTGGCGCGAAGATGAAGCAATGGCGGTTCTGACATATGGAAGATGTAGCTCCCTGTTGGGTCACAGATCTACGAGGTCCCTCATGATGTCATTTCTTCAATCTTTTGGAGGTTTGACTTGTACCGAAATCAGTGGATGAGTCGGACCATTAAGGTCGTCCTCGTCTGCTCGGACTTCAACACAATACGCGTTATGTATTTCATCCCAAGTTGTCACGGGGTACTTCATAAGTCAACTTAATAAATTTCTTATTTCCCTTGTACTATTCTTCTCAGCCCTGTTCTGGAAAGCTGCGATGTCCATCCCTTCCGACTCATTTGGTAAGGTCATTCTTACTCGGTTGAATTAGGCGAGGAAGTCCTCAATCCCTCTTCTGGAGAGTGTTTGATGGCGAATATGTCGTTTACCCTCGCCTTTGCCTTCTTGTCCCCAACATGGACTGTTCCAAACTTGTCGGCCATTTTTCTGAATGTTCTAATGAAATGCGTAGGTAGCTGTGAATACCATGTTAATGCTCCTCCAATGAGGATCTCGCCGAATGTTTTCAACAAAATAGAGGATACTTGTTCCTTGGCGAGGTTATTACCTTTCACAGCAGTGACGTAGTCACATGGTGTCGGTTGTGTCGTCATATATTTTCAGGTAAGGTGGCATTTTAAAGGTTTTTGGTATGGCATGTAGGGTGCCCTCGTCACTGTATGGCTACTCGAAGAACCAACCAACATATCTCTTCGGCAAGAGCTTAGGATCCCCTGGTACGTATTTTATCAACCCTTTCTTGGTGTTCTCTCATTTAGTCCCGAAGTACCTTTTTCTCATTTTCCATTTCCTCAATATTTTTAAGAATAGTCACGAGAGTGTCGTCACCTGCATTGCTAACAACATTGTGAGTAATACTTATCGTCGTAGGAAGATTAGGAGGAAGTCGATCATGTTGCTATTCTATAGTGGTATAATGCAAGTCTTTGTGCTTTTTGTAGCTGTGTCATTAACGGGCTTATGACGCATATCAATTAGCTAAGCCTCAATCTATTTTGCTGCTTGTGGTGTCTCCTCCATCACGGATGTGGATGCTCCCTTACCAAGAGATTTTGTGAGGCTACAGTGAGAAGGAGGTGATCTGCCTTTCCTAGGGGAGGCATTGGGGTTGCGTTCTCATTCACTGCTTCAGAGCTCTCATTGATAATGCTCATGGGGTTGGTTGGGATGTCACTCACTATTTTTACTCTTTCTTCTAGGTTATCTGCCATATTTGATTAGTGTATGCAAAGAAGGAGAACTTTTTTTTACGTCAGCAATCCATGTTAGTTGTAGATCTAGAGGAATCTAAAAATTTAACTAGGAAATCCCCACAGATGCTGTTAAATTGTTTGACCAAAAAGTATTAATTTTCGGTTAAACTATTAGATCTTATGTAATAAAGGTTTAAACCTAGTTAGTAATAATATCTCTAGATATAGATCTTGAAAGCATGGAGAACATGAAACTGAGTTAGTGGGAGACTGGAAATAACACACATTTAATATTCTCAAAGATATGAGCAGTAATGGAGGAGTAACTAGCAATAAATAACAATAAATGACATTTAAGTAAATATGATGAATGATTCATGCAATAACAACTGAATTAGCAGGCAATGATAAGTGATAGACAAATCGTAGATTGTTTATCTATCTTGGATATGATGGAAATATATGGAATAATGTGAGTGCGAATATTGATGATAAGGTAAAATTTGTATCTTTGAGAGAGAGAGTAAATCTTCTTCTGAAAAGTGTTCTTATCATGTGAACATTACCCGCCTTACACCATTGTCGCTTTTTCTATTTATATAAGACGCGTCCTTAATAGTACAAATACAGAGAATATTCTCTTTAATATCCTATTTTAAAAACAAGGCGTTATTGTTTTATTTACGGTACTAGATTTCGGTAATTATTTGACAACTCGATTACAAATTTCGTTACTTTTATCACAATTGACTCTTTCCTTAATATTATTTTGCCCCAATATTCTAGAGCAGATTTTGACCATACAAGATAGAGAGAGCCATTCGACTGATTTGCTGAAATTATGGACGGCATATTTCTTGTGTTTTAAGTTTGTTTTATATATCTTGTCCAAACAACATACTTTATAAACATGTGTCTAGGTTTTTTGGGACGCACTGCTTTCAAAACGATATTACTGCATTATCTTCATGCAAAGACGCAAAGATAATGAATTTTGTTGCTTCATACTTAAAAGTATGTCGGTGTCATGTATCATTTGATCTTATGCGTCTTATCCCAAAGCCATTAAGGAGGTTACTGTGGTAAGAGAAAAATCAAGGGTAACGTTAGCGTATCAATTAACCAAAAAATTAAAATTTGGGCTCTTGTGGAGTCCAACTAACTTTTTAGGCCCAACTGGAAGTTCCGAACCCACTTGGGTCTCTCAATATTTCATTCCCTAAAAAGGGAAAACGTGAATATCTCCGCTTTTACAGGCGAAACCAGTCAATAAATTTCTGACTGGCACGTTTCTCCTCACAAGGTCGTAGAATTGAATGGTAAGAAACATAAAATTGAACTGATTATATCAAAGTATAAGTTATTCAACATATCTTTCATTTACTTTTTATCTAATGAGAGATATTTAGACATTCAAATTATTTATTAAATTTAAAAGGATAAGTATCTACATTAAGCATAAATTGATAACCTCAAAAATCAAAATGATGGCCTTTGGAAATGGATCAAATTGTATGTTTGAAAAATCTGTCTACAACTTATAGTTATACCTATCAAATTTCAAGAATAACGGAGAATTCTTGTGAAGATTGGTGGAAGTTTGGTTTAAGCTTTGTCACACAACTTTGGCGTGCGAATTTTGACAAATATGTAATTGATGAAACACGCCACTAATTGAGGGAGCTGCCTGCATCTTCTAATTCTTTTCTTTTTCTATAATTATTATCCAATCTTCCTCAATCAGACCACTCTCTTTATATTTAATTTCTTTTGCGCACTTTTTCTCAAACGTATCTTTCGTTTGGAACTGAAAAATCATAGGTTGAATGATGACTCAAAAAGTGTTGTCCACACTTGTCGACATTTTCTTAAAATATCGAACTTTGCCTTTTGAATTATTAATTGCCAAACCTGGATTAAGACACTTCTAACAACAATAACAACAACAACTATCCAGTATAATCTCACAAAGTGAGGTCTGGGGAGGGTAATATGTAGACGAGCCTTACCTCTACCCGAAAGGGCAGAGAGGCTGTTTCCAATCGACCCTCGGTTCAGTGAAGGAAAGGAAAAACAAAAACAAAAACAAAAGAGCATTAGTAAGTCCAACAGAAATAGTAAATAATCATCTAAACATAAGAATTTTAAATAAAATAGCATACAATAATATCATACAATAACTACCATAAATAACTACTATAAAGGAGATACAATCCAAAACATAAATCATCTATGGATGGCCCTGACAAGCCTCACCCAACCCCGGTGAGTAGTACGAAAAACTCTAGGGGCCCTATCCTACAGCCCTGATACTAAACCTCCGAACTTTCCTATCAAGGGTCATGTCCTCGAAACCCGCATTCTAGCCATTAAGACACTTCTCCATGAAATAAAAAAGGGTGAGCGGTAAAAAGAAGCTCCATACTGAATTGCTCCATGTTCTTTGTTAATTACCTCAGGCAACTCTCTTTTTATTTTGTGCTCTTTTCGTCCAACGATCCTTTCATTTGGAACTGGAAAACAAAAGATGAATGACCAAAAAGGTATCTTCTCCACATTAGTAGACATTTCTTGATACTATTAATTGCCAACAGTATTGGACTAAGAAATGTTTACTTTAATAAAGAAAAAACCAGAAACAAAAATGGATGTTAAAAAAGCTGTTTTTGTATGGGATTATAAAACTTGTTGCTATTCCAATAATAAACTATCAATTACAGCGGTAAAATATAGATCAACAGAGACTGGAATTAAAAGGCATTCAAAATTCACAAGACTTGTGAACGTAGCAAGAATCCTACAGTAAAAGTGCGTTGTTAATTCACACGAATTCTTCTACCTCTTCAGCTGGAAAATCGAAATCTACGGGAGAGACGGGTGAATTGCTTTTGATATCGTCGTGCATGAATCCAAAATTACGTAGCACCTGATTATCCGCAAAGTTCAACGCTCTTTCCATTCCCACCCAACATTTATCACCCACATACTCCGCAGCATGGTCCCCACTACACGGCTGACATCCCGTGAAGTGCGTTATAAACGGCCGCCTCCAACCACCCTTCCAATCACCGCCCTCCGCCACCAACGGCTCCCTCGCCGCCGCGTAACTCTCGCTCACTGCCTCCGCGTGTCTCCTCCGCAACTTAGGTACGTCTCTGTCTATCTTCACGTAATTTCCGCTGATGTTATCAAATCTATCTACTATTCCTAACCAGTATCCGTGTAAAGAGTAATCAGTAATCGCGTGAATTTTGCTCCTCCATTTTTCTTCTCCTTTCATTATAATATAGCTTAATGCCGATTGATCGTCGGATTCCGGGAAGGTTTTATCCTTGAAAGTTGACCTTAATATTTTGCCCCATTGCTTGTATTCTGGGCTTTTCGGGCCCATATTGGCCCAAACGTCTAAGAAGTCCATGGACCACTGACAATTTCTTATAAGAAAAATCCCTGCATTAATGGCGACCCAGCTTTTCTTCTTAAAAATCAAATCAGGCCAGCCATGAACGATGAAGTTGTAGTCCTTGTATTTGTGTAGTGGGATTTTGAAATCCATGTCAGTGAAGATAGCATCCGAGTCAATCCATAAAATCCACTCGGATTCAGGATGGGCCAACATGGCGGCCCGAACAAGCGGTATCTTGGCCCAGTAGGAACGCATTTTAGGGTGCAAAAACGTGTTACCGTAAAAAATATCGTAGCCATGGATTCTACAGTAGTCAACTTTGTTTTTAAAAAACCTTAAGAGTAAATGATCACCTATAGGATACTTGCATGGAGTGGGTTGTGATCCAGTGAGGAGGAGTACACGGTTAGCTCTTCCGGCTGCAAATGAAGGATGAAGCTTCAGCCACTGGATTCTCTTGTCGTCCCAGTTTTTGATAGGTTTATTAATAGTGTAACTGAGTTCCGGGTCATCGTAGAATGTCTTCTCCGGTGAGTCATATCTCCGGTCAACGGCTTCCCTTTCCGGGGGACAATATTCCGGTGAAGTAACGTTTTGCTTGGATAAGAAATTTGAGAAATTAGGAAAAGGATCAGTAAAAGACCAAACAGCACACACAAGTAAAAGTGCTACTATGGCAGCTAGGAAGAGAGATTTGTCTCTTGAAGACGATGATTGTTGTTTGGCCCGAAACACGTTATGGGCCATGGCCGGTGTACGTAAATGGAAGATAATTGCAAATATGAGAGTAGTATAAGATTTAGAGTGAGAACGTCTCGGGATGTAATGTGTGCTTTAAATGGTCTATGGAAGTCTAATTGATGGACCAGCAGTAGAAATACTACTATATTATATCAATTAGTCAGCTGAATGTATCTGATTGGACTTTAAAAATTGCTGAAAAAAAATATATTTGTGGAATCGAAATCGATGAGAAGGAATAATATATAGTAATATTATAAGTTGGGTTTCTTGATTCTTACAAGGAAACTTAAGATCTATAATTAATTCGCGCATTTGCTTTCCTTATAAAATATTAATTTTGACAAAATGGGCATGGACTGGTTGAGTAAGAAGATTTTAATGCTAACAGGGTAGGTGGGCGTTTTTAATCTATCTAGGGTTGAGATTTGGGGACTAATAAGGCTGTTACCCATTGAGTTTTCCTGAATTTGTATTGGGACTTGCTAAGAATATTAGAGTTTCCAGATTCTTCCATTTTATGACTATTTTTGGATTGAGCAAATTGAGTACGGGAGGCGTGACTCTCAAGCATCTTTCTTGTTCAAGAGAAAAAAATGTTTTTGTATACATGTGATTAGACAAGAGGGGTTGATATGATGGTAAACAATCCCACTTCCAATCGAAAGGTTGTGAATATCCCCAAGAGTAAGTTGGGAAGTTTTTGGAGGGAAGAATGCCGGAGGTTTATTTAGAAACAGCCTCTCTATCCCAGGGTAGGGGTAAGGTCTGCATACATACTACCTTTTCTAGACCCCACTAAATGGAATTATATTGAGTGGTTGTTGCTGTTTGTATACATGTGAAAGAAAAGTAGTTTTTACCGTCTATTAGTCACTTAACCTATAACTTATACTTTGTGAATCAACAAAGTGTCAAACTGTGGAAGTTTCCACAATGTGATAGTGCATATGACTTTACTAATTTGCACCTTTTCTAATAGCAACAAGAATTGCAATATGGTAATCTTATTGACTAATGATAATAGATAATTGATTTTTGAAGATAAGAACAAAAGGAATCTTAAATGAGTGCACCCTCTCCTTCAAAATAAGAAAGTGCTGCCTCAGTACTTTACGCCATACCTTCCGCTTGGCTAAGATCCTGAATTCCGGGTGCTGACTTCTTTTCTAACTATAGTCTATCGCTTATCTCTTCAGTCTAGATTTCTTAACTACTGGAGCAACTATCACTAACGAGCCTACTTTAACTTGTAAATTTATTTGTAGATTTATCCGATATTAATCCAAATTAATTGAGCTATCTCAAATGGTACTAACTTTTTGCCAATCATCACTCACTCTTCTATCTTCTCATCTGACACTAACGAGCCTACTTTAACTTGTAAATTCTTTTTATCAAAAGAAGAAAAAAAGGAAGAAAGGGGCTAGCTAACGCGTTGTTTGGATAGTTGTTTTCGGTTTGTTACCCCAGATATAATATTTGTTTTAATTGTTAATATAAAGCTGATTGTATTGTATTATTAAATCTATTTTTTCAGAACAATGAAAAATCCATTTTACGAAATAACCAAATCGGTGTGGTGAAATTGTTCCGTATTTTCCTTTCCAATTATGCACACTTATTATTCTGTATTTCAAATTTTACCATTTACCTTATTATTTATACTATATTCGTCAAACTAATAAGTACTTTGTCTTCATTTTTTCAATGACGTATCGTCTCTTTTCAACAAAATTTTTACAAGTTAGTTTTCATCTATTTTCTTCCGGTTCTTATCAAATTTTCCCTACCTAGCGAAACTCAATTCAATTCCTCATTTTCTTTTTTTGTTATTCCCGTGCTCTATTGCTTGCTATTAAGTCATAAGTTTCTTGGCCAATTCAATTGCTTTTTCTTTTAGCAGTTTTTTATGGAGTTAATCTATGGCATGGGATTTGGGATCAATTTTCTAAATAAGATATAATGTGAAAATAGTTTTTCTGGTTTGTTTTACTGACCTTGATGTTGTCACCTGACAATTAAGTTAGATTAAACATTTTTGTGCTTTAGCTATTGAGGATTTGATAGAATTTGACTAGATCGATATGAATTTTATATGTTATATTGTTAGAAATTTTTATTATATTATACACTTTAAGTTATGAATTATTTACCACATTAAAGGTCAAAAAATCAAGGTCTGTTGTCTACTCTGTTTTGATGGGGCAATCAAGAGAGATTGACCGTGGATAACTGAGTTAGAAATGAAGATCACATTATTCCACTTCATGTGGATTTCAGTTTGGAATTATTTAGTTTATTTGAAATATGGAACAATATTATCTTTTTCTTTATTTTTTTAGATTTTCATGGAGTTACTTTTCTAGCTGTTGAATTGTGTGGATTGAATTCATCTAAAGATTTACCTATATTAAAAAAAATGAGAATTAATTATAACAACAAAGGAGATTTATAGGAATAGTAATGGTTTGTCATTTGGATAAGAAAATAAAATAGAGAATGTTATTCACATGAATACATGTTTTAGTATGTTCTTACATTTGTTTTTTCTATATGTATATCTTATTTAAAATAATTGAGGGTATTTTAGTAAACTTAGCAATATAGTACAGTACAGTACAATCAAACTAAACAATAAAGATATTATTTAACAACAATAAATAATATAATCTATCCAAATATTATATTTATTAAAACAATACAATATAATACAGTATAATATAATATAATATTATAAAATGATAGAGAACATTTATCCAAATACAGTATAAGTTCCATTTGCCACCATTAGGGGTGTACATAGACCGGGTTGGTTCGGATTTTAAAATTACCAAACCAAACCAATTGTGTCGGGTTATTAAATTTAAAGACCAAACCAAACCAATAAATTCGGGTTTTTCAATATCGATTTTTCTCGGGTTTTTTCGGGTTTTCGCGTTATTCGGATTATTTTCGAATTTGTTTCCGATATATCTTCGTAGAACAAAATATATAACGTCTGCTCAAAATATTTCTTTAATCCTAGTAAGATACAACTATATAAAGTATTTTTCAAGAAAATAATACAAAATATGAGATATGTCATGACTCATGACATTATCCTAAAATATTCAACAATAAAAAATAATAAAATTATGTATTATAAATATTGCTAATTAAAAAGTCATAATAAAAATAAACATAATCTAAAAGCACTAATTCATGCTAAACTAGATAGACTAATGAGGGAGTATTAATTATATGCCTAAAAACTAAAGAAAAATAAGAATAGGTTATGTATTTTTATCTAAATTATTGCAAAATAAAAAATAGACATTTAATACATTCACGTTCATAATATTGAATTGAATGTCTTTTGTTAGCATTAGTATTGATTGCTAGCATTATTTAATTTACTAATATAAATGGCTATAAAACTTATTGGAGCATTCAAAAGTTTTAAATCAAACCTTGAAATAATAGCTTAAAAGATAAAATTATGAAATTTTTTAAGAAATATTTATAAATTACATTACAATAAGTATATTTATATATTAAATATATCTAAAATTGCTATATATGTAATGTCGGGTTGGTTTGGTTTCGGTTTGACTTTCTTTAGTTAAAACCAAACCAAACCAATTATGGTCGGGTTCTTTTTTTCAATACCAAACCAAGTCAAATCAAAACATCGTCGGGTTTTTTTCTCGGTTTGACTCGAATTATCGTATTGATATAGTTTATCGGTTTTCTTTATACACCCCTAGCCACCATACCTTCCTCATTATTAATCTGACGCACACTTGCATTGATGTATAGATTGTTAGCCTATCCACACCAGGAAACGGTTCTATTAAAAACGAACCGCCACTACAATTTGATCTCAGAATAAATTGGGCCAACGCAACATGAAAGTTGGATTCAGGCTTAGTTAACGCAACATCCTTAAGTGGTGTACGGATATCATCACACATATATACCCAAAATTCCAAACTAGTACTAGGATATTTAACCAAATTTCTAAAGTTAACTTATTTTGAGAGACTCATTTTCTAAATGTTTGATGAAATAGTTTGTATTTGACTAATTAATTTGAGAAGTATTTTTCAACAACAATTAGTATTTAATTAAATTTTTAAAAAATATTTTTAATTATATCTTTTTTAAAAGTACTTTTTTATAAAATACTTTTAGAAGAAAAATATTTTTTTCCGCTTCTCAAAACCAGCTTATGTTTTTACTCAAAAATATTTTTTTTTTCAGAAGTTTGCCAAAACACCTTAAGTTTTCAACAAAAGCACTTCTTTTTTGAAAAAAAAAATTGATTTTAGTCTGCAAGAAGCTTATCCAGGCTATAAGACTGAACAGTATCCCAAACTAAGATTGCATAACGTAACCATGATGATCTCTCATGGTCAGTGGACTATTTTTCCTTTCTCTTTGTTACTACGCCCGAAGTTCTCACA
Organism: Nicotiana benthamiana; assembly: GCA_034376525.1. Classification (NCBI taxonomy): domain Eukaryota; kingdom Viridiplantae; phylum Streptophyta; class Magnoliopsida; order Solanales; family Solanaceae; genus Nicotiana; species Nicotiana benthamiana. Next base: position 59,531,459 of record CM067324.1, read on the forward strand.
TTCAGAAGCCAGAGGTCCATGGAAATGGATCAGCACTGTAGCACTTAAAAAAAAAGTATTTTTTTAAGTTGAAAAACAAAAGCAATTTTGAAGAAGCAAAAAGAAAAACTTCTCTTTAAAAGCTTTTTTAAAAAACACTTTTGAGAAAAATACGTTTAGAAGCCGTTTTTAATAGCAGTTTTTGATGTTCAAAAGTATTTTTAAAATTAATTAGCTAAACACAAATTACTTCTCACTAAAAATACTTTTAAGTAAAGTATTTTTTTTTTAAAAAAATATCTCTCAAAATAAGCAAATTTTTAAGCCAAACAAGATATTAGTTGACGTTATACCACTAGTTCAAGCCAGACAAATGCCTTTTCCAGAAAATGAAAATGAATTAACTAGGAATCAATTGACAAATATTTACAGTACTACAGTACACTGAAGCACTAAATTAACTAGGAAGAAGACATCTGCAGACTGCAACACGTACACGAACATGAATCACACAGATCAAAATAAAAAACTATGCTTTAGATATTTTAGAAAAGATACAAATCCAACTTCTTAAAAATTTGTCATTAGTAGTATCAAATTCGATTTTTTCTTATCTGTTATAGTTTAACTTCTGCCTGTTCCAGTGGTCCTTCATTTCACAAGAAATCAGCCAATCTTTAGCTCTTGGCAAAAGGATAGGGATTTTTAAGATTTGTCGCCTTCACTAGTTGATTTTGAGCTGCCACCAACCAGCCGTTTAGCAATTCTTCTTTGTTTTAGTCTGGTTTGTTTCGAGCAAGAGTCCGCATCACCTGATAATGGACAAGCGCTAAGAGTTATGTACGTTCAGGATGTAAAAAGTGTTTGGGATTTTAAATATATGATAGGTTTAAAATATGGTGAGTAGGAAAGGGAGGGAAATGAAATTATTAATTGAAATTTTAAGTATCCTTTCTTGGCAAAGGGATATTGTCCCATATTGGAAGAGGAAGAGTTGAGAAGAAGGCAAGCCTCGCGCCATCGTTGCTCGCTCGGCTTCGGCTTCGATCATCGATTGATTGATTAATTTTTTGGACCAAATTTATTTGTTAATAGTCAAAATACTAACAAAAATGTTATTAAATATTTTTTTAATAACAGAATAGCAATATTAAAATAAATATTAATATTAAATCTAATCCGTTTTTCAGTTGTGTAACTGAAAATTAAACTACCCTTTTCAATTTTTCCTCCCGCTTAGAATTTCCGTACGAATTTTCCGAGTTCTTCTCCTTTCTTCTGCATATTTTAACTTCAACGAAAGCAACAATAAATGTGATTTGCTACCGAACTTTGTGACACACTGAGGTTTATAGTACCACTAAATCAATGTGTAATTCGTTCTATTTTGGGAGGAAATAATCCATAAATTCATAACGAAACACTGTGAATTCAGTGGGCTCGAATTGGTTTTTGTTATTTCGTTTACATTTCTGTTTTAGTTATTTTATTTTCTCCAAAATTGTTTTACAAATACAGAGTACTAACAAGCTTAAGGATTTTAACATATTTTCTGTTTTTGTGCTCATTGTTTCTGGAGAGTAAAACCTTTATGGTTTTGTACTCTATTGGAGATTAAAATCTACGTGATTTTAACGTTGGAGTTATTCTTTTACAGAAATAAATAATGATAATGTGAACCAAGCCGTTCCAATGGTGATTCTCAATGCCTCAACGAGCCGAACAACACCGGCAACATTGGTACCGGCGGAGAAACACGAAAAACATTTTCGGGATTGATTTTAAGCGCTGGCAGCAAAAAATGTTCTTCTATTTGATTACTCTAAGTCTTCAGAAGTTCATCATGGAAGATGTTCATGTGTTGTCCGATCAAACTCCAGAAACTGAACGCTTTCTCGTGATTGAGGCATGGAAGAATTCAGATTTTTTGTGCAAGAATTACGTTCTAAGCGAGCTGGAGGATGCTTTGTATAACATCTACAGTGACGTCGAAACGTCAAAAGAACCATGGACTGTGTTGAAAAAGAAATACAAAATCGAAGATGCCGAGTTGAAGAAGTTCGTTGCTGTAAAGTTTTGGACTACAAAATGGTAGATAGCAAGTCTGTTATTACCCAAGTCCAGGAATTGCAAGCGATTATTCGCGATCTCCTTGCTGAAGGTATAAATCAAATTAATACTGATGTTGAAAGTAGTAATGTTAGTATTTTTTACTAACAGAAATTTCATTGAAGGTCTAGTCATCAATGAAGCATTCCAAATAGCAACGATGATTGAGAAGTTGTCTCCTTTGTGGAAAGACTTCAAAAACTACTTGAAACAGAAAAGCAAGGAGATATCCCTTGAAGATCTCATTGTTCGATTGAGACTCGAATAAGACAACAAAGTTGTTGAATAGAGAGGCCGTGGAAGCTCAACAATAATAACAACAACAACCCAGTATAATCCCACTTAGTGAGGTCTGGAGAGGGTAGTGTGTACGCAGACCTTACTCCTACTCTAGGGTAGATAGACTGTTTCTAAATAGACCCTCGTCATCCTTCCCTCCAAAAACTTCCCACCTTGCTCTTGAGGATACTTGCACTCACAACCTCTTGGTCGGAACTGGAGGTTGCTTACCATCAGAGCAACAACAATAATGGGAGCAAATATTGTTGAAAAGAACAAAAAAAAAAGAAAAAGACTTCTGAACTGAAATACAACCCAAGTAAGAAGCGATTCGGTGGAAATTGCTACAACTATTAAAAAGTCGGACTCAAATCTACAGAGTGTCGTGCTCCGAAGAAAGACAAAAAGAATGATCAAAGAAACATGGTTGAAAAGCATGATGATGTTGATGACTTATGTGCCATGCTTTCCGAATGCAACTTGGTGGGCAATCCTAAAGAGTGGTGGATTGATTCTGGAGCCACTCGTCATGTTTGTGCTATTAGAGAAGCTTTTGCTACTTATGCTCCTTTGAACCCGATGAGACGCTTTCTGTGGGAAATAGTGCAAAGGCCAAGATTGAAGGACGTGGGAAGATATTTCTCAAAAAGACTTCAAAGTGGTGACTTTAAACAACGTCCTTCATGTTCCCGAGATTAGGAAGAATTTAGCCTCTTCTGGACTTCTTGTTAAGAATGGTTTTAAATGTTTTTTTGTTTCCGATAAGGTTGTAATAAGTAAGAATAAAATATTTGTAGGAAACGATTACCTCACTAAGGGCCTTTTCAAGCTGAATGTAATGGTTGTTGAAAATAATTCAGCTTCGACTTACTTACTTGAGTTAAATGAATTATGGCATATACATTTGGGTCACGTTAATTATAAAACCTTGCGAAAAATGATTAACTTGGAAGTATTAGCTAAGTTTGAACGTGACAAAACAATATGTCAAGTATGTGTAGAATCTTAGTATGCTAAACATCCTTATAAGTCAGTTGAAAGCAATTCAAATCCTTTAGACTTAATTCACGCAGATATTTGTGACATGAAGTCAATACATCTCGCGGTTGAAAGAAGTATTTTATAACTTTTATTGACGATAGTACTCGATATTGCTATGTTTACTTACTTAATAGTAAAGATGAAGCAATATGCGCATTCAAGCAATGCAAAAATGAAGTTGAAACACAACTTAACAAGAAAATCAAAGTGATAAGAAGTGATAAGGGTGGTGAATATAAATCTCCTTTTGAACAAATATGTTTAGAATATGAAATTATTCATCAAACAACAACCCCTGACACGCCCCAATCCAATGTGATTGAAGAAAGAAAGAATAATTCATGAAAGGAGATGATGAACGCATTATTGATAAATTTTAGTTTGCCACAGAACTTGTGGGGATAAGCCATTCTTATGACTAGTGTGAGCATATGATTTTTACCTGGTTGAAACGGCTCCTACAGGACTCTCAAAAGTTTAGGATTTTCTTTAAATATTTATTTTTAGGTTTTTTTATTTTTTTTAGAATTTAATCGTGTGCCAGTACGTGTTTATTAATGCATGTTTAAAATTGTTTAGGATTTAGCTGTTAAATAAGTTTATTTTAGAAATAAAAAAATATATATTTTCGGCATTTTTAATTATTTTTTATTTTATTTCAATTTGTTGCGTTTTATTTGTGTTAATTAGGAATTCTTGGTTTTTAAATAAAATTAAGAGTTAATTAAAATTTTAAAAAAAGAAGAAGAAAAGACAAAAAATATATATATACATATATGCACAACCACTCAGGCTGGCCACAATTGGGCCAGACCTGAGTGGCCCAAACCTTTTTCCCTTTAAAACACACAGACCCAGCCCAAACAACCAACCCCGGTCCGGCCACACAAGACCGACCCAAACGACGTAGTTTAGAAACCAGAGATCTCAGCCGTTGATCATTTGATCATCCAACGACAATAGAGCTTTCCCCCAAAAGCATATACATATGTCCAAATGCCTCTATACATTCAGAGACCAAACTCCCCTTCTTCCTCGTACCATCTCCCCCGGTGTAACACCGCCCGTGACCACCATTGACCACCCGTCTACCACCCTAACAACGCCGCCAGAAATCGCCTCATGGTTGCGGCCTGTCACCAAACCTCCCCATATTTACACCATCAAACCATCACCACCTGCCTTTTCCCGTCCTGTGATTAGTTTCCGTCGAATAGGTCTCCTCCGTCTCGAATATCCAAAATAAGGTCGTCGAAACCACCGTCTCCGGCGACCCTGTTCATAACCTCCCCAGCTTTACACCATAGGACCACCAGGATCTCCTCTTCCCTGTCCTGCAGTCCATCCCCTTCGAACACCCCCCATCGTCTCAAATCTCCACAGAAAGGTCGTCGAAACCTCCATTTTCGGTAACTCAACTCCAAACCCTTCCAAAACCTTCCAAACTTACACCCCTGAAAAAACTCAACCACCTCTTTCCAATCATATGTGTCACACCCTTCGAATCCAGTCAAAACGTATCGAATATTAATTTGAAGTTCAACCCTAAAAGTCAAACCTGTCGGAATTCGGTCCAGTTCATCTCAGACAGTCCCCATCTGTTTCTTTCCCCAACCATACAACCACAACCCCCAAAAATCACCAATCACCGAGAAAAATCAAATCTGAGACCTCACAGGGTCTCAGAATTACCAGAACCATAGTCCTGAACCCCTAACACTCATCAGTCCAAAATAAGTTGCTAGAAACCCCTATAGAAGGGGTCGGGAACCAACAAAATGGCCTCAAGTGGATTTGCACGAAAAAGCTAAGTACTCTGTCCTCGCTTGTATATATTTGCTTCATTTTTGTTAATTGTTTTGGTTTCTTGTTTGTTTTTCTACAATCTCATATGAAATAGGTCCAGTAGTTATATGCCTTTGGTTGAAATCCCTTAGTCTCTTGAATAATTTGATATCCTGTTGATATTAGCTCCTTGATTTTGAAAGCCTAGTTTGTTGATTCTTCAGTAGTGTAACTCCTATGTTTTGTTGACCTTCATCTCATGATCTTCATTTGGTTTAGTCCCTGATATTCTGATGAGTTTGGTTAGGCATTTATGCTATTAAGTGTTTGATTCTCATAGTAATTTTTTATCTTCAGTACTGGCATAGTTTAGGCTGATTTGTTTGGTTGAACCTCTAATTGCTTTCTAATTTTGTTCATGAATTAAGTGTTCAATCCCTGCTTCAAGATTTATTTGAGTGATTTAATTAGGATTTTTCTTATAAGTATTAGTTGATTGGTTTTCTGGTCGATAGTGATCCATTGGTCTTAATACAAAGATATCTGAATGTTTGTGATCCTAAGTTATAATAATTGATAAGCCAATCCATATTAGGACACTTAGTTGTATGGATCCAATGAGCCTGTTAATCCAAGACCAAACCTTGGCCCATAACCCAAACACAGTCGACCAGGGTCAAGGAATAACTGAGGTTAAAATTTCAGGTTGGTTATTTAGGAAAAAAAATAGGGGTATAAGGGGTATTTGAACTTTAAAATATGATAGTAGAACATTCTAGTGAGGGATTAAAACACAATTTCTGCCTCAAACTTGAGGCACAAGTCAGGAAATGAGGGATCATTTATGAAAAGCTGAAAACTAACTCAGGGACTAAAGAAAAAAACAAGGAAAAACTGATGCCGTAAGGCTCCACTATAAAAGAAACCACCAGAGCATTTTTTAAAGGATCCGGAATCTCACTTTTGAATTCTATAGAGGAAATACATATTCTTCCTATATCTGTGATAAACAATCAGTTCTAATTCTTATTCCTTGAGATTTTTAAATCCCTCAAAATCTGTTGAAACCCTGGGTATAATGTTCGATTGGTTTGCTCTTTTGCTTGGCTGATTCATTACATTTACTCATACGCTTCTGCTTTCTGCTGAATTACAGGTACACTCGATGTTCATTGATATATGAAGTTCAAGTGTAATGTATTCCTAACTGTGAAGATCTACATTTGCGATTTATATTTTTGAATTCTCACCCTGTTTTTCCCCGTCTCTAGTTGAATATATGTAAAGATAAGATAACTATCCTGTTGTACTTAGATGTTTGAACTGGTTCATTTTTGTAATAATTGGACATTGGGGACTGACTTATCTTGTAATAACTGGACATTCGACTACTATTTTAAGTATGTATAATTGATAGTACTGTTAGCTATTGGCATGGCTGTTTTGGATGATTATTTCCTGTTTGTTTAGAAGTAAGGGATTCAGGAAATGTTTGCTTAATAATTATTTAAAATCCAAAACATTGTGTATCGTTCTAGTTCACTCCAGTTTTGAATGCATTTAGCAATGATTTGTTTCAGATCTATTTAACATGTTATAATCAGAATCACAATTGAATTTTGAAAGCTGGATTCATATACTCTGACTGACGAGTATATGAGTCATTTAGTTCAAATCTAATACTGAAAATTGATATAAAATGATCGTTAGTATCTTCTTTGTGAATGTGTAGATAGTTAATTTTGTGTATAATTTCAAACCAAAGAAACATTATTGAGAATTGTTCATAATGGGCTCTTTCGTCCAAATCAGCCCTAGGCCCAATTGAGCGGCCCAGTATGCACCAGGAGCATTGTAACACTGTTTCTGGGCTGAGTGAACAAAAGGCCCAAGCCAGTCACGAACAGGGCCCAATAACTGCCAGTCCCAGCATAAACAATGTGTGTTCCTAGACTGGCCAAAATTGGAAACCCAATGTGTATAATCAGCCATGAATGAGGCTAAGATGCAAGTATTATTTTCCCAAAATGCACAGTCTATACATAAAAATGATTAGTGCATTTAAACACCAACAATAGTAGAGAACTTAGTATGTGTTAGAATGTCATTATAAAAATAAAGTGAGCCGCGTCAGTCCAATCAAATACCATGCGATGGCTCTTTAATTCCTTAAAACACATAGAAAAATAGGAAGTGCCGTACTAGCGAATTTCACGGCCTTCCCATGAATTTTAAAGACGTAGTTGCTATAGGCGCGAAGTTATTAATAAAACACCTTCCTAAATTCGCGTGCGCATTTATGTGACCCAAATCCATGTCGCAATGGAGTTAGGATATGTCTAAAATTGCGTGCGCATCTATGTGACGCGATTCACGACGTATTTTAATAACATTGCAAACTTCCTAAAAGATACTAAAAGCGGTTAATAATTTAAAATTGCATTATAGGTTTAAACATGTATAACAAATCATATTTTTAGCCACTTATAATGAGTTTAAGGGACCGTGCTAGAACCACGGGATCCGAGGGTGCCTAACACCTTCCCTCGGGTCAACAAAATTCCTTACTCAAGAATTTCTGGTTCGCAGACTCCAATTGGGTAGTCGAAAAGTTCCTCGATTTGGGATTCTAAATAAACCGGTGACTTGGGACACCAAAAGACAAAGCTATCCCAAGTGGCGACTCTTGAAATAAATAATTAATCCCATATCAAATAATGTCATTTTAATTGGAAAAATTCCTATACACGTGTCATCTTTCGGGGTAACCACGTGTAAGTCAAAAAAGGAGGTGTGACAACTAGCTGAATACTTCGAATACCCCATAGCAAAACGCAATCCATTCCATATGAAAAATAAAAAGGAAGGAAGTCCAACTTGAATTATTTTAAAGTGGGGGGGGGGGGGGGTGTTAGCAAAAGTGCAAGTTCCTAAACCCAAAAGGATAAAAATAAGATCGAGAAACTGTTGATTGTGTTTTTATAGGATATGCGACTAATAGTAAAGCATATCAATTTCTGGTTCACAAATAAAAAGATCCCGACATTCATAATAATATAGTTATAGAATCAGATAATGCAAAGTTCTTTGATAATACATATCCATATAAAAAGGAACGTGAGTCGATTGGTGAAGTATCTAAACGACCTCGGGAAGAAGCAAAAGAAAGTACACTTAATTAGGAGGATCCCAGACGTAGTAAACGTCAAAGAACGTCTACTTCATTTGGACTAGAGTTTGTGACTTTCTTATTGGAAAATGAGCCTCAAACATTTAATGAAGTTATGTCTTCTTCGGAGTCATTGTTTTGGAAAGAGACAGCAATAGTGAAATAAAATCCATACTGAACAACCATACATAGAAATTGGTTGATTTTCCTCTAGGAAATAAATTGTTGGGTTTTAAATAGATCTTTAAGAGGAAAATGAAAGATGATGGTACTATTGACAAATTTAAGGCAAGACATATTTCGATACATCTTCTCCAGTTACAAGAATTACGTCCATATGAACGTTCGTAGCATTAGCTGTAGTTTATGGTCTTAATATTCATCAAATGGATATTAAGACAACCTTCTTTAATAGAGATTTGGAGGTAGAACTTTACATGAAACAACCTAAAAGGTTTGTGGTTTCAGGTAAAGAAAAGAAGATAATAGACCTGTTAAGTCCCTTTACGGACTAAAACAAGCCCCCGAACGATGACATCCGAAATTTAACCAAACAATGTTGTCAAATAATTTTAAAATAAATGAATATGATTAATGTGTGTACATTAAAAATGTCACAAATCACATAGTTATTGTTTGCTTATATGTGGATGATATGATGATGATGAGTAATGACATTGCCAACATAAATGTGACGAAGCGCATGCTAACTGGCAAGTTTGATATGAAAGACTTGGGAGTTGCTGATTTAATTCTGGGAATTAAGATCCATAAGACTTCTCAAGGTCTGACATTGTCACAATCTCATTATATCAAGACGGTACTTGAAAAATTCAAGCATTTGGGCTTTAAAGTTGCAAAACTCCAATTGACGTGAATCTTGCGTTAGCAAAAAAACAAAGGTCAAAGCATATCGCAATTGGATATGCTCGGGTGTTGGGTTGCTTAATGCACATGATGAATTATACACGACCATATATAGCTTGTATAAGTAAATTGAGTCGATATACTAGAAATCCAGGTCAATCTCATAAGATGGCCACGAAATGAGTTTGGGGTATTTAGTACATAGCCATACTTTGCTTTGCACTACAATAAATATCCTATGGTCATTGAGCAATAATGTGATGCAAATTGGATCACCGGATCAACTGATTCCAAGTCCACAAATGGACATGTATTCACTATTGGTGGATGAACAATATCTTGGAAGTCGTCCAAACAAACTTGTATTGCTCGCTTTACAATGAAGGCTAAATTCAAAGCCTTAGATAAAGCCGGTGAAGAAGCTGAATGGCTTTTGAATTTCTGGGAATATATTCCATTTTGGCCCAAACCGTTGGCACCAATATACATACATTGCGATAGTCAAGCAGCAATTGGAAGGGTTGAGAGCGTTATGTATAACGGTAAATCTCGTCATATACAACAAAGACATAAAATCTATAGAGGAATTATCACGATTGATTATATAAAGTCAAGTAATAATGTGTCGGATCCCCTTATAAAAGGCCTGATTAGAGAGGTAGTTGAAAAATCATCAAGGAGAATGAGACTACGCTTGAGAACAAGTCATAATAGCGGTAACTCTACTTAGAAAATTGGAGATCCCAAGAACTAGGTTTACAGAAATCAAACAAAGTCATTAATGACGATTCAACATTGTCAACAAAACTTTTGGTCCATTCCCATGATGAGACAATATTCAGTACCAAGGATAAAATATTATGGATTTTTAGTGATTTCTAAATTTGATACGGGGTATATCAAATAGTGTATCTACGAGATAACACGGTTAAGAATCACCTATGTAAGTATGAAGTGTTAGCCGCTTCAGGGAGAACTTTGTAGGGCCAGTTCTCTATGCACTTACGAAACCAGGTTGTGTTCATGGCTGAAACGAACACAACAATGAGAACCAAAGACGGTTAAGGGTTGGTTGTATGACTTATGGTTGTCTAGGTATACACCAAAGTTCGACGGTTCAAAGATATCAAATCTGTCGATTGACCAAGTATATTCGACATAAGTTCACTACGGAAAGTTCAAAAGGAAACTTACTTATCCAGATACAATTAATCCTTGCTTGCAAATCACACAATCGTTCATGCATATTTCCGTGATATAGTCATTCCCCATTCATGTGAGGGATTGTAGGGATTTTAAGTATATGACATGCTTAAAATAGGGTGAATGAGAAATGGAGGGAAATGTAATTTTTATGTGAAATGTTAAGTAAGTAGTCTCGTAGTGAAAATTAAACTACCCTCTTCAATTTTCTTTCTTTATTGTTGAGTGAGTAGCCATTTATGTTATGAAATTTATGCTGTGGTAGTTTTGCATAAACATCCATTCTGAAAAGTTGTATCTTTTCAGACTTCAGCCCAACTTTGGCTATAAATACAAGACTATTCTGCTCAGAATTTCCATACGAATTTTCTGAGTTCTTCTCCTTTTTTCTGCATATTTTAACTTCAAAAAAAGCAACAGTAAGTGTGATTTGCTATCGAACTTTGTATTCGCTGAAACACTAGGATCTGAAGTACCATTACACCAGTGTGTAATTCGTTCTATACTGGGAGAAAATAATCTATAACCTTGAGTACTAGGAGGGGATTAAATTCTTTAAGGAAACATTATGAATTAAGTGGTTTCGAATTGACTTTTGTTATTTTATTTATATTTCTGTTTATGTTATTTTATTTTTCCAGAATTGTTTTACAAATATAGATTATTAACAAAAAGTTGTTCCCAATGTCAGCGTCACCTTAAGGTAATTAAAGGTAATATTTCATAGAATAAGATGAGAAAACCTTTTAAGCAGGCTGAATTATACTGCCTCTGTAAACATTTACTTCCACTATCAATACATAAAAGATAAACCCAAAGTGAAAAATAAGGAGAGAGACAAGAAAACTACTGCTATTGCTACTTTTTACTCCGTAAAGCATACCTGGCTCGTTGGCATTTTGTCGAACACCTTGTGGTTCCTCATCTGTCGTTCTCACTTTTTCACCCTTCCGATCATTCTCTGCGGTAGGTAACAACGGTCCAATTATATTCTGGTGGCGAGAGGCGGCTTCCTTAAGCTTCTTTCGTCGAAGCCTCTTCCTCTGGGCCCTTGTGAGCTTCTCATCAGGCCCATGATCAGACGCCTGGTCGTTAGAGGAGGAAGAGCCTCTATCATCTTCCGCTTCATCTGCATATATAAGACCTAATTACTAAAACTGCATTTGGAAAGCAACAACTGCACAGACATCAAAATTATACTCAAATAACACAAAATACTTATATATATATATAAAACCTGGAATTTGATCCAAATTGATGCCTTGTCCGAGAATGTGAAGTGGTTCTTCATCGTTTTCTTCCTACAATCATAATGGGGATAAGAAAATAATTAAGTTATTTAACACTATGAAAAGAAAGGGTAATGATGGAGCGAGTAGAAAAATAATGGGGATTTACTTGGGGAGGAGGTGAAGGTGGAGGAGGATAGAGCATTCGAAGGAGGCCTTCATGGAACTTCTGTCGTTTCTCTTCTCTCTTCATACTTTTGCTTAATTTGGTTTTCTACATTTGATCTCCACTTTCAATATACCCAATCAAAATGCTTATTCCTAAGGATTCCTAAGGAATTTTTACGACGTGTAACAAATGTTAATATTTTATTTATTTTAAATTAATATTATTTAAAAAATTATATTTTATAAATAAATTTTAATATTTATAGTAAAATATCTAATATTATTCCTATATAAAAGTTCCAATTGTGACTTTCTAGGAAGCCCATTTCTCAAGTCACTAGAGCATAAGAGTGCTTCATTCAGCCCACAAAAATTTGATCAATGTCTAACAACAAAACGTCAGCCACCAACAATTTTTTTTTGCATAGATTGTTAAACAGCATAACCAATATTGGTACATAGTGTAATCTTTTGTTACTTGGCAAGATATATACTGTTGGGATGTTTTTATTAGACTATAACGTGCGTATAACTATTCTTATTAGCACGTGATATCGATCTAGAATTGGCTACATATTTTTGGCGTTCAATTCTAAAAGTGTATGTGCTTGGTTGTCATTAAATTCATCAACAACAGTTTGGGTGGGTTAACTTGATATTCATTAACATGCATGTGTATAAAATTAAAGCAATCTTTCTTGGAATAGCTTAAAACAACTTTTACTATTCAGCTTTCTGTGCCAAGTAAGAGCAAGCATTATAATGACCATATTTCCAGTCTCTAGCTAGACTAAGAAGGTGTTTGGATTGGTTTTCAAGCGGGTGAAAATAATTTCTAAGCTCTTTTTAATTTTTTTCAGTGTTTGTCAAAGCCAAAAAGTACTTAAAATAACTAAAAAACTGCTAACTTATTGCTTTTTGGCTTAAAAGCTATTTCCGTTGAAAAACCACTTTTTTTAAGCCATTCCAAATGGACTCTAAACAAGCAAATCTTAGAAGATGTCTATATTTTGGCCAAATAAACTCATCCTCATGTTCTTATATAATCTATTCACCATAAAATTAGGGACTTTTCGGTATTGACAGTTAAAACTTATCATTGCAAGACATTTTGGTTGCATGTCTGTTGACACAATATATGCGCTAGCATTTATGTATTTAACTAGTAAATCTATCACCGCTTCGCACGACTACACAACAAAATAGTAATACATGTACAAAATAATTCTTATAATTTTTTTTTGAGATAGCAGATAAAAAGAATAGTCTTATATATATATATATATATCTATACAAAAATGAATTCACTAAACTTGATTCATTCACATATAAAAATATTTTTAGTGCCACATAAAGGTAAATCACACATAGTACCGATCCTAGTCATTCATAGATAGCCGGTACTTTTATTCATAGGCTATCGCACATTCCTTTCATTAAAGAATGAATGGGAATTGATCTTATAACAGCTGGGCAAAATCCATCTAATATTAGTTACAACCAAGCACTTCAAACTATTCTCACGTGATTTCATTGCATACCAAACATGGTTATATATCATTCATTCACATTCGAAAATATCTATCTTACTATGTGCTCCATGAATTGTCTTGGAAACGTTATTGTGACAGAAGTATACGCAATTTAAAATCACTGAAAAAAGGGGATACGGATTCATGAATCGTCAAAATAATTAGATTTTGACAAAAAGGATGTATAAGAAAAACAGAAACCTACGTTTTCTCATTCCCTTAGAGAAAGTTAGGGTGAGAATTTATGATATTTGTACATAAATATGACTTTGGTGAACTAAGGGAGAAGTTCAAAACGTTGCAGTTAGGGAAGAGGTGGGAGAGAGAACATGAAGAGGTGCAAGATATCTTTTATTCTGGTAATTAAGATAATTAAAGAGGTATTTTTTTAAACCATTGCAATACTAGAGAAGGTGTGAGAAGGAAGATGAAGAGGTGTAATTAAGAGGTGACTTTTTGATTTTTTAATTTAGTGCATAGATGAAAAAATAGAGAAAAAGACCACCTCACTTTTCTCCAAATGACTCTCCTCAGTTTGTCTCCTATATTCCATTTGTGTTCAACTTGAAAGCACAAGAATTACTAACTAATAGAAGGGGGAAAAAACAAATAGAATGAGGTTTCCTTAGAGCAATATACAAAATTGGGAGCGTCTAAAAATAAATTTTTGCTGGTTACTACTTTTGGAGCGGCTAAATTCTTTTTTTTTTTTATGTCATCAGAAATATTAGGTTATCACTTAAAAGATAGTAACAATAAGTAAAATTAATAATTTGTACAAAACTAGATAGATGAGTGGTTTAATATATTAAATCAATAAGTAATCATGTAAATTTGTTTACATGTCAATGTATATATATATATATATATTAAATTAAAATTTTCTAAACTTAGTGTGCTGATGTACATCCAGTTTTCTTGCTATTTATATGTTTCCTTTTCCGGAAAGGGTGGTCTGGCACAAATCAAAGTGCAACGTCATTATTTAATTATGAAATAATTACAAGAAAATACTTCATACCATAACCAAAAATAATTTATGTTTGAATATTTTATCCAACTTAGCTTATATTGCACATATTTTGAAAGTACTAACAAATTCAAAACTTATGTTATTACAATCATTACTTCTAAAAGCTATAAAGTTAAATATGTGTTCTCACAACCATTGTTTTCACTCTCTCTTCTCACATCTTTTCAAAGGGTGTCTGTTTCTTACCCTATATAAGGCTGTATTGTGGTCCGGGCCCAGCCCAGAACCGCAAGCCAAACGGGTCAGTTCAAACGAGCCCGGTCTCCAGTAGTGCAAAAGCCCACCATGGGCCGGTCCTTACCAAAAAGCCCGCGAGTCCGGGATCGGCGTGCAAGCCTGGACCGGTTCAATCGGGCCCAACGACTTTTTTTTTAAATATTTAAAAAGGGCCAACGACTTTTTTTTTGTGTGAAAGGTATTGAACTTTAATTTAAAGTATTAAGGCACTATATATAACTCTAATACAATTCTATAATATATTTACAACAAGATTTAACTTACAATTCAATAATATATTTATAAGAAATTATATATATATATATATATATATATATATATATATATATATATATACACACACACACACACACACACACACACACTCACATATACACACACACATCTAACACATATAAACTATATATATGTGTTCTTATATTATAGATATAGATATAGTATATATAATATATATAAGACCAGCCCAAATAAACCCACTACCCAGTCCATACCCAGGCCATAACCCGGTCATACATACCTATAACCAAAACGACGTCGTTCATAGCCGAAAGATCTGAGTCATCGAGGTCTCATGATCTAACGGCCGAGAAGCCTAGGTACAATAAGTATTTAACTGTCTAAACGACACCCCCACCCCAAACACACCGTCTCTAACACATAAGAGACCCATATCCTAACTCCGCCACCCTCCACCGCAAACCGTCGGCGGGAAATTGCCTCTGCCGGTGGCGATTCTCAGATGACCCTCAAATTAATATCATCTCATCCCCTCAACCTCCTCTTTCAAAATCTACCATCACCATCCTTCAAACCTTAGTCAAACGCGTCGAGTCTTAATTTGAAATGTCGGCTCATTCGCCGTGTACGGCGACGCCAACGCTAACCGGACCCAAAATAACACCCCATAGCCATCGGACCTCCCCATCTCAAATCCATCGGTCTCTTCCCTTGAATCGCATCCAAGCGGCTTGAACATCAGCTCGAATCTCTGACCTAAAAACCTTGCATGAATATTTTAGGGTTCCATCCGGTGAGTTTAAACCTGATCTTGTTTAGTTTTCTTAAACTCATTAGTTTAATTTTCGTACCTTTCTTTTTATTCTTGTTTCGAGTCTGATTAGCTAAGGTTCAGAGATATCCCTGTGCCTAAAATAATAGGAAATTAGATTTTTGTTTAAAACAGCCATGTTCGAGTATACTTGTCAAGTTCTCTTGAACAAATTTAGATCTATTTCCTTGTTTGATCAATTGATGCCTCGTTTATGGCTTACCAAGTTCGTTTGATTTATAATTTCTTCTTCTTAGATTCCCACTGATAACATGATCATGCATGTTGATACATCTCGTTTCTTAAATTTCTGTTGATTAATAATCGGTAATAGTAATTTTAACTTTAATTTTTCTAGCCTTAAATAGGTGTAGTTGAATTAAGTAGTTTAATTAGGAGGGTTTGGTTAAAATCAGAGGGTGTTTTAAAAGCTTATGACCTGGTAACTAACCATGGTCACATTTGACCAAGTTAAGAGGTTTAGGTTTGGTCTAACCTGGGTCAGTAATTTCATGGTAAATACTACGGGTGGTTAGGGGTAGTTTAGGAATTCTAGCTTAAGGAATCTCTGCATAACTGAAATAAAAAGCTTCTAGGTAAGGGTGTCAATGTGAATTTCAGCTTTTAGGTAGTGTAACATGGGTAGAAAATCAGAAATTAGAGGTTACCTAGGCTAAAATAAAAATTTAAAAGGACTAAGTGCTAAAAAACAAAGGCTGAAGTTTGCCCTAGTAACTTGCCTATAAAGGCATTGTTACTTTGGGTTCAAGGGAGAGGTTTTGAGAGAGATTTTGAAGGTGTGAAGAAACTCTGAAAGTTTTAAGATGCAAAACTCCACAAAATCACTATTCCATTAAATTTTCCTAGGGTAATTTTGAAGTTCCAAGTCTTTAATCGAATCTCCAGCTTATTCTAAATCGAGAATGGCTTAAATGATCTTGTAGTTCTAGTAGCCGAGGTTTTTAGAGGCTCCTAGGGGTAATTTGGGTTTCCATTTAGGTTGTTCGAACTAGGTTACATGCTTGCTGCCGTGTTACTAGTTTAAAATTGATTACTGGGTTTCTTAATGTTTTTCCTGGGCTATAGCTTGGTCTCCAACTGTTGTTGACTGCTGAATTACTCTACTGATCTTCATTTGATTTTCTTTATTTCAATTTCCAGGTATATTCTTAAGCTTATTATGGAGGATTCCTCTCCACATATGTAAATGACTTGAAATTCATGCTAAGTGAAGAGGATGCTGGAATTGAAGTATTCTACTTTTGTTACTAGGTTTTCTCGCACCCCTGAATTAGAACTAGAATGATATATGCTGATTTAGGCTTTGTTCATTGAATTTGAAATGTATACTATTGGAATGTTTTCAAAATTATGTGAATATCTGGTTGGTAATGTTAGCTGTAGTATAACTGATTCTAGTTGTTCTATCATGTTCATTTGAGACTTAAATTTGGAATAAGGTGCTAGTTCTACACTGGGTACGAAATCAACTTGTATGCTCATGTTAATGTTGAATCAGGCGCCTCTTTTGGTTTAAAAATGATGATCACTTTAGTTTGTTACTAAATTTCGTAAAGGAAAGTAGTAATTCTTAGCTTAACCATGATCTGAATCTAAAATCTGAATTTAAATAAGTAAGTGTTTCATTTAAGTAACTTTAAATTGTTCATTTGTTATAAGATTGATCAATATTGATTTGGGCTCACTTTGGATCAAAACTGGAAGGTTTGTGTGCATGAAATTTGAAATCTCTGCTGGGCCAGTTATAAGCCCAAATGTTGAGCTCCACTTCAGGTAGTTGATCCAAAAATAAAACTTCAGCAGTGGCAAGTGCCTCTGTTTGCAATCTAGGCCTAATTTAATGGGATCAACCTGCCCTCCTTATGAATGTCACTTTCAGGGCCTGGTCATTCTTGTTAGGGCAACTAGAATTACCACAAATAATTGGAACCTTAGCAATAGTTTAATGTTAATTTTTTTAACCATTTAATCAGAATAGGAGTTCCATTATGCTAGATAATAATAGTTCATGGACTTCAAGCCTTAGTCAAATATCCTTTTAAAAAAAATAAAATTGAGGTGCTCCATGCCAAATAAAAATCACAAAATTGCGCGGCCCTTTTTAAATTTTATTTTTTAAAATACTTAGAATTCGGGACGTGCCATTTATTGAATTTTCATGATCTCCCTCAAAGTTAATAATGAGCTGGTTGCTTTATGCGTGCATTTTAATAAATCTACCTTCTTAAACTCAGGTGCGCATTTCATGTGAACCAAATCCAAATCCTAAAATGTTGAATAAAATATTTTGCGGATTGCGGGTGCATTTCATGTGACGTGGTTCAAGACATATTTTTGATGATGTTGAATCTTCCTAAAAAATAGTTTAAAATGTGATTAATAAGATAAAAATATACCATTGGCTAAAACATGTATAAAAATCAGATAATAGGCCAATTGTAATAGTTTAAGCGACTGTGCTAAAACTACGGAATCTGAGGGTGCCTAACACCTTCCTTCGGGTTAACAGAGATCCTTATTCAGAATTTCTGGTTTGCAGACTTCAAAAGAAAAGTTGAGTTTCCTTGATTTGGGATTTATAAATAAATCGGTGACTTGAGGGACACCAAATAAACTATCCAACGTAGCAACTCTAAAAAATGAATACATAATCTCATTTCGAATAATGTCACTAAAAGTGGAAAAACTCCCTTATATACTACTTTTCGGGATGGTGTGCGAAAAAAAATGTGTGATAGCTCTGGAGACTCTGTTGGAGAGAAATTACCTAGAACTTTGGTTCATGATTTAAAAATTCGAGCTTAGAATAGCTATTATATTTGACTTTATATGATTTTCTTACATGTTTCATGTCTAATGTGCTAAATGCTTTACCGCTTTGATATTTTGTGAAATGTGTAAATAAAATACTGTGAAAGCCTTCCTTTCTCTGAGTCTTGTAAATCATGGAGAATGGTGCACTTCATGTGACTTCTCTTCTATTTAGAATCTTATCCCAATTTAGAACGAGGTTCGGACAAGCTGCTACGCCGACGGAGCTTCTGTATCCCTGGTACGCTGCCCCCCCCCCCCTCGAGTTGTCTGCTCGGGTAAGCCAAGTCTAGAACAATAAACTCAGGTTTTTAAACTTAGTATAACAAAATATCATGCCAGATCCCTAGTAGGAACATTTTTTGCATCATGTGTATTTGACTTAGGAGACTCAACATAAGGGTTGAGTCCGTCTAGGACAAGTGATCTAAAATGAAAAGACCATCCTAAAGCATCTTACTTGCTACTTGTGCATTTATTTGCTTCGGATCTATATGTTGACCAGCTTTTAAATAATGGAAGAGAGTTGAAAGGAAATAGTAATAGATAAGGATGATCACCTACTTTGAAAAAAAACCAATATTCAAGTAATGCTGAAACTCTGCCGGATTTATGAAAATATAAAAGAAAAGAAAAGTTTGTTTTTCAAAATTTCGGTTTTATCAACTTTGCTCGAACTACGTCAGTTTGAATCTCAGTGGATGTGAGATATGTAGGTAACCCCCCACCGGGTCCAACTCCCCTTTGGAAAAATAGTCCAAAAACAAACAAAATTTTAATTACAAATAAGGCCGGTGATGCCATTCTTGTCTAAAATAAGCCGAATGTCCTCGAAAGGGAGTCGGAATGATGTTTTTGCAAGAACAATCACCTTGGGTCGTTTCCAATGGCTACCAGGAACAACCTTATAATCTTCCTTCCCAAAGTGCTAAAAGGTTGTATCTGTAAAGCCATGATTTTTGTCTTGAAAACTGAAAATTTTCGAAAAATATTGTCATTTCTCCTTTTAGAATAAAATAAGTCATTAAATCACCTTAATAAATGTGTAGGATGAGTATGAATGAAATAAAACCCTTCACAGTCCTTAATGAAATCCCCTTGAAGCTCCATATGTGATGGGATGATCTAGGGAAAGGCAGTAGAGAAACAATGGTAAGAGTTTTGAAGGCCTCGTTGGACTATTAAACGTCAAGCCATGGTCGGACATAATTGAAGCTCTGATACCATTTTGGGACCCAACTTGCAACGTCTAAGTGGAAATCTTAGAAGTCGATATCCTCTATCACCAAGATCGGCGTCTTATCACAGATTCTCGAATTTACTAAGCATTAGTCGGGATGTCCAAGACAGAAATCTATCTGATGGGTACTGCACACTTTAATTTTTGTATCTTCGATATGGTAACCCTAGAGGTTTTGAAGAACCAAACACCGGTCTAAATCATGGTGGAAACAAAGATAAATGGGAGGCAAGACAAAGTCTACCTTTCATGGTAGCCTTTATGGGTGTTGTGGTTTGTCCACGGAAGGATGGAAATATAGAGATAGGTCTTGTGGGAATGATCAATTTGGCAATCAAAAAAGCTAACAGCACCATGGTTCCTCTAATCGTGTTTGAAATTTACCGAGCCCTGACCATCTGTCAGGAAGGAGGAAAATATTTCCAGGGTTGCAATTTGCTACTTCAATTACGGATGCAAGAACACCTCTGACACCGCGTTGGATACATGAATTATGGTTTTACCGGTCTAAACTATATCGAAGAATTCGGAAGCCGGGTAGAAGGCATTAAATTCCCTACAGGTGCGGAAACTTGGCTTGCACATCTGAGGGCCTTGGCTGCTGATATAATTGAATGGGCATTTGGATGGCTCCCTACCACTGAAGCAATATACAAAATAGTTGAAGCGTCTTATATCCTCTTAATGGGAGTTCGGAGCATCCAACCATATGCTCCCTACAGGGTGTTGTGTCAACTAGGAAGATTCTAAACCATGCGCAATGACGAAGATCTGAGTAAACATGCCATTGAGTTGGGTCCAAAAGCTGCATTTCCAGAACGAAAACTTTTCCAAATATGGAATGAGTGTAGGTTTCTGGAACCCAGGACCATAGTGCGAGATAGAGCCAGAGATGAAGTGGGCCCCAAATATGTTGAATAGTTCAGTAAGAGGTATCAAATTCCTGAAAGGCCTGCGAAAAGACCACTTGTCCAACAATTCACTATTGAGGCCCAACCACAGTGGAACTGATTGACTAAAGAGAATGAATACAAGGCCAAAATAAGTAAATTGGAAAGGCAAGTCATGGAGCTTCAATTTGAAAATGGTGTTCAAGCCGCCGCAAACGAGGGAGAAAAGAAGAATCTAGCCCAGGAAAATGAGGCACTCTAAGCTCAGATCAGGAACAAGGAGACAGTGTTGGAAATCATGTATATCTATGATATGTGCGCTTTGGTTGTATGAGCATGATTTTCAGGTATAGGTTTTGATGAATGACAAACAATGAAGTCAAGTGTCAAACAACGATGTAATATGACAATCAATCAAATGGCAAGAAGCATACTGATGACGGAATTGCATGAACGAGCCAAAGAGTTCAAGACCGAAGACCCAAGACGTAGGTCGTTTGGTAGAACCAATGTAAGGACAACGTTTAAGTTATCTTATCCTTTGGCTCAACATTAGGTCATCATAAACATGCATAAATTATTTTATTAAATCTTATTTTTCATAAACATGCATCCTTGTGTTAAACCAAAATGATTTGTATTTTAGTCAAAATGGTTTTTAAACATGTCTTTTAAATCTGGACATAAACAATCGATTATATGCTCCTTACAATCGATTGTGTTTTTCAAAATAGCAAACAATCGATTATACAGTTTTAACAATCGATTGTATTAAGACAGTGTGATCTGAAGTTTTTCAAAATAGCAAACAATCGATTGTCTACTTTTAGCAATCGATTATTTTGAGACAGTGTGCAACCGAAGTTTTTAATATCAAAACAATCGATTGTCTTTGTCACACAATCGATTATAAACAATCGATTGTCTCTTCATACAATCGATTATATTTTGACCGTTTCCACAGAATCCTTAATTGATTTTTGAACGTTGAAGAACAATCGATTATTCAGGGTTAACAATCGATTGTTTAGCCTAAAATCAGGAATCTGTTTTTTGAACGTTGGTCAAACAATCGATTGTCTACTCCAAACAATCGATTGTCTGAGCAAAGAATCAGGGATTTTATTTGTCAATTAAGCAACGGTCAGCACCACTTTTTCAC
The DNA here is from genome assembly GCA_034376525.1 of Nicotiana benthamiana. Taxonomy (NCBI): domain Eukaryota; kingdom Viridiplantae; phylum Streptophyta; class Magnoliopsida; order Solanales; family Solanaceae; genus Nicotiana; species Nicotiana benthamiana. The sequence goes on from CM067324.1 coordinate 59,553,262, forward strand.
CTATAAAAAGAGGTCTTTTGAGCTGATTTTAAATACACAACTCCTCCATACATTGTTATACATATTGATCATTTTCAAGCATCATTTTAGAGCTTTTGTTGAGCCATTTGATAGACAACTTTGTGTTGTTCATAGAGCTTATTGTGTATCTCTTTATCCACTCTATTGAGAGAGTATTTGTTGTGAAAGAGAGTTGTTTGAGAAGAACATATCTTCTTATTTGTCGGGTCTGCTAAGTACCCAAAGTCTTAGTGGTAGAAGTCTTGGGGTGAGGTATCCTCAAGCAAGTGAAGTCTTAAGGTGTGGTATCCTTGAGCAACTGTAACGGTTTGTTAAGCACCCGTAAGCTTGACGAAGATAGTGGAAATCTCGAGAGGGTCTCTCGGGGACTGGACTAGCCACGGGTTGTGGTGAACCAGGATACATCGGTGCGTTCGTTCTTATTTATTTACTTATCGCACTTATTTCTTTCCTGCAATTTTTAAATTCCGAAAGTTTACGCTAATTTTTATTATAACGCTATTCACCCCCCTCTAGCGTTAAGCGTATTTTCTAACAATTGGTATCAGAGCCTAACTCTATGAAAGCCTTAACCGGTTGAGAGAAATATATATTTTTTCTGTTGAGAATATTGAACGCAGGAACGATGGATGAAGGACAGTCCACCACTTCTGCTCCACTATTTGACGGAACAAACTATACATATTGGAAAGAACGGATGAGTATCTTCCTCAAAGCAAACAGTTTTCGTTTGTGGCAAATCATCAAGAATGGTGAACCAATGCCGACAAAGAAAGTTGGAGAAACCACGGTTCCAAAGAAGGAAGATGAATATGATGCCGAGGACATCAAGAAAGTTGAAAATAATGCAAGGGCCATCCATGTATTATATTGTGTGGTGAGTCCAGATGTTTATCGAAAAATCTCTTGCTGCACAACCGCCAAGGAGATGTGGAATAAGCTCGAGATCATTTATGAAGGTACGCCTCAAGTCCGAGAAGCCAAAATTGATTTTCTAACACATAAATATGAAATCTTTAAAATGGAGAAGGAACCCATTGGTGTTATGTTTGAACGATTTTTAAGAATCGTCAACGATCTCCATGCTCTCGGGAAAGTTTACACGAACAAAGATCTTGTTCGAAAAGTCCTACGGAGTCTCACTCCCGAATGGCGCTCCAAAGCCAATGCCATCCAAGAGTCGATGGAATTCACGGACATCACAATTGATGGACTAAGAGGTAACCTCGAAACTTATGATAGCACAATTCTTAATCCTTATCTTAGAAGCAATTCAAATTTTGCCTTCAAAGCCTCATCCTCTAAACGAGAAGAGGTAAGTGATTCGGAAAGGGATGATGATAATATTTCAAATGATATAATTGAAAAGTCTTGTAAGTCTGTGAAGAAGGACAAGAAAAAGAAGAAACACCATAGGCGCGTATCACGGGATTCGGACAGCTCAGGCGATAAAACTGTCGCATTGTGTCTCATGGCAAACAAAGAAGAAGAGGTAAGTACATCTAACTCTCACTCGTTTGAAGAATTACAAAATGCCTATGATGAATTGTATGGTGAGTTTGTTAATGCTTCCAAAACTATCATAGAATTGAAGAAAACACTTTCTTTGTAGAAAACACTTTCTTTGCAAGAAACAAATTTTCAGAAAACACTTTCTTTACAAGAAAAAGAGTTTGAAAAATCCTCCTCTTTGAAAGAAATAGATTTTGAAAAATTGACTAATGAAAATGATGTTCTTAAAAATAAAATTGAAGTTTTAGAAAAAGAAAATAATTTTTTGAAAAATGACATTGTTGATTTTAAAAATAAAATCAAGGAATTGAATGAAGCCTCTTCTATTGATAAATGTTCCAATTGTTCTTCTTGTAGTTCTTTAATACTAGAGAACACAGAACTTAGGAAAGCACTAGAAACACGTAGTGTTGATAGTCCTAAAATTGAAGGTATAAAAAAGGATGGAAGTAATGAGGTCGGACCATCTAGAAAGAATTCTAGGAACCCCACTAATGAGTCTAAGTTTAATTGTTTTAGACCACCTAGACACAATTCTAGGAATTTTATAAATGAGTCTAGAATGAATAATTTTAGACCACGTAGACATGACTCTAGGAAATTCAACGCTTCTAGGGGGAACAACTTTAGATCACCTAGAACGCATTTGGCTCAACCTATACATATGCACAATCCTTATGTTATATGTCACTATTGTAATCGGGTAGGACACATTGCACCCGTTTGTTTTGCTAAACATAGAGATTTATGTGTTGATTATGACTATTGTTATCCTAACCCCCAAGGACCCAAAAGAAGTTGGGTACCAAAAACCTATTTTTAGGTTCTTTTTGCAGGTGTGCTTGAAGACTACAATATTGTAGTGGATGCACCAAGCACGAAACCTTAATGCATTAAGGGGGAACGTCGGTTAGTTATCGTATTTTGAATAAAAACGCAATGAGTTGATATGTGCAAATAATCTATATCAACTTTGGTTGATACATGCTTTAACAAGTTTTATTTTTGAATAACAATTAGTATCAATTGGTTTTATAATAAATGATTGATTCATGTTTTGATGAATATTTTTAGTTTAAATAACAATTGGCATAGTTGAGAAAAATGATCGTTATTATTAGTATGCCATTTACTAACTTTTATATGATCTTGTCTATAACGATTGGTATCGTCAATGGTTTAAATCACTTTTGGTATACTCTTTTTGCTAATGCCAAAAGGGGGAAGAATATGGGCGATACGCATGCTTTAATTAAGGGGGAATTATATTGAATTGAATTGGTTGCATAAATTGTATGTTGAGATATTGCATCCATTTAGGGGGAATTCAATATGCATATCTTCCGTTGTTTGTCATTATCAAAAAGGGGGAAATTGTTGGAAATCATGTATATCTATGATATGTGCGCTTTGGTTGTATGAGCATGATTTTCAGGTATAGGTTTTGATGAATGACAAACAATGAAGTCAAGTGTCAAACAACGATATAATATGACAATCAATCAAATGGCAAGAAGCATACTGATGACGGAATTGCATGAACGAGCCAAAGAGTTCAAGACCGAAGACCCAAGACGTAGGTCGTTTGGCAGAACCAATGTAAGGACAACGTTTTAGTTATCTTATCCTTTGTCTCAACATTAGGTCATCATAAACATGCATAAAATATTTTATTAAATCTTATTTTTCATAAACATGCATCCTTGTGTTAAACCAAAATGATTTGTATTTTAGTCAAAATGGTTTTTAAACATGTCTTTTAAATCTGGACATAAACAATCGATTATATGCTCCTTACAATCGATTGTATTTTTCAAAATAGCAAACAATCGATTATACAGTTTTATCGATTGTATTAAGACAGTGTGATCTGAAGTTTTTCAAAATAGCAAACAATCGATTGTCTACTTTTAGCAATCGATTATTTTGAGACAGTGTGCAACCGAAGTTTTTAATATCAAAACAATCGATTGTCTTTGTCACACAATCGATTATAAACAATCGATTGTCTCTTCATACAATCGATTATATTTTGACCGTTTCCACAGAATCCTAAATTGATTTTTGAACGTTGAACAACAATCGATTATTCAGGGTTAACAATTGATTGTTTAGCCTAAAATCAGGAATCTGTTTTTTGAACGTTGGTCAAACAATCGATTGTCTACTCCAAACAATCGATTGTCTGAGCACAGAATCAGGGATTTTATTTGTCAATTAAGCAACGGTTAGCACCACTTTTTCACCTATAAAAAGAGGTCTTTTGAGCTGATTTTAAATACACAACTCCTCCATACATTGTTATACATATTGATCATTTTCAAGCATCATTTTAGAGCTTTTGTTCAGCCATTTGATAGAAAACTTTGTGTTGTTCATAGAGCTTATTGTGTATCTCTTTATCCACTCTATTGAGAGAGTATTTGTTGTAAAAGAGAGTTGTTTGAGAAGAATATATCTTCTCATTTGTCAGGTCTGCTAAGTACCCAAAGTCTTAGTGGTTGAAGTCTTGGGGTGAGGTATCCTCAAGCAAGTGAAGTCTTAAGGTGTGGTATCCTTGAGCAACTGTAACGGTTTGTTAAGCACCCGTAAGCTTGACGAAGATAGTGGAAATCTCGAGAGAGTCTCTCGGGGACTGGACTAGCCACGGGTTGTGGTGAACCAGGATACATCGGTGCGTTCGTTCTTATTTATTTACTTATCGCACTTATTTATTTCCTGTAATTTTTAAATTCTGCAAGTTTACGCTAATTTTTATTATAACGCTATTCACCCCCCCTCTAACGTTAAGCGTATTTTCTAACAGACAGTTGTCAACAACCCTGAAAGATGTCGGGCCGATGAAAGGATTATAAGTGGGCTAAGAAAGAAAGTCCTCGAATACCAAAAAGACTTGGAAAAGTCCTAAGCTAGTCAGGTAAAACTACAGGAACAATGGACAAAGAAAGTAGAAGAGCGGGCACGATTTGTGCAACAAATGAAGAGAAACTATGAAGGGACTGTCACTAGTTTAAGAAGAAAAGTGACTAGTCTAGAGGATGAAGCAGCCAAACGGGCTAAAGATTTTAAGGTTGATAGGGAACATTGTTATTAGCTACTGGACCATATGGAGAAAGATATGCAGCAGTTGCAAAATCAGCACTTTCATGACTCCCAAGTGCCGAAACCAGCAGATAGGGCGATTACTTTAGAAAAAGGGCAGAATCAGAGAGAGGATCAGAACCATAATTGATTACATCACCATTAAATGCCAAGCATGCAAGGATATGACTCGTACCACCTTCTTTAGTGCAATGATGATTTTTGTCCGGGAAGTAATGATGATTTGGAGCAACTACAAGGGGTCTCGCACATAAGCCCGCGACGAGGCCAAATGATACCCTGCGGGCCCCAGTAATGGAAACTTGAATGTATGCTTGACTTTTCAAGCATTGAGTCTATATTTTATTCCATTTCGAGTCTGTAGTTCATTTCCAAGAAACTGATTATTTAGCATCTCTGTAATAGAATTTTTCTTAATGAAATTTGAAAATCCTCAAAAATTATTTCATGTTTTTTGGAACTTATTTTTTTAAAGAACTACGCTTAGTCTGATTCATACGGGGTTATGATACGTAGGCAATCTCCATAAGATTCGACCGAATCCCTAAAATAAAAGACAAAAAAATAAAAGAGGAAAGGAAACAAAGAGAGGGAAAATAAGAAAACCAAGAGAAAAACATGGCAAAAGCGAAGCCAATAAAAAGAAAAGAGAGGGAAAATAAAAATGAAAAGAGAGTGAAAAACAAAAGAAGGAAATATGAAGGGATCAGAAAAAGCGGGGATGAAGCATGCAACCGTCGCAAAATATGTAGATACTCGTTTAACTGCATAGGTTCATCGCACCCCAACGTGCGATTACCTGTCTGTTATTTGTCTCAAACTAACCGTATACTTCTTGTAATATCCAGTCCAGGGCTTTATAAATGGTGGTTGGTTTTTGTGGTAACCTGGCTTCACATCCATACTTCACCAGATCAAAAGGAAGCATCAGAATGTTTTCTGAAATCACTCTGCCAGCAATTCCCATCACGGGCGAGAGCCCAATATCGGGAATCCCGGTATCTGAATCACCAACCACCGAGGAAAATAGGTTGTTGCGTCTCGCATGATGGAGATGTGGGACGCCTGGTCAAATGGAAAAGAGCTGCCTAGTGCAATTCCCGGATATCCTGAGCTTTTCCCTAGAATGGATGGAACTTCCACTGTTCAAATCAGTCATCTTAGTATCCCACTAGGAAACCCAACCATCTCAGCTCATTTTGTGGGAACACCTTCAGAGGTTCTCCCCCAGATGGTCATATTCAATGCAGTCCTAAACATCTTTACCGCCTCCCCCATGCTCAGGTACAACACAGCCTGCATTGCCTAGGCCCACTTTTGATCCTTCAACCTTTACATTCCAAACACTCACCCCCCAAATGGAGCCTCCTCAATTCTCCACTTATACCTACCCTCAACCGCCTCAATTTGCGTTCAATCCAGGACAAGAAGGGACTCCCAAAATCGAGCAGGAGGACATCGCAAGAAAGATGAGGAGTATAGAGCAAAGCCTCAAGAACATCCATGGCTTGAGTGAGCAGAAGAGTGTGTCGTATGTTGATCTATGCATGTTTCCTCATGTGCACTTGCCCCTAGGATTCAAGACTCCAAAATTTGAGAAATACGATGGGCACAGTGATCCTATTTCTCATCTCAAGAAATACTGCAATCAGCTACGAGGGGCCGGAGGAAAAAAGGAATTACTCATCACCTATTTTGGGGAAAGTTTTGTAGGCATTGCTTCCGAGTGGTATAAGGATCAAGAAATATCTCGATGGCACATATGGGACGACCTTGCAAGAGACTTTGTCTGACAGTTCTAGTACAATATAGACATTGCTCCAGGTAGGAACTCACTAGCAAACTTTAAAAAGAAATCCCCGGAAAGCTTTCGAGAGTACACAATCAAATGGCGCGAACAAGCATCTAGAGTGATGACTCCGATGGACGAGGTTGAAATGGTCACATTGTTTCTCTAGGATCAAGAAGCCGATTACTTCCAGAATATGATGTCAGCTATGGTAAACCATTTGCGAAAGCTATTAAAATCGGAGAAATGGTGGAAAAAGGATTGAAAACAGGCAGGATCCTAAGCCAGTCCGCTATTATAGCAACCTCCCAAGCTACCCAGGGCGGGTCTGAAGGAGTTTTGTAGGGCAAGAAGAAAGAAGAAACATCTAAGGAAATATCAGGAACAAGAAGACACCGTGCTCCTCGACCCATGTTCCCAAGAAGAACCTCTCAGCATTATTACCCTCATCAGGACATGGCTTATGCTCCTCAACCGTATGCGGTCATGAATGCTCAACCTTTTGTATGATCGCAACGACCAGCCAACAGGAACCAAGCTCCATTCCCAAGAAACTAGTCTCCTCACCAAAACCACTATAACCCCTATCATTCCCAAAATAACTTCCGTCCGGGTGAACCACCCAGAAGGAAAAAATTTACACAAATGGGGGAGTCCTACTCCACGCTGTTCCCAAAACTGGTCCAAATGGGTTTGCTGCAGACGTACCTCAAAATAGGCAAAACCCAAAATCACCTTCTTACCAACGGGGAATCCGGTGCGCTTACCACTCGGGAGCCGAGGGACATGATATAGAAAATTGTTGTACCTTGAAAAGAGCTATGAAAGATTTAATAGAACATATGAAGATAGTGTTAAGGGATGAGGATGTCCCCAACGTGACTAATAACCCATTGCCGGCCTACAATAACGAACCGGTAATCGGAATGATCTATGAGGACAAAGAATTTGACCTGGCCTTGAAGGCCATAATTGCCATTGCTAATGCGGAGAAAAAGCCAAAAACTTCCCTGAAGAAAGATGAATGGGAAAAGAAGGACAAAGCCACACTCCCCAAATCTGAAAATAAATTCAAGGTTGAAACTGGGGCGGCACCTGCCAAAGGCACTGTTCTCTATGTCACGTGGGGTCATAAAGAAAAGAAGCCAAATTTGAGTTTTCCCAAGAGATTCGAACTAAACAAGATCATCCAGATGTACATGCCAAAATGAGCTTATGTCGTGCGGGGCCAACTAATCTACCAAGGCTAAGTGAGCCCATGGTTATTGGTCGCGCACCACATAAGCCCATGATGGACCCTTTCGCCGTGCCCTAGAATTATCATAAAACCGTGGTGACATATACAGGGAAAGAAATCTCAGGAGATGAAAAATACTACGAAAAAGTACTCTAATTTGGAAGAGGTCAACAATGCCACTAGGAGGCGCTTCCCAACTAAAAAACCAATGAGCGCTGAAGAGGTGGAAGCAATCTTTGAGAAAATGAAAATGGCAACTATGAAGTGGTTGACTAGCTCTGAAAGATTCCTGAACAAGTCTCCTTGCTATCTTTATTGATGAAATCCCCAGAACACCAGAAGATACTATTCAAGATCCTCAATGAAGCGTACGTGCCAGCGGGGACTTCCATAGAGCAGTTAGAAAGAATGATGGAAAGATTTTTTGCAATCAATCAGATCACATTTAGACAAAAAATGACTTGCCCCCAGAAGGAGCTGCACATAATAAAGCCCTGCACTTAACTGTCAAATGTGAAGAATACTATGTGAAAAGAGTTATGGTGGATGGAGGCTCTCGGGTAGACATCTGCCTGCTCTCGACATTACATCGTATAGAGATTGGGACTGGAAGGATTCGTCCCAACAATGTCTGCGTACGAGCTTTCGATGGTATCAAAAGGGACACGATTGGAGAGATCAACCTAGCTCTAACTATCGGCCCAGTGGACTTTGAGGTGACTTTTCAAGTTTTAGACATGGACACGTCCTATAATTTTCTCTTGGGGAGACCATGGATCCACGCAGCCGGGGTTTTACCTTCCACTCTCCATCACATTGTCAAGTTTGGGCATGAAGATCAAGAAATTGTAGTTCATGGGGAAGGCGAGCAATCAATTTATTGGGATCCCTCGATCCCTTGATTCAAAGCTAAAGAAGGCAGCGAGCATATAGTTTACCGAGCCTTTGAAGTTGTGGCAGCATACCAGTATGAGTAAGGAAACCCTTGCCCCCAACCTTTCCTTTTTAATGCATCAATTATGGTGGCCAAAGAGATGATACGACATGGGTTAAAACCGGGGAAGGGACTTGGGAAGTCTCTTCAAGGAATAGCTGAGCCGGTTACCTTGCCCACCACTGAAAAGCTCTTTGAGTTAGGCTTTCACTCGACGCCAGATAATATAAAATGCGCAAAAGACAGAAAGCACGAAGGGTGGGTTCTGCCTCAACCACTGACGCATCTGTACGAGACATTCGTCAAGCTGAAGTATAGTGAAGAGGAAGAGGATGAGGTTATTACAGCTCAAGAGATTGAAGAAATATGTGGGGAGATGAGAAAGATACTATATGAAACACATATGGTTCAGCCAGGAGAGGGCTCTAGCACCGCTGAGCCCGAGGCCAAGTTACAAAATTGGAAGGCTACTCTATTCCCCATCAGGCGGGAGTACCGGTAGACTAGTCCTATCACCTTTTCTGCATCACGAGTTATCCCAGGGTGTAACTTGGATGTTTTCTTTTAAGGTTTCTTGTCTTTTATCTTCCATGTGTAAACCCTGTTATCTTCCAATTCAAAGAAATGAAATCAATATTTCATCGTTTATTTTTCTTTATTATTTATGATTTTTGCTATTTTCTCTTTTGTTTTCTCTTTTAGTTCTAATAATGCGGCTTTAAATAACATGACATGCTTGAGGACTGCGTGCCCAGATCCAAACGTGCCCCCTAATGGTGAAATAATGAACCAAGAACCGGAATACGATGAAGAAGAGGCTTTTAGGTAAATAAATCGAGAACTGGAACATTTTGAAAATAAACCTAAGTTGAATCTAAACGACACTGAGCCGGTTAGCTTGGGTAGTTGTGAAGAAATCAGGGAAACCAAAATAAGCATACACGCAAATGAGAAAACTCGAGATGCACTAATCCAACTCCTGTTCGAGTTCAAAGATGTGTTCGCATGGTCATATGATGACATGCGGGACTAAGCGTTGATTTGGTAGTGCATAAATTACCAACTTATCCTGATTGCCCCCCAATCCAGCAAATATAGAGAAAATTTAAAACTGATGTCAATGATAAAATCAAAGAAGAGATCACAAAGTAGTTGAGAGCAAGAGTGATCAAAGTGGTCCGGTACACAACATGGCTAGCCAATGTAGTTCCAGTGCCAAAGAAAGATGGAAAAACCCAAGTATGCATGGACTATAGATATTTGAACAAATAAAGCCTCAAAGACAACTTCCCCTTTCCCAATATCCACATCCTTGTTGATAACTGCGCCAAACATGAGATACGGTCTTTTGTGGACTGTTACGGAGGATATCACCAAGTGTTGATAGATGAAGAGGACGCAGAGAAAATAGCCTTCACCACACCTTGGGGAACCTACTACTACAGGGTCATGCCTATCGGACTAAAGAATGCTGGAGCAACCTATATGAGAGCCATGACTACCACCTTCCATGATATGATGCATCAAGAAATAGAGGTGTGTGTAGATGGCGGGATCATCAAGTCCAAAAATCAGGATGACCATGTGCGGGATTTGAGGAAGTTCTTCAAAGGGCTGCGCAGATATGACTTTAAACTGAACCCAGCCAAATGTGCATTCGTGGTCCCGTCGAGCAAACTTCTGGGATTTACAGTCAACTAGAGAGGTATTGAGTTAAACCCGACGAAGATAAAGCCAATTCAAGATTTACCTCCTCGGAAGACCAAAGAAGACGTAATGAACTCATCGGGAAGATTGAATTATATTAGTCGGTTCATCACTCAACTGACTTCCACATGTGAGCCCATATTGAAATTGCTAAAGAAAGGTGCACCGTTAAATGGACGGATAAATGTCAAGAAGCTTTCGATAAGATTAAAGATTACTTGTCCAACCCATCGGTTTTAGTCCCACCTAATCCAGGAAGGCCATTGTTTCTGTACTTGACAGTCCTGGAAGTTCCTTTGGTTGAGTCCTCGGGCAACACGATATCACTGGAAAGAAAGAGCATGCAATATAATACTTGAGCAGGAAAGAACCAGCTGTGCTTTAACTTGGGTTGCTCAGAAGCTGAGGCATTATCTGGAGGCCTACACCACTTACCTCATAACCAGGTTGGATCTATTGAAGTATATATTTCAAAAACCAATGCCCACGGGGAGATTAGCAAAATGGCATATCCTGCTCACCGAGTTTGACATAGTCTATGTCACTCGTACAACAATGAAGGCCCAGACATTAGCAGATCATTTAGCCAAAAAACCGGTTGATGATGATTACCAACCTCTGAACACCTATTTCCTAGATGAAGAGGTGAACTCGGTGGAGGCAATATCTGAAGATACCACTACTGGAAAGATATTCTTTGATGGAGCGGTAAACGCAAAAGGTGTGGGAATTTGGGCACTCTTAATTTCACCCACCGATCAGCACTATCTAGCTAAAACTCAGCTTCGGTTCTTCCGCACAAATAGTACAACCGAGTACGAAGCCTGCATCATGGGTATGAACATGGCGATCGACAAGATGTCGAATAGTTGTTGATAATGGGGGACTCAGATCTAATCATCCGGCAAGCCCAAGGAGAATAGGAAGCTCGAGATGTCGAACTTATCCCTTATCGACAACATGTGGAAGATCTTAGCAAGCGGTTTAAGACGATAGAGTTCAGGTATATCCCTCACTGTCACAATGAAAAATAGATGACACACTCGCCACTTTGGCCTCGATATTTCCCTATCCAGGAAATGCCCACATCGATCCCTTGGAAATCCAAATCAAGGAATGGCATGGGTACTGTAATACGGATAAGGCAGAACCAAACACCCAGCCATGGTACCATGATATCAAGATATTTCTAATAAACCAAGAATATCCCGAGCAAGCCACTGGGGACCAAAAGAGAAACATCAGACAACAAGCAAGTGGTTTTCTTTTTAAGCGTTGAGGTTTTGTACAAAAGGACCCAGGACCTTAATTTGTTAAGATGTGTTGACGCCAAAGAGGCTGGAAGGATTATGCATGAAGTACACGCTAGAATATGCGGATCGCACATGAATAGGTATGTGCTAGCAAAGAAAATCATCCGAGTAGGCTATTATTGGATAACCATGGAAAAGGACTATTTCAGCTTTTTCTGGAACTACCATTAGTGTCAGGTGCACGGTGATTTGATTGATGCACCTCCCACAGAATTGCATCCCATGTCGGCACCGTGGACATTCGTAGCTTGGGCCATGGACGTCATTGGGCCAATTGAGCCGAAAGCCTCAAATGGGCATAGATTCATACTGTTTGCCATTGATTACTTCACAAAGTGGGTTGAAGTCATCACTCTTAAATCAGTTACTAAGAATGATGTGGTAGATTTTCTGTATTCCAATCTTTTTTTCTATTTTGGCATTCCCGCAACTATCATCCCAGATAATGCTGCAAATTTGAACAGTCGACTGACGGGAGAGATATGTGAACGATTCAAGATAACGCATAGGAACTCTACTCCTTATCGGACGAAGGCTAATGGTGTCGTCGAAGCAGCAAATAAAAACATCAAGAAGATCTTGATAAACATGATTCAGACTACAGGTAATGGCATGAAAAGTTACCTTTTGTATTAATGGGATACTGCACCACAATGCGTACATCAGTAGGAGCAACCACATACCTCCTAGTCTATGGAGCTGAGGTTGTAATACGCGCGGAGGTGGAAATCCTTTCTCTCCGGACCATCGTTGAAGCTGAAATTGATGACATGGAGTGGGTCAAGGCTCACTTGGAACAGCTAACCTTAATCGATGAAAAACGAATTGCTGCGGTCTGCTATGGGAAGTTATATCAACAAAGGATGGCCCAGCTTATAATAAGAAAGTGCAGCCCAGAAACTTTGAAGTGGGACAACTCGTGTTAAGGCGCATTCTTCCTCACCACCAGGAAGCCAAAGAAATATTTGCTCCTCATTGGAAAGGCTCGTATATCATTAGAAAGATATTTCCGAGAGGAGCATTATATCTGGGCAACATCGAAGGAGATGATCCCGAAGCAGCCGTGAACGTGGATGTAGTGAAAATGTATTATTTCTAAGCTCTTCACAACAATGACTCTGTCCAGCTGAGATGACGAACGCTTTCATTACCGTTATTCAAATGCTATAAACCCTTTTGCAAACCCATTTGAGTCGGTTACTCTTCTTTGACATAATTGAAGGTATGGGGTTGAAAAGAAATTGAAAAAAAACAAATGTTTTTCCTGAACTACGTCTGACTTGATTCCGAAAGTATACATAGGCAGACTCTCTCTCGGTTTCAGATAGACCAAAACAAAAATCTCAATTCCCTCCGCCGAAAAACAAAACTGGGGCAGATGATATAAGGGTTCGGCAAACAGCCCACTAGAATGGTTCCAAAGTTGTAATTTCATCCAAATTCTGTTTACCCAAAACCCCGTCCAACTCCTTCTGATCAATTGACAGAGGCGTCCGAAGGGGAAAAATCTGCTGTTGGAGCCTGGTGCAACAAAAATGAGAGAAATAAAATGAGAGAGTCTTATTGGTGAAAACCTACGGGCACCGTAAGGCAAAGTTGAGTAGAGAAATTGAAAATAAGAGAGTCCGCTTAGTGAAAACACGCAAAGAGCACTATCGGGCAACAGTGAGAAGAGAAATAAGAGAGGTCGATTGGCGAAAACCCTAAAAAGGCGTCATCGGCCAAAAAAATGATATTATTTATCATCGGAAGTCCTGGAAAGATTCCCTGGTTTTGGAATACGGGCTTATGAGTTTATGAGAAGCGGGGAAAAGTTGGTGCGGATCAGGTATCCAACCCTAGAAGCATGTCATGTCTATTTGAAGTCCATATGCACCCCAGATAAGTCCTTGCTTTCCCCCGAAAGGGATACTTCTCTTTATATTTATTTTCTTACCTCGCTTACTTTTCCTTGAATCCCTTTCGGTTTAACTCTATCTCCCGGAACTAATACAAAGAAAAGGTGGCAAGATTTGATTTACAAGGCTCTGCCTAACAAAAGCCGGAAAGGAATACCCAGCCTCAGCGGGCATATCCAGCCGATCCCGACTGATCATGATGGATGATGCTCTGAAAGCAAAGTGGTTGAAAAGAAAGGAAATCAAAGTCAAATTCCCACAAAGGCAAAAGGAAGTTACAAAGGTTGAGTCCTACTGGGCTAATTGTCTCGGCAAAGTTTCGAAAAGCCAATGTACCAGAAGTTGGAATAAAGAAGTCAATAATAAAAGGCCTATGAATGCGAAAGAAATTTGAAAGTTGAGTTCCACCGACTAACCATCAAGGAAAAACCTAGAAAATCAGAGGTTCTCAGCAGAAGTAGGGACGAGATCAAGACCTCAAGGCCAAAAAACCGACCACCATTTAAACTAACAATTGTACTTTGTTTGCAAATTGAAACAGGTGCAATTCAAGCAACCGAGAAAAAGCAGGTGCAGCCCCAAAAGAAATACGAATGAGCTAGGAACGGCTTCACAGCAACAATCATCCCAAAAAGGGAAGTCTTCTTCAAATCCGTTCATGCAGTTTTAATAATAAAAGATAGAACAAAAGGAAATCACAAAAGTCATGGTAGCATAAGGTCTCCAATCTCTAACTGCATCCTCCCAAACCAAGGACCACATTCCCTAGTTGTCCCCAGCATAACCTGTGGACCTCCCTGGCATAACCCGGGGGTCAGTTTCCTTTTATCCTCAGCATAACCTAAGGATCCTTTTCTTTCTCCTTGGCATAATCTGAGAGTCATATTGCTTTCATCTCCAGCATAACCTGAGGATATTTATCTTTCTCCCCAGCATAAACTGAGGATCCTTTCTTTTCCTCCCCGGCATGACCTGAGGGTCATTTTCTTTCTATCCCAGCAGACCCACCTTTTTCTTATCCCGGCATAACCCGTGGATTTCCCTGGCATAACCCAGGAGCCTTTTTTTTCCTATCCCGGCATAACCCGTGGATCCCCTAGCATAAACCAGGAGCCTTTTTCTCCTATCCCGGCAAAACCCGTGGATCCACCTGGCATAATCCTGGAGCTTTTTTCTTCCTATCCCGGCTTAACCCGTGGATCCCCCTTGCATAACCCAGGAGCCTTTTTCTCCCTATCTCGGCATAACCCATGAATCCCCCTGGTAACCCAGGAGCGTTTGTTTTTTCCTATTCCCGCATAACCCCTGCATCCCCCTAGCACAACCCAGGAGTTTTTTTCTTCCTATCCCGGCATAACCCGTGGATCCCCACAACATAATCCAGGAGCCTTTTTCTTTCCTATCCCGGCATAACCATGGACCCCTCTGGCATAACCCAGGAATCTTTTTATCCCAATCCGGGCATAACCCATGGATCCCCCTAGAATAACCCAGGAGATTTTTTCTCCCTATCCTGGCATAACTCGTGGATCCCCCTGACATAACCTAGGAGCCTTCTTCTTCCTATCCCGGCATAACCCGCGGATCCCCCTGGCATAACCCATGAGCCTTTTTCTTCCTATCCCGGCATAACCCGTGGATCCCTTAAATTATGCTAGATAATAATACTTCAGGGACTTCAAGACTTAGTCAAATGTCCTTTTAAAAAAATATTAAATTGAGGTGCGCCATGCCAAATAAAAAGAACAAAATCGCGTGGGCCTCTTTAATTATTTTTTTTAAAATACTTAAAATTGGGGATGTGCCAATTAGTGAATTTTTATGGTCTCCCACAAAGTTAATAATGCACTAGTTGCTTTAGGCGCGCATTTTAATAAATTTACCTTCTTAAATTTGGGTGCGCATTTCATGTGACCCAAATCCAAATACTAAAATATTGAATAAAATATATTTTGGATCGCGGGTCTATTTTATGTGACTTGGTTCAAGACATATTTTAGATGATGTGAAATCTTCCTAAAAAATAATTTAAATTGCGATTAATAAAATAAAAATATACCATAGACTAAAACATGTATAAAAATCATATAATAGGCTAATTGTAATAGTTTAAGTGATCGTGCTAAAATCACAGAACCTGAGGGTTCCCAACACCTTCCCCCAGGTTAACAGAATTCCTTATTTAGAATTTCTGGTTCGCAAACTTCAAAAGGAAAGTCAAATTTCCTCGATTTGAGATTTAAAAATAAATCTGTGACTTGGGACATCAAATAAACTATCCCAAATTGCGACTCTAAAAAGTGAATAGATAATCCCATTTCGAACAATGTCACTTAAAGTAAAAAATTTCCCTATATACTATCTTTCAAGGTGATGTGAAAAAAAAGAGGTGTGACAATATACATACTATATATGTACATACTATATAAACTATATATATATATATATATATACATATATATATATATATATACATATATATATATATATATACATATATATATATATATACACATATATATATATATATATATATATATATACATATATATATATATATATACATATATATATATATATATATATATATATATATATATATATAAAATTGCCTTAGACAAAAAAATAGCCTAGAACAAAAAAGCCCGTTAGGCCCATTTAGGCTCGTGGGCCCGACCCATTTAGCCCGAGACCAAGTGGGATTAGGCCCACAGTGGGCCGGTTCCACACATTAGGACTGTTAGGCCCAAGACCGCCAAAGATCGGGCCTGTCTGGGCCGACACGTTTAGGCACGGCCCGGCCTAGAATACAACCCTAACCCTATATCACCTGGTTGCAATGATAAATAAAGAGTAAACGTCCATCATTAAAGGCCATTAAAAGCTTTGCTTTCGAAAATATAATTTTTTGAGTTTGTTAGTTGTTTGGATTGGGTGTTGTTCCAATTGATTGAAAATTCAAAAAGAGTTCAAAATTTAAATTTGAAGTGATTTGGAGTATATTTGAGCTGAATTTTAAAAACGATGCAAGGAAGAAGACGAAGCTAGTTTTTGTATTATTACGTATAATCTTGTATAATAGTGTATATGAATGTATAAAAATATCTTATACACCATTATGCACATTTATACACTTAGCATCTGTAGACAAACTTCTTCCACGATTTTCACTTGTAATTCTTGTTCAAAACTAGTTCAAATCTCCATTAAATGACTTCAAATTTTATATAACATCCTTATACTATTTCTAACAAGTCTAAATAACACTCACTCTAAATTTCTCACAAAATTAAATTTGAAATTAACCCACATATTTAAGCTTGTTAAAATTTAATTTTCACTCTTCAAATGGATTTGGTTTGTTGAACTAATATTTGGGAGAGAGTTACTCATTCGAAAATTAACTTAAAAGCTCGAGAATTTTTTTCTATTAAATTAAATAGTAATTTCTAGAACCTGTTGGAGTTGGATATTGAATCTTAACCTATTATATTTGAGTTAATTGATTGTAAATTGAAATATGGGCTATACAATTGAAAAATATGGAGCTCAATTATTCTTATGTGAAATTTTCCCGACAAATTATGCCAATATTAAGGACCTGTTTGGCTATAGATTTTGCTAAAGTAAATTTGGATTTTATTTGGCAAATACATATTTGGTCATAGATTTTGTTTACATTTTGGAGAAATACCAAATTTCAAAACCAGCTCAATAGCTGGTCTTGGGCCAAAATATCACTATTATATTTTTAAAAAATTGCCCCAAACTTCTGTATTTTATAAATGAGCACACCAGAGGCAAGATGCAAGGAGAATTTGGATCATCAATGTCTTCTTTTCTACGCTTTGTTTTGGCCAATTGTGATGATATTGAACCTGATTATGTTGAACAATAGTATGAGTGGCTAGAACTCATTGTTCTAGGGTCATGGGTAAAACATGAATGCTGTTTTTTGAAGTTTGAGTCGACGAAGTCGGTTTATCATATTGGGTTATTTATTTAATTTTCATTTTAATTATTTTGCTGAGTAGCTAACTGTGAAGTACTATCTACGAATCTTTTGTTGAACTCGAAAGTGGGAAGTTTAGATTGCATATAGGATTAAATAGAGCAAGTTCTTGAACCTGGGCATCGGGGAACATATTCGCAATCGGGATAGACATATACCCAATTGCCTTGCTTGGTTGAAATACAAGAGTTTTACATGCATTTTTGTTAATCTTGATTCCATAGACATATAGGTATTGAGTTAACTTGAATAGACGAGTAAGAACTCGACAGATTCTTACGGGTCTTATTAACCTTGTCAATCAATAACCCAGACAACTGAATTAGTCGTTTGAAGCTAAAAACACAACACGATTGTTACATATGCCCATGACCTTGGAATATTCTCCTCTATTGTTTGTTAATCGAAATTGCTGCTTGTTTAATAAATTGCTTTAGCTAGATTAAATTGTTAGAAGTTAGTTAGAAATACATTCAAATATCTTTTGTGATAAAATTATTGGATAGATAAAGATATTGGGTTTTCTCGGTCATTAGATAGTGTTTCATGTTGTTCATTATAAAAATAATAATTTTATACCAATATATTTATGTTCAGGACTATATTTTGTGATAATATAATGAATGTATTTATAATGATACTGTGGGGGTATTTGTGATACTTTTTAAAATTTGTGGGTATAAGTCATATTTCATATTTTTTCAAAATCAATTTGAAAAATATATTTTGAGAAGTTTCGTCCAAAAGCATTTTCATCTTCAAGCCAAACTTTATACAATTTATGTTTTTCAAAATAAATTTAGAAATCTAAGGCGAACACTAACTAAGAGGCTAAAGTGAAGTTTTAATGATGGGTTGGGGACCACTGTCCATATCTCATCCTCAACGAATTTATAATTACATTAATTACCAACTGAAATAAAGCAAAGGAATAGACAGAATGAAGGTTCAACCTTCAAAGCCTCCAAAACATCCCTAGTTTGCTACTGTGATTTGTTAAATTAGCTAATCTGCAATTAATATCCCATTTAAGTGGTATGTATCATGATTATATGTAGATACAAAGTGTCTTTTGTTGAACTATATCCAAATACTTAAAAACAATTCTTGCGCTCACTGCCCATTGTGACGGACCTAGGCTTTGAGGACGATGGCGGCATTACTGTATGTTAATCACCAGCGATAAAATTATAAAGAAGAAAAAAATTACCGAACACACACACACACACACACACACACACACACACACACACACACACACATATATATATATATATATATATATATATATATATATATATATATGAGAGAGAGAGAGAGATAGAGAGTTTTTTGCAAAATGGGTGCTACGGGAAGAGAAGGGATAAAATTAATTAAGTTGACTATTGTGTATTACTACTAAATTATTAATTTTAAAAAGAAGATAAAGTTTTAAAAAAGCAATTAGTTACTAAATATAAATTATATTATTCAAAGAACTAAAATATTAATAAAGTTAACTATTATATATTAGTACTAAATTATAGTTGAATTAAAAAAAGAGATAAAAGTAAAAGATAAAGCAATTTGCTATTAAATATAAATTACATTGTCCTCAAAGAATAAAAATAAAAATGAGGAGAAAAAATCTAAAGGGGGTTTCGAAACTACATCTCCAGCAAAGTTGAGAATTTAAGGGCCAAAGCAACCACTTCTCTCATCCACATCTTTGTTTTAAGGGGCACACTTAAAATATTTAAGGGGTCCTATATATGTGTACATATATATATATATATATATATATATATATATATATATATATATATATATATATATATAATATGTATTTACATGATTTTTGCTGAGGCTAATAGGGTCACGTGACCCCTCCCCGCACCACGTTGATCCTCCTCAACTGCCCACAACATTTTGACTGAGTTGTCATGCCCCGAACCTGGGCCTCGACGTAACACGACACTCCATACCTGATTATATGTGATCGAGCGAACCAACTGGCTGGCTGAATCAACATGTGATATCATAACATACTAAATACGGAAGATAAACTAAAATATACTGATATTCTGAATGATAAAAATCAAAATGTGGAAACACTAATACAAGTCTGAAACATATCTGTAGCCAATATTGCTTATCATGAAAAGCTTCTAACTCTATCTAACTGTTATTCTAGTATATGAAGCCTATAATGAAGTACTAAAAATACTGATTGTCTGAAAATACTGAAGACCATAAGATAATGATAATGCCCCGAAAGAACCGAGGATCACCAAATAGTTGGTAGAGAATCCTAGTGCTCTGAATCGTCAACCTCTAAAACATTACCTGTATAGTGAAATGCAGGTCCCGGGCAAAAGGGACGTCAGTACATTTGAATTATACTGGTATGTAAAGCAACTAAAATAAAGAATTATAAATGCTGAAATTAAAACTAAGCTAATAATTGAGAATTGAATAATTGCTAACTGAAATAATAACTATTGAACTGAAACTGAAATGATAACTGATAACTGAGATGATAATTGATAATTGAACTGAAGAAAGGAAGTAAGGATATGAATACTCCCTCTTCTAAATAATGAACAACATGTTTATCTGAATAAGCTACAACCTCGGGCGCAATATATATGTGCACAAGCTACAGCCTCATGCCCAAGTGTACGTATACATAACTATGGCCTAAGGCCTAAAAATGCATAAAGCATCAACTATGGCCTCAGGGCCAAACATGCATAATGCATAAACTACGGCCTCAAGCCCAAATACAGGTGTTCAACAATTAGGGATTTAAAATCAAAAAGTGTGAATCATACTACAATACATGATACTAAAATACTGAATGACACTCAGTTACATGATACTAGAATACTAAATCACTTTAAGTTACATAATACTAGAATACTGAATAGGACTAGACTAAGACATATATTCTTGAGCTGATTATGAACACATAAACTTCAATTGCTTATGACATACTAAGTAATCTATTTGAGACATGGCATCAAACCCAAGTCTATACTGAATATGCACTAAGATCATAACTTTTAGAATGAAAGCCATGAACGAGTTATGAAGCTAGAGAATAAATGTTCTGCAACTATTCAAGGAACTAAGCTTAAATATTTTTCAGAGGTAATTAATAATGTTATAGAAGAGACGTAGTATAGAGAGAATCATCACATTCCAAAACATAGAGTTAGCCTCACATACCTTAACTTTTTGCTCTTGAGCATAATACAACATTCGTCACCCTTTCAACATTAATCTATATTAATACAAGTCAAAGGGATTCCATATTAGCAATAATACTCATGTTTTGATCGCTTAGGCATTTTATCAAACACTTGGTGAGTATAAAGCTTCATAGCCCTCATCAATGGTGTTTCTTCATCCATAAACCCATTCTCTTGCTTCTAGATAAATTTTAAAACCTCAATTGCTATTATCAATATCGTTCTTTATCACCCATAAGGTAAACAACAACCTTAACTAATAATCAATAACCCAAACCTATAATCACTCATGCTTTTCTATCAAACTCATCAACTCATATCTCATGAACTAGAGTCTATAATCATTAATCCAATGCTAGAATCAATTAGAGGGTGAAGACATTACCCTTTTGAAGTTCTACCCCTTTGAGTTCAAGTTCTAGGTTTCCTTCTCTCAACAATGATGTTCCAATAGAATACCTAATGATATGAAGGATTTGCCCATGTTAATAAGATTTCGCGAAATTGAAATTAACTTAGAATCACCATTAGAACTAACCTTGGATGATGGAGGTCCTTTAAAGACTTATGTTTTTGAGAGCTTCCCTTTCTAGAGAAACTTTTTGTGTATTGGGGTATGGGGGACGAAGTAGGGCTCTATAAATGACCATCAGATGCGTCCTTGCACACCTGAAGGCCTGACCACGCAAAATGGTAGTAGCACTGCCACAAGTACGTGGCGGTGCACGTGCCCCTCTAGGCGTGCACCTGGGAGGGCATATTGTGCACAGCTCTGTGAAACGCACATAAATTTTTTCACAATGATCCGTTTGGGTGATATAATATATCGTTGAAAAGATATTTCAAAGGCCTACAATTTTTGTGTTTTGAGCTTCTAATTTTCCATACAGAGTTTCACTAAATACTGCTGTAAGATAGATCTTTTGTAAACTTAGTCGATTTTTTCAAATCTTATACACCTCACTCTTTGTCTTCATTCCAAAATAACTATTTTAACCCATAATCATCCCGTTTGTACTTCATATGTATACAATATCAAATTAATACCTATTTACCATACATACACCTAGTCCGACCATACGAGGTGCTACATTATCTCCCCCTTGGGATTATTCATCTTCGAATGGTTGTCTTGGCTATAACTTCGGTTAAGTACGGACCTTAAACTGGTCTAGTGGGAACATGAGCTTTCATTAACACATACATGATAAACTAAAATACATGATTACTGATTTGTTGAGATACTAAACTGAATGAGTATTACATTGACTGAATATTGGTCCGACGTGGATACATGCATATTGAACTATTGAAATGGATATATGAATATTGAACTAGCATGAATATTTAAGTATAGAACTAACATCAATATCTAACCACTAAGCTAGCATGAATAGCTAAGTATTTGACTGACATGAGTAGCTATGTATTGAACTGACATGCGTAGTTGAGTATTGAACTGACATGAATATCTTAGTACTGAAATGACATTAGTATCTAAGTACTAGAAACTTGAATGTTGTAACATGATATGTGAACTATTGGATGTACCACCACTAATTCTGGTGGCAACTCCAACTCATAGGTTATTTTTCCGATCTTTTGTTGGATCACATACGACGTGATATATCTGGAATTGAGCTTTTCTTTCTTCCCAAATCTTATAACACCTTTAATAGTTGAAACTTTTAGAAACACCCTATCATTAACTTGAAACTCTAGGTCTCTATGTCACATGTCGGAATAGGACTTTGGGCGAGTTAAGCCGCTTTTAAACAATCTTAAATCAACTTGCCTTTCTCCATGGCCTGATAGACTAAATCTGGCCCCAACGCCTCTATTTCACCAACTTTGAACCAACCAATTGGCGATCTATATCTTCATCTATATAGAGTCTCGCACGGTGTCATCTTGATACTAGAATGGTAGGTGTTATATTAACAGGATCAATGACAGGTATGCATGATCATCGCAATTATTTTTAACATCAAGTACATATCCTCAATTGTCTGAATAATGTGCTCTACCTGTCTATCTTTCTAAGGATGAAAAACTTGCGCCTAATCCTTTTTGAAAAAAATTCTAAAAGTTCATTTTAAACCGAGCACCACGGTCCAAAATGACAGACAATGGAGTCCCATGCAATCAGATGATTTTCTGAATGTACAACTTGGCATAATCTTCTACTAAATTTGTAGTCTTTACTCGCAAGAAGTGTGATGACTTGGTAAGTCGATTTGCAATCATCCAATCAAATCATGATTTTAAAATGAGCAAGATAATCATGTTATAAATTATATATTTACCATCTTCACTCAAAATATGTGTATTATGTGATAAAACACTAGGCTTCTGCTGCTCGACTTTTACTTGCTGACAATTCGGACAATTGGACACAAAGTACTTTTTCATGTCGTTCCCTAATAAATCTCCTTGAGATTATGATACATCTTTGGGGAACCTGGATGGATAGAATTTCTAGAATTATGGGCTTCTAACATCTTCCTCCCTCACTAATTCCATCTACAGTTGGAACACACAATGTATCGTGCTACCTCAAAGTATTATCATCCCCCCTTGTTTAAAAGCCATCATCATATGCTTGTGAATCTCCTATTTCAGCTACAATAAGTAGGGATCATCAAACTATTTCTCCTTCACTTCGGCTACTAAGGAGGAGCAAGTCATATTCTAGACAACAACTCTACTATCTTTGGAGTATGCAAATTGAACACCTAGCTAGGCTAAGCGGTAAAATTCTTTCACCAGAGTTCTTTTATCTACCTCAATCATGAATTACACTTCCACACATGATTATCTTCTTAAGCACTACATGGAAACACTTATAGTATTATTGTGAACTAAGTCTATGACCTGCACTCCAAAGTTTAGAGTCTCATGCAATGGCACTAATCACATAACACATAAATGCGCATGATTTTATAGCTTTTCTGTGGTCACTTTATCATTAATAACTAAGCTCGGTGATCATTCTACTTACTTTGTGTTTCTTATACATGCTAGACATATTCCTTATAGTAATTATAAACTTTTCCCTCATTACTGAACTGATTTTCTTTTTAATATCCCATGCTAACTATTCGAGTTTCAAATCTCTAACTGGACTTACTAAAATATTTCACATCACCCCTTACAATAAAGGTCTTATACTTGTAGATCCTTTTCTTTTTGTTGGGATCCAAATAACTTTCCGTATCTTCTGCAATTCTTAGCACTTTACATCAATGATGAGACACATTTTCCAACTTACTTCTAAGCAATCTTTCTTACTAGTAAGAACCAAATTACGTACATAAATGGAAAGCTAATGTATTCATAACTATCATACACAATCTTAATGATTTAACTCTTCTCACACTGTCAATCTTGGGAAAACCCCTTTTTCGATAATTCTTAAACTATTCTTCGGTACTTGATCTTTTACTGCTAGTTGATTCTTTTTCTGCTGTTACTATACTTTTGGTTTAACTTAAACTCTTTGAGTTCTAACATGCGTTTGAGGTTTCAAACTATTACCCACTCACTAGTGTTAGCTTATCTAAGTATATAAAATCGTACCTCTACTGAAATTGTTAATTTGTTATATATGCTCAAAACCTACTTACTATCCTTTAAGTAACCACCTGCTAGCATCATGTCTTCTTATTCTACTTTAAATGACTAATGTGAAACATAAGATTATTCCTAACTTCCCTCACTATCCAACCCTATTCTACGGTCGCATACTATCTTTTTTTTTGAATTATATACATGGATCATACTAAGGGAAATTTCATCTATCGTAAACAAAATTGGAATATATAATCCCAAAATTTTTATACACTACAAAATTATATCAGACTATAAACATCCTAGATAGACACTTAGTCACATAAGCTAAAGGGGAACTATCATATTCCTTTATCTCACAAAATAGCTGCTTCTTATAGTAACTTACTAATGTGGTACTTTCTAGTTCTAATATGAATAAATCTGAACACTTAAAATCATTCCATGAAATTCAATATCGGCTGATCTTGGTTCTCATTTTGTACATTATATTTCTTAGTCTCATGCATGAGTTGTACGGAAATGTCACAACCTGGAGTTTCCATTCTCGGGAGTCGTGATGGAGCCTACTCGTAGAAGCTAGGCAAGCTGCGAAATATAGAAAATCACTAACTCTTCTATTTTAACTATTTTTAACAACTTAGATTAACAGGGAATCAAAATTGAATATTAACGATGAATAGAACAAGCGGAAGACTTAAACAGATAAAAATAACCCAAGCCAATACTACAATGCCAAATATACTTCTCTACGCGGAATATGGTGTCACGATATCATGGACTGTCTATAAGTGATACATACAAGTGTCTAAAAAAGGAAATACAGTCTGTATCTGAAACAAATGAAAACAGAACATATGATTAGATAGAAGAGAACGCCAGGCATGCGGACGTCTGCATGACTACCTCGAAATCTCTATCTGGACTGAAGGCAACCTCCCTAAGTGCTACTGTCCAATAGCTGCTCCAGGATATGCACATAGTGAAGAGTGCAGTGTCAGCAGAACCGACCCCATGTGCTGGTAAGTGCATGGCCTAACCCCGGCAAAGTAGTGATGGGGCTAGGACCAGACTGTTGGAAACACGTTTCAAATGCAATATACTAAACGTGTGTTCTTTTGTAGGTTTTGATGAATGTCAAACAAAGCAATAAGCGATATATAGCAGTGCTCAAGGACAAGCACAAAATGGATGCATTACAAGAAGCTCAAGACAAAGCTTAGAAATGTTATAATTGAGTCAATATTAATTGTGATCTTGATTCCTCAATCTTGGCTCATAACATGGCTTCTCTACTAAAATTATTTTTCCAAAATCATGCATATCTAACTTAAGTGTCAAATGATTTTAAACTATGCATATTTATATTTGTTAAAATGTTTTTCAAACATGCCTCAAAAATCTGGGCTAAGATAATCGATTATGTACTTATGATAATCGAGTATCTCTAAGCCAAGACTGCATGACAATCAATTGTGAATTAATGATAATCGATTGTGAGTAAGTCAGTTAACATCAGGTTTTTGCAAACTGCATAACAATCGATTGTGTACTTTTGATAATCGATTGTTAACTGAGGCAAAGTTTTCAAAACTCAGAAAAATCGATTATGAACTAATGGTAATCGATTAGAATGAGAAAAATGTCTCCCAGTGTTTTTAAATAAATTAATAATCGATTGTGGCTTTTGATAATCGATTATATATGAGACAGAAAGTTTTGAAATTAATTAATACTCGATTATGGCTTTTGATAATCGATTATATATGAGACAGTAAGTTTTGAAATTAATTTATAATCGATTGTTGGAACTAACCGTTGTCATACATTTTCAAATTACCTTCAGGTAATCGATTGTTGATATTTAACAATCGATGTTTTGCGTAAAATCTGGAAAAGATTTTCTGAACGTTGTTAAAATAATCGATTGTTGATTTCCTGATAATCGATGTTTTATGCCAAAAATTGGAAAGGATTTTTTAACGTTATAAATAATCGATTATTGATTTGAAGTAATCGATTGTTGACGTAAAATCTGGGATTGAATTTTTGATCTGATAGGCAAACAATCGATTGTTTAGTCTTGACAATCGATTGTCACTGAGTAATTTCAGCAATCCTTAATTGGCAATTAGACAACGGTAAGACTGAGTTTTTCACCTATAAATACAGGCTTAACTCAGTGTTTTTACAACAACAACATATACAATTTAAGTATTTTCATTGCTAAAAGCTTTCTTACATTGATCATCATTTTCATTCATCCATAAAGCTTTTTGAAGAGCCATTCTATTGAGCTAAGTTGTTGTGATCTTGAGCGTACTATTTCTACTCATATCTACTCATTGAGGAGTACTTTGTAAAGTGAGTTTGTTTTGTGTTTGTAAGAGAATTGCGATTCTCGTTTGTTGAGGAACTTGTGATTCCTCAGTTGAAGTCTTTGGGATTGTTATCCCCGAGCAATTGAAGTCTTTGGGATTGGTATCCCCGAGCAGTTGAAGTCTTTGGGATTGTTATCCCCGAGCAGTTGAAGTCTTTGGGATTGTTATCCCCGAGCAATTGAAGTCTTTGGGATTGTTATCCCCGAGCAATTGAAGTCTTTGGGATTGGTATCCCCGAGCAATTGAAGTCTTTGGGATTGTGATCCCCGAGCACCTAAGTGAGGCTTGTGTCCTCAGCTGTAACGGTTTGTTAAGCACCCGTAAGCTTGACAAGTTTAGTGGAAATCTCGAGAGAGTCTCTCGGGGACTGGACTAACCACGTTTGTGGCCAACCAGGATACATCATTGTGTAAGTTTATTTTACTGCACTTGTTTTAATTTCTGCAAAGTTTTTAAATTCCGCACTAAAACGCTTAATATTTTTAAAACGCTATTCACCCCCCCCTCTAGCGTAAAGCGTTATTTCTAACAATTGGTATCAGAGCCATACTTTCTGAAAAACCTAACCGTTTGAGAGAACCATCCATGGCTTCTACTCTAAATTTCTTTGCAGGAATAGGTGAAGGAGAATGCAGCATGTCACCTCCAATATTAGACGAAAACGACTACTCAGTCTGGAAATATCGGATGCAAGTTTTTACAATGGCAAACGATTTGTATCTATGGCAAGCTATTAAACACAGTGATCAACTGACGACAAAAGTCGGGAAAGATAAGGTAAGTGAATACAACACTAAAGCTATGAATATATTTCATAACGCCTTGAATCAGGAACTTTGGCGAAAAATCTCCCACTATAAAACTGCTAAGGAAATGTGGGACAAACTTGAGGAATTGCACGAAAACACGCCTCAAAAAGCGGTCAGCACAAACGATGAATCAACTGGTCAGTGCCTCATGGCAGACGAAAAAGACGAGGTAAGTACATCTAACGATATACAAATTGCTTATAACAAACTGCATGATGAGTTGGTAAATGCTTCTAAGACTATTAAAGATTTACAAAGGACTCTTTCTCTACAAGGAGAGGATTTTCAAAAACAACTCTTTTTAAAAGACAAGGACTTCGAAGAACGTCTTTCTTTAGCTCAAAAAGGGGTTGAAAATCTGTCTCGTGATAACGAGAATCTTGCAAATGAAAATCAATTTTTTTTAAATGATAGTATAGAACTTAGACAAGTCATCAAGACCATGCATGAAGCCTCTTGTGTTGATAATTGTTTTACTTGTACTACTTGTGAGTCCTTAAAACTAGAAAACACAGAACTTAGGAAAACTTTAGAAACTCGTAGTAAAGAAGTTCTTAAAGTTGGTGAAAAAGAATCGCCTAAGAAAAATCAACGGCATAAAAACAAAAACTCCACTACACCACCTAGACATTATGCTAGAATGTATGAAAATAAGGGTAGAACTAATATCTTTAGACAACCTAGATCCAAATCTAGGATTCTTGCAAACAAGCCTATAAATAGTAATTTTCGGCAACCAAGAAATAACTCTAGGAACGAGCTTAGACCACCTAGACATGACACTAGGTCCTTCAACAAGTCTAGCACTAATGACTTTAGACCATCTAGATATTATACTAGAAATGGGAACAATATATCTAGTGTTAATCATTTTCATTCGCCTAGAACTTTGTTGGCTCAACCTAGGCATCAACACAACCCGAACGTAGTATGTCATTACTGCAATCGTATAGGTCATATTGCACCTATGTGTTTTACAAAGCATAGAGATTCTTCATATTATTATGGTCGTTATTTGCCTAACCCCCAAGGACCCAAAATGGTATGGGTACCTAAAGAATATTAATTTGCCTTGTAGGTGTGCTTGAAGGGATCAAGTGTACTATGGTACCTTGACAGTGGATGCTCCAGACACATGACAGGAGACGAATCCAAATTCCTTCAACTAGAGCACAAAGAAGGAGGAAGCGTTGTATTCGGTGACAACAATAAAGGACAAATTATTGGCATCGGATCGGTCGGTAAGAATGAAAAATCCTCTATAAAGCATATATTACTTGTCAAAGGATTAAAGCATAATCTCTTGAGCATAAGTCAATTATGTGACAAGGGAAATCTTGCGTTGTTTGATTCAGATGAGTGTCTAGTGTTTAGACGTAGTGATTTCAAGATTATTCTACGTGGTTTTAGAGTTGACAATATTTACATGGTTGATCTTGAAAACTCCTCATCCGAGTATGTTGATTGTTTGTTGAGCAAAGATGATAATGTGTGGTTGTGGCATCGTAGAGTAGCTCATATGAACATGCATCTTTTAAATAAATTAATTTCTCAAAATCTAGTGATTGGTCTTCCTAACTTAAAATTTGAAAGTGATACTATTTGTGACTCATGTCAGAAGGGGAAGCAAACAAGAGCATCTTTTAAATCCAAAAATGTTGTTTCAACCTCTAGACCTTTACAACTATTGCATATGGATTTATTCGGACCATCCCGCATCGAAAGTCTAGGAAGAAATAGATATGCTTTTGTAATTGTTGATGACTTCTCTAGATTTACATGGACATTATTTCTTGCACATAAAAGTGATGCATTTCTTAGCTTCAAGCTTTTTCTTAAAAGAGTTCAAAATGAAAAGGAATCAACTGTCACTTCCATTAGAAGTGATCATGGGGGAGAGTTTGATCACAATCTCTTTGCGGATTTTTGTGATGAACTCGGAATCGAGCATACCTTTTCCGCTCCACGTACACCACAACAAAACGGGGTGGTGGAAAGGAAAAATAGGAGTCTCGAAGAGATGGCTAGAACCATGCTCGACGAAGCTAAGATTCCCAAACACTTTTGGGCAGACGCCGTGAGTACCGCATGCTATGTTTTGAATAGAGTAGCAATTCGGCCGATACTCTTAAAAACCCCATATGAACTCTACAAAGGTAGAAAACCTGACATTTCACATTTACGTATTTTTGGTTGTAAATGTTTTGTGCATAACAATGGAAAGGACCAACTAGGAAAATTTGATGCAAAGTCGGATGAAGATATCTTCATTGGCTATTCTTCTCGTAGTAAAGCTTATAGGGTTTTTAATAAAAGAACCCAAGTTGTAGAGGAATCTCCTCATATTGTATTTTCCGAAGATAATACTCGCTTGGCGAGAAAGGATTGTGGTCTTGATCTTTCAGGTATTCTGGAAAGCCTAAAGGACTAAATTCAAGAAGAACCACCAAGGAAAGAAATTGACAAAACGGTGGAACAACAAATTGAAGAAGCTCCTCAATCGGAAAATGAACCAAAAGAGCAAACAGAATGGAGGACAGTCAAAGACCATCCTCTCGATCAGGTAATAGGCGACGTTGGAGGAAAGGTAAGTACCCGGAGCTCCCTTAGAAATACCTTAGATCTTACTGCGTTTGTTTCTCAAATTGAACCCAAAACCATCTCTGAAGCAATTGGGGATGAATTTTGGACCTTGGCAATGCAAGAGGAGCTTAACCAATTCAAACGTAACAACGTTTGGGATTTGGTGCCAAGACCCGAAGGTCATACCATAATTGGTACGAAATGGGTTTTTCGAAATAAATTAGATGAAAATGGCATAATCACTAGAAACAAAGCTAGGCTTGTGGCTCAAGGCTATAATCAAGAAGAAGGGATTGATTATGATGAGACATATGCTCCGGTAGCTAGATTAGAGGCCATCCGTTTGTTGCTTGCTTTTGCATCTTCTATGAATTTCATTTTATATCAAATGGATGTGAAAAGTGCCTTTTTAAATGGTTTTATCCAAGAAGAAGTTTTTGTAAAGCAACCCCCCGGTTTTGAAGACTTTAATTTTCCCAATCATGTTTTCAAACTCAAAAAGGCCCTTTATGGTTTAAAACAAGCTCCTCGAGCTTGGTATGAAAGGTTGAGTAAATTTCTTTTAGAAAATAATTTTATTCGTGGAAAAGTTGACACAACTTTATTTGTCAAGCATGAAAACAATGATATCTTGCTAGTTCAAATATATGTAGATGATATCATTTTTGGTGCTACTAACAATGCTCTATGCAAGGAATTTTCAAACTTAATGACTAGCGAATTTGAGATGTCCATGATGGGTGAGTTACAATTCTTTTTGGGATTACAAGTAAAACAAATGAAGGAAGGTACATTCATTTGTCAAAGCAAGTATTGCAAAGAACTGCTTAAACGTTTTGACTTGAACAATGCAAAGGAAATAGCAACTCCCATGAGCACATCCGATCATCTCGACAAAGATGAAAAAGGTAAGGAAGTCGACATCAAAAAGTACCGAGGTATCGCAAAATACTCAAGTATTCTACAGGAAAATCGCCGTCAAACAATCGATTACTGTATCAATAATCGATTACTTCCTCTATCTTAATTTTCCAATAAATAAACTTGTGTTTATTTCACATTTTTTTTCATATTCTTCCCTTGTGTAAATTTTTGCTAATGGCAAAAGGGGGAAGAAACGGGATATCAAGAAGTATGCTATATCACTCTCAACTTCATTCATGCTTAAAGTGAGGGGGAACATGAATTGAGGGGGAACATCAAATTGCATACTTTACTCTTGTCTTGGATTATCAAAATAATTATTGCATATATCCCGCTTATGTTTGCCATTATCAAAAAGGGGGAAATTGTTGGAAACACGTTTCAAATGCAATATACTAAACGTGTGTTCTTTTGTAGGTTTTGATGAATGTCAAACAAAGCAATAAGCGATATATAGCAGTGCTCAAGGACAAGCACAAAATGGATGCATTACAAGAAGCTCAAGACAAAGCTTAGAAATGTTATAATTGAGTCAATATTAATTGTGATCTTGATTCCTCAATCTTGGCTCATAACATGGCTTCTCTACTAAAATTATTTTTCCAAAATCATGCATATCTAACTTAAGTGTCAAATGATTTTAAACTATGCATATTTATATTTGTTAAAATGTTTTTCAAACATGCCTCAAAAATCTGGGCTAAGATAATCGATTATGTACTTATGATAATCGAGTATCTCTAAGCCAAGACTGCATGACAATCGATTGTGAATTAATGATAATCGATTGTGAGTAAGTCAGTTAACATCAGGTTTTTGCAAACTGCATAACAATCGATTGTGTACTTTTGATAATCGATTGTTAACTGAGGCAAAGTTTTCAAAACTCAGAAAAATCGATTATGAACTAATGGTAATCGATTAGAATGAGAAAAATGTCTCCCAGTGTTTTTAAATAAATTAATAATCGATTGTGGCTTTTGATAATCGATTATATATGAGACAGAAAGTTTTGAAATTAATTAATACTCGATTATGGCTTTTGATAATCGATTATATATGAGACAGTAAGTTTTGAAATTAATTTATAATCGATTGTTGGAACTAACCGTTGTCATACATTTTCAAATTACCTTCAGGTAATCGATTGTTGATATTTAACAATCGATGTTTTGCGTAAAATCTGGAAAAGATTTTCTGAACGTTGTTAAAATAATCGATTGTTGATTTCCTGATAATCGATGTTTTATGCCAAAAATTGGAAAGGATTTTTTAACGTTATAAATTATCGATTATTGATTTGAAGTAATCGATTGTTGACGTAAAATCTGGGATTGAATTTTTGATCTGATAGGCAAACAATCGATTGTTTAGTCTTGACAATCGATTGTCACTGAGTAATTTCAGCAATCCTTAATTGGCAATTAGACAACGGTAAGACTGAGTTTTTCACCTATAAATACAGGCTTAACTCAGTGTTTTTACAACAACAACATATACAATTTAAGTATTTTCATTGCTAAAAGCTTTCTTACATTGATCATCATTTTCATTCATCCATAAAAATTTTTGAAGAGCCATTCTATTGAGCTAAGTTGTTGTGATCTTGAGCGTACTATTTCTACTCATATCTACTCATTGAGGAGTACTTTGTAAAGTGAGTTTGTTTTGTGTTTGTAAGAGAATTGCGATTCTCGTTTGTTGAGGAACTTGTGATTCCTCAGTTGAAGTCTTTGGGATTGTTATCCCCGAGCAATTGAAGTCTTTGGGATTGGTATCCCCGAGCAGTTGAAGTCTTTGGGATTGTTATCCCCGAGTAGTTGAAGTCTTTGGGATTGTTATCCCCGAGCAATTGAAGTCTTTGGGATTGTTATCCCCGAGCAATTGAAGTCTTTGGGATTGGTATCCCCGAGCAATTGAATTCTTTGGGATTGTGATCCCCGAGCACCTAAGTGAGGCTTGTGTCCTCAGCTGTAACGGTTTGTTAAGCACCCGTAAGCTTGACAAGTTTAGTGGAAATCTCGAGAGAGTCTCTCGGGGACTGGACTAACCACGTTTGTGGCCAACCAGGATACATCATTGTGTAAGTTTATTTTACTGCACTTGTTTTAATTTCTGCAAAGTTTTTAAATTCCGCACTAAAACGCTTAATATTTTTAAAACGCTATTCACCCCCCCTCTAGCGTAAAGCGTTATTTCCAACACAGACTCCAGATAAACCTGTGCAGTTATACAATATACCGCGGAAAATCAACGAGAGTAAAAAAATAAAGATAGGAGGGGGTACATGCTGCGGAGAAATATCAAATCCAGTAGTAATTTAAGATAAATATAAGAGAACAGTTCCAAATCTACAACAAACTATGATAAAACTATTGCGGTGCGCAACCCGATCCCTATAATTCAACACTGTTGCGCCGTGCAACCCAATCCAACTGTATCATTATTGCGGCGTGCAACCTGATCCATTTAAATCATTGTTGCGGCCTGCAACCCGATCCAAATATAACATTGTTTCAGCGTGTAACCCGATCCAAATATAACCTTATTGAGATGCGCAACCCGATTCAAATATACAGTCAATAACAATCATAACAAGAGTCCCAGAAAAGTATCAATAAAGAACTACACTATCCCGGCAAGGGAACCGACAGTATAAGTAAATACGCCCCGGCAAGGGAGAAAAAGCTATAACCAATCTTACTCTGATATCTAAGTACCTTACCTAATACCAATTCTCAATCATAAGTAATATCCACGAGAACAATCTAAATCCTTACTCAATACCGAAAATCATCAATTTAAGCATCCGTAGTATTATTTAAGAACACAATAATTCACAATTTAAGACTCATGGCCATGCTCTTTGCCAACATATAGATACTTGTCACCATGCCTATATGTCGTACTCAACAAGAAGCAAATAGAAAATAGGACACAACTCTTAATCCCTCAAGCTAAGGTTAGACCAAACATCTGCCTCAAACTTCCACGACCACCACAAGCCTTAAACACCGCGTTCTCTTTAGAATTTGGCTCCGAATCAATCGTATCTGGACATAATCGACTTAATAACATCAGTAAATGCCAGACAATCCAATTCCAATGCTTAATTGTAACTTTCCGATCATTCTTTCTATAAATCCAAAAATCGACCCTCGACCTGCTTGGTCAAAACATGAGGTTTGGACCAAAACCCGAAAACCCAATCACCCATGAGCCTGAATGTATAATTTGTTTTGAAATCTGACCCCAAGACCAGGTCAAATTCCCAAATAATCAAAAAGCCCTAACTCTACATAAATCCTTAATTTTCTACCCTTAAGCGCATGCTTTAGGCCTAGAAATCTAGTTGATGTTGATAAAAATGGAAGAAAACGAGCTTAGGATTACATACTTATGAAGCTATGGATAAATTCTTCTTCAAAAATTGCCCAAGAGGAGTGGAGAAGATGAAGTTTATGAAAAATGGTGGAATTCCCATAATGTATTCTATTTTCGGACGAAAAATATAACTGGGGGAATTTGGTCTACGCGATCGCGTTCGCGATGCATTAAGCCTGGTAGACCAATGCATTCGCGAAAATGTGCTCGCATTCACAGAGCATTAACCCCTCAAGCCTTCGCGTTCACGGTCAGGTGGTCGCGTTCGTGGAGAGTAAAATACCCCTCCCCCTGTCCAGGCTCATAAGCCTTCGTGTTCGTGATACGAGGCCCGCGTTCGTGAAGGGAGGACCCTCAAATGGGCACCTGGGAGTTTTGCCTTATCCGTTGGCGATTGGACCCACGTGAATGCGAAGAACAAAATCCCTGGGCAATGAACAACAAAAACCTGCATATGTTTATGAGTTCAAAGCTTTTCGAAACACATCCGAAACTCACACGAGCCCTTGGGGCTCCAAACCAAGCATATGTTCTAGCTCAATGATATCATATAAACTTATCCGCGGGATCAAATCGCCAAAATAACCTCTTAAACAATGAATTTAACCTCAAAATCAACGAAATTTCTCAGAACTTCTTTAAACATCAAATTTTACATTTAATGTTCGAATCACGTCAAATGGATTCCGTTCCTTACCAAACTTTACCGACGATACATATAAACCATACTGAACCTATACTTGGCTCCGGAACCATAATACATGCTCGATAATATAGATTTCACATAGCATTTCACTTTAAAAAAACCTTTATATTTTTCATAATACAATTTCTTTTAAAAATTCATTCTCGGACTCGGGACCTCGGAATTTGATTTCGGGCATACGTCCAAGTCCTGTATTTTTCCACGGACCCTCTGAAATTGTCAAATTACTGGTCCGGGTCCGTTTACCCAAAATTTTGACTGAAGTCAACTTAAATGCATTTTAAGTTAAAATTTCAATATTTTTCACAAATTTTCACATATTAGTTTCCAGCTACGTGCCCGGACTGTGCACAAAAACCAATGTGAAGTTTGAAGAGGTTTGTAAGCCCTGAGAACATAGAATTGAACATAAAAAGAAGTGATGACCGTTGGGGTCATCATACTCTCCACCTCTAAAACAACCATTCGTCCTCAAACAGACATAAGAAGGAAGTACCTGAGTCGGGGAAAATATGGGGATAACATCTCCGCATATCAAACTCAGACTCCCAGTTTGATGCCTCAACAACATGACCTCTCCACTGAACACGAACAAAAGGAATACTCTTCGACCTCAACTGAAAAACCTGCCGGTCTAGGACAGCTATCGCCTCCTCCTCATAAGACAAGTCTTTGTCTAACTGGACAGTGCTAAAATCTAACACACGGGATGGATAGCTGTGATATTTCCGAAGCATGGACATATGAAACACTGGATGCACGACTGATAAGCTAGGCAAAAATGCAAGTCTATAAGCTAACTCTCCCACTCGATCAAGAATCTCTAATGGGACAACGAACCTGCGGCTAAGCTTGCCCTTCTTCCCAAATCTCATCACGCCCTTTATAGGAGATACTTGAAGCAATACCCGCTCACCGACCACGAAAGCCAAATCTCGAACCTTACAGTCGGCATAAATTTTTTTCATGGACTGAGCTATACGAAGCCTATCCTGAATGATCCTAACCTTGTCCAAGGAATCCTAAACTAGATTCTTACCCAACAACCGAGCCTCTCCTAGCTCAAACCATCCAACCGGAGACCGAAACCGCCTACCATATAAAGCCTTATAAGGAGCCATCTAAATACTCAACTGATAGCTATTGTTGTGGGCAAACTCTTCTAAAGGAAAAAACTGATCCCACGAGCTTCCAAAGTCAATGACACAAGCTCTGAGCATATCCTCCAAAATCTGAATAGTCTGCTTCGCTTGCCCGTCCATCTGAGGATGAAATGTTATGCTCAACTCAACCCGTGTGCCCAACTCTTGCTAAACTGCTCTCCAGAAATATGAGGTAAACTGCGTACCTCGATCTGAAATGATAGACACGGGTAGACCATGAAGACGAACCCATCTCCCGGATATAGATCTCGCTAACCTCTTGGACGAATGGGAAACTGCCATAGGAATGAAATTAACTAACTTGGTCAGCATGTCAACAATAACCCATACTGCGTCGAACTTCCTCGAAGTATGTGGGAGTCTATAACGAACTCCATAGTGATTCGCTCCTACTTCCACTCGGGAATCTCAATCTTCTGGATTAAACCACAAGGCCTCCGATGCTCATACTTAACCTGTTGGCAGTTCAAACAGCCATATACACAACGATATCCTTCTTCATAATCTGCCACGAATAATGCTGCCGCAAATCTTGGTACATCTTCGTACCGCCCGTATGAATAGAGTACCGGGAGCTACGGGCCACCTCCAAAATCAACTCTCGAAGTTCGTCGACATTGGGAACTAAAATTGAACCATGCAGTCTTAAAACTCCATCATCACCTAAGGTAACATGCTTGGCACCTCCGTGCTGCACCGTATCTCTAAGGACACATAAATTGGGATCATCATACTACTGATCATGGATACGCTCCAATAAAGAAGAATGAGTGACCGTGCAAGGTAACACACGATTGGGCTCATAAACATCCAGGCTCACGAACTGAGTGCCCAAGACCTGAACATCTAATGCAAGTGGTTTCTCACCGACCTGAATATAAGCAAGACTTCCCATTCCGGCTGACTTTCTAGTCAAAGCATCGGCCATCACATTGGCCTTTCCTAGATGATATAAGATGGTGATATATTAGTCTTTCAACAACTCCAACCACCATCTCTACCTCAAATTCAACTCCTTCTGCTTGAACAAATACTACAGGCTCTTGTGATCTGTGACCTTCTCACATGCCACGCCATACAGATAATGCCTCCAAATGTTCGATGCGTGAATAATGGCTACTAACTCAAAATCATAAACCAGATAGTTATTCTGATGAATCTTCAACTGCTGCGAAGCATAAGCAATGACCTTGCCATCCTGCATCAACTCTGCACCAAGTCTAATACGAGATGCATCGCAATAATCTGTATAAGGTCCTCAACCAATGGGCAAAACCAACACTGGTGCCATAGTCAAAACTATCTTGAGCTTCTGAAAGCTCGCCTCAAACTCGTCCGACCATCTGAACTAGGCACCCTTCTGGGTCAACCTGGTCATCGAAGCTACGATAGATGAAAACCCATCTACGAACTGACGATAGTAGCATGTCAACCCCAAGAAACTCCGAATCTCTCTAGCTAATGCTGGTCTAGGCTAGTTCTTGACTGCCTCAATCTTCTTTGAATCAACCTACCTTTTGCTGATACAACATGACCCAGGAATGCAACTGAACTCAACCAAAACGCGCACTTTGAAAACTTAGCATATAATTGACTATCCCTCAGAGTCAAAAGAACCACTCAAAGGTGCTGCTCGTGCTCCTCCTGACTGCGGGGATCATCAATGAAGACTATCATGAACAAATCCAGATAAGGCCTGAACACTCAGTTCATTTAATCCATAAAAGGTGTTGGTGCATTTTTTATCCCGAATGACATCACCAAGAACTCATAATGCCCATACTGAGTGCGGAAAGCAGTCTTAGGGACATCGGATGCCCTAATCCTCAACTGATGATAGCTAGATCTCAAGTCAATCTTTGAAAATACCTTAGCACCCTGAAGCCGATCAAACAAATCATCGATCCTCGGCAGCATATACTTATTCTTCACCATAACCTTGTTCAATTTCTGTAATCAATACACATCCCCATCGACCCATCCTTCTTTTTAACAAACAACACCGTGCACCCAAGTCGAAACACTAGGTCTAATGAAACCCTTCTCTAACAAATCTTGCAACTGCTTCTTCAACTCTTTCAACTGAGGCGGGGCTATACAATACGGTGGGATAGAAATGGGCTGAATGCCCGAAGCCAAATTGATGCAAAAATCAATATCCCTATCGGGGGGCATAACCAAACGGTCTAAAGGAAACACCTCAGGAAACTCTCAAACAACAGGCACAAAATCAATAGAAGGGACCCCAGCACTAGAATCACGAACATAAGCCAAATAGGACAAACACCCCTTCTCAACTATACATCGAGCCTTCACATACGACATAACACTACGAGTAGAATGACCAGGAGTCCCTCTCCACTCCAAACAAGGTAAACCTGGAAAGGTTAAGATCACCGTCTTGGCATGACTATCCAAGATAGCGTGGTAAGGTGATAACCAGTCCATCCCCAATATAACATCAAAATCAACCATATCCAGAAGTAATAGATCTACACGAGACTCAAGACCCCCAATCACCACAATACAAGAATGATGGACTTGATCTACCATAATAGAATTACCCACCGATATAGACAAAAATATAGGGACACTCAAGTAATCACTAGGCATTACCAGATACGGTGCAAAATAAGATGACACATATGAGTAGGTAGATCCTGGATCAAATAAAACTAAAGCATCTCTGCCAAAAACTAGAACAGTACATATGATAACTACATCGGAAGCCTCAACCTCAAGCCTGGCTAGAAGAGCATAACATCGGGGCTGGGCCTCACCACCCTAGACTACATCTCTGGGATGGCCTGCAGCTAGCTGGCCTCCACCTGTAGCGGCCTGAGCTCCACCTCTAAAACCTCTACATCCACTCTAGCACCTCTACCCCCACCTCTAGTTGGCTGAGAGGGTTGTGGAACATCTAGTACCTGAACCATAGCACGGGAATCCTGCTGCTACGACTGAGTATCCACCAGCCTCAGACAAGCCCTCCGGATATGAACATACTGTTAGAATATACGCTTAACGCTAGAGGGGGGGGGGGGTGAATAGCGTTATAATAAAAAACAGCGTAAACTTGCGGAATTTAAAAATTGCAGGAATGAAATAAGTGCGATAAGTAAATAATGAGGAACGAACGCACCGATGTTATCCTGGTTCACCACAACCCGTGGCTAGTCCAGTCCCCGAGAGACTCTCTCGAGATTTCCACTAACTTTGATAAGCTTACGGGTGCTTAACAAACCGTAACAAACTGAGAACTTGAGTCACACAGGCCTCAACAACCTTTGCTCGAAGATACCACACTTCAAGACTTCAACCAAAGGAATCACAACGTTCCTTCTTACAATACAAGGGATTAACACTTCCCTTCAAGTGTATAAAAACACTTTGCACTCAAAACAAGACTCTCCTCCAGAGTAGATATGAGTAAAATAAATACGCTCAAGAACGCAACAACTTTCGTCAAGAATTTGGCTATCAAAAACTTATGTAATGAATAGAAAATGATGAATAAGAGAGTATGCAAGCTTTAGCAATAATATGATCAGTTGTTGTACTTAAAAGACTGATTTTAAGATGTATTTATAGTGTTGAAAACATGCACAACCGTTGCCTAATTGCTAATTAAGATTTGCTGATTTTGTGCTAAGACAATCGATTGTTTAAGTTGCATAATCGATTGTTTTCCAATCGTCCAAAAATCATTCCCAGATTTTACACATAATAATCGATTATCTAAATCGTATAATCGATTATCTGGCAACGTTCAAAAAATCTTTTTCAGATTTTACTTAAAACAATCGATTATCAAAATCATATAATCGATTACTTGGCAACGTTCAAAAAATCATATTCAGATTTTACTTAGGATAATCGATTATCAGAATCATTCAATCGATTACCAGACAGAGTTTGAAAATATTTGGCAACGGTCATTTACATAATCGATTATGCTATATGTATAATCGATTATATTACAGTCTTGAAAAATCGAATAGACACTGCCTCAACACAATCGATTGTCATAAGGTGCACAATCGATTATTTTGTAGCTTTGAAAAATCTGATGGACACTGCCTCAACACAATCGATTATCATAAGGTACACAATCGATTGTCTTGCAGCTTTGAAAAATCTGATGGACACTGCCTCAACACAATCGATTATCATAAGGTACACAATCGATTGTCTTGCAGCTGCCTTAACATAATCGATTATCATAAGTACATAATCGATTATCTTATTCCAGATTTTAGAGGCATGTTTAAAAATCATTTTGGTTAAAATAAGTATGCATGATTTAAAATCATTTTGCATTAAATTAAATATGCATGATTTGATAAAAATGATTTTACGAGAGAAGCCAAGTCTTGAGTCAATTGTCGGATCAAGATCACAATTAAAGAACGACTCATGTATAACTTTATTTCTTTGCTTAATCTTGATCTTTGTTTGTCTTGTGCTTGAATCTCGTTATGTATCAATTGCGCGCTTGTGCTTGGACCTCGTCATATGTCAATTGCGCATCGTTTGTCATTTATCAAAACCTACAAATATGAACACACGTTTAGTTCAGTGCCTTGTGAGAACGTGTTTCAACAATTTCCCCATTTTTGATAATGGCAAACCTTAATCGGGATATGCATATTAGATAATTCATAATGACGATCCAAGACAAGTAAATAGATATGCAATAAGACAAGTAAATAGATATGCAATAAATTCCCCCTCAACATATGAATTCCCCCTCAATTTATGCCAATAAATATTAAGTGCATAGCCCTTATTCTTCCCCCTTTTGACATTAGCAAAAAAGAATAAGCAAATAACTTGTTTATTGATTAACTAGAATTGCAATTTCAGAAAAGGAATAATAAAACAAATAATGTCAACATAATCGATTAGTGATACTTGATAATCGATTATATATTAAAGAGACTTTTTGAAGCTTAGATTGATTGTGAAGTGAGGAAGATGATCCTATTTATAGAGTGGAAAATAAGAGAGCATTTTCTGGGAAAAGCTGCAATTTTAGAGATTTCAAAGAGTCAGAAACGGAAAAAAGAAAGAAAATTTGCACTGACCGTTACACAATCGATTATGGAATCGAAATAATCGATTATTATGGAGTTTTTGACTTGTACTCGGAAATGACAAAAAAAATCGATTGCAGGAGCCAAACGGTAACAAAGATTTGAATTTACTGACAGAGGATAATCGATTGTTGAATTATGGTAATCGATTATTCTGACATAGTGTGCATAGTGATTTTCTGACTTGGGAAATAATCGATTATACCTTTGAGATAATCGATTATATTAGGAAGGGCAGTACTGAATAGCCGAGATGGTAATCGGTTATACAGTTAAAAAAATCGATTATTGTCACAATTAACATCAAAAACCTGCAAAGAAAAAATGGTTAAACAATATGTTGTTTTTCCGGCATAATAAACGTAAAAACGTAAATAATCGATTAGTGATACTTGCTAATTGATTTTCCGGCACAGTAAGCATGATAATCGATTGTTGACTAAAAAATCGATTATTCTACACCATTGCCTTATAATTCCCCCTGCCTTTGGGGCGATACCTGCAAAAGAGAACTAGACGTCTCCGACGCTCAAGTTAGTAATTGTGGAAAAAGGTGAAATACATGACTTAGATCAAATTTGAGTCAATCATTCCGAGTTCACTACGAATTCGGAAAAGGACTCTTTCTCTAACGGCCTTGTGAGGATGTCGGCCAATTGAGAACGTGATCTCTTAAGAAGTGTGTCCTAAGGTGTTCTTATGAGTGTTTCGAGTACTTACCTGTTGTTCAATGTCGCCAATTACCTGTTCGAGAGGATGGTCTTTGATTGTCCTCCACGCGTTAGGCA
Organism: Nicotiana benthamiana; assembly: GCA_034376525.1. Lineage (NCBI taxonomy): Eukaryota > Viridiplantae > Streptophyta > Magnoliopsida > Solanales > Solanaceae > Nicotiana > Nicotiana benthamiana. The sequence goes on from CM067324.1 coordinate 59,595,424, forward strand.
GTTTCGTTTCTTTTTCCAGTTGTGGCGCTTCCTCCGATAATTGTTCCAAGATTTCATCTTGAATTTCCTTAGGAGTTTCCTCTTGTACTTTGTCTTGAGGACTTATTGAGTTTAAAATACCTGCAAGATCAAAACCAGAATCCTTTCTCGCCAAGCGAGCATTATTTTCGAAAAACATAATATGAGGGGATTCCTCCACAGTTTCGGTTCTATTGTTGAATACTCTATATGCTTTGCTACGTGAAGAGTAACCAATAAAAATTCCTTCATCGGATTTTGCATCAAATTTTCCCAAATTTTCTTTTCCATAGTTATGAATAAAACATTTACAACCGAATACTCTAAGATGGGAGATATTTGGTTTCCTTCCCTTGTAGAGTTCATAGGGGTTTTCATGAGTATTGGCCTTATGACTACTCTGTTTAAAACGTAGCATGCGGTACTCATGGCATCCGCCCAAAAATGTTTGGGAATCTTAGCCTCATCGAGCATGGTTCTAGCCATCTCTTCGAGACACCTATTTTTCCTTTCCACCACTCCATTTTGTTGTGGTGTACGTGGAGCAGAGAAGGTGTGCTCGATACCGAGTTCGTCACAAAAGTCCGCGAAGAGATTGTGATCGAACTCTCCCCCATGACCACTTCTTATTGAAGTGACGATTGTGTCCTTTTCATTTTGAACACGTTTAAGAAAGCATTTAAAATTATGAAAAGCCTCACTTTTGTGAGCAAGAAATTGTGTCCATGTAAATCTAGAATAATCATCAACAATAACAAAAGCATAACGATTTCTACCAAGACTTTCAATGCGAGATGGTCCAAAGAGATCCATGTGGAGAAGTTGCAAAGGTCTAGTAGTTGAAACAATATTTTTCGATTTAAAATATGCTTTTGTTTGCTTCCCTTTTTGACAAGAATCACAGATAGAGTCTTTTTCAAATTTCAAATTTGGAAGACCAATAACTAAATTTTGTGAAACTAATTTGTTTAAAAGATGCATGTTGATGTGAGCTACTCTACGATGCCATAACCATATATCATCTTCTTTGCTCATAAGACAATTCACATATTCAGATGAAGAATTTTCGAGATCAACCATATAGATGTTATCCATTCTAATACCACGAAGAATAATTTTAAAATCGCTATGGCGAAAAACTAAGCATTCATCTGAATCAAATAAAACAAGATTTCCCTTGTCACATAATTGGCTTATGCTCAAGAGATTATATTTTAGACCTTTAACTAGCAAAATATGCTTAATGGAAGAAGGTTCATCCTTACCGACCGATCCAATGCCGATAATTTTTCCCTTGTTGTTATCTCCAAAAATAACGCTTCCTCCTTCCTTGTGTTCTAGTTGAAGGAACTTGGATTCGTCTCCGGTCATGTGTTTGGAGCATCCACTATCAAGGTACCAAAGTACACTTGATCCCTTCAAACATACCTACAAGACAATTTAATGAGTCTTTGGTACCCAAGCTGCTTTGGGTCCTTGAGAGTTAGGTGTAACATGCTGTTGTGCTTGACATGCAGTTAAGTGTCTATGTCTAGTGAAACAAGCAGGAGCAATATGTCCAATTCGATTGCAATAATGACAAATGACATTAGGATTATGCATTCGTCTAGGTTGATAGTAGTTGGATGGACGAAATTTGTTTACTCTATTTTCGACAATATGACTATTGCGCATTTCATGAAAATAATTTCTCCTACTATTTGTTCTAGGATATGCTGCATTTCTAGAATAGTTATTTCTAGGTTGAAAGCCATTTTTAGGTGTCCTGAAAAGTTCAAAGTTTCTTCTAGTGTTTGGTCTAGCATGCATGTTGATTCTAGGATTGTTATCTCTAGGATGAACATTTGTTTTATTTATCCTAGGTTGAGCCTTAGGTTGTTGGGGTTTGGCTTCAACTTTTTCTTTAGGCTCGTTTTTAAAACCTATCCCATGTTTGGTCGATTTCAAATTAACAAGAACTTTATTCAAATTTTTATGAGAAGAATTGAACTTATCTAGGGTACCCTTAAGTCTTTCTACCTCAATTTTTAGATGCATGCAAGAAATACAATTTTTACTAGAGCTCTGTGGTTTGTCAGCGCTTCTCTTGCCGAAAAATTTGTTTTCTTCTTTCAACTTCTCATTTTCCAAAATCAATTTTTCCAAATCTTTTTCTTTCAAAGAGAGTTGTCTTTCAAAATCTTTTTCTTTCAAAGAAGCATTTTCCTTAGTGTTTTTAACAGTTTTGGAAGCTTTAATGAATTCACTATACAACTCATCAAAGGCATTTTGCATTTCCTCAAGAGAATAGAAGTTTTTGGATGAAATTTGACATACCTTTTCTTGATTGTCTTCGTGTGCCATAAGACAAAGATTTGCGGTTTCGTCTTCTTCTTCCTCACTTGACTCGTCTCCGGAGTCGCCTCCCCAAGATATGTATGCTCGTTGTTTCTTGAAGGGTTTCTTCTCCTTTTTGACATTTGGGCAATTTGATTTAATGTGCCCGATTTCTCCGCATCCATAGCACTTTACTTGATCTCCTTGTTGTTTGCCTTTTCGTTCATACTCTTTTCGCATGAACTTTTGAAATCTCTTAATAACGAGTCCGAACTCGTTATCTCCGTCCTCATCATTTTGAGGTTGACTTGTGCTTGCCTTGAGGGTGATTCTTTGTTTCCTTTGATCATTAACAAGAGGGTTAAGTATAGTAGATTCATAAGTTTTAAGATTACCTCTTAATCCATCGATGGTGACATTTGAAATGCCAATAGACTCTTGAATCGCGTCGGCCTTGGAGCGCCATTCCGGAGTGAGACTTCGGAGAATTTTTCGGACAAGTTCCTTATCCGTGAAGGTCTTCTTAAGAGCATGTAAGTCATTAACGATTTTTGAAAATCGTTCGACATGTCATCTACCCTTTCGCCTTCCTTCATGTGAAACAGTTCATATGCATGGGTTAGAAAATCAACATTAGCCTCTCTTACCTGGTCCGTACCTACGTACGTGGTTTCCAGCTTATCCCACATTTGCTTCGCCGTTGTGCAACATGATATTTTTCTGTAATCAGCAGCGTTTATAGCACAGTACAATAAGTTGATGGCTTTAGCGTTGTTCTGCCCTTTTCGGATATCATTCGCATCGTATTCATCTTCGGATTTTGGAACCCATTCATTTTCAACCTTTTTGGTTGGAATTTGTTCTCTCTTCATTATAACCTTCCACATACGAAAATTATTTGATTGAATGAATATTCTCATCCTCTCCTTCTAGTACGTATAGTTTGTGCCATCGAATAGTGGTGGTCGGGTGGAGCATTGTCCTTCACCTATTCCTGCAAAAGAATCACGAGCAGAAGCCATGGATTGTTTCTCTCAAACGATTAAGCTTTTCAGAGAGTTGGGCTCTGATACCAATTGTTAGAATATACGCTTAACGCTAGAGGGGGGTGAATAGCGTTATAATAAAAAACAGCGTAAACTTGCGGAATTTAAAAATTGCAGGAATGAAATAAGTGCGATAAGTAAATAATGAGGAACGAATGCACCGATGTTATCCTGGTTCACCACAACCCGTGGCTAGTTCAGTCCCCGAGAGACTCTCTCGAGATTTCCACTAACTTCGCTAAGCTTACGGGTGCTTAACAAACCGTTACAAACTGAGAATTTGAATCACACAAGCCTCAACAACCTTTGCTCGAAGATACCACACTTCAAGACTTCAACCAAAGGAATCACAACGTTCCTTCTTACAATACAAGGGATTAACACTTCCCTTCAACTGTATAAAAACACTTTGCACTCAAAACAAGACTCTCCTCAAGAGTAGATATGAGTAAAATAAATACGCTCAAGAACGCAACAACTTTCGTCAAGAATTTGGCTCTCAAAAACTTATGTAATGAATAGAAAATGATGAATAAGAGAGTATGCAAGCTTTAGCAATGATCAGTTGTTGTACTTAAAAGACTGATTTTAAGATGTATTTATAGTGTTGAAAACATGCACAACCGTTGCCTAATTGCCAATTAAGAATTGCTGATGTTGTGCTAAAACAATCGATTGTCTAAGTTGCATAATCGATTGTTTTCCAATCGTCCAAAAATCATTCCCAGATTTTACGCATAATAATCGATTATCTAAATCGTATAATCGATTATCTGGCAACGTTCAGAAAAACTTTTTCAGATTTTACTTAAAACAATCGATTATCAAAATCATATAATCGATTACTTGGCAACGTTCAAAAAATCATATTTAGATTTTACTTAGGATAATCGATTATCAGAATCATACAATCGATTAACAGACAGAGTTTGAAAATATTTTGGCAACGGTCATTTACATAATCGATTATGCTATATGTATAATCGATTATATTATAGTCTTGAAAAATCGAATAGACACTGCCTCAACACAATCGATTGTCATAAGGTGTACAATCGATTATTTTGTAGCTTTGAAAAATCTGATGGACACTGCCTCAACACATTCGATTATCATAAGGTACACAATCGATTGTCTTGCAGCTTTGAAAAATCTGATGGACACTGCCTCAACACAATCGATTATCATAAGGTACACAATCTATTGTCTTGCAGCTGCCTTAACATAATCGATTATCATAAGTACATAATCGATTATCTTTGTCCAGATTTTAGAGGCATGTTTAAAAATCATTTTGGTTAAAATAAATATGCATGATTTAAAATCATTTTGCTTTAAATTAAATATGCATGATTTGATAAAAATGAATTTACGAGAGAAGCCAAGTCTTGAGTCAATTGTCGGATCAAGATCACAATTAAAGAACGACTCATGTATAACTTTATTTCTTTGCTTAATCTTGATCTTTGTTTGTCTTGTGCTTGAATCTCGTTATGTATCAATTGCGCGCTTGTGCTTGGACCTCGTCATATGTCAATTGCGCATCGTTTGTCATTTATCAAAACCTACAAATATGAACACACGTTTAGTTCAGTGCCTTGTGAGAACGTGTTTCAACACATACTCTCCACGCTAATAGCATCCACCTGAGTGCTACGACTGAGAAAATTAAGACTGATCCTAGCGACCTGAATGACCACCCAAAAATCTTTGGAGCAGCGGTGCACTGATAGGAGTTGGTGGTGCACTATAGGGCTGCTGGTTAGAATGTTGCATATGGGAACCATGGCCACCTGAAGCACCGTGAAAAACTTGAAGTACTAAAAGGGCCTAGGAGGATGGCCTCTACCATACGAATCTCTACCTCCAGACAAGTCACCACTGAATCTACCTAAATGATGGGCCCTCTTGTCCGACCCGTGACTACCTCCCTGTGACAGAACCATCTCCACTCTCCTGGCCACATCGGCCGCCTCCTAGAAAGTAATCTCATTCCCTGCCTCCCTAGCCGTCTGAAGTCGAATCGGCTGAATAAGCCTCTCAATGAACCTCCTCACCTCCTCTCTTTTGGTGGGAAGAATGAAAAAGCATGACGATCCAAGTCGATGAATCTGGTCTCATATTGAGTAATAGTCATAGAACCTTGCTGGATATGCTCAAACTGCCTTCGTTATGCCTCTATCTGAGTGATAGGGAGAAACTTCTCCAGAAATAGCTGAGTGAACTGCTCCCAAGTAAAAGCTGGTGATCTGGCTAGCCTGGCCAAGCAATAATCTCTCCACCAAGTCTTGACGGATCCAGATAAGCGGAAATTAGCAAAGTTGACCCTATTGGTCTCCACTATCCTCATGTTTTTGAGAACCTCATGATAGTTGTCTAGATAATCCTAGGGATCCTCAAAAGATGCACCATTGAAAGTAGTAGTGAAGAGCTTGGTAATACTGTCCAATCTCTACAAAGCATCGGCAGACACGGCCACTCCATCACTGGTCTGAGCTACTACACCCATTTGAACCACTCCAACTGGCTGAGCTGCTGGAGTCTGAAAGCCATCTGCTCCGGAGTGCGAGTAGCAATAGTCTTGGCTCCTCCTCCATCATGAGAGACGGCTGGTGCTGAAGGAAGAAAGCCTGCCCGGATGACACTTTCCATAAGGCCCACTAGACAGAGCAGAACATCCTAGAGTATTGGCATAGCAATAAACCCCTCTAGGACCTGAGCTAGGCCCACCAGAACTACTTGGGCCGAAACCTCATCATCATAGTGAACCTGAGGCGCCATCGCTGCTGCTGCTGCTCTGAGCTGAGATCTGCCCCTACCTCAGCCTCTACCATAGCCTCGACCTCGCCCTCTGCCCCTCATGGGTGCTGCTGATGGGGGCTCAGGCAGCTGCTCGGTGGAAGAAGAAGCGCATGTTCTCTCCATTTGCGAAAGAACAAAGTAGAAATTTAATTAGCATTGAGAAACCAAACCGCACTACAAAAAAGAATAAATGTGGAGGTATTCCTAAATCTGTAGCCTCTAAGGATAAATACATACGTCTCCGTAGCGATCCCTTAGACTCTACTAAACTTGTCCGTGAATTGTGAGACCTATGTAACCTAGAGCTCTGATACCAACTTGTCGCAATCCGGATTTTCTACCCTCGGGAGTCATGATAGAGCCTACTCATAGAAGCTAGGTAAGCCGCGAAATATAGAATCACTAACTCTTCTATTTTAACCATTTTAACAACTTATACTAACATGGAATCAACACTGAATATTAACGATGAACAGAACAGGAGGAAGACTTAAATGAATAAAAATAACCCAAGCCAATACTACAATTCCAATATACTTCTCTACCCGGAATCTGGTGTCATAATATCAGAGACTGTCTATGAGTGCTACATACAAGTGTTTGAAAAAGAAAATACAGTCTGTCTTGGAAATAAGTGAAAACAGAACACATAATAAGATAGAAGAGAACGTTGGGCCTGCAGACGTCTGCAGGACTACCTCAGGATCTCTATCTGGACTGAAGGTAGCCTCCCCATGTGCTACTGTCCAAAAGCTGCTCCGGGTTCTGCATATAATGTAGAGTGTAGTATCAACACAACCGACCCCATGTGCTGGTAAGTGCCTGGCCTAACCCCGGCGAAGTAGTGACGAGGCTAGGACCAGACTCCAGATAAACCTGTGCTGTTATACAATATACCGCGGAAAACCAACAAGAGTAAACAAATAAAGATGGGAGGGGGTACATGCTGCATGGAAATATCAAATCCAGTAGTAATTTAAGATAAATATAAGAGAAAAATTCCAAATCTACAACAAACAATGATAACAGTGTTGTGGCGCGCAACTCGATCCCTATCATTCAAAAATGTTGCGATGACCTCCGATCCAACTGTATTATTATTGTGGCGTGCAACCCGTTCTGAATATAACATTGTTGTGGCATGCAACCCGATCCAAATATAACCTTGTTGCGGCGTGCAACTCGATCCAAATATAACATTGTTGTAGCGTGCAACTCGATTCAAATATAACCTTGTTGCAGGACGCAACCCGATCCAAATTTACAGTCAATAACAATCATAACAAGAGTCTCGAGAAGGGATCAATAAAAAGAACTACACTATCCCAGTAAAGGAATCAACAATATAAGTAAATATGTCCCCGCAAAGGGGAAACAACTATAACTGATCTTACTCCGACATCTAAGTACCTCAGCTAATACCAATTCTCAATCTTAAGTAATCTCCACAAGAACAATCTAAATCCTTTATTAATACCAACAACCATCAATTTAAGCATCCGTAGTATTATTTAAGAACACAATATTCACAACTTAAGACTCACGGTCATGCTCCACGCCAACATATAGATACTCTTCACCATGCCCATATATCATACTCAACAAGAAGCAAATAGAAAATAGGACACAACTCCCAATCCCTCAAGCTAAGGTTAGACCAAACACTTACCTCGAACTTCCACGACCAACTCAAGCCTCAAACACCACTTTCCCTTTCAATTTGGATCTAAATCAATCGTATCTTGACATAATCTACTTAATAACATCAATAAATGTCAAACAATCCAATTCCAATTCTTAATATAACTTTTCGATCATTCTTTCAAAAAATCCAAAATGCAACCTTAGGCCCGCTTGGTCAAAACACGAGGTTCAGACCAAAACCTGATCACCTATTCACCCACAAGCCCAAATATATAATTTGTTCTGAAATTTGACTCCGAAATGAGGTCAAATTCTCAAATAATCAAAAAGACCTAACTCTACCCAAATTCTTAATTTTCTACCCTTAATATCATGCTTTAGGCCTAGAAATCTAGTGGGTGTTGATAAAAATGGAAGAAAGCGAACTTAGGATACATACTTATGAAGCTATGGTAAAGTTCCTCTTCAAAAACCTAAGAGGTGTGGAGAAGATGAAGTTTATGAAAAATGGTGGAATTCCCATAATGTATTATGTATTTGGACTTAAAATATAATTGGGCAAATTTGGTCTACGCGGTCACGATAATCTTATCGCGTTCGGCGATGCATTAAGTCTGTTCGACCTACGCGTTCATGAAGCATTAGCCCGTCGAGCCTTCGCGTTCGCGGCCAGGTGGTCGTGTTAGCATAGAGTAAATACCCCTCCCCCTGCCCAGACTCATAAGCCTTTGCGTTCGCGATACCAGGCCCGCGTTCGCAAAGAGAAGACCCCTAAAGCTTCACGTTCCGACCTTGGTCTCGAGTTTATGTAGAAGGAAAACTGGCACATGGGATATTTGCCTTACTTGTTCGCGAGTGGACCCATGCGAACTCGAAGAACAATATCCCTGGGCACTGAACAATAAAACACCTGCAACTTTTTGTGAGTTTAAAACTTTTTGAAACACATTCGAAATACACCCGATCCCTCGGGGCTCCAAACCAAACGTATGTACTAACTCAAACATCATGTAAACTTATCGTGCAATCAAATCACCAAAACAACCTCTTAAACAACGAATTAAACCTCAAAATCAATGAAATTTCTCAAAACTTCTTTATACATCAAATTTTGCATTTAGGGTCTTAATCACGTCAAATGAATTCCATTTTTACCAAACTTTACCTACAATACATATAAACCATATCGAAATTGTACCAGGCTCCGAAACCATAATACAGGCTCGATACCATAGATTTCACATAGGATTTCACTTTCAAAAACCTTAATAATTTTCAGAAAATAATTTCTTTTAAAAAATTTATTTCTTGGACTCGGGACCTCGGAATCCGATTTCGGGCATATGTCCAAGTCCCATATTTCTTCAAGGATCCTCAGGGACCGTCAAATCATGGGCCCGGGTCCATTTACCCAAAATATTGATCGAAGTTAACTTAAAAATGCATTTTAAGTCAAAATTTCAATATGTTTCAAAAATTTTCACATATTAGCTTTCCGGCTACGTGCCTGGACTGCACATGCAAATCGAGGTAAAGTTAAAAAAAGTTTTTAAGACCTCGAAATGGAGAATTAAATTTAAAAACAAGTGATTACCTTTTGAGTCATCACAGAAAAACACATCTTTGGCAATAACAAACATTTCTGGCTCCTAGGTTTTGGCCGTAGGCTCTTTCCTATTTAAAACTATAGTGATCAATTCTATCCCCGTTACAATTAAATTCTTTACCTATTACATCGTAAGGTCTAACATATGTAGTATCATCATCAAACCTGCAGTTCCATTTGTGAGAATTAAAATAAAATTGTTCGATCAGGTAAAACACATATAGATACACTACCATACACAAACATGTCCTTCAGAGTATACCATCATGTGATAAATCACTTCCTGCACCCATATGCATCACTGTATACTCACAAATCACCAGAATTTGGATACACAAAATTGGAGATCCGGTAACTAAATAATCGAATACTAGCGTACTGAATAACAATACACATACTAACTGAAAGACTGTATAATTGGTAACTGAGGTAAACTGATAACCAGAAAACATGATATCTGCTTTCATACTTTTTGATAAGGTTATGCTGTAATCTGTACTACTATCCATGTATCCCGCTTTCAACATACTCACATGTCCCATTTACCAACATCTACTCCATAGTAATACCCCAATGGGTGATCATCTTCTCTAGAACCTTGGGTTTTTCTTGCACGTCTCTTGGTATTCGATAAGTCTGGAATTCGATAGGAAGAGAATGTTACCTATTTCTCTAAGCTTCATGGCATGCTCTAGAGTAGAAAGAAATGAGAAAATCCTAAATGTCTTGGTAGTTAACCATTTATATGAGTGGCCGAAACACACATATAAAGGAAACTCCACTGGACACGGCTTCATAGACTCCCTAGGACACTTGAAACTAATCCTTTGATACCAAGCTTTGTCACGCCCGGAACTTGGTCTTGGACGTAACAAGACACTCGGTTCCTGACTATATGTGGCCAAGCGAACCAACTGGCTGGCTGAATCAACATGTGATATCATAACACACTAAATGTAGAAGATAAATTAACACATAAGTGATATATATACTAAAAGTCTAAATGATAAAATCAAAGTATGAAAACACTAATACAAGTCCGAAACATATCTGTAACCAATATTGCTTAACATGAAAAGCTTGTGACTCTATCGAACTATTACTCTAGTATGTGAAGCCTCTGCTATGGCCTCAGGCCCAAATACAGGTGTTCAACATTCAGGGATTTAAAATCAAAAAATGTGAATCATACTGCACTACATGATACTGAAATAGTAAATCACACTAAGTTACACGATACTGGAATACTGAATCATACTAAGTTATATATACTGGAATACTTAATAAGACTAGACTAAGACATGTATTGTTGAACTAATTATGAACACTGAAACTTCAATTGTTTATGACATACTAAGTAATCTGTGCTGAGACTCGGGGGCATCAAACCCAAATCTATATTGAATACGCACTGAGCTCACAATGTTTAGAATGAATGTCATGAATGAGTTATAACGCTAGAGAATAAATGTTCTGCAACTATTCAAGGAACTAAGCTTAACTATATTTTAGAGGCAATTAATAACGTTGTAAAAGAAACGTACTCTTCCCGCTCGAACTTCATACGTTCAAATTATCAAACTAGTATTTATTTGACATATTCATCTAATCCGAATGCACATGGGGTTACATGAGCAATTTGACTAATTAAACAAGGATCATCAAAGCCTTCATTCTTAATTATTGTCTCCTATCGCGATGAGGCCATCACTATGAACTTGTCTCAATTCTTGTTTTCCGAGGATTACAATAATAAAATTACCCATTATGAAAGACAATTATGATGTAAGTTTGAAAGTTTCCTCAACTACAAATAATATTAAAACTAGAACTATCCCACCTAACAAAAGGTGGGCAAGAAATATTAACCTAAGAAATCAATCAGCTTGCCATACGTGGGACATTTCGTTTACCCTTAACAATTGATTTTCTTTTCTATATAGCATTTGTTGGTTCACGCCTGACAGTTGAAGCGGACAACTGAAAATCACAAAAATGTAATTTAAGGCTGATTATTTTCAATCACTTTTCCCATGTTTGCTTTTGCAAATACTTTTGCTAGGCATTTCTTCTAGTGCAAAGAGGACCCTAATGTTTTCGTGGCATCTGATAGGATGCTGCAGATGTGATTGCGATTAGATCATTTCACACATTTAAAAACATCTTAATCTTTTGCACAAAATTAAACGATCAGTGACTGACCTATCTTCTGTAAAATAATAAAGAAAGGTGTCTCGCTTATACTGTCAAATTTATGCTTACCTCCAATGGTAACGAGTAGTTTAACTAAGTTAATATTTTCAAATACCGACATTGTCCACTTCTTTAAAATCAATGGAAAACTTCATTGCCTGCTAGGATCCCGTTTGGATTGGCTTATTTTATTTTAAGTGCGTTTAAGCTAAAATAATTTTTAAGTCATTTTATAATATTTAAATAAAATAAAAAAAATATTTTTAAGCACTTATTTTTAAGCTAAAATGATAAAAATAAGCTAAAAACCAAAAGCTAAATATCTTAATTTATGGCTTAAAAGCTATTTTAACTTAAAAGTTACTTAAAATAAGTCCATCCAAACGGGTTCTAGTTCTTTGTCAATGTCGGTTAAGAACGACTCTGAATATCTTAGTATTTTTTACTAATAAATGAGGAAAAATAGCTCGACAAACATTTTTGAGGGGGGTTAATTTGATATTACTTCAAATCTCTTTACCATTCTTTCTGTCGTACCATTGCTTAACACCTCGGACTACGAATTAACAGTAAAAGATAGTAGAAACGAAAGAAAACATCTATTAACTTTATTTCTGACATTTTATGATCTCATTTCGACCTAATAAATAACTTAGTCTTTCTAAACGATATTGAGTTTCTCAGAAATTTGAGAAATAAACCAATAATATATGTGAGAGTTCGTAAAAGCAGCACGAAGAGTGTTGCTTAGATTTGGATAAAGCTGAAATTTTACTTAAAAGACAAGTGCATGAATGACAATAAATATACTCGTCAATTAAAGGAGTGAGAGCACGAAACAAACTTGTTTTTAATACAGACGATCAGCGTGTCATATCGCATTTAATTACTGCGTTCAGTCGTCTTAAAGTTTACACCTTTTGCCATAAATTACTAGCAGGTGCAGTGCAATATGTTGTATATATTCTGCATGCATTGATATAAAATACTCAAGGCCCTTTTAATGTCTCAAATATAGAACTTGTAAATACTGGTTTTACCATTTGTATTTAAAAAAGACCAGAACTCTTATATTATTGGGTGAAATATTGAATTACGGGATTCGGAATAGATTAAACGGTAAAGGGTCAAAATTGTCCTTAACCTATCGACTTCGGAACAAAATTGTCCTCCGTTAACCTTTTGCAAAGAAAATACCCCCAAAATCTAACAGATGCTTGTATTTAATTTTTAATTATTTTTAATGCCACGTGTCATGTAACGATTGGCCATTAAATAAACTTGACCCAAAATCAATTCTCACTCAAGTTCCGACCCAACCCGACCCAAAAAAGGTTACGGAGGGCAATTTTGTTCCGGAGTCAATACGTTGAGGGCAGTTTTGACCTTTTTTCCGTTCTTTATATGTCCCAATTTTTAACCTTTTTTTGGGTCGGGTTGGTCGTGTTGGGTCGGAACTTGGGTGAGAATTGATTTTGGGTCAAGTTTATTTAATGGCCAATCGTTACGTGACACGTGACATTAAAAATAATTAAAAATTAAATACAAGCATCTGTTAGATTTTGGGGGCAGAAGTATGTCACAAATTTAACAGTGGGGGCATTTTCTTTGCAAAAGGTTAACGAAGGGCAATTTTATTCCGGAGTCGATGGATTGAAGACAGTTTTGACCCTTACCGTAGATTAAATATGAATTACTGGATTGGGAGTATTTCAATTGAAATATTGATTTTATGCACAAATCTTTGTTTATTCACATATTTATTTTCCAACTCAGTTAGAAGGTTGATTTGTTAAGCTGATGAATCATAGTTTTAGGTTAACCCCAACTCTCCCGAAATGCGACACCACAGGGGCGGATGTAGCCTTTCGAGTGTCGGATTTATATAACTTATTAAAATTGTAATAATTATTATATATGAACCAATAATTTTAAAAATATAATGGATTCAATATTAAAAACATTAAATATTAAATTCATGAAAGTTAAATTCTGAATGTGCCTCTACTTACCAACAACATCTCTATTTTCCACTAGCTAGTTCCACCGAAAATACTTTAAAAGGAAAAAGAAAAATATTTTTCTTTAAGAAAAGAGAAGAACATATAGAATGAAAGATGTTGAGTTGATTACATGGAGAATTGAACAAGTATATGCACAGTACATGACAAGAGGGAAAGAGGAATAACAAAAACAATCCAAGAAAATATTAATTCCCTTTTCTTGTAGAAGAAACAGCACAGGTTCTACTTCTTTGAAACACATGAGTATTCACTTTAACATCCTCACCAAAATCACACGGCTTATCTTCATCAATTCTTCCAATAGCAACAGAACGACTCCTAGGCACCACATTAATATTCGTGACTCCATTTTTAGCAAGTGATTTTTGCCTCAGAATCTCCCCTTCCACCTTATTTACAAGACTCCTTTTCGAAGCAATTCGAATCAGCTCCCTAAAATCTTCATCCTTACTTGACAAAGACGAATTGGCACTGAAACTTCTGGGCAAAGAAGAGATTTGTGCAACAGTAGGACAACCCATAACAGTTCCATAGCCAATTGTACCAGAACAATCCATCAGGCTATGGACATAAAAATCCCTGGCTTTAATTAAAACTCTCATAGGTGCTTTTATGCACTTCTTCATTCTGCTTTCTTTGCTCATTTTCACTTTCTACAAGTCGGTATGATCAAGAAGACGACTATTAGATATATATAAATATGCAAGAATTATAAAGACGGATAGGAAGAAAATAAATAGGTGGGGGAGCTACTAATTAAGATAAACAGCGCAACTTTGGACAGTGGGAAAAGCAACTTAAGCTTGTAATGATTGAAGGCACTATATTGGTGGAGGTATTTATAATTTAATTGTTGGGACATATTGGCATGAAATGTATATCTGGAGTTGGCCTTCAACAGAAATATAAAAAGGGGCTCGAAAAGGATTGGGCTGATATAATAATTCATATAAAGAAGAAGGATTTTTTGATGGGGGTATCCCCTCCAAGTTGCTAGTGGAATAATAAAGGATTTAAATACGTTGAAAGATTAGTTGTAATAATTATTTAAATAATTTGATTGTGTGAAAATTCATTATCACTATCTGCGGATAAAAGTTTAACTTGAAAATAAAAGGGGTATTGTGGGACGTGATGACCAAAGACTTCATTTATGTCTCAACATAAAGGAAGACTAAAACTGTGGCCGAAGGTGGGTGGACCATGTCCAAATACAACTTAATGTAATTTAAATTTAAATAAATGAAACACGCAGTAATCGAGATGACAAATATGATCCCTTTTAAGTATATTTTTTTGTTAAACAGTAAGCAGAAGTTGAATTTTTGTATTGCTAATATGTTAATGACGACAGAGAAAGGAACATAATTCAGAAGACAAAAAGGAAAATTCAAAATAACTTTCTTTCCTAGCCAATGTGAGAATAATGTGTACTCATTTTTTCTTTAACTTAAACTCTTCTTCTTTTAGCTGACAAAAGATAAAAAGAAGATATTAATAGCCATATCTTGAGTCAGCCATCGTTCAAATTTTAGTAAGGACAATTTTGTTTTCTCATGATGTATGCCAATATGCTATTAATAGCTTTAGGACAAATTCATGTAAGTTGTAGGACGGCAAATATCGATATCCATATGGCAAATACAGCACGATATGTGATGTCGCACTAACTAGTACGAATTAATCCATACACAAAATGTGTATTTTGGTTCAGTACTGATGGAAGATCTATGCAATTGACATTTGTTGAAAACATAAACGTGCTATTCCACCTTTGTTTTCATCCTTAATTGAATATATATCGAGATGGGGCAGCCGGATAAATATTACTGGGTATGCTATTTGGATGTGATTATGAAAGCAACTAATGCTTTAATGTGTTAAAAATTAAATAGCGTTTTACTACAACTTGTAATTACCAAGTATATATTGTAATCTAGCTTAGATTGGAAAAAAATGTTATTATTTGTGTCATTGAAAGTATATAATCTTATTTTTACCTCTTTCATGGTTCTAAAATGTTTTCTTAAGAGGTTTCATGTAACAACTGGATATTACACCTAAACCAACTAACTATATTAACTCAATAAACGGAACTACAATAACCAAATAGCAATACAATAGTAGAAAATAACACTAAAGGAACTAGAGAGTAGATGAGTAGAAAAATTGCAACCTAAAGCTAATAAGAAAGAGGATGAAAAACAGGTTCAGCAGAGGAGAGGAGAAGAACAGATTGAGCCGAGGCACCAACATAATTTACATACTCCCTTCGTTCTACCCGCTAGTCCTTTTTAAATAGTTGCTAATTGGGCCTGGATCCCAACTCAATCTTTGTGAAGGTCTTTTGGTCCTATTTCTCGGCCCAATAATTGCTTGTTTGTAGGTATCCACATTGGGCTGAGGTTAGTTCATAATAATATCCCCGTCCTCAATAAGAACCTTGTCCTCAAGGTTCGACTCGAGTATAGTGTTAGTAATGTGCCTCCCGACAAGTACAACCAAGCCCAACTGTGCTATGGTGAGTAGTATGTGCAACAGTTCCATGATAGTTATTGCCTTGCAAAACACACATCCTTGTGAGAAAGAGCAACAACATATCATCTCGAGAAACTCCGTGAAATGCTCGAGTGTAGTAGCAACTTCACAAAGTAGAAAACTAATGCCTCCATGAAATTACAAATTTGCTCGACAAAGACCATAAAGCTCCAACGAGAAGTTGTTCCACATTGTTTTGGTCCTTTTTCTTAGTCCATAACTTGGAGCAATGTGCAAGCTGGAAAAGCAACTTTTTCAATGAACCTTCAACTGCAGTTTTATCCGTAACCCTTGAGCATATGCTGTCACAAACTCTTAGAACTCTGCAAATTATAAAAAGTACAACCCAGTATAATATCACTTAGTGGGGCCTGGGGAGGGTAGTATGTACGCAGACCTTACCCCTACCTTGGGGTAGAGAGGCTGTTTCCAAATAGACCCCCGACATCCTTCCCTCCAAGAACTACCCACCTTTGCTCTTGGGGAGACTCGAACTCACAACCTCTCGGTTGGAAGTAGGGGTTGCTTACCATCAGAGCAAACCCCTCTTGTCCAAAAGACCCTTGCTCAAGTTTCTCACGCCCCGTAGAGACAAACCTCTTGAAACACCCTTGTAGATGTAATCGACCAAAGCAATAGGTCCTTTAGCATTTTTCAATAGAGTAAACCAGCTAAGAACAACAACAACAACAACAACAACAACAACAACTACCCAGTATATTCCCACCAGGTGGGGTCTGGGGAGAGCAATATGTAGACGAGCCTTACCCCTACCCGAAAGGGTAGAGAGGCTGTTTCCATTCGACCCTCGGCGCATAGGATAAAATGAAAACCAGCTAAGAAATGCTTTATAATTCATAGGTACATCAGATTCTAAGGCACTAAAGTATGAATCCATCACTTGTCCTACATTCGCTACCATACTTTTCTCGGCCATAGCTCGTGAAGCACACAAAGCATTAGATTTAATGATATATACTCTTTGATAGCAAGACTCATGAACTTGGTTGTAAATCACACATGCCTCTAAAAAAGTACTCGGACAAATATGAAGCAACCAAACAACAGGCTCCATTTTATCAGCATAATGGACGACAACTAAAGAAACCTTCCTTGAACTCTTTATCCGACCTAATAAATTGACACGTCCAAGAGAGAAAAACAGAACGTCCCTATAAGCACATATATCACATTGTCCTACTGGTGCATTGGATTGCTCCATAAGTTGAGTAGTAACACCCTAAAAAAGATACATTAATGAGTTCTCAGTAGGCCCCCCTAGTAACTTGTAAGATGCACAAGAAGTTTTAAAAGTACCATAACTTTCAATACCCATATCAACTCCACCTACACACCCATAATCATAAAAATTTGCAATTAAAACTCTACTTCTTTTAAAAACTCCTTCCAACATTTATACTGCATCTGATGCATGTTCTTTCGTAATAGACTCACAACCTAAATTATACTGCCCAGTGTCGAGCCAATTATCCAGAGAAATACAAAATGGAACAATCCATAGCATGGCATCAGACTCCAAATGGTAATATGTGCATGCCCCTAAATGACAACAGTCATAAGTCTGAAATCTATGGA
Organism: Nicotiana benthamiana; assembly: GCA_034376525.1. Classification (NCBI taxonomy): domain Eukaryota; kingdom Viridiplantae; phylum Streptophyta; class Magnoliopsida; order Solanales; family Solanaceae; genus Nicotiana; species Nicotiana benthamiana. The sequence continues at coordinate 59,613,207 of CM067324.1, forward strand.
AATCATCCAAAGGGTACCACCTTGCAGAGGAAGTACTTTACCAATACGAAACTTCTCATGTAGAAGTGCAAATCATACTTTTAGAGCGCCCTCCTCTGCTGATTTTTCATCTTCAAAAGTGGATTCCACTGTATTGGGTGCGGCATAATCAAGATAAGGACTAGGATCAAAGACAATATACTGCTTGGAGTAATCTTCAGCAAGTGCCCGGAGCATTCCTTGTATTTTCTTCTCCCACGCACACTTTCTTGATTTAGATAACCAGAATTCAGAAAGATTGTGCTCCTGCACCATGTCAATCCAATTATAATTGTGTACACTAAATCCAAGGGAAAGCGACACTCTATTTTGTTTACCCATAAGAACTACTTCAAGGGAATTACGCAAACATGGAATTGTGCGAAGACATAAGGCATCATCAAATGGATATTCAACTTCAGTAGTTCTCATACTTGCATTCAACGTCATCTTTTCTTGGATATCAAACATGGCCATGTCACAGGGAATAAATAATTTAGAATTAATTCGTAATAGAGGCTTCCATGTAATTGCAGCAACACCTTGTAGAGGTTCATCTCCAATAATAATAGTTTGATTAACCTATGGTGCCATTGTGAAAGTTAAAGATTGGTATAACTCACCTAGCTCAAGAGCCCTTCCACTCGAAAAGGACCTCAGCTGATCAAGTAAATAATGCTCCTCAATTTGAGCAGTAGCATCATCAAAAGAACATACCAAATTTGCTATAGACTCTCCCCATAGCTTGTATATTGCACAAGAATTGATAATACTATCACTGTTTTCAACACCCATTTCAACTCTACCTGAAGCAACCTTAAATTCCTATCCAGTGTCAAACCACTTGTCCACATAACTACAAATTGATAAGCCAGTATCGCTTGCATAAGTGCTATGCTCTGAATATATCTGATAGCCTTTTCTTTGTTTTGCAGTCAATAACAGGGAATCATGTTGTCCAGTAGCCAAAATCATAGTGAAGCCACAGTATATTTTGAGAAGCCCCAATAAATGGATATGCTATTCCAGCAGATCTCCCAATAACATTTGACACAACAGATCCTTGACTAGCAAATCCGATTCGATAACCCCTTTTATCCTCTAGAGGAGAATTTTCAAACTCCCGAGCTACATTGTTTCGCGTATTTCTCTCTTCCGCATGGTTAGATACCAATGATGGAGTTACATTCTAAGGAAGTAATGGGAACAAAGTCCAAAGAAATACTGATAGTATTGTAGAATATTGCAGCAGTCACATCAGTTTGCAAGGTAGCACAGGTAGGCTGGAGTAAGCTATCACTCTCACAAAAATTGTCATTGATCACCTTGTTAATGGTCGTGGTTGAATTTTTTTTATCAGCCATATGAACCAGAGTATCGAGAATGCTTGGGCTAGCTATTGTAATGGAAGAGTTGTCATCCACTAATTGTCCAGTTTCAAAAGTGGATACAGATCCAGATTTGTTCCTATGAGAGCTTCCATCAAACACATGGACCTCCGCTGATTTTGCAATGTTCAAAGTCGATGTTGTTGTATCACTAATGACTTAAAAATATGATTGCTCGGTATCAAACACCTTGGAACAACAACCATATGACATTTTATCGAACATCTGGGCTTCGATCTTAGTGGAACATTCCCTGGTTGCAACCAAGGGACTTTTCGGTGACTCGAGATGTGTCAGGTGAATCAATACTTTCGCAGTAAAATATTTCCAATCCGACAATTGCTTGTTCAGGAAAAACCATTGGTACCATTTCATAGCTTCTCCATCGAGATAGGATGTGGCAAGAAGTAACTTGTTATTTTCTAAATTTTCATAGAATTTAAAGTATCGTTCAGCTTGAGAAATCCATAATTAGGCTTGCTCGTTTAAACGTTACCCATCAACTCATGCTCGTTTAAACGTTACCCATCAACTCATGTAACAATGAACGAATTTTAGCAATCATGACCTTAATTGAATCTTTGTTAGTTCGTCATATTTGATCCTCCATTGAAGACTCTAGATGAAAGCACCAATGTAACAACGGGATATTACACCCAAACCAACTGATTATATTAACTCAATAAACAGAACTACAATAACCAAACATCAATACAATAGTAGAAAATAACATTAAAGGAAATAGAGAGTAGATGAGAAGAGAAATTGCAATCTAGAGCTAAGAAGAAAGGAAACGAGAAATAGTTCCGCAGAGGAGAGTAGAAGAACAGACTGAGCCGAGGCTTCATCATAATTCACATACCCCCTTTGTTCTACCCGTTGGTCCTTTCTAAATAGTTGCTAATTGGGCCTGGATTCCAACTCAATCTTTATGAAGATCTTTTGGTCCAATATTTATCGGCCCAATAACTGCTTGTTTGCAGGTATCCACATTGGGCTGAGGTTGGTTCATAACACTTCACGAATCCCTATGAATGGATTACAAAGTAAATTGGAGGAGTATCTATTTGTACTTTCCTAGAAAATAAATATGCACAAAATGATTGAGAGTGGCTTGGCCAACTCGAGGTATATTTTCTTACAAAAGAGGACCAAAGAAAAGGGCAAATGATCACATCCTATTTGCTGTTTACTTAAGGAATGATTATAATTTATCAAAGGAAAACCAATTGAGCCATCACAATATTTTTTGAGGGTTATTAAAATAGCTATGATAGACCTTAACTGCCAGTGCAAGGGCAAAATCTGCCATATCTGAAAGTTGAATAGTTTATTCTTTTCAAATTAATCGGGAACGTAAAGATATAAAAAGATTAACGAATTTATTAAATATGAGTCTCAACTTCTTTCCAATGAAAATTGAGTAAAAGTTTACTAATGATATTGTTTTTGTTTTTGTTTTTTTTTCTTTTTATATTTGTTTTTGTTTTTCCTCTCCTTCACCGAGCCGAAGGTCGATTGAAAACAATCTCTCTTCCCTTTCGGGTAGGGGTAAGGCTCGTCTACATATTACCCTTCCCAGACCCCACTTTGTGGAATATTACTGGGTAGTTATTATTGTTGTTTACTAATGATATTCTCCATCAATGAAGTTTGAGTTTTACTTACCCTCCACTTTGCCATTTCCGATGGGCTTGAAGTTAGAAAGATGACGTTACGATTAGCCTATTAAGAGATTATCTTTAGTTTATAATTAGTCTATTAAAAAATTATCTTTAATTTTGAGTTGACAATTAATATTGTTTATTTTTTCCTAGCGTTTGAATGTGTCTAATTTATCTTTCTTTAACAACTAATACATACTCATAAGATTCAAATAATATTTAATATAATTAACTAAAATTTTGATTTTAACGGTGTTAAAAAAAATATTTGTTTGATAAAATAAACTCTAAAAGCTAGCGCCGGACATTTGTGGAGACTGAAGATGTTGGTTATAAGATGATGAGCGATAGTTGTTGTGGTAAATGAAGAAGGTTGATGGAGGCGGTTGTGAAGTGGTGATTATAGAGTCAGAGAGAACAATGGTGATGGTTGTTGTATAACCTAAAAATTAGATCTAAGCTTTTTTTTTTTTCATAATTAAATTTATAGAAAAGAGGGTTAATCAAACTCAATGTTAATATTCAAATAGCATATCTAGTATTTTTACGAGGAATATTTGGTGTGTGCTGTATTAGATAAGAATATCTTAAAACAATAATGGTTTAAGAACATGAAAGATAACAATAAATGATAATAAATGGGACAAAGTTCATCTAGCAAGGGTGAGATTTTCCACTGAGCTTTCTGACAATGATGGATGATGATAAGTAATTGAATATTTCAATCTTTTTGAATCAGGAGAGAAGGATAAAAGGGAAGAAGTGTAAAGTTAGGCTTTATGTGTATTCAATAAAGAGAGAATTTCACAGAGAATGTCAATGATGTTCTTTTACAATAATGTTCGGTCCCCTTCCTAGAACTACATCTCTTCCTATTTATAAGGGCACATGTGCCACAAAATCCTAGGTATTACAATAGAAAAGAATATTCACTTTCTCTAGGGAATCTAAATTCTTAAACTAGCTGGTACTGCACGCCGAGGACGGATGCTCATCCTCGTCCTCATCTTCTATTAAGCCACATCGAACTCGACAAAATTTGGCTTCTTTACATGACCTCGACCTTTTGGGTCAGTTGATACGTCAGAACGTCGATACGTCACAACCTCTAAAGGCTTTATCTCCGTTGAACAGGTCAAATGCATAACATGAATTTTATCACCCAAGTAGTTAGTCGCTCCACTTGTTGAGGTCATCCTTGTGGACAGGCTTGATAAATGGATAACAACGATCCTGGTCGTTGTAAAAGGCGGATGACATGGAGGTTGTGAGTCACATATTTCGAACTCCTAATTTTTTCGGGTGGCCTCTGGAGAAAGCCTTACATGGATGGGATATGATGTCACGACGTCATTAGTCATGATGATGCATGTTCCCGATACGTTATGTCAGGACTTGATGTTCTAAATATCAATACCACACAAGAGCAAGGTTGATTTGCGTGGTACCCAGTTTTCGCTTATCTCAACTATAGAATGACATGGTTCTTCTAGGTGTTCCAACTACTGCCTTTTTGGAGAAATAAATATATAAATTAAAGAACACATAGATTTTTATGTGAAAAATACCTGTTCAAAAGGTAAAAAAAACCACGACCTACTACTCAGTAGGATTTCACGAACTTCCACTAAAACCACTGAGCCAAAACAGCATTTACAGAACTCTTTGTAAACCTAAGGATTAACTCTAATTCTGTTGTGGCACACAACTTCTACTGTTGTGACAACTTCAAGTTCACTCCAACTTGAACATTTTAAGCACCTAATACAATTTTTTCTTTGAAAGTTGAAAGTACAATGTAAAATTACCTACTATAATTGAACTAGAATAAAAGATAAAAACTTGGAACTAGTTCTTCTATCTCGTTCAAGTAGCTTCAGGATTGCACATTCGAATCACATATAAATTACTTGCAAAATCGCCTTGCTCTTTTGCTCTCAATCTAAGTTTAACTTCTGCTTGTATGTCATACCTGTAAAATAGAACAACATTGACATTTAATAGGTTAGTAATCAGAGTTTGCCTGAGATTTAATTGCTACTCTTCTATCGTACAAGAGTTCATGGTGATCTCAAACTCTAACACTATCTTCTTCCTAACTGTGTTCTCTTCATGTAAGGAGTCTTTCTCTCCTTATCCAATATGCAACCTTTTTTATCAGATCAGGAGATACTGCTTCTTGATCAGTTAGATTTGTCTCCTTCACGTACATTTCACATGTATAGGTTGATCATGACTATGCTTCACAATATAGGCTTGGTCCATGTCTGAGTTCTTTTGTTTTGGGCCAACAAATTCCCCTTTTTTGATGATGACAAACTCTATGCTTTTTACTTACCTGGATTATGTAAGAACTCAACTTAACCATCAATACAAAGTGTAGAAAATTACATATCATCAAGGACCATGTTAATTAGGTTATAAATATCACTTAATTCAGAATATGTAAAACACAATATTTCTTCCACCTTTTGGCATCATCCAAAAGTTGCATACAAAGTGTGATTCCAAGATTTTAATAAGTATTCATGGCCACTGGGCAACTGTAAGTGCAATTATGGTTTAATCATCAGTAATTAAGCGAACATATTTAAACTATCAAGGAAATATTAACACTGATTAAGAGCAAAAACACTAGATATCATTGATAGAAGATAAGTAGCTATCACAATCCACAACTAGAAAGAAAAAAACATTTAAAACAAAAGCAAAAAATGTAGAAACATCCCTAATCCGAGTCATTGAAGGTACTAGACAAGTTTAAAAGACAAAGGCTAAGCTTCCTAAGGCTTGGGGGAGCTGGAGGGTTGGTTTTGGGCTTGGAGAAGATTCAGCATATTGTGAAGAATTCCATCATTTTTCTACTTTTCTTTGGTAAGCGCAAATCTGAGGGCATCCCTCTTAGATTCCACCGCTGCCACACGAGCCTTGAGCCTTGCTATCTCAGCCTTCTTGGCTTCACATTCCTGAACAAGAGCCCTGACTTGGCTGTTGATGGGAGTCTTCCTGGATCAACTAGGTTCATTTGGGATGCCAAGGACTAAATAGCCACAAGCAATTAGAGTATTAATGCCAAAGTGGTCCTTGCTTAAGGCCATTTCCCATTTTTTCAGAGGCACATTGCACCTATCTAGAATCGTAGTCAGAATAAAGCCATAGGGGGTAGCATGAGCCTTGGAGCCATTGATGACCCTGTCCAGCAGCTTGAGATGAGAGCAGACCAATTAAGTTTTATTCCACTTTGAAGGCACTCCGTCAACACTAAGTCCATATAATCTGCAATATGCCTTCTCTCCTATCTATGAAGTAGGCACTTATTGAAAAAATCAAAGATGACTTTGTGATGTGGCCTCATTTCACTCTTCTGATAGACCTAGCCTCATTCACATCTTCAGTATCACAGAACCTACCGGTAATATCAAGGTTAGTAGGAAGGGAGTCCAGACAAGGCCAGCTTTGCCTTGTATAGTCATCAAACCCTTCAGAGGGTATATCACGGATCTCTCCCCGTTTCTCTACATAAAAAGACATTTGAACTCCTTTCACTAGGCTGGTAACCTTTCCCTCCTTAACCTCTGCATTAGCCATGAACTCAATGATCTCATTCCTGGCTAGCCTTCCATCCATCTGAAGGACCATGTCCTTTCAGTAGTCTACCATTCAAAATTTTTCTTTTGCCAAACATGGCAAGCTTGTTTTGTTCACCATTAGACTCATCTACAGAAATTATTACTTAGTTCCTTTTCACCGCAGACCTTGTCCTCTTGGCTAGTGAAAGTTAATGAACTTCAGACACAGAAGAAGATTTCTTGGAAGAAGTCTTTGGCTTTTTAGCCTTGGGGTTCTGAACCTCCATGGTTGTAACCTTTTCTTGATGTACCTGTTTCATCTCCTCAACTTCAGCAGCCTCTGAGGACTATGCAACCTTCCCTTTTTCTTTATCCATTCTCTTCTCCTTATTTTCAACTAGAGCCCTTTGTAGATCAGCTCACTCTGTTTTACCCTGCTTCTTGTGGTTCTTCCCTTTGCAAGGAAGTGTCAGTAGGTGTTGGGGAGGAACCCTTTATTTTCTTGGAAGATTTAGTAGCACTGGGGGCTTTTGGTGTGGTATGTCTTCTTTTATTTGGATCATAACTCACCCCAATCTTTTCCAAAAAGTCTGCTAGGTCTCTTCAACTAATGAACCAGGTTCATCTCTTTGAAAACTTAGGTTAACTAACCCTTCAGCAGCTTTATCAGAACCACTTCCCCCTGACTTATTGCCATTCTCATCTACATGTTCTTGTTCAACCCTACAGATAGCAGGCATAGACAAACCAACAATGGGTGAGTGATCAACTATTTTTTCCCTATTTTTCCTCTCTTCAACACATACACCCTCTCTCTACTTTTCTTTTGTAGATTTTTGTTTACCACCACTCCTACCTATTTCAGGTAATTCTACATCCCTGATTGGCCCAATCACAACAAAAGTAGTTTCTAAATTTTCAGACACAGAAGAAATAACCTTAGAACAAGAATCTTGAGCCTTCTTTGAGTCAGAAGACGCAGTTTCTTCCCCTTACTATCAGACTTATAAGACTCAGAATCAGAGTTAGACTTAGAGTTTTGAACCTGGTTTGCCTTTAATTTTTCATTCAACTTCTTTGAAAGAGCCCCAAAGGCTACTGTTTTTTAGCAAGCATTTTTACCCTTCTCAGACTTGGTTTGGGAGTTGTGCTGGTTGAAGGAGAGGGAGATGAATCAAAGGGAGTGGGTTGTGGAGGAGTTCCAAGGTTCTCTTGTGGGTTTGTCATTATCGCTGGTTTCTAGAGAGAATAGGTGAACTAGAAGTTTTGAGAAAAAATCAAGTGAAAGTGAAGAGGTATTTTTGACATTTGGGATTATGAAGATGGCAGGAGAAAATGATGGCATTTAAAAGGAAATACACATTTAATGGATAACGACAACTTGAGTGGTCAATTAGAGGTCTAATTAACCTGAAATTTCAGATTTGAATAAGCAGTTAAGCTTCCCTAGATTTTAGGAAAATTTTGTAGATGCTTTACCAGAACCACTTCCCCCTGACTTATTGCCACTCTCTTCTACATGTTCTTATTCAACCCTACAGATAGCAAGAATAGACAAAACAACAATGGGGTCCTCCTTATTTTGGTTAGATAATTGGACTGGATTAGGGGCCCTCTACTTTCTTGTACCTCAAGATTTTGGTATTGATGAAGATATTCAAAATGTGTATGAACTGGTGGATAATGGGGCCTGGGATGTGAATAAATTGATGCAGACATTACCTGAAGATCTGGCTTTGCACATTATTGAGAAGATTAGGCCCCCATCTGTGGAAAATGTAATCGATAATTCTTTTTGGATTTTAGAACCTAGGGGCCATTTTCTGTCAAGACAGAATATTTAAGAAGGAGAGATGACCCCAAAAGAGCATTAAAGATGATCTGGGTGAAAGGGCTCCCATTCAAGATCTCTTTTTTTATGTGGAAGGTTTGGAAGGCCAAAATTCCTCTAGATGATTTTATGAGAAGGTTCGGATATTCAATGCCATCGAAGTGTTGGTGTTGTGCAGATCTAAAGGAGGAATCTCTAGTGCATTTGTTTTCACATCAAAGGATGCTCAAACAGTATGGAATTATTTTTTGCCAAGAGCTGGCATTGATTTACAAGTTCTGACCTTTCACCAAGCTATTACAAAATGTTGGACTGCTGATTTTGTGCCTAGGCTGAAGCCAATTATCCAGGCTCTACCTTCGAGTATAGTTTGGGAGCTTTGGAAGAGAAGGAATAGTTTGAAATATGGTACAACTGTATCTGTTACTAAGGTTCTATATCAGGTATCAATAGTTATGCAATAATTGGTGCAGGTTCAAAAACCTGGACTGCAGGTGCCCCATAGATGGACTAGTCTATTGGTTATGATGGAGAATTACACCCCATGACTGAAACATGATGGAGTAGTGTGGGAACTACCAGAAGAGGGCTGGATAAATGTTAATATAGATGGGGCATCGAGGGGGAATCCTCGAAGAAGTAACATTAGTTATTGCTTAACGGATGCAACAGGAGATGTGATTTATGCAATGGGGAAGGAGATCACGAATGCAGGGGCGGATCTAAGTATAAAAATTGGGTGCTCGAGCACCCATTAACCTCGAACCCGAACACGTATAATTATATAAAAAACTTAAGAAAATGGATATAACAAAATAGCAAGCACCCAGATAACAAAAGGCTTGGTGGTTGCTTTGGTTATGATGGATGTTGAAGGGCTCTAAATGAGTATATGGTCGAGAGATCGAATCTCACTCACGCCCCTAGCTAGACTTTTTCCTCCATTTATCAAGCACTAACTTTCTTTTGCTCCAATTACAAAAGTTAAGCACCCACGAACTCAAAATCCTGGATCCGCCATTGACTAAAGGGTCTAACAACGAGGCAGAGGCAGTTGCAATTCTTGAGGCATTGAGGTTGTGTAGTTCTTTCAATTTTAATAAAATATGGCTGCAAACAGATTCTGTGATGATGATGAACATTACGGAAAAATCATGGAAACCTCCTTGGTGTATTGCGGATTTTGTGGAGGAGATTATGAAGATGCAGGAAGGGTGCAACATAATGGTATCACATATTTACAGAGAGGGAAATAAGCTGGCTGACCATTTAGCAAATTATTCTTTGGATCATTACATGATCGAATGTCAAGAGTATTGGGAGCTAGATTCACATGGAAGGATAGTCAATGAAGACAAGATGCAATGTCTATACATCAGAGTAAAAGTAGAAAGGAACTAGGAGAAGAAGTGGAGGGGGCTGAGGGTGAAGGAAGGACTTCAATCAATCACCATGCTCGAATCTGTATAGAATAGGGCATGGGAATTAATTTTTTCACTCGTTTATCTAAGGTTTATTTGTTAAGAAACTTCCAATTGGTGGTATTAGTACTTTGTACTCATTCCATTGGGAGGGAATTAACAGTAGACCATAAGATAGAAGCAAAGGATGCCCATACCTCATGCTGGGAAAGCTGTGGAAGGCAGTCTCTTCTGAAGAAGTTTGTACTGAAGCAGAGGAGTGGGAATTGTACTAATCACACGCCAATATTTCGAAAAGGGCAATGCATGTGTATATATTCAGATGGTACAAGGATTTCATTACCTCGAGCTGCACTATGCAAATACACAACTGCAATTTCTGGAATGCACCAGTTTTTAGTTTTATGCTTCTCGACTAATTTGGTCCAAACACAGATGGACCTATGCATACAGGGATCCCGGCAAATACTGAGGACATTCACATCAATTAGGAGGGAACAACTGTGCACATGCAGCATGATCGAATCCATTTGGAGGGGATATCGAAGAAGATGTTTCCACTAACATCATTTGTTTTGTTGCAGGTTGCACTACTGTGTCTATATCTCATTCATTGGGAAACCTGTTATTGGTGGTATTAGTACTTGGTACTTAACCCAATTCATGGGAACTATGGATGAGCACAAATATAGCAAGGTACACAGATTATATATGCAGAGTTTTTTGGTTGATAGATAAGGTCAGTTGTGATGCATTATGGTACATTAGCCATATACTGATGACTGATACGTACAACTAGGATGCAACATACATGGAGTACTCATTGCATCGAATGTTCAATTTTCATAAAATGCAGCTCAAAATCATAATATTAGAGCTGATTTGGGTAAAGCAATCCACATGCATTGTTTGGTTTCATTTTTTGATTCATCTTAAAGCACATAGGGCTGGTATTTCATCATCACATTGTATAGCAACATACCAACAGCATAGTCGAGGAAAGATTTCAGAGGAAAAGAGGCTAATGAGCAGCGGAATTGAGAACAAGACAACTGAGCATATTGGAGCAGGAATTGTAAAAGTTTGGAACCTGCATAGTATGATATTTTTGTACAACGAGCAAATCCGGATTAATTATTGGACAACATCTAGCTTGATACATCAACAGGGAGGAGCGAATCATTTTAGGATCGCGGGAGCAGATTTATTTATGTATAATAACATTAGTTCGAGATTAGTTAAATTTATTGATTTTAGTCATTATGTGATACCAATGTTGAATTCTTTTTTCAATATTGGTAATATGTGTTATGTAGAGTTTAAATTTTGTGCTTTTCAATTTGTTAGGCCTCCAAACAAAATAATGTATTTTTTAGTATTCTTCTATTATATATAAAAAACTATCCCTAGGCTATGCCTAGTGGATTGCTTAAAAAAATGCTGACGGAACTGGTTCAAAGGCAAACAAATAGAATTTTCTAAGGATTTGAATCATTGTCGGACTTCTGCTCATGAGTTAAATTTTTATATTTCTAATTGTGCAAAGTATAAAAAACATACCTTAGCATTCAGATGAAACAATACTGATGAATGAGGTTCTTCATTTAGAATTCTCTTGACCATGCCTCAATTTACCATAATAGAGAAAATTTTGTAAGAGATCAATGAGTCATATTAACACATGTCATAAGAGTATACTAATTACAGAATGAAGCTGAGTAGAAATTAATCTAGATATTTATACAAGTTCAGATTTCCTAGTCAAAAAGATATTTATTTTTTATTTTTTAAATTTTTTTCATTGAGCATTCTGAGCTGGTCCTATTAGGTTATCTTAATCATCCCTTAATTCCAACCTATTCCTCTCAAAGTTTTCTCTACTCGGTGCTTTAGTGAAAATATCAGCAATTTATTTGTCATTACCATTAAATTCTATGGAAATCAATTCTTTCTCATAGTTATCTCTTAAGAAGTGGTGTCTAATATCTATGTGCTTGGTCCTTTTATGATGAACATGGTTCTTTGTCATACTTATAGCACTAGTGTTATCACAGAAGATGGGAATACAACCAACTTCAATGCCAAAATCTATCAGCTGCTGTTTCATCTACAACAATTGAGCATACGAAGAGGCATCAACAACATATTCAGCCTCAACAGTGAATTCTGCTTTTTAATGGCCCATAATATAAGACATGAACCAAGAAAATGAGTCATATCTGAGGTTCTTTTCTTATCCATAAGAAAACTTGTATAATTAGCATCAACATAACCTACTAGTTTAAAATTACTACCAATAGGGTACCAAAGACATAGATCAGTAGTGCCTTTCAAATATCTCAGTATTCTCTTGACAGCAGTTAAGTGAGATTCCTTTGGATTAGCCTGAAAATGATCGCGAAGCCCTACACTGAAAACTATGTCAGGTTTCCTGGCAGTAAGATACGAAAGTGAACCAATCATACCCCTATACAACATCTGATCAACAGATGAACAAGGTTCATATATGTCTAATTTAGTGGCAGTTGCAATGGGAGTGTCTATTTCCTTTTATTCATCCATTTTAAATTTTGTGATCAATTCCTTTGTATATTTTTGCTGATGGATCATGGTTCCATTAGGGTTTTGTTTTATCTGTAAGCCTAAGAAAAAGATAAGCTCACCCATAATACTCATTTTGAACTCACTCCCTATTAATTTGGCAAAGTCTTTACTTAGTTTACCAGTGGTTGCCCCAAAAATTATGTCATCAACATATATTGGTACCACAAGAAGATTCTTACCTTTTTCCCTCAAGAATAGAATAATGTCAATTTTACCTCTTTTGTAGTCATGCTTAAGCAGGAATTTGGAAAATCATTCATACAATGCTCTAGGAATCAGCTTGAGTCCATGGAGGGCCTTGGCTAATTTGTATACATATTCAGGACATTCCTTACTCTCAAACCCTGGAGGTTGTTTATCAAACACTTCTTCTATTAGATAGCCATTCAGGAAGGCGCTTTTGACATCCATATCATGAAGAATGAATCCCATGTGTGCTGCAAAGGATATGAGGAGTCTTATTGCCTCCAGTCCACTGGAGCAAAGGTCTCATCATAATCTATACCCTTTTCTTGGCTATAACCTTCGACCACTACTCTTGCCTTGTTTCTTGTAATTGTTCCATATTCATCAAGCTTGTTTTTCAAGACCCATGTTGTGCTAATTACTTATATGTCTTGGGTCTAGGAACTAAATGCCAAACTTGACTTCTCTCTAACTGATTAAGTTCATCTTGCATTGCATTTACCCAATCTGCATCCTACAAAGCCTCAACAACATTTTTAGGTTCAATAAGAGATATGAAAGCATCAAAAGCACACAGATTCTTTAATTGTGATCCATTTTAATTCTAGAGGTTTGATCATTAATTATGTTCTCAATGGGATGAGAACTTTGATACTTGTAAGGTTTCACAACCAACTGATTTCTTCTTGATGTTTCTCCCATATTCTGTTGTTGAGGAACATGATCATGAACAAATTTCTTTAGGGGATTGGTTTTAGTTCTTTATTTGATCAGTTCCCCTTGTCAGGTTGCCTTGGATGAAAAAATTCATTCCATCACATGTTCCTTCTTTTGGGGCCACTTTGGCTTGAGTTGAGACTTCACTCAAATCTTTTATCAGCCCAATGGCTTCGTCTTCATGTTCCCATCTATCAAAAAGAATGTTAGTTTCATCAAACACTACATGTGCACTTTCTTCTACACATAAAGTTCTTCTATTAAACACTTGATATGCTTTTCTATGTGAAGAATATCCCAAGAATACTCCCTTATCATTTCTGGGATAAAACATACCTAGGGAGTCCTTTCCATTATTGTGCACAATGCACTTGCATCCAAATGCCCCAAGATGGGATATATTTGGCTTTCTCCCTTTAAGTAACTCATAGGGAGTCTTCTCTACACGAGATCTAGTCATGCATCTATTATGATATAACATGCACTATTTACAGCTTGTTACTAGAAGCTATGTGGCAGTTTACTAGAAAGAAGCATAGTCCTAATCATATCTTCAAGAGTTTTGTTCTTTCTTTCAACTATTCCATTTTTTGAGGAGTCCTAGGGCAAAGAAGTTATGATCTATACTATGTCCATCACAAAAAATAGCAAACTTATCATTTTCAAATTCAGTTCCATGATCAGACCTGATGGATGCAATTTAAGTACCTAGTTGTTTCTAAGTTTTTCTAACAAAGGCAGTAAACATGTCAAATGCTTCATCCTTAGATGTTAAGAATAGTACCCAAGTAAACCTAGAATAATCATCAACAAGTACCATCACATATTTCTTACCACCTCTACTCAATGTTCTCATTGTACTAGAGAGATCCATATGAACAATTTCCAATGTCCTGGTCGTGCTTACCAATTTCTTGCTCTTAAAGGATGATCTTACCTGCTCCCCCCTTGCACATGCCTCACAATCATTATCTTCCTTGAACTTGATGTTAGGTAACCCTATCACCAAGTCGTTGGAGACTAATTTGTTGATTTGAGTCAAACTTGCATGACCAAGTTTTTTGTGCCACAGGAGGGGATCATTGTCTAACACACTCAAGCAAGTGAGTTCATTTTTCGAAAGAGTTGACAAATCTACAATGTATATATTGTTAACTCTTTTTCCCTGCAAAACAATCTTGTCAGTTGTACGGCTAATCACAAAGCATTTGGTAGAGGTAAATGCTACAAGGTTATCTCTATCAGACAGTTGTGATACACTAATTAGGCTATTTTTCAAGCCATATATCAAGTAGACATTCTGAATGGAGTAAGAGTCTATCTTACCTTCCTTTCCAACCTTCATAATCTCACATTTCTTCTCATTTCCTAAGGGGAAATTACCTCTTTTTAAGTCCTCAAGTGAAAGGTATTGGTTATTGCTTCCAGTCATATGTTTTGAGTAGCCACTATCCATGTACCATATTTGGCTACTTCCCTTCACTTGGACCTGCAAAAATTAATCAGGGGTTAGTCTTAGAAACCTAAACTAGTTTGGGTACCTTTCTATTGGTAAAGGGGTAAAACAAATTCCCTATAGCCCACCTAGACAACCTATTTTTCTCTTGAATAAATTCTTTGTTCTTTTGACTGGCTTTTTATTTTGCATTACATTTTTTTGTAATGGCCAGTCTTACCACAGTGTGTGCAAATTTTATTTTCAGGAAGAGTGAGATACTTGCTTTTGGGCTCCCACTTATGTGCTTGTGCCCCATAGCCAAGTCCTCTTATGTTGCTACTGTAATGTTCTTGTTGCCTGGATGGTGTATCAGAAGCCTTATTTCATTTGCAAGTTTTGTCTAGTTCATGCTTTACCTTCTGAAGGTCTTTTTTTAAGACTCTTATCTGCTCATCTTTCTTGTACAACTCATCCTTCATTTTTACTAGGTTTTCTTCTAAGTCAAGATGTGTGTAATCAAATTTCTTCTTTCCTATTCCTAATTTTAGTTTTAAATTGTCAGACCTATGTTCTAGGACATTCAAGAACCTAGTTCTTCCACTTAGCATTTTTACTGTCACTGTCATTAATCCTAGATTCTAGATTTTTGTACTTGTCATTTAAGATCACACATTCTTTATACAACTTTTCCTTCTCATTGTTAATTATTTCATACTCATCAATGAAGTCCAGCAATAGTTTGGACAACCTTTCTTTAGACAGAAATTTAATTTTGTCTTTGGGATGAATGGCACTTACCTCTTGTTCATCATCTAATTCTCCGATGGACATAAGTGTTTGTTCATCTACAGCTTCATCTTTTGAATCCTCATATGATTTTTCTCCCCAAGTAGCAACCATGGTCTTTGTTGATCCTTTGTTGCTTTTGGGTTGAACCCTTTCCATCTTCCTGTTCCTTTGTTCAGACCTTTCCTTCTTCCACTCAATTTCCCACTGAAGACAGTTCTTGATCATGTGATTAGTCTTGCTATATTTATAACAACCCTCGTTGGTCTGTTTTTCAGAAGCTCTTGGTTTGTTAAAGGTTGTACCTCTTATAGAACCCTTTCCTCTCATTAGGTACTTTTTAAAATCCCTTGTGATCATGGCCATTTCATCATCTTCCAGATCTGCACTTTCAGCTATTCTGAGAGTCAGACTCCTCTCCTTCTTGGTTGCATCTATTTTTCATGGTTTGCCTTCTTAGTTCATTGGTAGTTAGGTTTCCAATCTGTTCATCCAATTTGAGAGTAGCAATGTTCTTTGATTCCTAAATACCAGTGATTTTTCTTTCCCAAGTCACTGGTAAGACCCTTTATTAAGATTTTCTCAACCTTGTCTTCTTCAAGGATAATTCTCCCAAGAGATTTAAGTTCATTTGTTAGTGTTGTGAACCTTATGTACATCTCCTATGTAGCTTCTCATTTGTTCATAGTGAAATTCTCATATTGAGAATATTGTAGTGTTCCTCTTGATCTCATTACTGAGGAGTTTCTTCATGAGCCACTTGTAATGTGTCCCATTTTTTCTTATCAGTTGTATAGCTTTGAATCATGTTGTACTCATTTAGACCCAGCCCATGCACAAGACATTTCTTGGCTTTGTCATTCTTCTCCCATTTCTTTATATCTTTAGCAGAGCACCCAACTCTTGTCTTGGGCACATCCATTCCTTCAGAATTCTTCTTTGTAGTCGCAAGGGGACCATCAATGACTATGTCCCAGAATTCATAATCTTCTCCTATGATATGATCTCTCATCCTGTTCTTCTACTAACAATAGTACTGATCATTAAAGAGTGGAGGTCTAGTAGTGGATTGCCCTTCCCAATTTTCAGGTGGCGGACTCATCTTGATCTTTTCCTAAGGTATTAACCTCTTCAAGAATAACCTGTTCTGATACCAATTGATGTTCTAAAAATCAATACCACACAAGAGGGGGGTGATTTGTGTGGTACCCAATTTTTACTTATCTGAACTATAGAAATTCTTGGTTCTTCTAGGTGTTCCAAATACTGTTGTTTGTGGATATAAACATAGAAAATAAAGATCACAGAGACTTTTACGTGGAACATTTCTGGCTCACAAGGTGATAAAACCACAACCTATTACTCAGTAGGATTTTCCTAAATTTCCACTAAAATCACTTAGTAAAAACAACATTTACAAAACTCTTTGTAAACCTAAGGATTAACTCTAATTCCGTTGTGGCACACAACCTCAACTTTTGTGACAACTTCAAGTAATTCTAACTTGAACACTCTAAGTACCTAATATAATTATTCTATGAAAGCTTAAAGGTAAAATGTAAAATCACCTACTATAATTGAACTATATAGACACTTCGAACTGGTTCTTCTATCTTGTTCAAGTAGCTTCAGGATTGCACATTTGAATCACACATAAATTTCTTGCAAAATTGCCTTGCTCTTTTGCTCTCAATTTAAGTTTAACTTCTACTTGTGTGCCTTACCTGTAAAAGAGAGCAATGCTGATGTTTAATAGGTTAGTATGTTAGAGTTTGACTGTGATTCAATTTCTACTCTTCTATCATAGAAGAGTTCATGATTATCTCAAACTCTAACACTATCTTCTTCCTAACTGTGTTCTCTTCATGTAAGGAGCCTTTCTCTCCTTATCTAATATGCTACATTTTTGATGAAATCAGGAGGTACTGCTTCTTGATAAGTTAGATTTTTCTCCTTCATGTGTATTTCACATGTATAGGTTGATCATGACTGTGCTTCACAAGTTGGACCTGGTCCATGTCTGAGTTCTTTTGTCAATCTTCAAAACTTCACATGTTCTTAGGCCAATAGGACACCTGTAGCTTTTGGATTTGTTGTGCCATTTCGATTTTGGCTTCCATTAAGATGAGCCACTTCAATTTTGAGGTTCCTCCTCTATAAAGAGGGGAAATGGTGTTGAGTTTTACCATCATAACTGCTGTTAGAATTGCTCTTGCTTTCTTTGAGTTTTCTTCTCTATTTTATCATTCTCTAGATTTGCCTCTCATTTTATCAACTCTTTTCCTCTCTAATATTCTACAAACTTTACAATCATGTCTGACTTGTCTTCTAATACTCATGGCGGAGAAGTTTCTGGTGTGAATAAGATATTCCGGCTACTTTATTTGTTGTTACGTCCTCCGTTCGCGGAGGAGGCACTATCGCAACTGAAGTGAAGGCTCTTCCATAAGTGGAAGAAATTATTTCCTGTAACTCCGACACGAAACTAGATTCGCAATGGTAACAGAGGTAGTGGCTGAGATTTTCCAGTCCTCTATGAAGGCCAAACGTTCAGCAGAATTCAAGGCTAAATATGGACTTCCTAATCAAGTGAAGCTCACACTCGGCAGTGATGATGAAGTGTATACTCACCACCCGGGTACTATGATCTCTTTCCTTACCTCTTTACTGTGGGCTATTCACTTCCTCTTCCCTCTTTAGTGGAAGAATTTTTCTATTATTGCCGGGTCTGCCGGCCCAGCTCGCGCACTTGGTTTACAACGTGATCAAAAGGCTATCCAAATTTTTGAGCTGGCTGAGGTCGAGGTTACCCTATAGCACTTGGTGCACCTGTTAATGCTCAATTTCTGTCGGGCCATGATGCTGATCATTCAGCATCATGGAGACAAGTCCCTGGTTATGATGATGGATGAAAAGGGTAGTTGGCAATTCTGACTAAGATTCTTTTTTGTTAGGATAGAGGCCACCATGGCTGACGTCATTGATTTTCCTGAGGCTTGGAACCGTACTTGTAAGTATTTGGTCTTACCTTTGATCTTTTATGTAGTCATGTGTTTTGAGTTCACAAGTTAATCTTTCTAATTTTGCAGCTACTGCTCCGCCTCTTCAATTGGTGACGCACCTAGTCGATTGGGTCAGGCAAATCGTTTCTCACATTGCGGGGATCCATGACTAGTCGAGCTTTTGGAAAAAGTACAAACCGACTCCTCCTCGAAAATGTAACGTCGTACTTTTAATGGCGTTGTGTTTGTTTTCACCCATTTTACTATGCTCATCCTTTTATGTTTCTTTCTAGACCCCGCCAATGAGGTTGCTAAAAGGAATTTGGTGTCGACGCCTTCTTTTAGGAGAAGGAGGGGCGCTGCTTCCTTTACTCCCGCCCCTAGTTCAAACTCTACACCCATTATTCCCTTGGCTCCTCCCTGCATTGAAGATAAGGAAGTTTCTCCGCGCGATGCAGACCTAAGGTCCAGGAAGAGGAACGTCGTAGCTAAGGGAGATAGAGTACTGGTGGCGTTCAATTTATTGGAAACCTTCCCTGAGGTTGTGGTGCAAGGTACCATGGCAGTACTAGCCAAGGGAGGTATAGGGGCACCCTCAGAGGTGCCTAGCTTTGAGGTATTTGACTTTCCTGCTTCCCTTCTACTTGAAGAGGAGGAGGCAGCCGTAAATGCCACCGATGATGGTCCTACTCGTCTTGGGTATGAGGAGGTTTTGTCTTCTGACCTGGCCAAGGAAGTTTCCCATGCTGACAAGGGGAAAGGGTAGATGCGTGCCGAACAAGATGATGAGCAGGTTGAAGTTATCAGCCACGAATTTGACTACAACCTTGACCCAGAAGATTACAAGATGATCGACAACACGATGACTCAGATTGAGCTTATAGTAGGGAGTTTAGGACCATCACTATCCCAGTGAATCGTGATTTACTTAGGAACATTAAGGACGTGATTAATGTGTTTGGCCCCTTCTGCATTGATGTCGAGCATATGGCTCTTGGGCAACTGAGTTATACTACCTTTTCCAAAAGCAATCCTGGCCTCGCCCTCAAGGTAACATGTTACTCTTCTCTTTCTCATTCTTCTTTTCTTTTTAGTTTGATTTGCTTCTAGGTGTCACCTTTTTCTTTCTCCATTTGCTTACTATTTTTCTTTTTCGTGCAGACGGTTATCCTAGAGCTAAAGATCGTATGGTGAGAGATGAGGCAAAAGGAGATTTACCAAAAAATATAGTCGAAGTATGATGAGTACTGGAGCAGCATAAGGAGGTCGAGAAGTGGCTTCGTGAGGGGGCAGATGTGCCTGCCCCAAGGGAGGAGCGGAGAAAGAAAGATAAGTAGTTGCTCTAGCCTATGGAGCATCTAAGCGCTCTCGAGGGGGCATTGAAGAAGAAAGAGGATGAGCTATGGTTGAGCAAGGGCGTAGAGGCCCATTGCCATTATCTCTAGATCCAAGTTGATAAACTGCAAGGTCAGTTGAATAAGTTCCAGTTCAAAATGGACGGGCTCAAGGGAGAGGTAGCTGGTAAGCACCAACAACTCGAGGAGGCGGAGTCCTCTTGAATTGAAATCCAAAAAATAGATGCTATTTTAAATTTGGCAAATAGAGGCCTTCATTCCAATCGGGAAAATGTTCGGTCGAAGGCCAAAGCTAAGGAAGCCAGGATCGAGAAGAGAATTGGCAAATTGGAGAAAAAGAACGCTGAGCTTCTTGAACAACCCTCTACTTGAGCAGAATTCTATTGTGAAGGGCGAGAATGCCTGACTTCTTAAACAATCCTGTACTTTTTCTGCCTCTGAGTTTCCATCTATCCCTTGAGAGAGATATGAGGTTTGGATCCTTACCAAAGCCCGAATAAAGGTGGTCCGCGAGTAAGGTCAAATGAGCTTCGTCTTTGAAATAGCCTTGGAAGGTATCTCTTCTGGGTGTCTTCATGCACCTTTCAAAATACTCTATATCTAAATATCAAAGTTGGTTTTTGTTTTATATGCTCATTTGTTATCTTTGCATGTTTGTTTTTTGTACTTGTGTGCTTTGCTTCTATATTTCCTTCCTTCATTGTTATCATTTGGGTTGCGACAGTTGTTAGGTTGAGTGTTCATGGGCCGAGGAGTTTTTTGATCTAGTCGAGCATGCCTCTTAGTTTATATATGGAAAAAGGCAGATAGGTGTTGTTCGAGATGGTCGAACATACATGTTCGTTGAGTCGTGGCCAAGGGTCGATATGTGTTGTTCAAGCTGGTTGAACATGCCTTTTTGTTAAGTCATGGCCGAGGGTCAATAGGTATTGTTCAAGCAGGTGGAACGTACCTTTTTGTTGAGTCATAGCTAAGGGCTGATAGGTGTTCTTCGTAGCCAAGGGATGATAGGTGTTGTTCGAGCTGTTCGAACATACCTTTTTGTTAAGAGGAGAGACTTAGAATAATAATTTCAATTAAGGGGTATCTCATTTATTTCAACATTATTGCATCGATTACATCATTTCGCCCTGAGATGTTTATGGAGGGAATTGTAAGTTTTGAGTACTGGTTGGCGTTCTAGTCCCAGTCCTAGTATATCTAGTCCCTTTATTGTTCGACTTGGAAATTCTTGAGTAATTGGATATTGAAATGTATTTGCTCTCGCATACTCCAACTCAAAATTTCATGTCCTTCATCTCGTTAAAAAACTCCTTTATAAAATCATGTAAGGACAGAACACAAGTGAGGGAAAAAAGTATAACTTATGAGACACTCCTTGTTTCTCAAAAGTTGAAGTATTTAAGGTGTTTGATGTTCCAATTGTTTGGTAAGAGCTTCCTTCTTGGCTTTGAGTACATAGTCTCCAACCTTGAGTAATCATACCTTGTCCTTTCTATTGTAGTAGTGTTCGGCTTGCTCTTTCTATTGTGGTAGTGTTCGGCTTGCTCTTTTTGTGTGACCATTCTTATATACGCCATGTATATTTTCTCCTCGACCACGCCGAGGTCTTATCTTTTGTTCTCTTCATTGTTGTTGTCGCTCTTATTGGTGTATCCCAGGATAGGTTCTTCCACTTCAACTAGTATGACCGCTTCAGTCCCATAGACTAAGGAGTAAGGTTTTTTCCCTTTGCTTGTTTTTGGGTCATGTTGTGCCCACAATACTCCAGGAAGTATCTCCAGCCACAATTCCTTGGCTTCTTCAAGTCTCTTCTTTATGATGTTCAAGATGACTTGTTGGAGGACTCTGCATGCTTGTTGCTGGCTAGATGGTAAGAGGTAGAGTGTATCCTTTTGATGTGCCATTTTTTGAAAAACCCAATGGTTTTTCTTCTCATGAAATGGGGTTCGTTAACATATCTTATTTCTTTAGGTAGACCAAATCGGCATATGATGTTATTCCATATGAAGGTGATTACCTCTTGCTCGAAAATTTGGGTGAATACACTTACTTCCACCTATTTAGAGACGTAGTCAGTTAATATTGAAAGGAATTTAACATTACCTCGTCCTTGCATAAGTGGTCCCATGATTTCCATTCCCACTTGATGAACGGCCATAGAAAGGTGACAAAATGAGGGAGTTCACCTTCTTAGTGGATTATAGGGGCACACTTCTAGCACTTTTCACACTTCTTTACGATCTCCAAGGCGTTATTATTTGTTGTAGGTTAATAGTATCCCACCCATATGAGGCACGACAAGTACTCGGTCACTAGAGTGACTACTACGATGTCCTTCATGGACTTTCTCGAGGACATGTTGAGTTTGATTCGGGCCTAAGCATTTATATAAGGGGACATTGTACGTTCTCTTATACAACTCATTGTGAAGGAGACCTTTTCTTGCCGGTTGCGTTCTCAGCTTCCTGGCTTGTTTTTAAATATTTGGGAGGGTACCATCCTGCAAATAGTTTATAATACAATTGCCCCAGTTCTAGGTTAGGTTTACAAATTTTACCTCGATGTGGTCTAGTTCTAAGCCGAGGAGATGCACCATGCTCCTATACGTAGGAGTTATACTTTTTGTTACGACGACTAATTTTTCAAGGTTGTCTACCTCGATGCTCTGAGTTTGTGAATTTAATTGAGTTGACATTCATCAAACTTGAGCAATAGTTTGCATATCTCAGTTTGGTACTTTTGCAATGTTTTTTCTTTGATATGGGAAGTCCCAGTTACTTGGTTGAAAACAAGCTGGGAGTAGCAGTGCAACCATAGGTATTCAAGCACTAGCCTCAGTCCTGCAATCACAACCTCATACTCAACCTCGTTATTAGCCATAATCTAGGCACCTTATATATTAGCGAATGGCTTTTCCAGTGGGAACTTTGAGCACAAGTCCTAGTCCAGAGCCAGATGCGTTGGATGCACTGTTATTGTTCAAGACCCAAATATCATATGTTAGTTGAGAAGCTTGAGTGGTTTCCTTCTCTGCCTCGTGCATCACCTTGGAACTGAAGTCCACAACAACGTCAGAGAGCACTTGTGATGTTATTATAGAGTGAGGCTAATAAGTGATGTCGTGATCACTTAATTTTATCGCGAACTTGACCAGCCTCCCCAA
This sequence comes from Nicotiana benthamiana, assembly GCA_034376525.1. Lineage (NCBI taxonomy): Eukaryota > Viridiplantae > Streptophyta > Magnoliopsida > Solanales > Solanaceae > Nicotiana > Nicotiana benthamiana. Next base: position 59,636,352 of record CM067324.1, read on the forward strand.
CAGCTCGAGTTTGTGCAAGCTACTTGTTAAAGGAAACATAGTGATGATCGAGATCAGGTGGAACTTGAAGTATGGCCTGAACTTTCTTGATGCTACGACTAGGGCCATGGTCAGTTTCTCAAGGTGAATATACCTCGCTCGGAGTCGATAAGTGTTTTACTAATATTATAAATTAAAGATTGCATATATTTGTCTTTTAGAACTAGGACTGCACTTACCGCTACTTTTGAAACAACAAGATAAACAAGGAGATGTTCCCAGGGCTTGGGATTTAAGAGCAAGGGTGGCGATGACAAGTATTTATTGAGTTCCTTCAACCACGCTTGTATATATTTGGGTGTCCATTCGAGGCCGTTATACTTTTTGAGTACATTGAAGAACTTATAGCACCTGTCAGATGACCACGAGATGAGTCTATATAGGGAGGAAATTTGACTCGTCAGTTTCTGGACTTGTTCGTTAATGGTTTGATGCTTTGATATCGCGTCAATAGCCTTAAACTAATCTAAGTTGAATTCAATTCTATGTTACGATACAAGGAAGCCTAAAAGCTCACCCGAAGTTATGCCAAATGTTCATTTCTCGGGGTTCAATTTCATCCTAAACTTCCTCAATATTTGAAATGCTTCTTTTAAATGGCCGATGTGATCCTTGATAGTCAATAATTTAACCAACATGCCATCGATGTATACTTTAATGTTTTTTTCGAGCTGGTTTTTGAACATTTTTGTGACCAGCCTTTGATAGGTAGCTCCTACATTCATCAACCTAAATGGAATGAACCTATAGCAGTACATTCCCCTAGGAGTGATGAATGTGATTTTTTTTCCTTATCGTCTTCCATGAGTGTCTAATTATATCCTAGGTAAGCGTCCAGAAAACTTAGCATCTCATGTCTTGCTGTTGTGTCGATAAGCTAGTCGATGTGTGGCAATGAGAATGAATCCTTTGGGAAGACTTTGTTCAGATCTGTGAAGTCCACGCGCATCCTCCACTTCTCGTTCTTATTTTTTATCATCATGATGTTTGCAATCCCCTTAGGGTAATTCGACTTCCTAATAGAGCCATTGGCCAATAGTTTCTTTACTTCCTCATGGACAGCCTCGTTGATAGTGGGGTTGAACGTTCATCGGACTTGCATTACTAGGGGTAGTAGGGTTGGCATTTAGCATGTGCATGGCTCTCTCATTGGGGATGTTGGTCATATCTACATGGCTAAAACATAATAAATCTGTGTTAGCTATTAAGAATTGAGTAAATTTATCCAGGTCATTGAGTTTGCAGCCGATGTAGGCCTTTTTTCCAAGGTCGTTGTGATCTAGCTGGATGGCATCGAGGTCCTCTATGGTCGATCATATATCTTAAACCATTTCTAGGTCCACAATAGTGTCCTCGACTTCGACTTGTGGGGATATCGACCCTGCTGATTGCTATGCTTCTTTTCTTTTTCTTTTTTCTATTAGGTTGTCGTGTGGTCCATGGAAACTCAATTGTATTCCCCAGATATGTGTTTTCCACCCTCATATGTTGAATACTCCCAAGGGAGTTGGGAACTTAATCACTTGGTACATGATGTAGAATATGGTCTCAAGCATCACCCCATCGGCGAGGAGGAGAAGTGTGATATCACCCTAAGTTTGTTCAAATTCATTATTAAAGCTAGTTAGCGTAATGCAGCATAACACTATCTTATCCGCAAGTCACATCTGTACGAGGAGTCGAGGATGGATGATGCACGCTCCGCTTCTGTCGTCCACCATAATTCTCCTAGTATCAATATTAAGAATTTGTGAAGTAATGACAAGTGCATCCTTGTGATAAAAAGTCAAATCGTCGGCATCTAACTCATCGAAGATGATACTTTCCTCGAGGTTGTCATACCGTTTGTGGGTGACCAATCTCTTGAGTTTGTGTGGCTGTGAACTTGATGTCGTTGATTGAGGTTTCGTCACTACCACCAATAACATGTTGATAGTGCGAGCTACGTGGGCTGCTTTGGTGGGCCTAGGCTTTCTCGACGCTTTGCTAAAGTGTTGCTTCCTTTATTGCTGAGTAACTCTTTGAGGTGTCCTTGTTGCAACATGTTCACTATTGATAATCTTAGAGTGCGGCAATCTTTCGTGTTTTGTCCACGATCTTGGTGGAACCTGCAGAAAGCGTCAAACTTTCTGGTTCTTGGGTCAGACCTCATCTTTGTTTGACGCTTCATATTTGTTCCGAGCTTCTCAAGGGCATAGATCACCTATATATGGGACATACGAAAGTTATGAGCAGATAGTAAAGGGGAATACCTCGATTGTGTTTGGGGATTTCTAATCTTGGCCCAGAGAGGCCTTCTTTGCAGCGGAATTTGGGACGGTGCCCAGTTGATTCTGATTACCGTTTGATCTCGATACTGGAGGGTCTCTCCTAACATTGTCCATGCATTACCTCCTAGGTTTAGATTGCACTGAGATGAGTCGCCGGGCTGGCCTATTGAGGTCTTCATCATTTTCCCTAAACTCGGCACAGTAGGAATAATGGATCTCATCTTAGTTAGTCGGTCGAAACTTCATCAATTGGTTCAAAGGCAAACAAATAGAATTTTCTATGGATTTGAATCATTGTCGGACTTCTGCTCATGAGTTAAATTTTTATATTTCTAATTGTGCAAAGTATAAAAAACATACCTTAGCATTCAGATGAAACAATACTGATGAATGAGGTTCTTCATTTAGAATTCTCTTGACCATGACTCAATTTACCATAATAGAGAAAATTTTGTAAGAGATCAGTGAGTCATATTAACACATGTCATAAGAGTATACTAATTACAGAATGAAGCTGAGTAGAAATTAATCTAGATATTTATACAAGTTCAGATTTCCTAGCCAAAAGATATTTATTTTTTATTTTTTTAATTTTTTTCATTGAGCATTCTGAGCTGGTCCTATTAGGTTATCTTAATCATCCCTTAATTCCAACCTATTCCTCTCCATGTTTTCTCTACTCGGTGCTTTAGTGAAAATATCAGCAATTTATTTGTCATTACCATTAAATTCTATGGAAATTAATCCTTTCTCATAGTTATCTCTTAAGAAGTGGTGTCTAAAATCTATGTGCTTGGTTCTTTTTATGATGAACATGGTTCTTTGTCATACTTATAGCACTAGTGTTATCACAGAAGATGGGAATACAACCAACTTCAATGCCAAAATCTATCAGCTGCTGTTTCATCTACAACAATTGAGCATAAGAAGAGGCATCAACAACATATTCAGCCTCAACAGTGAATTCTGCTTTTTAATGGCCCATAATATAAGACATGAACCAAGAAAATGAGTCATATCTGAGGTTCTGTTATTATCCATAAGAAAACTTGTATAATCAGCATCAACATAACCTACTAGGTTAAAATTACTACCAATAGGGTACCAAAGACATAGATCAGTAGTGCCTTTCAAATATCTCAGTATTCTCTTGACAGCAGTTAAGTGAGATTCCTTTGGATTAGCCTGAAAATGATCGCGAAGCCCTACACTGAAAACTATGTCAGGTTTCCTGGCAGTAAGATACGAAAGTGAACCAATCATACCCCTATACAACATCTGATCAACAGATGAACAAGGTTCATATATGTCTAATTTAGTGGCAGTTGCAATGGGAGTGTCTATTTCCTTTTATTCATCCATTTTAAATTTTGTGATCAATTCCTTTGTATATTTTTGTTGATGGATCATGGTTCCATTAGGTTTTTGTTTTATCTATAAGCATAAGAAAAAGATAAGCTCACCCATAATACTCATTTCGAACTCACTCCCTATTAATTTGGCAAAGTCTTTACTTAGTTTACCAGTGGTTGCCCAAAAATTATGTCATCAACATATATTGGTACCACAAGAAGATTCTTACCTTTTTCCCTCAAGAATAGAATAATGTCAATTTTACCTCTTTTGTAGTCATGCTTAAGCAGGAATTTGGAAAATCATTCATACCATGCTCTAGGAATCAGCTTGAGTCCATGGAGGACCTTGGCTAATTTGTATACATATTCAGGACATTCCTTACTCTCAAACCCTGGAGGTTGTTTAACAAACACTTCTTCTTTTAGATAGCCATTCAGGAAGGCGCTTTTGACATCCATATGATGAAGAATGAATCCCATGTGTGCTGCAAAGGATATGAGGAGTCTTATTGCCTCCAGTCCACTGGAGCAAAGGTCTCATCATAATCTATACCCTTTTCTTGGCTATAACCTTCGACCACTACTCTTGCCTTGTTTCTTGTAATTGTTCCATATTCATCAAGCTTGTTTTTCAAGACCCATGTTGTGCTAATTACTTATATGTCTTGGGTCTAGGAACTAAATGCCAAACTTGACTTCTCTCTAACTGATTAAGTTCATCTTGCATTGCATTTACCCAATCTGCATCCTACAAAGCCTCAACAACATTTTTAGGTTCAATAAGAGATATGAAAGCATCAAAAGCACACAGATTCTTTAATTGTGATCCATTTTAATTCTAGAGGTTTGATCATTAATTATGTTCTCAATGGGATGAGAACTTTGATACTTGTAAGGTTTCACAACCAACTGATTTCTTCTTGATGTTTCTCCCATATTCTATTGTTGAGGAACATGATCATGAACAAATTTCTTTAGGGGATTGGTTTTAGTTCTTTATTTGATCAGTTCCCCTTGTCAGGTTGCCTTGGATGAAAAAATTCATTCCATCACATGTTCCTTCTTTTGGGGCCACTTTGGCTTGAGTTGAGACTTCACTCAAATCTTTTATCAGCCCAATGGCTTCGTCTTCATGTTCCCATCTCTCAAAAAGAATGTTAGTTTCATCAAACACTACATGTACACTTTCTTCTACACATAAAGTTCTTCTATTAAACACTTGATATGCTTTTCTATGTGAAGAATATCCCAAGAATACTCCCTTATCATTTCTGGGATAAAACATACCTAGGGAGTCCTTTCCATTATTGTGCACAATGCACTTGCATCCAAATGCCCCAAGATGGGATATATTTGGCTTTCTCCCTTTAAGTAACTCATAGGGAGTCTTCTCTATACGAGATCTAGTCATGCATCTATAATGATATAACATGCACTATTTACAGCTTGTTACTAGAAGCTATCTGGCAGTTTACTAGAAAGAAGCATAGTCCTAATCATATCTTCAAGAGTTTTGTTCTTTCTTTCAACTATTCCATTTTTTGAGGAGTCCTAGGGCAAAGAAGTTATGATCTATACTATGTTCATCACAAAAAATAGCAAACTTATCATTTTCAAATTCAGTTCCATGATCAGACCTGATGGATGCAATTTAAGTACCTAGTTGTTTCTAATTTTTTCTAACAAAGGCAGTAAACATGTGAAATGCTTCATCCTTAGATGTTAAGAATAGTACCCAAGTAAACCTAGAATAATCATCAACAAGTACCATCACATATTTCTTACAACCTCTACTCAATGTTCTCATTGTACCAGAGAGATCCATATGAACCAATTCCAATGTCCTGGTCGTGCTTACCAATTTCTTGCTCTTAAGGATGATCTTACCTGCTCCCCCCTTGCACATGCCTCACAAACATTATCTTCCTTGAACTTTATGTTAGGTAACCCTATCACCAAGTCGTTGGAGACTAATTTGTTGATTTGAGTCAAACTTGCATGTCCAAGTTTTTTGTGCCATAGGAGGGGATCATTGTCTAACACACTCAAGCAAGTGAGTTCATTTTTCCAAAGAGTTGACAAATGTACAATGTAAATATTGTTAACTCTTTTTCCCTGCAAAACAATCTTGTCAGTTGTACGGTTAATCACAAAGCATTTGGTAGAGGTAAATGCTACAAGGTTATCTCTATCAGACAGTTGTGATACACTGATTAGGCTATATTTCAAGCCATATATCAAGTAGACATTCTGAATGGAGTAAGAGTCTATCTTACCTTCCTTTCCAACCTTAATAATCTCACATTTCTTCTCATTTCCAAAGGAGAAATTACCTCTTTTTAAGTCCTCAAGTGAAAGGTATTGGTTGTTGCTTCCAGTCATATGTTTTGAGTAGCCACTATCCATGTACCATATTTGGTTACTTCCCTTCACTTGGACCTGCAAAAATTAATCAGGGGTTAGTCTTAGAAACCTAAACTAGTTTGGGTACCTTTCTATAGGTAAAGGGGTAAATCAAATTCCCTATAGCCCACCTAGAAAACCTATTTTTCTCTTGAATAAAATCTTTGTTCTTTTGACTGGCCTTTTATTTTGCATTACATTTTTTTTGTAATGGCCAGTCTTAGCACAGTGTGTGCAGATTTTATTTTCAGGAAGAGTGAGATACTTGCTTTTGGGCTCCCACTTATGTGCTTGTGCCCCATAGCCAAGTCCTCTCTTGTTGCTACTGTAATGTTCTTGTTGCCTAGATAGTGTATCAGAAGCCTTATTTCATTTGCAAGTTTTGTCTAGTTCATGCTTTACCTTCTGAAGGTCTTTTTTTAAGACTCTTATCTGCTCATCTTTCTTGTACAACTCATCCTTCGTTTTTCCTAGGTTTTCTTCTAAGTTAAGATGTGTGTAATCAAATTTCTTCTTTCCTATTCCTAATTTTAGTTTTAAATTGTCAGACCTATGTTCTAGGACATTCAAGAACCTAGTTCTTCCACTTAACATTTTTACTGTCACTGTCATTAATCCTAGATTCTAGATTTTTGTACTTGTCTTTTAAGATCACACATTCCTTATACAACTTTTCCTTCTCATTGTTAATTATTTCATACTCATCAATGAAGTCCAGCAATAGTTTGGACAACCTTTCTTTAGACAGAAATTTAATTTTGTCTTTGGGATGAATGGAACTTACCTCTTGTTCATCATCTAATTCTTCGATGGACATAAGTGTTTGTTCATCTACAGCTTCATCTTTTGAATCCTCATATGATTTTTCTCCCCAAGTAGCAACCATGGTCTTTGTTGATCCTTTGTTGCTTTTGGGTTGAACCCTTTCCATCTTCCTGTTCCTTTGTTCAGACCTTTCCTTCTTCCACTCAATTTCCCACTGAAGACAATTCTTGATCATGTGATTAGTCTTGCTATATTTATAACAACCCTCGTTGGTCTGTTTCTCAGAAGCTCTTGGTTTGTTAACGGTTGTACCTCTTAAAGAACCCTTTCCTCTCATTAGGTACTTCTTAAAATCCCTTGTGATCATGGCCATTTCATCATCTTCCAGATCTGCACTTTCAGCTATTCTGAGAGTCAGACTCCTCTCCTTCTTGGTTGCATCTATTTTTCATGGTTTGCCTTCTTAGTTCATAGGTAGTTAGGTTTTCAATCTGTTCATCCAATTTTAGAGTAGCAATGTTCTTTGATTCCTAAATACCAGTGATTTTTCTTTCCCAAGTCACTGGTAAGACCCTTTATTAAGATTTTCTCAACCTTGTCTTCTTCAAGGATAATTCTCCCAAGAGATTTAAGTTCATTTGTTAGTGTTGTGAACCTTATGTACATCTCCTAGTTAGCTTCTCATTTGTTCATAGTGAAATTCTCATATTAAGAATATATTAGTGTTCCTCTTGATCTCTTTACTTGAGGAGTTTCTTCATGAGCCACTTGTAATGTGTCCCATATTTTGTTATCAGTTGTATAGCTTTGAATCATGTTGTACTCATTTAGACCCAGCCCATGCACAAGCCATTTCTTGGCTTTGTCATTCTTCTCCCATTTCTTTATGTCTTTAGCAGAGCACCCAACTCTTGTCTTGGGCACATCCATTCCTTCAGAATTCTTCTTTGTAGTCGCAAGGGGACCATCAATGACTATGTCCCAGAATTCATAATCTTCTCCTATGATATGATTTCTCATCCTGTTCTTCTACTAACAATAGTATTGATCATTAAAGAGTGGAGGTCTAGCAGTGGATTGCCCTTCCCAATTTTCAGGTGGCGCACTCATCTTGATCTTTTCCTAAGGTATTAACCTCTTCAAGAATAACCTGTTCTGATACCAATTGATGTTCTAAAAATCAATACCACACAAGAGGGGAGTGATTTGTGTGGTACCCAATTTTTACTTATCTGAACTATTGAAATACTTGGTTCTTCTAGGTGTTCCAAATACTGTTGTTTGTGGATATAAACATAGAAAATAAAGATCACAGAGACTTTTATGTGGAACATTTCTGGCTCACAAGGTGATAAAACCACAACCTATTACTCAGTAGGATTTTTCTAAATTTCCACTAAAATCACTTAGTAAAAACAACATTTACAAAACTCTTTGTAAACCTAAGGATTAACTCTAATCCCGTTGTGGCACACAACCTTAACTGTTGTGACAACTTCAAGTAACTCTAACTTGAACACTCTAAGTACCTAATATAATTATTCTATGAAAGCTTAAAGGTACAATGTAAAATCACCTACTATAATTGAACTATATAGACACTTCGAACTGGTTCTTCTATCTTATTCAAGTAGCTTCAGGATTGCACATTTGAATCACACATAAATTTCTTGCAAAATTGCCTTGCTCTTTTGCTCTCAATTTAAGTTTAACTTCTGCTTGTGTGCCTTACCTGTAAAAGAGAGAAATGCTGATGTTTAATAGGTTAGTATGTCAGAGTTTGACTGTGATTCAATTTCTACTCTTCTATCATAGAAGAGTTCATGATTATCTCAAACTCTAACACTATCTTCTTCCTAACTGTGTTCTCTTCATGTAAGGAGCCTTTCTCTCCTTATCTAATATGCTACATTTTTGATTAAATCAAGAGGTACTGCTTCTTGATAAGTTAGATTTATCTCCTTCACGTGTATTTCACATGTATAGGTTGATCATGACTGTGCTTCACAAGTTGGACCTGGTCCATGTCTGAGTTCTTTTGTCAATCTTCAAAACTTCACATGTTCTTAGGCCAATAGGACACCTGTAGCTTTTGGATTTGTTGTGCCATTTCGATTTTGGCTTCCATTAAGATGAGCCACTTCAATTTTGAGGTTCCTCCTCTATAAAGAGGGGAAATGGTGTTGAGTTTTACCATCATAACTACTGTTAGAATTGCTCTTTGCTTTCTTTGAGTTTTCTTCTCTATTTTATCATTCTCTAGATTTGCCTCTCATTTTATCAACTCTTTTCCTCTCTAATATTCTACAAACTTTACAATCATGTTTGACTTGTCTTCTAATACTCATGGCGGAGAGGTTTCTGGTGTGAATAAGATATTCCGGCTACTTTATTGGTTGTTACGTCCTCCGTTCGCGGAGGAGGCACTATCGCAACTGAAGTGAAGGCTCTTCCATCAGTGGAAGAAATTATTTCCTGTAACCCCGACATGAAACTAGATTCGCAATGGTAACAGAGGTAGTGGCTGAGATTTTCCAATCCTCTATGAAGGCCAAACGTTCAGCAGAATTCAAGGCTAAATATGGACTTCCTAATCAAGTGAAGCTCACACTCGCCAGCGATGATGAAGTGTATACTCACCACCCGGGTACTATGATATCTTTGCTTACCTCTTTACTGTGGGCTATTCACTTCCTCTTCCCTCTTTACTGGAAGAATTTTTCTATTATTGCCGGGTCTGCCGGCCCAGCTCGCGCACTTGGTTTACAACGTGATCAAAAGGCTATCCAAATTTTTGAGCAGGCTGAGGTCGAGGTTACCCTATAGCACTTGGTGCACCTGTTAATGCTCAATTTCTGTCGCGCCATGATGTTGAACATTCAGCATCATGGATACAAGTCCCTGGTTATGATGATGGATGACAAGGGTAGTTGGCAATTCTGACTAAGATTCTTTTTTGTTAGGATAGAGGCCACCATGGCTGACGTCATTGATTTTCTTGAGGCTTGGAACCGTACTTGTAAGTATTTGGTCTTACCTTTGATCTTTTATGTAGTCATGTGTTTTGAGTTCACAAGTTAATCTTTCTAATTTTGCAGCTACTGCTCCGCCTCTTCAATTGCTGACGCACCTAGTCGATTGGGTCAGGCAAATCCTTTCTCACATTGCGGGGATCCATGACTAGTCGAGCTTTTGGAAAAAGTATAAGCCGACTCCTCCTCGAAAATGTAACGTCGTACTTTTAATGGCGTTGTGTTTGTATTCACCCATTTTACTATGCTCATCCTTTTATGTTTCTTTCTAGACCCCGCCAATGAGGTTGCTAAAAGGAATTTGGTGTCGACGCCTTCTTTTAGGAGAAGGAGGGGCGCTGCTTCCTTTACTCCCGCCCCTAGTTCAAACTCTACCCCCATTATTCCCTTGGCTCCTCCCTGCATTGAAGATAAGGAAGTTTCTCCGCGCGATGCAGACCTAAGGTCCAGGAAGAGGAACGTCGTAGATGAGGGAGATAGAGTACTGGTGGCGGTCAATTTATTGGAAACCTTCCCTGAGGTTGTGGTGCAAGGTACCATGGCAGGACTAGCCAAGGGAGGTATAGGGGCACCCTCAGAGGTGCCTAGCTTTGAGGTATTTGACTTTCCTGCTTCCCTTCTACTTGAAGAGGAGGAGGCAGCCGTAAATGCCACCGATGATGGTCCTACTCGTCTCGGGTATGAGGAGGTTTTATCTTCTGACCTGGCCAAGGAAGTTTCCCATGCTGACAAGGGGAAAGGGTAGATGCGTGCCGAACAAGATGATGAGCAGGTTGAGTTTATCAGCAACGAATTTGACTACAACCTTGACCCAGAAGATTACAAGATGATCGACAACACGACGACTCAAATTGAGCTTATTGTAGGGAGTTTAGGACCATCACTATCCCAGTGAATCGTGATTTACTTAGGACATTAAGGACGTGATTAATGTGTTTGGCCCCTTCTGCATTGATGTCGAGCATATGACTCTTGGGCAACTGAGTGATACTACCTTTTCCAAAAGCAATCCTGGCCTCGCCCTCAAGGTAACATGTTACTCTTCTCTTTCTCATTCTTCTTTTCTTTTTAGTTTGATTTGCTTCTAGGTGTCACCTTTTTCTTTCTCCATTTGCTTACTCTTTTTCTTTTTCGTGCAGACGACTATCCTAGAGCTAAAGATCGTATGGTGAGAGATTAGGCAAAAGGAGATTTACCAAACAATATAGTCGAAGTATGATGAGTACCGGAGCAGTATAAGGAGGTCGAGAAGTGGCTTCGTGAGGGGGTAGATGTGCCTGCCCCAAGGGAGGAGCGGAGAAAGAAAGATAAGTAGTTGCTCTAGCCTATGGAGCATCTAAGCGCTCTCGAGGGGGCATTAAAGAAGAAAGAGGATGAGCTATGGTTGAGCAAGGGCGTAGAGGCCCAGTGCCATTATCTCTAGATCCAAGTTGATCAACTGCAAGGTCAGTTGAATAAGTTCCAGTTCAAAATGGACGGGCTCAAGGGAGAGGTAGCTGGTAAGCACCAACAACTCGAGGAGGCGGAGTCCTCTTGAATTGAAATCCAAAAAATAGATGCTCTTTTAAATTTGGCAAATAGAGGCCTTCATTCCAATCGGGAAAATGTTCGGTCGAAGGCCAAAGCTAAGGAAGCCATGATCGAGAAGAGAATTGGCAAATTGGAGAAAAAGAACGCTGAGCTTCTTGAACAACCCTCTACTTGAGCAGAATTCTATTGTGAAGGGCGAGAAGGCCAGACTTCTTAGCAATCCTGTACTTTTTCTACCTCTGAGTTTCCATCTATCCCTTGAGAGAGATATGAGGTTTGGATCCTTACCGAAGCCCGAATAAAGGTGGTCCACGAGTTAGGTCAAAACGAGCTTCGTCTTTGAAACAGCCTTGGAAGGTATCTCTTCTGGGCGTCTTCATGCACCTTTCAGAATGCTCTACATCAAAATATCAAAGTTGGTTTTTGTTTTATATGCTCATTTCTTATCTTTGCATGTTTGTTTTTTGTACTTATGTGTTTTGCTTGTATATTTCCTTCCTTCATTGTTATCATTTGGGTTGCGACAGTTGTTAGGTTGAGTGTTCATGGGTCGAGGAGTTTTTTGATCTAGTCGAGCATGCCTCTTAGTTTATATATGGAAAAAGGCAGATAGGTGTTGTTCGAGTTGGTCGAACATACATGTTCGTTGAGTCGTGGCCAAGGGTCGATAGGTGTTGTTCAAGCTGGTTGAACATGCCTTTTTGTTAAGCCATGGCCGAGGGTCAATAGGTATTGTTCAAGCTGGTGGAACGTACCTTTTTGTTGAGTCATAGCTAAGGGCTGATAGGTGTTCTTCGTAGCCAAGGGATGATAGGTGTTGTTCGAGCTGTTCGAACATACCTTTTTGTTAAGAGGAGAGACTTAGAATAATAATTTCAATTAAGGGGTATCTCATTTACTTCAACATTATTGCATCGATTACATTATTTCGCCCTGAGATGTTTATGGAGGGAATTGCAAGTTTTGAGTACTGGTTGGCGTTCTAGTCCCAGTCCTAGTATATCTAGTCCCTTTATTGTTCGACTTGGAAATTATTGAGTATTTTGATATTGAAATGTATTTGCTCTCGCGTACTCCAACTCAAATTTCACGTCCTTCATCTCGTTAAAAAACTCCTTTATAAAATCATGTAAGGACAAAACACAAGTGAGGGAAAAAAGTATAACTTATGAGACACTCCTTGTTTCTCAGAAGTTGAAGTATTTAAGGTGTTTGATGTTCCAATTGTTTGGTAAGAGCTTCCTTCTTGGCTTTGAGTACATAATCTCCAACCTTGAGTAATCATACCTTGTCCTTTCTATTGTAGTAGTGCTCGGCTTGCTCTTTCTATTGTAGTACTTGCTCTTTTTGTGTGACCGTTCTTATATACGCCATGTATCTTTTCTCCTCGACCACGCCGAGGTCTTGTCTTTTGTTCTCTTCTTTGTTGTTGTCGCTCTTATTGGTGTATCCCAGGATAGGTTCTCCAACTTCAACTAGTATGACCGCTTCAGTCCCATAGACTAAGGAGTAAGGTTTTTTCCCTTTGCTTGTTTTTGGGTCATGTTGTGCCCACAATACTCCAGGAAGTATCTCCAGCCACAATTCCTTGGCTTCTTCAAGTCTCTTCTTCATGATGTTCAAGATGACTTGTTGGAGGACTCTGCATGCTTGTTGCTGGCTAGATGGTAAGAGGTAGAGTGTATCCTTTTGATGTGCCATTTTTTGAAGAACCCGATGGTTTTTCTTCTCATGAAATAGGGTTCGTTAACATAGCTTATTTCTTTAGGTAGACCAAATCGGCATATGATGTTATTCCATATGAAGGTGATTACCTCTTGCTCGAAAATTTGGGTGAATACACTTACTTCCACCTATTTAGAGACGTAGTCAGTTAAAATTAAAAGGAATTTAACATTACCTCGTCCTTGCATAAGTGGTCCCATGATTTCCATTCCCACTTGATGAACGGCCATAGAAAGGTGACAAAATGAGGGAGTTCACCTTCTTAGTGGATTATAGGGGCACACTTCTAGCACTTTTCACACTTCTTTACGATCTCCAAGGCGTCATTATTTATGGTAGGTTAATAGTATCCCACCCATATGAGGCACGACAAGTACTCGGTCACTAGAGTGACTACTACGATGTCCTTCATGAACTTTCTCGAGGACATGTTGAGTTTGATTCGGGCCTAAGCATTTATATAAGGGGACATTGTACGTTCTCTTATACAACTCATTGTGAAGGAGACCTTTTCTTGCCGGTTGCGTTCTCAGCTTCCTGGCTTGTTTTTAATATTTGGGAGGGTACCATCCTGCAAATAGTTTATAATACAATTGCCCCAGTTCTAGGTTAGGTTTACAAATTTTACCTCGATGTGGTCTAGTTCTAAGCCGAGGAGATGCACCATGCTCCTATACTTAGGAGTTATACTTTTTGTTACGGCGACAAATTTTTCAAGGTTGTCTACCTCGATGCTCTAAGTTTGTGAATTTAATTGAGTTGACATTCATCAAACTTGAGCAATAGTTTGTATATCTCGGTTTGGTACTTTTGCAATGTTTTTTCTTTGATATGGGAAGTCCCAGTTACTTGGTTGAAAACAAGCTGGGAGTAGCAGTGCAACCATAGGTATTCAAGCACTAGCCTCAGTCCTGCAATCACAACCTCATACTCAACCTCGTTATTAGCCATAATCTAGGCACCTTATAAATTAGCGAATGACTTTTCCAGTGGGAACTTTGAGCAGAAGTCCTAGTCCAGACCCAGATGCGTTGGATGCACTGTTATTGTTCAAGACCCAGATATCATATGTTAGTTGAGAAGCTTGAGTGGTTTCCTTCTCTGCCTCGTGCATCACCTTGGAACTGAAGTCCAAAACAACGTCAGAGAGCACTTGTGATGTTATTATTGAGTGAGGCTAATAAGTGATGTCGTGATCACTTAATTTTATCGCGAACTTGACCAGCCTCCCCAACAGCTCGAGTTTGTGCAAGCTGCTTGTTAAAGGAAACATAGTGATGGTCGAGATCAGGTGGAACTTGAAGTATTGCCTGAACTTTCTTGATGCTACGACTAGGGCCATGGTCAGTTTCTCGAGGTGAGTATACCTCGCTCGGAGTTGATAAGTGTTTTAGTAATATTATAAATTAAAGATTGCATATATTTGTCTTTTAGAACTAGGACTGCACTTACCGCTACTTTTGAAACAACAAGATAAACAAGGAGATGTTCCCAGGGCTTGGGATTTAAGAGCAAGGGTGGCGATGACAAGTATTCATTGAGTTCCTTCAACCACGCTTGTATATATTTGGGTGTCCATTCGAGGCCGTTATACTTTCTGAGTACATTGAAGAACCTATAGCACCTGTCAGATGACCACGAGATGAGTCTATATAGGGAGGAAATTTGACTCGTCAGTCTCTGGACTTGTTTGTTCGTGGTTAGATGCTTTGATATCGCGTCAATAGCCTTAAACTAATCTAAGTTGACTTCAATTCTATGTTTCGATACTAGGAAGCCTAAAAGCTCACCCGAAGTTATGCCAAATGTTCATTTCTCGGGGTTCAGTTTCATCCCAAACTTCCTCAATATTTAAAATCCTTCTTTTAAATGGCCGATGTGATCCTTGACAGTCAATAATTTAACCAACATGCCATCGATGTATACTTTAATGTTTTTTTCGAGCTGGTTTTTGAACATTTTTCTGACCAGCTTTTGATAGGTAGCTCCTACATTCATCAACCTAAATGGAATGAACCTATAGAAGTACATTCCCCTAGGAGTGATGAATGTGATTTTTTTTCCTTATCGTCTTCCATGAGTGTCTAATTATATCCTAGGTAAGCGTCCAGAAAACTTAGCATCTCATGTCTTGCTGTTGTGTCGATAAGCTAGTCGATGTGTGGCAATGAGAATGAATCCTTTGGGCAGACTTTGTTCAGATCTGTGAAGTCCACGCGCATCCTCCACTTCTCGTTCTTATTTTTTATCATCATGATGTTTGCAATCCCCTTAGGGTAATTCGACTTCCTAATAGAGCCATTGGCCAATAGTTTCTTTACTTCCTCATGGACAGCCTCGTTGATAGTGGGGTTGAACGTTCATCGGACTTGCATTACTGGGGGTAGTAGGGTTGGCATTTAGCATGTGCATGGCTCTCTCATTGGGGATGTTGGTCATATCTGCATGGCTAAAACATAATAAATCTGTGTTAGCTATTAAGAATTGAGTAAATTTATCCAGTTCATCGAGTTTGCAGCCGATGTAGGCCTTTTTTCTAAGGTCGTTGTGATCTAGCTGGATGGCATCGAGGTCCTCTATGGTTGATCATATATCTTAAACCATTTCTAGGTCCATAATAGTGTCCTCGACTTCGACTTGTGGGGATATCGACCCTGCTGATTGCTATGCTTCTTTTCTTTTTCTTTTTTCTATTAGGTTGTCGTGTGGTCCATGGAAACTCGATTGTATTCCCCAGATATGTGTTTTCCCCCTCATATGATGAATACTCCCTAGGGAGTTGGGAACTTGATCACTTGGTACAGGCTGGAGGGTGACCGCCCTCATGGAGTGTATCTATGGTCTACCTACGATGGAATTATATGTTGTGTCCTGATCCATGATGTAGAATATGGTCTCAAGCATCACCCCATCGACGAGGAGGAGAAGTGTGATATCACCCTAAGTTTGTTCAAATTCATTATTAAAACTAGTTAGTGTAATGCAGCATAACACTATCTTATCCGCAAGTCACATCTGTACGAGGAGTCGAGGATGGATGATGCACGCTCTGCTTCTGTCGTCCACCATAATTCTCCTAGTATCAATATTAAGAATTTGTGAAGTAATGACAAGTGCATCCTTGTGATAAAAAGTCAAATCGTCGGCATCTAACTCATCGAAGATGATACTTTCCTCGAGGTTGTCATACTGTTTGTGAGTGACCAATCTCTTGAGTTTGTGTGGCTGTGAATTTGATTTCGTTGATTGAGGTTTCGTCACTAGAGGTTTCGTCACTACCACCAATAACATGTTGATGGTGCGAGCTACGAGGGCTGCTTTGGTGGGCCTAGGCTTTCTCGACGCTTTGCTAAAGTGTTGCTTCCTTTATTGCTGAGTAACTCTTTGAGGTGTACTTGTTGCAACATGTTCACTACTGATAATCTTAGAGTGCGGCAATCTTTTGTGTTTTGTCCATGATCTTGGTGGAACCCGCAGAAAGCGTCAAACTTTCTGGTTCTTGGGTCAGACCTCATCTTTGTTTGATGCTTCATATTTGTTCCGAGCTTCTCAAGGGCATAGATCACCTATATATGGGACATACGAAAGATATGAGCAGATAGTAAAGGGGAATACCTCGATTGTGTCTGGGGATGTCTAATCTTGGCCCAGAGAGGCCTTCTTTGCAGCGGAATTTGGGACGGTGCCTAGTTGATTCTGATTACCGTTTGATCTCGATACTGGAGGGTCTCTCCTAACATTGTCCATGCATTACCTCCTAGGTTCAGATTGCACTGAGATGAGTCACCGGGCTGGCCTATTGAGGTCTTCATCATCTTCCCTGAACTCGGCATAGTAGGTATTATGGATCTCATCTTAGTTAGTCGGTGGAAACTTCATCAATTGGCTCAATAGCTTTCTAGTCGCCTTTGAGCCTTCTCTATTCAACCCCTTTTGGAAGGCTGCCACAACCATACCTTCAGAGACATTGGTAAGTTCATCCTCACCTTGTTCAATTGAGCTAAGAAGTCCCTTAGTCCTTCCCATGGGGATTGTATGATGGCGAAGATATGACTCACCCTGGTTTCAGCTTTCTTGGGTCCAGCATGCGCCGTTACAAACTTGTCTACCATTTCTTCATATGTTTCTATGGAATAGGCTGGCAGCTGCGAATACCATGTCAACGCCCCTCCTGTGAGGGTTTTACTAATTGTTTTTCAACAAGATGGATGACACTTACTCTTTGGTGAGGTTGTTTCCTTTCACGACGATGACATAATGGTTTACATGATACTCAGAATCAGTTGTTCCATTGTAGATTCAGAGGTACGGGGGCATCTTGAAAGTTTTTGGTATAGCATGAGGAGCCACTTCTTCCTTGTGTGGTAGTTCCATGAACCTGTATGCGTCTCTTTTTAGTAACAATTTAGGGGAACCCGATATCTTGTCTACTCGTTCTTGGTGCTCCTTCATCTGTTCCTTAAGTGCCTTGTTCTCACTTTTCATTTCCTCCATTATCTTCAATACAACGGTGAGAATGATGTCACCTGCATTGTCAAAAATTGTATGGGTATTTCCTGAAGTAGGAGGATTCAGTTGGTAGTGTCGTTTGTTCCTATGCTATGTTACATGGATCCTTGTGCTTTCCACGGTCATCCATGGGACTTGCTTGCTCATTACACTGACCAAAGTGTCAGTTAGCCAAGCTCGGGGAGCTTTTTCATAGGGGGTGGTGTTTCCTCTCCTCCGGACATCGAAGCCTCCTTTCCATTTGGTTTGGTTGTGCTACAGAAGGATATTGGCAACTTCCCAAACTTGGGGGATGTCGTGGGGATTACCTCCTTATCTTGAGTTTTATAGCCTTCGTTGACGGCACCCATAAATTTGAGCGGGACATTGTCGATGCTCTTGTCCCCTTTCCTTGATTACCTGCCATGGAATCGTTGTATGCAAAGAGAAAAATGATAACTCTACAACTCGTTAGATTAATAATTCATGAAAGTTATAGATTTGAATATAAACTAATAGTTCGACTAAGAAACCCCATTGATGGCATATAACCTAAAAATTAGATCGAGGCTTTTATACAATTAGATTTATAGAGAAGAGGATTAATCAAAATTAATATTAATATTCAAATAGAAGATCTAGTATTTTTATGACGAATATTTGGCATGTGCTATCAGATAAAAATCTTAGAACAATAATGCAGAAATAATGGAAACATGAAAAAAGGTAACAAATGATAATAAATGGCTTTTGAGAAATAAATAAGATAATATTCACCCGACAAAGTTGAGATTTTCCACTAAGCTTTGTGACGATAATGGATAATGATAAGCCGTTGAATATTCCGATTCTTCTTGGATAGGAAAAGAAGGATAAAAGGGAAGAAGCGTAAAGTTAGGCTTTGTATTTATTCAATAAAGAGAGAATCTTTACGGAAAATGTCAATGATGTTCTTTTAGAAAAATGTTCGATCCCCTTCTAAGAACTACATCTCTTTCTATTTATAAGGGTACACGGGTCACAAAATCTTAGGTAGTACAACAGAAAAGAATATTCACTAGAATATTCTCTAGAGAATCTAAATTCCTAAACTAGTCGTTACTACACATCGAGGACAGATACTCGTGCTCTTCTTCTATTAAGCCATCCTTGACGGCAATTTGCCTTCTTCACATGGCCGACCTTTTGGGGTCATGTTGATACGTCATAATATCGACACGTCACAACCTCCAAAAGCTTAATCTCCATTGACCAGGTCAGACACATGACATGAAGCCCATACAGTTGTGCGATGAAGGCCAACAGTAAAGTAGGAGTGTACAAACCGAACCGTATAGCCGCATCGAACCGAAAAGTCAAATTAAATCGATAAAAAAAACTCGATTATGCTTGGTATTGAGTAAAAAGCCGAACCAAGCCAAGATATAAAGATATAAATTTTAATATATATTTTTAAGACTTTTTATAGAACATTCTTTAAAAATATTTGAAAATATTTGGGATTCTCTTATAGGATGTAATATTTACTAGTATATAAAATGCTTCATTTTTATTAACTTTAAATAATGGGTTATAAGATTATTTTCTTATTAAGTGTTACTTAAATGCGTTTATCTCTTTGTTCTTCCATATTCATTTGTCTAGATCTATTAAGTTCTTTTTTTTTAAATTGAAGTGGTATGTCAATAATTTAAAATTAAATAGAACATTCATTATTTTGCTATCATATTGATTTTTATGTTTAATTATTAAATTCGATAACCTTAAAAGTGTATAACAAAAGAAAAATTATATATATATATATATATATATATGAACGAAAAAGGACAATTTTGGAAGAAGGAATAATAACTATACAATCCAAGAAACAGTCGCTAACCGGAGGGAGAAGGAAAAGCCCGAGAACTAGCTCAAAGCCTGCGACCTGCCATGTTTGTTTCTTCTTTAGATTTTATTGTTGGAATCTGTCTAGAAGAAACAGCATCTCTTCTACTACTTGCTCTTGGATAAACATCTGTTTTCACCAGGACATCCTCACCAAAATCACAAGGCTTGTCTTCATCGATTCTTCCGATGGCAACAGAACGACTCCGAGGTACCACATTAACATTCACCCCACTGTTAATTGGCGTTTGTCGCCTCAGATGTTCCAATTCGACCTCGTTTACAAGTGTACTCCTTTTGGAAGCAATTCGCATTAGCTCCCTAAAGTCTTCATCTCCATTTGACACAGAAGAGTTGACGCTAAATCTTCTGGGCAAAGAGGAGAGTTGTGGAACTGCAGGACATGAGCTCATAGCGCCATAGCCAATTCTGCCAGAACAATCCGTCATGCTCTGGACATAGTAATCCCTGGCTTTAATCAGAACTCTCATCGGTGCTTTTATGCACTTCTTAATTCTGCTTTCTTTTCTAACCTTTGTGCTCATTTTCACGTTGAACAACTGATCAGGCGCCCTCTCTCATCTAGTAATTAGTCTCAAACGCTTAACTTGTGGACAATGCTATAATCAGGGGGGAAATAAATAAATAAATCTTACAAGTCAACTAGTGGATAATTATAAAATATATGTAAGACGTGATAAAGAATAATTAGCAAAAATAAAACAGACAAGTGGGGAGCAACTAATAAAAGATTGCAGGAATTCTGAAGACTGGAACTAAAGCAACAAAGTTTTAATATTGAAGAGACTATGCTGGTCGAATGTTTATAAATTTATTGTTTGGCATCAAGAAAAGGGCTCGCAAAATGCTGTGAAGCCTTTCAAAATAATGTCTATGTGGATGGTAAGGTCTGAAGAAGAAAGGAGACCAATACTATGGCTGAAGGCGTGGTACGATATTGTCCATACTCCACATGTATACACCTAATTGTTCGATGGAGTATACCTACTTAGAAGGTACACATCTTTATCGAGATGGCACAGGATATAATAATCTGTTGTATATTTTATTGGATATAAGTACTGAAAAATAATATACCCCTTGTTGAATAATTTTGTTTTACTAATATGTTAATCACGACGATGAAATGGACATAATTTGGATGGTTTATCAATTGCATATAATAAAGTATAAATACAAAACAGATTTCCACTAATTAAATATCAGCGGTCAAAAAGCAAACAAATTACTAATTGTCATTTCTTGAGTCATTCATCGTCAAATATTTACTGCAGATATTTTTATTTTCTCATCTTGCTC
The DNA here is from genome assembly GCA_034376525.1 of Nicotiana benthamiana. Classification (NCBI taxonomy): domain Eukaryota; kingdom Viridiplantae; phylum Streptophyta; class Magnoliopsida; order Solanales; family Solanaceae; genus Nicotiana; species Nicotiana benthamiana. Next base: position 59,657,163 of record CM067324.1, read on the forward strand.
ATTTCAATGGGACTAATGCCTATATGTCAAATTTTGTAAGCTTGAGGTCGGGCAAACAAGATTTCAAATTATATTTAGACTATTTAGTGCAGACATTTTTGTTTTGCGATGAGTATCTTTATATATTAGGATAAATGCTTGTAAATTTTTCAATTAGATTTACAGCTACGTACCAAAGATGTAAGATGCGATCAAGGTGTCGTCTGACTATAAAGTATTAAACCTTTTTAAAAACTAATTGAATAGAAAGATTTTGAGGTAAATCCTAATTAAAGATAATTCGTCCTAGATATAAGATAGAAGATATGAATGAGCAAATATATCTGAACATAATATTTAATTATAACAATGATTGAATCCCATTATGTAAGAAAAGAATAAAAATTTCCACAATATTGAGTAATAGTGAAGAAAACATAGATAAAAAGGGGGTCATCGATCTTTTACAAGGTTGACCCCTATACTTTTGATATGATGAGACTAACGAGGTGTACTGAGAATCCGAGCTTCCTTCTTCTTTCTCCTTAACGGAGAGAAAGGGATGAGGATCCCTCTTCTTCTCTGAAAATATGTCCGTGTCTGAATTTGTTTCTGCCCCATTTTTCTTCTTCTTCTTACTTAGTTTATATACTAGGTATTCTTCTTTACCCAACGGTCATTAACCATAGTACCTAAGTGTAACGACCCGACCGATTGTTTCATGAGTTACCATTCTGTTTCCCTCATTTCTGATTCTTTATGTCTTATTCAGGTGTATTATATAGTATCGAGTTGGTTAGTTTGGGTTTAGTCTCTTTTGAGTAAGCTTCAGTTGGAATAGACAACTGAATGTTGAATTATGTGAAAAAAGTCTCGGATGTGAATACTGATGGCTTGAATAGCTTCGCTAGGTGATTTTGGACTTAGGAGTGTGATCGAAATGTATTTTGGAGTTCCGTGGTAGATTTAGGGTTGAATTGGGAAAATTGAAATTTTGTCGTATCCGGTCCATAGTGAAAATTTTATATCTGGGTCGAAATGGAGTTGCAGAAATTGGAGTAGGTCCGTTTATCATTTTTGACGTGTATGTAAAATTTCAGGTCATTCAAATGAGGTTTTATAGTTTTTGCATCATTTGCGGAATTTGAAAGTTTGGAAATCCTTAGGCTAATATGATGAGGATTTGATGTTTTGATGTTGTTTTGAGTGTCCTGAAGGTTGGAACAAGTTTGAATAATGATATGGGATATGTTGGCATGTTTGGTTGAGGTCCTGAGGACCTCAGGTGAGTTTCGAGTGGTTAACAGATCATTTTGGACTTTGGAAGATGGCAAATTTTCTGGTATTTTTATTGCAGAGATTTGTTCTTCGCGTTCGCAAGAGGGCCCTCGCATTTACGAAGGGATGTTGAGTGAGGCGGGTGAGTTGCTCTTCACGTTCATGATGTTGGTCCCGTGTTTGCAAAGGTTGAGGCAGAGTGAGCATCGCGAACATGTGGAAGAGCTCACATTCGCGTAGAGGGGTGAAGCAGGCTTGGGCATCAGGCCCTAAGGCATCGCATTCGCGACCAGAAGAACTCATTCGCGTAGGCTAAACTAGGCAAGATCTCGCATTCGCGAGATGGAGTTAGCATTCTTGAAAGACGAATAGATTGATTAGTAATTTTTGTGCTTCGTGAAAGCGATGCTTTGACCGCGTTCATGAAGAAGGGAGCTCCTGGGCAGAAAGTATAAATAGAGGCCTTCACGATTTTCAGCTCTTTTCTCACCATTTTTAGCAACTTTGGAACTTTTGTAGATGATTTCAAGAGGGATTCAAGGGATAACTCTTGAAGGTAAGATTTGTATACTCAATATTGGATTCTATGGTAATTTTTAACTGATTAGGCATGAAAATAGTGGAATTTACGGGTTAAAATTGGGGAATTAAGGCTTAGAATTAAAATTTTAAATTAGGGATTAGCGGGGCCATTTATGGTCCAATTTTGATGTTCTCGACATGTATGGAGTCATAGGAGATTTTTTTTTTTGGCAATCCACTAAGCAAGCGCCTAGGGCTAGATTTTATATTATTAAAAAGCATAACGAAACTAAATTACAAGGTCCGAAAAATATGCGTAAAGAAGGACTAAAATTTGACAGTTGCAATTCCTATTTTCAAAGTTAAGTGTTATTCTTAAGCTTTGTATCAGTAACTGCACTGTATAATAGAAAAAGTGCTGCCAATCCAGATAATTGGCATTTGCTCCATAGTTTGTCGTCATGTCCGTGCAATGTCACCTTTCCTTCCTCAAGGGAATGAGCAGAATGTGCTAATACCACCCATAGAGGTCGTAATGAGTGTCATCGCGATATTACACATCTGCAACCTGTGGAATAATAGCAGCATTGGCTTAAGAAGGCTGCGACCTCATTACTGCTTAATGAGTCATTCGAAGATGCTCATACCCAGCTGAAATGATCGACATCTATAATATTCCAAAGGATATTGACGACAACTCTACAAAAATCGAAGAAACAACGTGCCAATATCCAGCGTTTTCGACCAAACTTTTGACATGTTGCCTAGCGTTACGCACGTTTGACTGAAAAAACTTGCTTGTGAATCGATTCATCAGAAATGGAATTATTCGAAAACCACGTATGACTGAATAATAAAGCTTGAGAAACGATTTCCCAGAAATGGGAGTCATTCGAAATTATTCCCTTGTCACGAAAATCGTTAGAGTATGGACTCCATTTGTGTAAGTAACCATCGTGCCATATTGCTGCATGACAACAGAATCGAGCAAAACTCTATCTTGAAATGCCAGAAAGGAGCACCCCGGTAACAGTGCGAGATGGGCCATGAGATGATTTAAAAATGCCAAACTGCACTCTTGCCGAAAGTCCAGCATGCAGCTTACGCATGAACCAAAATGTCGATTTCTGATCCTCAGGCAGTGTGCATAATTTGTTGAATACCATCAGTGTCGAGCAACTGAATGAAAATTGCACGCGACTGTCCATGTTGGCCCATGTGATATATGACCAAGCTTCACTCTTTCCCATGATCTTGTCTATGCGTGAATTAAAAATTCCAATCTTCCCAATGCAGTAAGGCGTGCAGATCCAACTTTTAAAAACGAAGCTCTCTTCATATTCAAGATATATCCAGTGTAATGAAGTACTAGTGAACATTTCATGATGATAAAGAAACAGTGGTACCACTTGTTAACCTGCAAAATATGAAAAGACAGTTAGCGATTGCCCTTGGTTCCTTCCCTTTCCTTCCCTAATTTCTTGCCACTCTTATTCTCAGTTTTGTACATTGTAGCTTATCATCATTTACTATCCTTCTGCTCAAGGCATCAAGTTCCGAGAATTCAAAGCACTCGATGTTACCACAATCGAGAGCTTGGTTTGCAAGGTGGTCTGCTAGATTGTTTCCCTCTCTGAAAATGTGAGATAACTTGAACTTACACCCCTCTTTGAGTATGTTGATTTCCTCCGCCGCATCCATAATATTCCATGGCTATTTCCATTGTCCATCTATTATTTTTTGAAGCATCATTGAATCTGTCTGAAGCCAAACATTGTTGAGGTTTATTGTTTTGCACATTCTCATTGCCTCTACTATTGCTGTTGCCTCAGCTTCATTGTTAGAACCCTCCTTAATTTCTCTTCCTTCTGCATATATTAGATCACCTATCTCATCTCTTAAACAAAAACCAATTGAACTTCTCCCTGGGTTCCCTCTGCTTGCTCCACAGTATTCACTTTTATCCATCCTCTTGGGGGAAATTCCCATAGCACTTTGTCGAACTTCAGTCGAGGTATGTATTGCTCCATCAGTGTCAGTAAGTCGAGCCAGTTGTGAGGCACATGAAGTCTTGGTTTTTTCATTTGTACTAGGTATTGCAACATTGATGAAACTTGGTACATAACTCTTCTTATTGACACTGCTTCTCCATATTTTAAGCTATTTCTTCTCTTCTATAACTCCCATATAATGCATGCAGGTAGAGCTTGCAAGACTGACTTCAATCTAGGTATAACAGATGTCGTCCAACACTTTGTAATTGCTTGTTGTAGTGACATCCTTTCTAATTGAATTCCTGCTCTCGTGAGGAATTTACTCCAAACACTCCTAGCTGCATTTGACGTGAAGAATAAATGAACTAAAGTCTCCTCCTTAGGCTCAGCAGAACACCAACATTTAGATGCGATAGAGTATCCTACTCTACGCAATAAATCATCAAGTGGCAGTTTTGCTTTCCATACCTTCCACAGGAAGAAAGATATCTTGAATGGTAAGCCTTTGACCCATATCATCCTGTAAGCTAACCTTGGACTTTCTCTTCTTCGCAAGTAATCCCATGCAGCTTTTACTGAAAAATGTCCCCTTGCTTCAAGCATCCAAATTGGTGAATCTAACTCTGCACATTCTTTTGGAGGACTAATATTCTACACTATGTGGTTAGCCCACTCTTCAGGTAGGGTTTGATATAATTTTTCCAAGTTCCATATACCATTTTCAACCATATCAATGACATTGTGAATGTCTTCATCAACTGCAAACTGTGCAGGCATTTGGAAGTATAAAGCTCCCATCTTGTTCCAATTATCGAACCAGAATTGAGTCGAGCCCATTCTCAATTTCTAGAAGATTTGATGCTCAATCAAGTCCTGCATTGAAGCATTTTCCTCCAAACGTGGGATCCACCCTTCCATGGTACGATTACATGATTTAATTTCTTGCAATACTTTTAACACATAAATGCACTCCATAAACTGGGTTTTGTCCTAAAATTCCACCACAATTTGCAGAATAGTGCCTTGGATACATCATGAATGGATCTGAAAGCTATACCCCCTTCCTCATACGGCATACACAGGTTAGACCATGATGACCAGTGTCTTGAGCTTCCTCCCACATTGCTGCTCCAGAAAAATTTTGCAAAAATACTATGTAATTTTTTGATCACATAGCTTGGAGGATTAACTGCTGAAAACATATGAATTGGGGTACTTTGCAGAACATTTGCGATCAATACACCCGTGGCCTCCTACAGAAAGGAGTTTTCCTTTCCATGCCTGCAGTTTGTCCATTACCTTTGTAATTAATCCCCGGTAGTAATCACTCCTTCTTCTGGCATAAAAAATAGGACATCCAAGGTATGTCATTGGGAAACATTATTTTCCTATACCAGTAATCCTTTCTATTAATCACCTCATTATTCGATGAATGATGCAGATATATGGTTGATTTTGCTTTGTTTACCAGTTGACCAGATGCTGATTCATAAGCTTGCAGAACCTCCATCACAAGTCTCAATGAGGTTACATCAGACGAAAAGAAAATGATTGTATCATCCGCATATGCCAGGTGGTTTATTTTTGGGCTCCATTTTTGAAGTCCAAAACCACGGAAAAACCGGTTAGTATGCAGTGAATTCAAACCTCGAGATAGAGCTTCTGCTGCTATAATGAATAGAGTAGGTGAGAGAGGGTCCCCCTGCTTAACTCCCCTCGATGATTTGAAAAAACCATTTGGCTGACCATTTATAAGAATAGAGTACCAATTATTCCCTATCAAATCATAAATCAAGCCAATTAAATCTTCAAGAAATCCCATCTTCCTTAGCACTTTAGTCAGGAATAGCCATGATAACCTATCGTAAGCTTTTGTCATGTCCAGCTTTATCACAACGTTTGGACCTGCTTTTGTTCTTAACCTAATATCCTTAATGATTTCTTGAGTTAGAAGTACATTCTCAATCGATGGTTCTTCCCTTCACAAAACCTGCCTGTTCCTCTGAGATTATGCTAGGTAACAATTCCACCAACCTTTCATGAATGACTCGCGAGAAAATCTTGTTAACAAAGTTGCTAAGACTGATTGGTCTCATGTCGAGTCGTAGGAGATGCGGATTCTTATGATGTGATTTTTATTGTATTTTAAGAAGTTGGCCCGGGGTTGGGTATGGCTAATATCGGGATTTTGAGTTAATTTGATAATTTTCGTATGTGTTTCATTTCTTTAGCATATATTGATGGTTATGTACTCATTTTTGTTAGATTCGGGAAATTTGGAGGCCAAATCGATATAGAAGGGCGTCGCGGGCTAGAGTGTGTCTTGGCTTGAGGTAAGTAATGCTTTCAAACTTAATTCTGAGGGTTTGAAACCCCGAACTATGTGTTTTATGATTACTATTGAGGTGACGCAAATGCCAAATGAAGGGCGTGTGGGAGTGCACCGTGAGAATCATTCTGATATCAGTGTAACTATATGATTAAGTTAATGAGCTGTAAATCGTGCTAACTATCAGGTTAAGGATTTACGCCATACTGTTGAGACCCGAGAGGTCGTTTCTCTCTGTTATATCATTAGCTTCATTGGCATTATCTACTCGGTCATGTTAATGCATATTGTATCATTCCTCAGTCTCGATTATTGTTATCTAACACATCATATCATTTTTTGGGCTAGTATCATGACATTTTGAGCCTGTGTGTATGAGACTGGAGAGTTATGATTGAGTGAGGCGGAGAGCTTGATATTGAGTGACAATATGGGATAAGACTGCACGCCATAACGAGATATTGATTATGCCTCCATTGGCTTGTTATAGCGCTTAGGCTGAAAAGAGCCCCTTTGGAGTCTTTACACCCCTAGTGAGCATAGTTGATGATATTGAGGGATGGATCTCCCCTAGATATGGATCTTGTCCAAAGTATTTATGCCTGGAGATGGATCTTCTCCAGAGGGCTTGAATGGCCTTCCTTGGTATTTGATGATTGCGATCAATGATGTTCCGTGATGGATCTTCCCTAAGTCGGATGGCGATATACAGTAGCAAGTATTTAAGCACTTGTTAGTGGAGGACCACGGAACATAGATCATGCTATCTCTGCATTGGTACCTAGAGGTTTTCCTAAGTTTCATACCCCGTACTGTTCAGACTGTATTTATTTACTAGTGAGTTTTTACTTGAACTACAAGCATGTCTACTTTTCTGTACGGTTTAATTGTACTACCCGTTGAGGTTTGGTTCGCCACTACCTGTTAGTCCATAGTTTGGACTTGTTACTTACTGAGTTGGTGTACTCATATTACTCGCTGCACCTTATGTGCAGATCCAGGTATCTCAGGGCACGATATTGGCTGTTGACTATTCCGGTAGAGGGCTTTACGGAGATAGCGAGGCAGCTGCCTGGCGACTGCAGTTTCGCTTTTCTCCTTCTCTATATTCATATTAGTACTTTATTGTTATTTATTGACTATTTTGGTCTTGTCTTTTTTTGGAACTATTGTAGTGTTGATCATGACTTATGACACTCGAGGTTGGGCTTGTATTTTTTGCTTTTTTTTCACTTTTACTTTATATCTTTTATCATATTTTAATTGCAAATATGGTTTTTTTTTAAGTTTTAAATGAAATGTCGATTATTTGGAAATCAGTTGGCTAGCCTAGTTTCACGATAGTGCTATCACGACCTAATTGGTTTTTGGGTCGTGACATGCTGGTATCGAAGCCTAGGTTACATAGGTCTCACGAGTTATAATCAAGTTTAGTAGAGTCTCACAGATTGGTACGGAAATGTATGTACTTATCCTTAGGAGGCTGCAGAACCTTTAGGAAAAACTTCATATTCTTGAATTCCTATCGTGCAAATTCGTTGATTCTGAAAACTAAAGTTTTATTATTCTATTCTCTCAGAGATGGTGAGGACACGGGTTACCAGTCAGGATGGACAACCACCAATGCCACCAGTTGGGGCCACTAGAGGCCGAGGACATGATTGAGATCGTGGTAGGGGCATAGGTGTAGCCCGCACATCAGCTAGGGAAACATGAGCAAATCCACCCGTCGCCCCAATTCATGATCAGGTCCCAGTCGCGGATGTTCCAGCAAGACCAGAGCAGGCACAGTTTGTGTCTATTGTTATTCCGGGTCTTTAGGAGACCATGGCTCAGGTCTTGAACGTGTGCATTGGCCTTGCTCAGGCGGTCGTAGTGTCTACTACAACAGCTCCTTCTTAGGCCGGGGAAGGCACTTAGACTCCCGCTGCCCGTACACCTGAGCAGGTTGTTCAGGGACTACAAACACAAGAGGCACCGCCATCCCAGCCGGTTGCTTCTGCTCAGGATTATGTGGTTCTAGCTATGCCTGATATTGAGCAGGGTCGATTGGAGAGGTTTGGTAGACTTCAACCTCCAACTTTCAGTTGTGCGAGGGCGAGGATGTTCAAGATTTCTTGGACAAGTATTGGAGGATATTATGTTTATCGGGTATTTTAGGGACCAGTGAGGTCTCATTTACTACTTTTTAGTTTTCTGGAGTTGCCTTTACTTGGTGGGAGTCTTATGAGAGGCGTAGGCTTGTTGGTGCAGCGCCCCTACCTAGAATCAGTTCTGCATTCTCTTCCTAGAGAAGTATGTACCTTATTCCCACAGAGAGGAGCTATACAAGCAGTTCAAGCAGTTGCGTTAGGGGTATATGACCGTGATGCAGTATGAGATAAGATTCTCTAAGTTGGTCCATCATGCTATCTGGCTAGTTCCCACGGATAAGGAGAGGATCAGGAGGTTCGATGATAGCCTCACTTATCAACTATGGATTTTTCTGACCATAGAGAGAGAGAGAGAGAGAGAGAGAGAGAGAGAATCTAGTGCTTCTTTTGAGGAGGTGGTTGACATTTCCAATGAGATAGATTCAGTTAGCCTCTAGGAGCAAGATGAGAGGGAGGCCAAGAGGCCTCTGGGATCTAGTAGTTTTGGTGGTGTTCCTTTTGGAGGTCAGTTTCAGTACGACAGAGGTCGTCCGTTCAGACATGCTCATCAAGCTCGTTCGGGTTGCCATAGTGGATCATCGGGCCATGGTTCTCAAAGTTTACATCAAGGTCACTTATCTCTCAGTTCCCTTCCAGCTCAGAGTTCGACTCAGGTACTATCAGTTCAAGGCAGATCTATGCCTGATTCTTCTAAGAGGTATCTCGATGCTCGGGGCTCCCTTCAGTCCCCACACCATTTACCAGAAGAGGTTTCTTCGAGTGTGGAGATTTGGTTCATATTAAGAGGTTTTATTCCCGTCTTACAGGAGGTTCATCTCAGCAGAGGAGTCATCCTTCGACTTCAACACCAGTTACTTCCCTACTCGCTCAATCAGCTGGGGTTGGAGGTTAGTCCTATAGGGGTTGCCCTAGAGGGGGAGGCCAATCATGTGGTGGTTAGGCTCATTTCTATGCGCTCCCAGCCAATCCAGATGCTATTACTTCAAATGCTGTGATTACAAGTATTATCTCAGTCTACCACAGAGATGCCTCTATATTATTTGATCCCGGTTCCACTTTTATATATGTGTCATCATATTTTGCTCATTATCTGGATACGCCCTGTGAGTCTTTTATTTCATATGTTCATGTATCTACTCCGGTGGGCGATATTATTATTGTGAACCGTGTATATTGGTTGTGTTGTGACTATTGGTGGTTTGGATACCCGAGTGGATCTCTTGTTGGTTTGTATTGTTGATTTTGATGTGATATTAGCATGGATTGGTTATCTCCATGTTGTGCTATTTTGGACTGTCACGGTTGCCACAGATTGAGTGCGAGGTTCGGCGGATTATGTTCCCAGTAAAGTGATTTCATTTTTGTACGTCCAACAGATGGTTGGGAAAGGTTTTCTTTATTATCTATCCTTCGTGGGGATTTTAGTGCAGAGATTCCTACCATTGATTCAGTTCTGGTAGTGAGGGAATTTCCGAATGTGTTTCTTGCAGACCTGTCGGTCATGCCACTGGAAAAGATATTGATTTTGGTATTGATTTGGTACCGGTCACTCAACCCATTTCTATTCCACCAAATCGTATGGAACCAGCGGAGTTGAAGGAGCAGCTTTAGAAACTCCTTGATAAGGGGTTTATTCGGTTAGTTTGTTACCGTGGGGTGCTCCTGTTCTATTTGTGAAGAAGAAGGATGGAAATATGAGGATGTGCATTGATTATAGGCAGTTGAATAAGGTCACAATCAAGAATCAGTATCCCTCCACTTATCGATGATTTACTTGACCAGCTTCAGGGAGCAAGGGTGTTCTCGAAGATTGATCTTTATTTAGGGTATCAACAATTGAAGATCAGGGACTCGGACATTCATAAGACAACTTTCATGACACGATATGGTCACTATAAGTTCCTTGTGATGTCTTTTAGGCTAACCAATGCCCCAACATCTTTCGTGCATTTGATAAACAACGTGTTTCAGACTTATCTCAACTCATTTGTCATTGTATTCATTGATGAGATTCCAGTGTACTTGCATAGTCAGGAGGAGCATGCGGAGCATTTAAGAGTTGTGTTGCAGTAGTTGAGGAAGGAGAGGCTTTATGCAAAGTTCTCCAAGTGTGAGTTTGTCTTAATTCAATCGCTTTGTTAGGACACGTGGTGTCCAGTGAGTGTGTTCAGGTTGATTCGAAGAAGAGAGAGATATTTCAGAGTTGGCCTAGACCGTTCTTTGCCACAGAGATTTGCAGCTTTCTTGGTTTGGCGGGTTATTACCATTTGCTCTTTCGGGGATTTTTATCTATTGCATCACCCTTGACCAAACTGACTCAAAAGGTTATTCCTTTCATGTGGTCAGATAAGCGTGACGTGATCTTTCAGAAGCTCAAGACTGCCTTGTCCACAACTCCATTGTTAGTATTACCACCAAATTCAGGTTCATATATAGTATATTGTGACACTTTGAAAGTTGGTATTGGGTGTATGTTGATGCAGGATGATAGAGTGATTACTTATACCTCTCATCTGTTTACGCCCCATGAGAAAAACTACCATGTTCATGATCTAGAGTTGGCTACCATTGTTCACGCAATGAAGATTTAGAGGCAGTATCTTTATGGTTCATCTTGTGAGGTGTTTACAAATCATCATAGCCTCCAACACTTGTTCAAGTAGAAGGATCTCAATTTAAGGCAGCGGAGATGGTTGGAGCTATTAAAGAACTATGATATCAATATAGTGTACCATTCAGGAAGGCCAATGTAGTGGCCAATTCCTTGAGTAGGAAGGCGGTGAGTATGGGCAGTTTGGCATATATTCCTGTTAGGGAGAGACCTCTTGAAGTTGATGTTCAGGCCTTGTCCAATCGGTTTGTGAGGATGGATATTTCTAAGCCTAGTCGTGTCTTAGCTTGTGGGTTTCTCGGTCTTCCTTGTTTGATTGTATCTGAGAGTGTCAGGATGCTGATCCTCATTTGTTTTTCCTTAAGGACAAAGTTTAGCACAACGATGCCAGATATGTGATTATTGGTGATTATAGAGTATTAAGGATGCAAAGCCAGATATGTGTGCCCAATGTAGATGGGCTTCAGGAGTTGATTCTAATGGAGGCCCATAGATCGCGGTATTCCATCAACCCGACTGCGGCAAAGATGTATCAGGATTTGAGACAGCATTATAGTTAGAGAATAATGAAGAGGGATATTGTGGGATTTGTAGCTCGATGTCTCAATTGTCAGCAAGTGAAATATTATCATTAGAGACCGGGTGGCTTGCTTCAACTAATAGATATTCCAGAGTGGAAGTGGGAGCAGATCACCATGGACTTTGTAGCTGGACTCCGCCGGACTTTGAAGAAGTTCAATGCTATTTGGATGATTTTGGATCGGCTGACCAAGTCCGCGTACTTCATTTATGTGGGTACTACTTATTGTTCAGAGGGGTTAGCAAATATTTATATCCGAGAGATTGTTTTCTTGCATGGTGTACCAATTTCCATCATTTTAGTTAGAGGTACTCAGTTTACTTCGCAGTTCAGGAGGGTCATGCAAAGAGAGGTGGGTACTCAGGTTTAGTTGAGCACAACTTTTCATCCTCAGACATACAAGCAGTCCGAGCGCACTATTCAGATATTGGAGACATGTTGTGCGCTTGTGTAATTGATTTTGGTTGTTCATGGGATTAGATTCTACCACTCGTAGAGTTTTCTTACAATAACATTTGTCGAGTATTCAGATGGCTCCATATGAGGCTTTATATGGAAGATGATGTAAATCTCCAGTTGGTTGGTTTGAGTTGGGTGAGGCTAGGCTTTTGGGTACTGACTTGGTGCAGGATGCTTTGTACGCGGTGAAAGTAATTTAGGAGCGGCTTTATATAGCATAGTTAAGACAAAAGAATTTTGCTGACAGGAAGGTTCGTGATATGTCCTATATGGTTGGGGATAAGGTTGTATTGAAGGTTTCATCCGTGAAGGGTGTTATGATATTTGGGAAGAAGGGTAAATTGAGTTAACGGTTCATTGGACTGTTTGAGGTGCTTCGGAGAATTGGGGACGTGGATTATGAGTTGCTTTACCACCTAGATTGTCGAGTGTCAATTTGGTATCTCATATTTCTGTGCTCTGAAAGTGTATTCGTGATTCTTCTCATGTTTTTGATTTCATCACTGTTCCGTTAGACGGTGATTTGACTTATGATGTGGAGATAGTGGCTATTTTGGAGTGTTATATTGAAAGTTGAGATCAAAGGAAATAGCTTCAGTGAAACTGCAGTGGAGAGGCCGGCCCGTGGAGGAGGCAACTTGGGAGACCGAGCGAGAGATGCAGAGTAGATATCCTCACATATTTGAGATTGCAAGTATGTTTCTTGACTCGTTCGATGAGAAATGTTTGTTTAAGAGGAGGAGGATGTAATGACCCGAACGGTTGTTTCATGAGTTACCGCTCCATTTCACCCATTTTTGCTTCTTTATATCTTGTTCAGCTGTATTATATAGTATGGGGTTGGTTGGTTTGGGTTCAGAGTGGTTTTGGAGAGGTATGAGACACTTAGTTTCTTTCAAGTAAGCTTAAGTTAGAAAGTCAAGTGGAACTTGACTTATGTGAACAGGTTTTGGATGTGAACTCTGATGGTTCAAATAGCTTCATTAGGTAATTTGGGAATTAGGAGCGTGATCGGAATGTATTTTGGAGGTCTTTGGTAGATTTAGATTTGAATTTGTGAAATTGAAATTTGGGCTTTCTCCGGTCTGCAGTGAAAATTTTGATATTAGAGTTGAAATGGAATTTCAGAAATTGTAATAGGTCAGTTGAGTTCATGTGTGACGTATGTGCAAAATTTCAGGTCATTCAGATGAGGTTTGATAGGTTTCGCATTATTTGCAGAATTTGGAAGTTTGGAAATCCTTTGTCTTGAATCCGATGGTGATATGATGTTTTGATGTTGTTTTGAGTGTTTCTAAGTTTGGAACAAGTTTGAATGATGTTATGGGATGTGTTGCCATGTTTGGTTGAGGTCTCAAGGCCCTCGTGTGAGTTTCGGGTGGTTTACAGATCATTTTGGACTTTGGAAGACGGTAGAATTTTTTGGTATTTTTGTAGCAGAGATTTGTTCTTCACGTTCGCGAGAGGGCCTTCGCATTCGCAAATGGATGTTGAGTGAGATATGTGAGTTGCTCTTCACATTCATGATGTCGGTCCTACATTTGCAAAGGTTGATTCAGAGCATCATCGCGAACGCGTAGCTCGCGTTCGCGTAGAAGGTTGAAGCAGGCTTGGCATCAGACCTTAAGGCTTTGCATTCACGGCCAAAAGAACACGTTCGCGTAGGCCAATCTAGGAAAGGCATTGTGTTTATGAGGTGGAGTTTGCATTCACGAAAGAGGAATAGATTCATCAATTATTTTTGTGCTTCGCGAACGCAAGGCTTTGACCATGTTCGTAATGAAGGGACCACCTGGGCAGAAAGTAAAAATAGAGGCCTTTGAATTTTTCAGCTCTTTTCTTACCATTTTTAAGCGACTTTGAAGCGTTTTGAGAGGATTTTAAAGGGGATTCAAGGGATAACGCTTGGAGGTAAGATTTATGAACTCAATACTTGATTCTATGGTGACTTCTGACTGATTAGATATGAAGTTATTAGGAATTTAACGGTTAAAATTGGGAATTAGGACTTGGAATTGGAGAGTTTAAATTGGGGATTTGAGGGACCGTTTGAGATTCGACTTTGAGGTTCTTGGTGTGTATAGACTCATGGAGGGGGGGGGGGGGGGAGTTCTTGTGATTTAATTTTTGTCGAATTTCGGGACGTGGGCATGAGGGTTGGGTTTTGCCAATTTCGGGATTTTTGAGTTAATTTGATAATTTTTGTATGGGTTTCATTCTTGTAGCATATATTGATTGTTACATACTGATTTTGGTTAGATTTGGGGCACTTGGAGGTCAAATCGAGAGGCAAGGGCGTCGCGGGCTAGAGTCTGGCTTGGCTTGAGGTATGTAACGCTTCCAAACTTGGTTATGAGGGTTCCAAACCCTAAACTAGGTGTTCTGTGATTACTATTGAGGTGATGCAAATGCCAAATGGCGGGCGTGTGGGCGTGCACCGTGAGAATCGCGGCTTAAACCATTCCATGATACTGCTTATTGCCTCTTTCTTGCTGATATCTGCGTTGTAACTATGTGATTAAGTTCATGAGTTGTAAATCATGCTAATTATCATGTTAAGGCTTTACGCCAATACTGTTGAGACCCGAGAGGTCGTTTCTTGCTATCATATCATTAGCTTTATTGATATTATGTACTCAATCCTATTCATGCATATTATATTATGCCTCAATCTCTATTATTGTTATCTGGCACATCATATCATTATTCGGGCTAGTATCATGATATTTTAAGCCCGTGTGTATTAGATTGGAGAGTGATGACTGAGTGAGGCCGAGAGCCTGATATTGAGTGATAGTACGGGATCGGGCTGCACGCCGCATCGAGATATTGATTATACCTTAATTGGCTTGTTATAACGCTTGGACTGAAAGAAGCCCCTCCAGAGTCTCTACACCTCCAGTGAGCGTAGTGTGAGCATAGTTGATGATATTGAGGGATGAATCTTCTCTGGACATGGATCTTTTCCGTAGTATCTATATCTGGAGATGGATCTTCTCCATAGGGATGGAATGGCTTTCCTTAGTATTGGATGACTGCAGTCAATGATGTGTATATATTTCGGGATGGATCTTCCTTGGCATGATGGCTATATATAGTGCCGAGTGGTTGAGCACTTGTGAGTGGAGGCACACAGAACATTGATCATTCTATCTGTGCATTGGTACCTAGAGATTTTCCTGAGTTTCATACCCCTTGATGGCCAGACTGCATTTATTTACTACTGAGTTTTTACTTGAACTGTAAAAATGTCTACTTTTCTGTACGGTTTAATTTACGTGTTGAAGTTTTGTTCGCCACTACCTGTCAGTCCATAGTTTGACTTGTTACTTACTGAGTTGGTGTACTCACGTTACCCCATGAACGTTGTGCACAAATCCAGATATCTCAGGGCATGGTTATAGCTGTTGCATATTCCAGTTGCGGGATTCACAAAGATAACGAGGTAGCTGCCTGGCGACTGCAGTTCTGCTTTTCTCCTTCTCTATCTTCCAATAAGTACTTTATTGTTATTTCTGGACTACTTTGGTCTTGTCTTGTTTCGAAACGATTGTAGCATTGCTCATGACTTAGTGACTCCCGAGGTCGGGATTGCATTTTTCGTTTTGTTTTGACTTTTACTTTATATATTTTATTGGATTTTGGTTGGAAACATGGTTTTACTTAGGTTTTGAATGAAATATGAATTATTTGGAAATTAGTTGCCTGGCCTAGTTTCACGATAGACGCCATCATGACCGGGTCGGTTTTTGGGCCGTGACACTAAGTCATTTGACTGTATTGCTGGTTCACCCTCTAAAATGTCGTAACATCAAATTCTCCTTTCAAGCATTATGAATACTCGACCACAGTCACGGTAGGGTTATGTGTCGTTATAGCATTTTATGGATATGACTTAGACCCAAGTGACGTTTTGTCGTTCCTCCCTTTGTGGATTCTGTTCTGGCCATATTTCGGCCCATACAATTAGTCTCTCCACCTATTGGGGACATTTTTTGGCGAGCTCAATGGGCGGACTTTGCCGATTTGAAAGTTGTGAGAAATTTGAGCGCTTTAAGCGGGAGGCGAGTACCTCATGGCGAGGTAGCGACATGAAATTTCGAGAGATGCCTCATACCGTCACGTCAGTTCAGAATATCATTAAAACTCATCATGTGTTATGGCACACGTTTTCTATGCATTGTGCCGTTCTTGTGCCCTTGCCATTTTCTTCAAAATGTCTACATTTGATTTCCCCGCTCAAGGTTTTTATATCCCTATAAATAGGGGAAAACTTAACATTTGAATGTTATGCTTTCTAATCGCTGAAGAGAGACTTTTGCAGCTTTTCTTCTTCTCCTTCATTTTTTCACATTCCCCTTTCTGTCAAAATTCATGTGGCCACTACCTTTTTCCCTTACCATTCCTAATTTTGTAATCAATGAAGAGATGTCTAGTGCATCGTCCAACCCTTATAGATTCGTTGGTGCTCCAGTGCCGAAAAAAGATATACCTTAACTTGAAGAGGGAGTGGAATTGGCAGAGGACGAAAGTTTTCATACGGTAGATGAGGCGATTCTCTTCCCAGGGAAGGCGAGGACATATTTCAATAGCCCTACAGGGATGAGCCAGAACCTGTTCTTTCTATGATATATGATGTGATGCCCACGGCTTTCAAAGCCAAATGAGTGATCCCTGATCACATTGAACTAGTTCTGGCTGGTCGTGACATAGTACATATACACCTCCTAGGCTACTGCGTGTTTTACGCATATCCATTTGTCATTAGATATATGCTTCCTCTTCCCTCATTGGCGATGGACCTTTCCCATTTCACCCGTATGTCTCCCTTTCCTTAGTTGCTTTTTATTTGCTTCATCTTTTTCTTTATCTTACGTCTTTTTTTGGTTGAATTTCTCATTGGTAGGTCGGAGAAGAGCGATAAGGGTCCGTTAACTTGCTCGATAGAGCGCATTCGTGACTGAACTTGTTCGTTCGGAGGTTGCCTTTTGGTCAGAAACTCCTATTCCCACAATTTGTTGAGCAGATGAGCCTTCTCGTGGTAGTGGCAAAGAGGCTTCGTCATAGATGCTGAGGATAGTTTTGGAGGGGGCGTCTTTGTATAAAATGCCTACGAGGGGCGACCCCATTTTGGTAGTGTCTCAAGACGATGGTGATGCCAGCCTGAGTATGTGAGGCAATGCACGTTAGCGGAGTAAAAGAAGTTGCTGCAGCAGGGGAACAAAGTTTTGAGGCTGTCGCAATTGTTTCGAGCGTCCCATCGACGTCTCGATAGGACCGTACCCCATCTTTGGCTAATAAGAGGTTGATGGGCGTAACGGTAGAGGATTATGAATCAAATTCTGATATCGATCTTGAGAACGTGAGGATGTTCGAGGAAGGCTTTACCAGGCTCTATGTGAGAGCAGAACGCCTTTCCTGTGTGCTCGAAATTCTATCGGACTTTAATCTATTAGAGGAGACGGTTTACTTGGTGCCCTAATTTGACCTTCTGTTCTCTACCGTGAAAAGTGGGTATCTTAAGGAGATTAGTGATTCTACTTTGTCACGCGGTGTGGCTGGGATGGCCTTGAGGGTGTGTTTCATTCTGTTATTTTCGTTGTTTTGTGCCATTTCTTTTGCTGATTCTTCCCCTTTCTTAGACTTACATGTTGGAGATCAAGAGTGCTCGTAGTGCTGAGACGCAGGCCGAAGTCTTTCTGAAGACATGCCATGAAGTATCACCGGCGATGCAACAAGTTCCTTGAGATGCAAGCGCAACTTAGAGCTGGCATTAATACTCAATCTCTCAAGGATGAGTTAGAGAAAAGGTACGAGGACCTGATGCGGTCTATCCACAAGTGTAGCAAGCTTGAGGGACTGCTTAGGGCCAAATACGAGGAGCTCGAGGTGGCAAAGGGGTTATAGCGGAATGCGAGGACTTTCAGGCGAATGTGTTGTCTTTGCGAGCCGAGCTTGAACAGAATGCCACTAGTGTTGCCAACCTAAGTGCATAGTGGACAGAAAAGGCAGCTAGGCTAAAAAGGAAGGTGGCCGAGTTGGAGAGGGTTGAGGGGGACTATGTGGTGACTTTGGCGAGGGCAGCAGCACTAGAAAATACTATTTGCATCCTCAGGTTTGAGTAGGAAGCCGAGAGGCGACAAGCTCTCTGATGGAGGCAAGGCTCGAAGAGCAAATCAGTGAGCTCGAGTGGGACGCCTTATACTTGGGAGACTAAGTTGTGGCTCTCGAGGCCGCGAAGGCGCTGCTATTGGCTCGTTCTCCTCCTCAGGAATCTGCCTCTGTTGTAGTCCCCCACCATTTGTATGAGCTTTGGGTCCATGCTGAGGCCCAACAATGTATACAAATATGGTTTGTAGGTGGCTGGGAGCGTTCCTGAGTTTTCTTTTGAAGATGTTTGGATTAAAGCACGTAAGGCTTGTCTTGCCTGCGGTTACAACCCTGCAACACCGGAGCCATTGGGGTTGCTGACATTGAAGATGGACTTTTTTCTGGTAATGACAATGCTGGTGAGGATGGTGGTGGAGGTGAGGCCGAGTGAAGTATTTGTAGCTTTTTGTACTTAGTTTTTGTTGTTGTTGTTGTTTTGCGGGGGGGGGGGGGGGGGGGGGGGGGCACGAGTTTGGCCTTTTGTAAGAGGTTGTTGTATTTGTTTATATATCTGAATAAGATAGTTGGTTTGCCTTTGGTGGCATATCTTTTGACTTTTATTCTCTTTTTTTCTTCTAATGAAAAAGATCTTCAGATTTCCTCGTGATGCTTTCCTGACTTTTAGTTGGGATTTCGAATGAGGTCGAATTTAGCTCACTAATTTGAGCGAGGTCGGATCTCATATCGTTAGTTCGAGTGGGGTCGAACCTTACTTTGTTAGTTGAGTGAGGTATAACTTTAACAACTTAAATAAAACTCACATTTCTCTTTGGTGTTGGCCAAGGGCCGTATGGGTGTAAATTCGAGTGAGGTAAAATTATAACTCATTATGGAGGGAGATCGAGCTTTGGATTTTTGACTCGAATGAGGTCAAGTTTTACTTTTTGTTTGCGATGGCCAAAGGCCGTAAGAATTCAACTTTGAGCTTAATCAAGTTTTGTCTTTCCAAGCTGGGCGATTTTACTTTTGATCTGTAGATTCAAGCCATGTCAATTTGAACTTGATGGCATGGGTGGAGTCAGATTTGACTTGTAATTTTGAGCAATGTAGAATTCTGACTTGTTATGAATTCGAACAAGGTCAAACTTTACTTTCACTTGGAGATGACCCTGGGCGGTGAGGGTGTAAATTCAAGCAATGTCAAATTGCATCCTGTTATGAGTTCAAACGAGGTCGAACTTTACCTTCACTTGACGATAGTCTGGGGTTCTTTGGGTGTAATTTCGATCAATGTCAAATTGCAATCCGTTATGAGTTAGAATAAGGTCAAACTTTAACTTTACTTGGTGATGGTCGGGGGCCGTTAAGGTGTAATTCGAGCAAGGTCAAATTGCAACCTGTTGTGGCTTCGTGCGAGGTCAAACTTTACATCATTTGGAGATGGACAATGGCCATAAGGGTGTGAATTCAAGAATCATTTGGAGATGGAAGATGGCCATAAGGGTATGAATTCAAGCAATGTCAACTTATAACCCATTGTGGGTTTGAGCTAGGTTAAAATTTACTTCATTTGGTGATGGCCGATGTCCGTAAGAGTGTGAATTCAAGCAAGGAGAATTGTAACCCTTTGTGGTTCGAGCCAGGTCGAACTTTACTTTATTTGGCGATGGATGGTGGTCGTAAGAGTGGTAAGAATGTTACGTTCTGCCTTGCTTTTTTTTCGGGAGTATTACTCGTTGCTGCATCATTCATGCATGTGTTAGGGTAAGTCTTAGTTCATATTATCTTGCTTTCATTGGAGAATATCATGCATTGTTGCATAGTTTATGCATGCGCCGTGACAATCCCCACTCTATCTACTCTTGATTTCATTGGTGAATATCAAGCTTGCTGCATATTTTAGGTATGTGTTGGGGTGAGTCCCAATCTATTTAGTCCCTTCATTGCTCGTCTTGGAGAGACCCTTGATGGGATGGGCATTGAAATTATTGCTTGGGCTTCTGAGCACCTTGGGGCTTGATTAATTTGAACAAATTTTGGACGTGACTCATAGCATTTAATCAGCTGAATTGGCGTAGCATCGCCATGGTGAGAATATAGGCAAGCTTTTCGTGTTCATGTTATGCCTGTGTACGGAGACTGTACGTTCCATGGGCTCACCGCCCAGTCCCAGGGTATGGAGATTGCTTTTTAATGATGTCGGCTTGTTTTGAGCCATTTGTCTAATATATGTAGAATGGTATGGTGTGGAGGGTTTTCCTAATTTACCATGTTGTAAGGAGGAACTTAGAGCCTCTATGTCGGCTGGCCTTTGTTCCCGTGTTTGGGAGGACGTCCCTATTCTCTATTTCATTTATCTTTTTTTTTTCATTTTCTTTTTTTGTGCAAAGATGTTGCATGCTGCTTTGCTTATTTCATTTATTAAGAATATTACATATTTCTATTTGTTCCATATATACATTTGAGAAGTTCTAGTCCATGTAGTCCCTTCATTGCTTGGCGTGCAGAAGTAGTCGATAGGTGGAGGGATGAATTATTCTTGAACTTCGAGACGTCCCCTTCATCGCTATCGTTCCATCTTTCTTTTTTAATAAATAACACAGGTACACCCCGAGTTAACACGCTAGGCTTGATTAATACCTTATCAAGTAGCTCTTGAAGTTGAACCCTTAATTCTCTCAATTCTGCTGGAGCCATGCGGTATGGAGGAATAGAGATAGGTTGAGTTCCTGGCACCAAATCAATGTTGAACTGAATTTCTCTTGTCGGAGGCAGCCTGAGAAACATATCATCAATCTCGGACCACTGGAACGCTATCAACAGTAACATCTTCCAAGCGCATATCATAAACGGTAACAATAAAACCCAAACACCCATTATTAATAATTCGACGTGCTTTTACATAGGATATTATCTTTCCCTGAGTCAAAGGAGTTATGCCAGGAAAATCAAAATGTATAAGCTTGGAATGACAATCAACTGAAGCATAACACGATTCTAACCAATCCATACCCATAATTACATCAAAGTCGGACATAGGCAATACTAGTAGATCAACTACAATGTCTCTACCCTGAATGAATATCCCATAGTCTCTATAGACTCTATCCATAAATATAGTCCCCCCCACTAGGGTCACCAAAATATAAGGCACATTAGGAGACTCAACTCCTCGCTCTAAGTACATGGAAAAAGATAGAGATACGTATTAATATGTAGAACCAGGATCAATAAGAGCGTAAGCTCTATAACTGTGACGACTACATTAAATGTCTCGGCATCCTGTTTGGTCGTAGCAAAGAATCTCGGTAGTCCACTCATTTCCTGAGTAGTCTGTGTACCCTGTCGACCCTGTCCATGAGAAACCTGCGGAGCGGCTCTAGCTGGCTGAGTCTGAGTCTATGTACCTGTAAACTTTCTCTGCAGCTATGGAATAGCATGGCTAGTAGCAAAATATCCTCTAGGAAAATACTTAGCAATATTTCATTTTTTATCACAAGTAAAATAGTAAGGATGAAATAGGATAAAAGAACTTGGAAAACAAGGATGAAAGAGCTAAATGCATTGATAATGCAAATGATTGTCAAATCGCAATAGAATGCACAAATTCAGAAACAAAAAAGTCATCAGAAAGAAATATCAATACCATAGATCCAGGAGGAAGCTTGTATATTGATGAGATTCAACTATTGAGTGAAGCAGAAAATTCAGATGCAAATCAAGAGCAAAGTATAGACGAAAACCAAAACAAATCAGTGCAAGTCTATGCAATAAGGGATGCAAATCAAAACACTATTAAGGAAGCAGCAGTACAAACTCATAACACCACGACACACGCGGAAATAGGAGATGTAGATTTGGAGGAAGAATCCACTGCTCAAATTTCCCTTAATGTTGCTAAGCATGGGGGTATGTCTCTAAGGCATATTGAACCTGTGAAATTTCCAGCAAAAGAAAAAAGGAAACAGTCAAAAGAGAACTCAAATGCAAAATCCAAGGGAGTAAAAACAAGGAGCAATCTGTCCAAACACAAAAACATCTAATGGATGCCATTATCTAGAATGTGAGATCAGTAAATACAAAGCAAGCATTTCAAATGCTAGTTACAATGCATCGGAAACATCAATTTCAATTCATTGGAATAATTGAACCTATGCAGCAGTCTAACAAAATGTAGAGATATAGAGCAAGAATTGGCTCAAGCTGTGGTGAATGTGTCAAACAAGATTTGGCCATTTATTGATGAAATTTTTGAAGTTAATATTTTGTATAATTTGACTCAACAGTTGACTTTAAAATTGGTTCACACTGAAACACATGCAGAGCTCATCCTCACGCTAGTATATGCTAAATGCGATCACATTGAAAGAATTGAGTTATAGGATTCTCTATATTCAATGCCATCACACATTACTGTTCCATGGCTGGTCGGAGGAGACTTTAATGTGATTTGGGATGAGGAAGATATGTTTGGTGGCTTGCCAGTCTCGTTCCTCGAAGTAGATGACTTCAACATTGCATAAACTCATGCTCTTTATATGATTTGGGGTTCAAAGGAAGCATTTTCACATGGTGGAATGGAAGATCAGAAGAGGACTGTATATTCAAAAGACTAGATAGATGTCTAGGAAATGATGAACTGCAACAGACCTTTCCTGGATTTGAGGTAACTCATTTGTCCAAAATAGGCTCTGACCATTGCCCAATGCTACTCAAATGTAATATAAATAATTCCCCAGTTAAGAAGTCTTTCAGATTTCTTAATTTTTGGATAAAGCAAGAATCTTTTAAAGATGTAGTGAAAGAGACATGGAATGGTGATTTTAGTGCAAATCCTTTCAGCAATTTTAGCTACAAGTTAAAAAAGCTTAAACATGCACTTTCTACTTGGAGCAGAGCTACATATGGGGATATTTTCAAGAAGATTGCAAGTCCAGAAGAGGTGGTACTAATTCATGAAAATCAATTTGAAATTAATTTACTCAGAGAAATAGACAAAGATTACGACAGGTTCAAGCTGAATTGCTTAAATATCTTGCATTAGAAGAATTATTCTGGAAGCAAAAAGCAGGCATGTTGTGGTTTAAAGATGGTGATAGAAACACAAAATTTTTTCATGCCCAGGTTAATGAGAGAAGGAAAAGACTAAAGTTATCAATAATCCAGGATAGTGATGGTAATTGGATTGAAGAAGATCAGAAAATAGCAGAGGAAGCTGTAAAATTTTACAAGGATTTATTTTTTGAGAGGTCTTTTCCCAATGATTTTGATATTTTAAAACATGTACCTCCAATGATAGATCCTAGTCAACATGAGAGATTGATGGCCTTACCTTCGAATGAGGAAGTGAACAAAGCAGTAATGGGGCTGAATGGGGATTCAGCAGGCGGTGCAGACGGTTTCACTGGAGCATTCTACCAATCATGCTGGGACATCATTGAAGAAGATGTGGTCGGCATGGTCAAGTATTTCTTCTGCGGTCACCAGCTCCCAAAGAATGTGACGCACACAAATCTGGTTTTATTGCCAAAGAAAAAAGAAGTGATTAATTTTGCATACTTGAGACCTATCAGCCTTAGTAACTTTGTTAACAAGATTTTCTCAAGGGTCATTCATGAAAGGTTGGGGGAACTATTACCAAACATAATCTCAGAGGAGCAGGCAGGTTTCGTGAAGGGAAGAAATATCGTAGAGAATGTTCTGCTAACTCAAGAAATCATTAAGGATATCAGGGTGAGAACTAAAGCAGGACCAAATGTGGTGGTAAAGCTAGATATGACAAAAGCTTATGATAGATTATCATGGCTTTTCCTGACAAAAGTGCTAATAAAGATGGGGTTTCCAGAAGATTTTATCGGCTTGATATATGATTTGATTGGGAATAACTGGTACTCTATTCTAATAAATGGACAACCAAATGGTTTTTTCAAAGCGTCTAGGGGAGTAAAGCAGGGAGACCCTCTGTCACCTACCTTATTCGTTCTAGCAGTAGAAGCATTGTCTAGAGGTTTGAACTCACTGCATAATAACGGGTTTTTCTGCGGATTTAGACTTCCTAAATGGAGCCCAAAAATAAACCACCTGGCTTATGCGGATGATACAATCATTTTCTGCTCATCAGATGAAAAGTCTCTGACACTTGTGATGGAGGTTCTGCAAGCTTATGAAGCAGCATCTGGTCAACTGATCAATAAAGCAAAATCAGCCATATATCAGCATCTTTCAACGAAAGATGAGGTGATAAACAAGGTGGAAAGGATTACTGGTATAGGAAAACAATGTTTCCCAATGACATATCTTGGATGTCCTATATTTTATGCAAGAAAAAGGAGTGATTACTACCAGGCATTAATTACAAAGGTTATGGACAGACTGCAGTCGTGGAAAGGAAAGCTCCTCTCGGTAGGCGGCAGGGCTATATTGATCGCAAATGTTCTGCAAAGTATGCCAATTCATATGTTATCAATAGTTAATCCTCCTAACTATGTCATTACCAAATTACATAGCATTTTTGCAAAATTCTTCTGGAGCAGTAATGTGGGAGGAAATTCAAGACATTGGTCATCCTGGACTAACCTATGTATGCCTTATGAGGAAGGGGGTATAGGTTTCAGATCACTTCATGATGTATCCAAGGCACTTTTTTGCAAATTGTGGTGGAATTTTAGAACAAAACCCAGTCTATGGAGTGCATTTATGTGTCAAAAGTATTGTAAGAAACTAAATCCAGTAATAGTACCTTGGAAGGGTGGATCCTACGTTTAGAAGAAAATGCTTCAATGCAGAGACTTGATTGAGCATCAAATCTTCTGGAAATTGAGAATGGGATCGTCTCAATTCTAGTTCGACAATTGGACAGAGATGGGAGCATTATATTTCCAAATGCCAACAACATTCCCCACTGATGAAAACATACAAAACGTCAATTATTTGATTGATAATGGTATGTGGAATGTGGAAAAATTATTTCAAATTTTACCTGAAGAGGGGGATAATCACATTGTGCAGAACATTACTCCACCAAAAGAATGTGCAGAGTTAGATATTCCAGTCTGGATGCTTGAACCAAAGGGACATTTCTCTGTAAAAACTGCATGGGATTACTTGAGAAGAAGAGAAAATCCAAGGATAGCTTACAGATTGATATGGGTCAAAGGCCTACCTTTCAAGATATCTTTCTTTTTGTGGAAGGTGTGGAAAGCAAAACTGCCACTTGATGATTTCTTGCGTAGAATAGGATACTCAATTGCTTCTAAATGTTGGTGTTGTGCTGATTCTAAAGAGGAGTCTCTAGTTCATATATTCTTCACATCAAATGCAACTTCGACTATATGGAGGTACTTCCTAACGAGAGCAGGAATTCACTCAGAAGGTTTGTCTTTACATCAAGCAATTACAAAATGCTGGACGACTCCAGTTGTACCTAGACTGAAATCAGTTTTTCAAGCTTTAACTGCATGCATTGTATGGTAGTTATGGAAGAGAAGAAATAGTTTGAAATAAGGCGAATCAGCGTCAGTAAATAGAGTTATCTACCAAATTTCATAACGCTACAATCACTAGTACAACTGAAAAAACCAGGACTTCATGTACCTCACAAGTGGATTGATCTTCTAACTATGATGGACCATTATACACCCCGTCTGAAGGTCGATAAAGTGCTATGGGAATTTCCGCCAAGGGGATGGATAAAGGTGAACACTGATGGAGTATGTAGAGGGAATCCAGGGAGAAGTTCAATTGGGTTTTGTTTAAGAGATGACAGAGGCGACTTGATATATGCAGAAGGAAGAGAAATTAAGGAGGGCTTTAACAATGAAGCTGAGGCAACAACAATAGTAGAGGCAATGAGAATGTGCAAATTAATGAATATGTCTAATGTTAGGCTCGAGACAGATTCACTGATGCTTCAAAAGATCATAGATGGACAATGGAAACCACCCTGGAAGATTATGGATATTCTGGAGGAAATCAACTTTATCAAATCGGGGTGTAAGTTCAAGATATCTCACATTCTTAGAGAGGGTAACAGCCTAGCAGACCACCTGGAAAACCATGCTCTTGATTTTGGTAACTTCGAATGTTTTCATTTCGGGGATCTTGATGTCTTGAGCAGGAGGATTGTAAATGATTATACGCTACAATGTGCAAAACTGAGAATAAGAGTTGAAAGAAAGTAGAGAAAGAAATGGAAAGCACTAAGGGCATCTCTGAGAAATCTCTTTTCACTAACTGTTTTTTCTTTTTTGCAGTATTCTACAAACAATGGAAGCGACGAATGGGTGAAAAACAAATTCAATTCGAAAAAAGGCTAAGGATGAAGCCTGAAGCAAGAATTTGTTATTTCTGGAATTCAGGAGCACTTGCGGATGGTACGTTGGACAGTATAGTTATCGAGTGTTTTTGGCACGAATTCAGGAGCTGTTTTTGGAACTCACGGACTTTAACGCAGCAGCTTGCTCAGATTATTTTACCAAATTGGGAGCTGTTTTTCTCGTAACATGATCTATCAGAATTGAATATTCACGCATGCTACTGTGGGAACCAGCTGATCGAGTTTGTTTATTCAGGCTTGCTACTGTGGGAACAAGTTTCCATTCTCGTTAACGTCTGCATATTTCTACTGGATTTTGCACGAGTTTAGGAGATGTTTTGGTCTTCAATCTGCAGCATGCGTTAGGAGTTTTTTCCAAACTCAAGAACTTTAATATGCAGCATGCTTTATTGCGTATGTTTGAGGAGTTTCAAGAAGCTATTTCCTCGTAACATGATCCATCTCAATTGTATAATCCACGCATGCTAGCGGGGGATACAGCTGATCGATATTGTTGTTTTTTCTATCAGCTTCATGTCTAAATAGTGTTTCAGACAAGCTGCTCGGTAGTTGGAATTTTCACGCTTGACCACGATTTTGGA
Organism: Nicotiana benthamiana; assembly: GCA_034376525.1. Taxonomy (NCBI): domain Eukaryota; kingdom Viridiplantae; phylum Streptophyta; class Magnoliopsida; order Solanales; family Solanaceae; genus Nicotiana; species Nicotiana benthamiana. Next base: position 59,684,074 of record CM067324.1, read on the forward strand.
ATCTGCAGCTTGCTGTCTGCGTCAGAATATCCAGCTGATGGGGAGTTGCTGAAGATGTGTTGAATCTCGTAACATGAATTGAATAATCACGCATGCTACTGTGCAAGTTATTGTATACTCATGCATGCTACTGTGGGAACAAGCTTTGTCTGCAACTGGTTGCTCAATTTCACGCAAACAGCTTGGTTTAGGAGCTGTTTGAAATCTTTAATCTGCAGCATGCGTGGGAATCTCCAGCTGGTTTCTCAATAACCCAAAAGCACGAGTTTAGGAGCTTTTTTCAAACTCAAGAACTTTAATCTCCAGCATTTTTTATTGCGTGGGGAATCTACAGCTCTTCGAGACGTGGGAATATCAGATTTCCAGCAGCATTCTGGTCTGTTTCAGCAACAGTTTGGGCTCGAACACAGTCTGCTGTTGGATTCTGTTTGGGCACTATTCTAAGAGCTGCTTTTGGAACTCTCAAATTTTATTACAACTGCAGCATATTGTTCGAGACTTGGTCGTGTGGATCTTGATCGTATTAACTGGAATTTGAGCTTCTCCGAATTGAGGAGTTGGGTCATGAAGCAGTGAGGATTTAGTAACAACCTCGAGCCAAGGCAACAAATTATTCAATTCAATCTCTCAGGTCGCAGCTGCGTTTTATTGCGATGACACTCATTACGACCTCTATGGGTGGTATTAGCACTTGTGCTCATCCCCTTGAGGAAGGAAAGGTGACATTGCAGGAGAAGTACGGCATCTTATGGACCTAATGCCATTTAAGTGGATTGCCATCTGAGTTTTCAATCATAGTTTGCTTTTATTGATTCAAACATTAAGCATTGCTCTTAATAGTGCTAGTCCGTAAAAGCAGATGTCAAATTCTATTTTCTCTTTCGCATGTATTTTGGACCTTATAATTATTTCCGTATTCTGTTAATTTAATAATAAAATTCTAACCCTAGGCGCTTGCCTAGTGGATTGCCAAAAAAAAAAAACAAGCCCCATATGTTCCAAAACAACGACCACTGTGATTTCTACCACAATTGGAACACCTCGGATGTTGACATGACTGACATGAGCTATTAACTTTCCTCTGTGTCTGTTGATGCTCATGTCTAGCTGGATAAGTACTCCTAGAAGACTGCACCACTAACTCTAACTGAGTAGGTCTGGACTGACCATGACTAAAACCACTCTTTCCCCCAGATGGTGCTCTACTAAACCCACCGGAGCTATGAGCCCTTTTGCTTTCTCGCTCGTTTTTGTGCCTCTCTTGATAAGACTCATAATAGAGAGTAGTATCTACTACCTTTTTTGTATGAACCAACTCTAACTTCCCTAACCACATGGCCCCAATAACGATGCTCAAACACATCCAGGAACCTCGTCACCTTCTCATGCTCATCTACAACTAGAAAAGTTGCATAACTGGCTAAGTTAGTGAAGTTAGCCTTATACTTTGTAACAATTATACTGCCCTATTGTTATTGTTCAAACTGACATCTCATGCCGTCTCGCTTGCTCATTGGAACAAACTATCCATAAATATAGTTGAAAACTCTAACCAATTAATAGGTGGTAAACCTGCTCGTCTACCTCTTTGAACTGAATCCCACCATGACTGCAGATCTTAAAAATAGAAAAGTAGCAAATTCCATCCCTCGAGTCTCCTTCAGCCCCAAAGTCGATAGTATCTTCTCACAATGCTGAATGAACTTCTGGGGCTCAATGGAAACATTTGTAGCGTCGAACTTTGGTGGCTTAAGATATATGAAATTCTTAAGATCCTTAGACTGCCCTGTATTTGCAACTGGTTGAACGATCTACTGAGAGGCTATCTGAGGAGCTGCAACATTCATATAAAGCTGTGCTTGCGCCTGCGAAGTAGAATAGGGAAATTGGAAGTCTATTCTGAGCAGGCACTAATGTCTCCAACACATTCAACAACCTCACCACTGCATCTGTAGGTAAGGTAACATTAGGCACATCAATTGGGACTAATGGTGGAGCATCATGAACCATTAGTTCTTGAACTCAATTTGGCATAGTAGCTTGGGATTGACCAGTGTTCACAACTTTAGGATGAGAAGCGACCTGTCTACTAGTCTGAGATCTAGTATGAGCACCAACTCGACCACCACCTCGGGTAGTAACCTATCCAACACTACATCTAGCAGATAAAGGTGTGCGTGTCCTAGCCATCTACAAAATAAACAATCCAAAGTCAAATTCAAGAAATCTTAATGCACGATCAAGGAATGAAAGAAGGGAAAACATCCTCAATGCTTATTAGCCTCAAGTTCATAAGTATGGGCACCAACATACCAATTAGCAAGATTCTACTAAACACTGCTCCATGACCCACGACTTAAATCCTAATCTCTGATACATACTCATGTCCCAAACTATCTCCTAGATGTGACTAGCACCCAATTAATGCAACCGGCCAGGCGAACCCCTTTATCTAACATTTAACCATTTACGCACAGTCACTAAGAGAAAAGTGTAGGCCTAAAGTATTATTAATAATTAAAGAGGTAATGATTATCGCCCAATACACTAGTCAATTGATATAAAAACCAACAATCACTCAAATAACAAAACTCTAGTCCAAATCTCACACTAAGATCATGGAGCATCTAATAGAATAATATAAGTTTTATTGACGGGTATGCAAACCCAAAAAAAATAAATGACTAACACGAACTAAGAAAGTCCAAAACGAAAGCCTCCACAAACAATGCGGTGGCTTACCTCAGCAATAGGATCCATTCGACCAAATGAGTTAGCGACTAGATCTATCTCCCGTAATGGTATATGCACAGAGATGCAGATAAGGAGTGAGTTATACGTAAATATAACCCAGTAGGATCCTTGACCCGCCCCCTTTTCTGAAGGCAAGATCGGTTTTGTGATATTTAGGAGGACAACTCGTTCCTTTTCGGGAATTAGGTTTTAGAATTGAAGAGTCACCACCTAATGATTAAGTGCATTAGGACACTATAAAGGGTTTGAGTTTGAAGAACCAGAGTTTGGGTAAGGGCTAGAAATTATCTTGAGGGGAAGGTATTAGGCACCCCTCAAGATCCACCAGTGTGGTTCCCGGCCGTGTTAAAATTGTGACTTCACATAACCAAGTAAGCAATTAGGGGTTCACAATAGAGGAACTTGCATATGACATTACAAATAATTCGGAAACTCTTTTTGAGGGTAAATGGAGAGGGCAGAATTAAAGACTCGAATAGTTTTTATAAAAAGGGATGAAAGCAAATAAAGGGAGGGGGTTCCTAGGTTTATATTTAACATGGATGACACCAATGCAATATCCAGTAATCACTCCTCAGAAGAGGGGCTACGTGAGACATTAGCGCATCGATCATTATCTCAATATTCTACCCTTCCCACCCCATAAAGGTTGTTAAAAGCGCGAGTTGGTCACGAATGTTTATTGTGTGCCATTACCCGTCCCGTCATATAAGTCCTAGAGGGTACTTACGACCACTATTCCTATGTGGTAAGGATTAGGCTGATTCCTTAGGTTTAAAGGAAAAAATGCTGTGAGACATACATAACAAATAAGAACACACATAAAGGGACACATAAATGCTCACAGATCCCTCTACAAGTAATCACATAATTAGCACGCCTCAAACACAGTTAAGGTCTCAAATATGGGAGTTTAAAAAAATAGGAATATTGAAGTTAAAACAATGTGTTTCAGGGAGATACATTTTTTCAACTTAGCAATGAAAGTATAGGTTCAATTAAGACAAAATGACTAAAGGCGGCAGTGAGATTTTGGAAAATACAACTAACGACTGCAGTAAGATTCAAAGATATACGACAGAAGAAATTGTTAAAAAACATTTTGAAAAATAGAGTAAGGAAATTGAAAATACAGTAACTTGGCGAAATGTAGGATAGATGTTTTAAAAAAAAAGCATAATTCTAGGCAGAAAGGGTCACCCAGCAGTTTAAAAACACAGTAGAAGAAACATCAATGAGAGTAAGCAGATACACAATTTTCAGAATTGCTTCAAAAAATAGGGCATGAGTTTTAGTAAAACAGAGTGAACATCAGAGAGGCAAAAACTAAAATCCGAGTTCAGGATGTTAAAGGAAGCTGATTGGTCTTAAGCTGGTAAGACATGATTAATTGATTTTATACACATTCGGCCTAAAGTTTGCCTAGGCGTTGTATACATTACCTAAGTACCTTAAAGGGTGGAGATGCATATTAACCTTGAGCTTTTCTAAAAAGGTACACATCCAGTTAATCGTGCTTTTATTATTAGATTAAGCAGGCTAGTAAGGCGTTTAACAATTGCAACTCAGACAAGTATAAAACCCTAAGCAACAGGATATCTAATGCACATAGAAATTCCTAAAAAACATGATTTATAAATGCTAATGGGAGTGAAACAATAGTCTTTTAACAATTATTAGCTTATTATGATTATTAGCTGATCATGGATACGAAATGAGTATAAGAACAGGCTGAAAGTAAAAAACCTAGAGCAAGATCTCTAATGAATGAGATACATGTCCTATGCAGGATATTTATTGCACAAATAAGCAAATAAGATCCTATATGCATGTTTTCTTCCCATTACATAAAATAAACATGCATAACCCCTATATTCACTATCCGACCCCAATTGTTCTTTTACAAATTATTACAAACCAAGGATAGCTGAATTACAGTAATAAAATAAAAATAAGAAGTTATTCTATAGGGAGCTTTCAGTCAGGCCCATTCTTCCAACCTCACCGCTTTCGAGTTTCACAGGATTTGCCATGGTCTGGGTGCAGCAAAGTTCCCTAAGGCGCCCATTGGGACCCTAGACAATACTAGCACCCAAACACTTACCATTGTTGGACAACTGCAGTGTGGGATTACCAGCCTTGTGTATCAAAGTTCAGTAATGCTTACACTAAGGGGTTAGAACCTAATCTCTAAGAGTAGTGGGAGTGCGTTATATAGTTATAAAGAAGATAAGTAGAGAGAAAACAGTTTGAAAATGATCCCTATTGAATCAGCTTTTGAAAGAAAAACAGTAGGAGAGTGTGACAGTTTGTTAGAAGGTAAGTGGGACAATCTCATAACTGGAATATCACCCATTATTCAGGAAAGAAAACACAAGCAGGGAAAAGGGACACGAGACACATAATTCACATGTATGATCATGGTTGCACACAAGGGGTAATGGGTAAAGAGGACAAACATCTCGTGCAAACTCACTGGGATTTAAGAGGCTTTGAAATAGACAGGTTGAGACACTAAAGTGAATAGTAACAACATTCAGCCATAACATGTAACAATAGTCATGTACATGTAAGTATCAATAGGCAATTTGGAATCAGTCACAATTGTACAACAGAAGCACAAGTAGAAAAACAGTTAGGAGTAAAACATACTGAGGTAGCAATAACCACATTGGTTTGGAACATAGAATTTAGTTAGGACATACCAGCAACAAAGAGAACACAGCATAATGCAAGATCCATTTATGAGCATAATATTATCCTTGACTTTTCAGTCGGCTAGTAATAGTCAATAACAGGGAGCAACAGCAACACAAGAGAGAAAAGTAGAGAAATATCACAAAGGATAGCAATGTGACTACTGTGTGTGTTTGTGATATGCAGTATGTCAGTTGTATTTTTGTGCAAAGAGAATGGGGGAGTACTTGTAGTACTTAATATGAGTAAATAAATAAGGTAGACATCCCTTAATTAAAGAACTGACATCAATCATAATCGAATCAGTATATGAATTTCCCTTTAATTAAGGAATCCAGCTCAGACAATAATAATCAGTCCTTTAAAAGGAAAGAATTCACAGAGCAGGGGTATAATCACATAAGTAGCATAAGGTATGAAATAAAGACTAGGTGCATGACATTCTAATTAGGGAAAATAGGTCAGGCAAATCAATCAACAAATTTGTGCACATGTATATAGGGAAAAATACAGCTATAACTTTGAAAATGAGGTTGAAAACCTAGGAAATCAGAATTAATCGAGAAAAGTATCCCACAAATTAAGGAAGCAATTTAAAATTATAAGGAAGATACGCAGAATCTGAATTATAAAGCAAGTATCATAGTCTCAAAGAGGCCTCAAAGAATCAATATAAAATCACCGTGTATGCAATCAAAAAACTTTAAGCGAAGAATACAGAATGGTAGGGTAATGAAACACCAAGAAAAAGATTAAAACAACGAGCATGGAACTCGGAGAAGAAACCAGAAGAACACACAAACAAAACAAATAATGCAAATAACAAATATACAAAGTTAGGGTTTCATCAGACTTAAGCAAACGTTTAGAAAATAGCACTGAGAATCACAAATTAGTACTGAAAAATCAAAAAATAAAGCGATTTTTTAAAAAAGGGCTCAAAACCCTAGTTTCAAAGGGAACAAAAATCGTTTAAAACTTGGGCCATTGTAAAGATCGAGTAGAGAATAATGTAAAATACAAAAGTGTGAGTTAAAAATAGTTAGAAATGCAGATATTCAAGAGGTTTGGATCGAGATTAGGGTTTCATAAGAAACCAGTGAGGGGTAAGAGGAAACCTGGCTGTGAAACTCAAAGATAGTGGCGTTTGTAGCACAATCAGACCAAAACCCGTCGGAGAAAGGCCGGAAACTCGTTCAAGGCTTCAGTGACCGACTTGTATGGTGGAGACTCATGAGGTTTCAAGGATGGAGGGAACCGGCGAGATAAGGCTTCAAGCGATTGGTGGTTGAAAGAGGTGAGGCTGGAGGTTGCTGGTGAAGGCCATCGGAGAAGAACTAGAAGGTTCTAGAGAAAAGGAGGAGATGAAAAGACCAACTAGAGAACCAGTCTCAACAGAATGAGGGGTGAGGAGGGGGTGTATTTAGGGTTTAAATAAGGTAATAGTAATATGGGCCATTGATATATTTGATCAACAGCTCAGATTAATTAGGATATGGGTCGGGACAGTTTGGCTATTGGGTTTGTCCGATTTTGGGATTGAAACTGGGTCAATTAGGGGGTTGATTTAGGCTATAATTGAAATGCAAAATGGGCCACAATTGAAATAAAATGAGGCCAGTTTTTAAATAGCCAGTTTTACCCTTTTCATTTAATAAAAATAGCAATAATGATTTTTAAATTATTAGTGTTGAGCCAACAATTAAAATACAAATATTAATTTAAAAATACTGAAAATAATTTTATAACTATAAAATGCTATTAATTTTAAAATAGGCTATAATTGTAATTATATGCAATTTAGCCTTAAAATACCAAACAAATTTGAAAAAATATGAAAAAATTGCCTTAGTTATATTTTTGCCTAAATTTGAGAATAATATAAGTTAATCACAAAAGGGATAATTTTTGGGAAGAATTACTAATTTTTTACCGCTAAAAATGGGTAATAAATTGATTTTAAAAATATTTAAAAATTATGAAAAAATACCAAAACTTTTGGGCATGCTTATATATGCATACACACACTATTTTGAAAGCATTTTGAGTATAAAAATAAATAGGAATAAAATTGGGTATCAACAGCCGTATCAAACACAACACCATGGCTCACAACCAAATCAAACTATAAGACTCAATCTCATGGTGCACAACCGTATAATACTATCAAAAACTTATAAAATAAATTTTTTTGTTCTGTCATAAATAATACCTCCTATGTTCCAATTTATGCCAACATGTGTACTGTGCACGGAGTAAAAGAAAAAATGAAGAGTTTTGAAATTTGTGGTCCTAAACAAGTTAAAAAAGGCCCAGAGTATTTGTGTGGTTATAAAAGCTTCTGATTAAGGGTAGAGTTGTAAGTATATACTAAATTGTTTCCAAATTTAGAAAGGGGTCATTCCTTTTGGAACAGACAAAAAAGGAAATAGGTTCACATAAACTGGAACATATGAAGTATATTTTACAGCTAGTCTAAGACCACAGACTCTGCCAAGCACGCGCTTGTCCCAATACAGGACCAGGCAGAGAAATCACACTTTCAAAACGGGTTTTAGAAAAGTAAGTATCAAAGCTTAAAGTCTCACTTACCTTGCCAACGAGAAGTTCCCCAATGTTGCAACGACTAGGATATCAACCAAATGCCCTCAGTCAATGCAAATATTGAATCCTAATTAGTCTAGGTGAATAATTTGCATAATTTATGTCACGTTCTAAACTCAGAAGGCGCGACCGGCGCTCAATCGAGTGAACCCAACTAAGCAAGTCTTATCAAGCACTTCCTACCCGACTCAATATAAATAGGGAAACCATGCTTTCATTTATTTAGACAAGTGAAGATAGTACATTCAATAGTGATAGTTCATTCTAAATTACAAACTTAAACCGTAATTAAAGTTATTTTCCAAAATTTCCATAAAGTTACAATTATAGATAACATGAGATTTATAATTACAACATAGTTCATGGACCCCTCAACACCTGTACATAACCTACACATGCGTCTACGGAGCCTCTAAGGATACAAAAGATAAGTATGACGATGTCGGCAACAAGGCCCCCGGATATATCTCAAAAGTGGAAGTCCACAACAATAAAAGATATACAATACAACCCCTTGAAGGAGAAAGGGACACACCAAGACTTGAGAAGAAGGTAATCCGCTATGCGCGATCAGCACTATCTACAATAGAGCCACCTACATTCATTTAAAAATATAGCGCCCCCGACAAAAGAGACGTTAGTACCATGAAATAATGCTAGTATGTATTACTAAACACCATTTTACTAGAAAGAACTATCAAGCATGAACAAGAAAATCACAAGAGTAAATTAAATGTTTTAACCGGACACCACATCATCAAATAAATGAACCGTATAATCATTCATACAATTTCCTTAACTATAGTTAGGGCATTTCTTTCATATGTTCATCACTATCCTCAGTATCAACGCTATCTTGAGCAGAGTACTAAGTTGCCTCATTTGAGGCATATATCTTGTGAACACGTGATTTTTTCCCTACAAGAAATTAATATAAAAAAATAGACAATTTTTTATATTAATTTTAGGAATTTTCCTTTATTTAGATGCATTTCATAAATTTTTAATATTATTTTTAAAACAATCATCGAAAAGCCATAAAAATGTCACATTTTTAATTTTCTGCCACCTTAGGTACAATTTGCATTTAGGAATTAATTACATTGAATTAATTGTGTTAAAAAAGAATCATAAAAATGGTTAATTTTGCACTTTAATTTTAGTCTTTGAATTTCGGTAGTTTTCCGTTTAATTTGATTTTAATTGGTTGCAATAAGTATTAATTTTAGTAATTAGTTTAATTTGAAATAATTTGACTAGGAATTAATTTAGGTGTTATTATTAGTTTTATTTTTAAAAAAATTTGAAAATATGAAAACAAAAGAGAGGAATCATATTTTTGGGCCAAATATTATTAGAATTCAAGCTCAATACAATTCTCTTTTAAACTCAACCCAAATCAGCCCCTACCCAATCCAAACCGGGTTGACCCGCCTGACCCAAACCTAAACCCAAACCCATTTTCCCCACCTAAAACCTAATACACAGATATACAACACACATGCATATACAGAACAAGAGGAGAGGCCTGGAAATTGGGGAAAGACTGCGCAGCTATGGCTGCTTCTTAACAAAATACACGCCTATGTAGGCGATACACACACAATACAATACACATAATACACAATACAGAACGAGAAGAGACGCTTGGGAAATTTAGAAGGAGCTGCGCAGAACAGACCTCGACTCCCTTAACTTCGTCTTCTCCAAACGACCCACCCCTCACTTCAGCGTCAGCTCCTCCATTTACCACCATAGCTCGCCGGAAACCCAGCGGAAATAGTGAAAAACGCGCCAGATTGACAAGCTCCATCGCCACTGCACCTGCTTTATTGATTACAGCTACAGTAGCCATGAAATGTGTCGTCCCGTTCAAGGTGCCGAGTTGAGTTCTCAACTGTTGCTCGAGGTTCCATTGCGTTCTGTCCAGTTAGTTTTTTTCGTCACTGCTGAATGACTGTTTTGTCGCTGGAATTTGCGCATCGAGATTTATTTGTACCTCTTTCCAGCCATTTCAACATCAATTGAAATTTCATTTTCAAGTTCCTTCTTGATTCCTTTCCTCCCTCGTGTTAATGTTGGTTGAACATCAAGAATATTAAAGCTTAATCAGTTGTTTGATTGTTGGTTGATATTAGAGGAAAGTATTGGTTATTGAGATTAACCAACAGAGCTGGGTACGACTTTGTGGCTGTTGTTCGCAACGTATTTGTTTGTCATATTCGTGAATATTTTTGCTTGGTTTGGTTGAGTTTACTTGTGAATGAGTTCCAAAAATTTTCGTTCTGCAATTGAAAGGGATTTTGTTGGGATATTGCCTTAATGTTTTGTTTTACACTCGACTAAGCTTCAGCGATTTGTTCCCGTTGTCTCCATTTTTGTATAAAGTAGGAAACTTAACATTTATATCACAGCTACCTCCGTTTGACTTGCTGAAATTCAGATTCAGTCATCTATTTTGATTTTAGTGGCTTTAAGCTTTTGTGTGGATCAATGCACGTTCGTTATTTTGAGTAAGCATTTGATATCTATGTTAGAATGCTAAATGGTTGTTAAGTTGACAGTTTCTGAAGCATTCTACCCCACTTTGCAGTACTTAGAGTTTGAGCTGAAGTCTTTAGTCAGTATGTTATCGTGAAGTGATAATTCAAGTATATGAAGTTTGAAGTTGTTGGTTTACTCAATTTTGTTTTTAAAAAAAATACAACATCTTGTGCTTTGTTTTGTCTACTGATTAAAAGATCATCCATGGCTAAGGTTTAAAATAATGGACCTTTTACTTTCAATTTATTTTGAGCTCGTCTAGCTAGCATAATTGAACCTGAACTTAGTAATTGAAAATTGGAATACTAAGTCCTTGACATCTTCATGTTTCCTTGATTGGATTGTCTAAACCTAAATATTTCATATTGCACTTTCTAGCTTGATATTGCTTTGTTTGATATCACAGTCAGTATAAGGCTAGTCTTTCCGCAATGGTTTGGTGAATTGATTGATGCACTTGGCAATAGTTTGAATTTGTTGTTACTGAATAGTAATGAGCATAGTTGTATATCACATGGACTGTTTTGAGTAAAATCACAACATATTTGGTGAATTCTGCATCTTTAGAAGATAGATATGTGGTTAAAGGGTCAGTCACCTCTTTCTAGGGTTTTAGTTAAAATGAAGTTATGTGCTGGTTTGGAAGTACTCATATTACAACCATGGGTACGGTTCCGGTTATGTGATTTTGATACTTAGTTTTTTTTATAAGTAGGAGTGTTAATGTTTTCCTTAGCTGAATAGAACTCTTTTAGGTGCGCCATTTAGCAAACTTCCATGGCCCCGCAAACTTGCAAACGCATATTCATGTTAGGCGCGCTAGTTAAATATTCACTTTCCTAAATACATGTGCACATTTGTGTGACCCAAATCCAAATCTCAACGAAGCTGGAATGTGTCAAAATCCACGGGTGCATTTATGTGACGTGGTTCGAGGCATATTTTAACAACGTTTCAATTCTCTTTAAAATAATGATAAAGCAGTTTAAGGTTAAAAAGCACATAAGTTAACACATGTTCTAAAATCAGATAATTTAAGCCAAATATAATAGTTGAGCGACCGTGCTAGAACCGCGGAACCCGGGAATGCCTTACACCTTCTCTCGGGTAAACAGAATTCCTTACTCGGATTTTTTATTCACGAAATGTAAACAAAGTCATTCTTTTCCTCGATTTAGGATTCTAACCGGTGACTTGGGACACCATAAATCTCCCAAGTGGTGACTATGAAATTCTCTTAAATAATTGAATCCCGTATCGATTATCCTTTAATTGGAAAAACTCCCTTATCTACGCCATTCGTAAGGTTATGGATAGCCAAAAGGAGGTGTGGCAGCTCTGGCAACTGTACTGGGGAAATGAACCCAGAATCTCTGGTTCAAGGTTGAAGAATTCGAGCTTAGAATAATTGTTGTATTTGGCTTTGTTTATTATTTGATTTTACATGTTGACTTAATGTGTGCTTTTACCGCTTTGGTATTATTTGAATTATATATAAACTATTACGAAGTCCTTCTCTCTTTATCTTCGGGGATGTGCTCACTAGTCGAGACTCCATATTATGTTAGTTTCATACCTTAAAATAAGCAAGAGGCTCGGACAAGTTACAAAGCCGGATGATCTTGCGGGTCCTCTGTACGTAGCCCCCTCCTCGAATCGAGTTGTCCGCTCAGGTACACATTCTAGAACAAATACCCAGGCTTAAACTTTGAATAACAAAACCTCATGTTGGATCCCTAGTAGAAACGCTTATCTGCATCATGCATTTGACTTAGGGGACTCAACACAGGGGTTGGATCCGTCTAGGACAGGTGTACCCAAAATAACGGATCATCTTGATGCATCTTATGTGCTACATGTTGCATTCATTCAAGGGCAGAAAGGTTATCTGGCGGACCAATGATAGATGAGGGTAAATGAAAAACAAGAGAAGAACAATGAATAGAAAAGAAGGTGAAGGGTGAAAATAAAGCAAGTAGGATTTAGTTATGTTTTTTGTTATATTTTTATTAAAAAAGAGACAAAGGATATGTGAAAAATTCTAAAAAAGAATATTTCGCACTTTTATTATTTATTGAAAATCAAAAAAAGAAAAATAAAAAAAAGAGAAAATCCTAAAAATAGTTTACATATTTTATCATTTTTCAAAAAGCGACAAAAGAAAGTGCTTTTTCTAAAAATTAGCTGTTTTTTATTATTTCTTGCCCGTATCCAATTTTCCCGAACTACGCAAACCTGATTCTCATATTTCAGGGCGTGATACGTAGGCAACTCATATAGGGTTTGGTTTTCCTTGTAATCTTAGATTTTTAGCTTTGCGGGGTCATAGCCAAATTTTGCTTTTCTAGCTGCTTTTAGCCATATAGGTTAGTTTTAGAATTCAGAAGTTGCTTATCGGAAATTGTGTGAATTGAATTGTGTCAATGGACGACATTATTGAAATTCTTAGAGTTCAAGTTGGAATTCTCTTGTCAAACTTCTTTTATGCTGGTGAAAGTTCTGTTGAGATCAGTGTTTGTTTGTTGGAGTATTGTTTGGTAATCTTAATTCAATCTATGAATTTTTCGTGGGCCAATGTTTGAAAGTAAATAATGCATTAAACATCAATTTCTTTGTGCTAAGAGTACGAAGTTCTGAAGCTTATCTTGTTGAAGTTTGCCATTATTTGTGGAGAAGTTTTGGGAGTAAATTGATAGCTAAAATTCTCCTAGTTTGAACTTGTTTTCACCGGCTGTTAATAGTTATTGTTGTCGTTGAGTTAATAAAGGGGATTCAGTTGGACTAGAGATTGAGCATGCTTGAATTGTGATTTCTAAGCTAAATCTGTCGAAAATTTGTGTTAGTTGAGATTGTGTTTGTGCTCTGCAGTTTTATATGTCTGTAATTGTATGGTATTAGCTAAAATTTGGTCACCAGCTGCTACACTTGCTTTTTCTTTGCCCAGTTTGCAAAATTGCAGCGTTGTTTTGGTAGCAAAAATCTTCACAGCTTGGACAACTATTTTTCTGCACTATTTCTCCATAGTTTCAACAACATTTTATGCATCTTTGGGCTGTATTTTGGTTGAAAATTTCTGAACTGTTTTTGAAGTTGATTTTCTACAAAAATTCCGCACTGTTACAGAGATTTCTACCCTGTTTGAGTTACCATTTGTGTGCTATTTAAGATGTTCGTCTCACTTTGTTTTAACTTAACTGTTGTGATCATTGTTTGATCTGTTGAAATTGCAATTTTGGGTTGGCATTAGAGCTAAGAGACTTTACAGTTTTGTGCCCTATTTGAGCAGAAAATTCTGCACAAATAGAGCTGCAAATCTGCACTCAAGAACTCGATTGGGGGCAGCAACTTGACATCATTTTTAACACCTATTTTGCATTGGTTATTTGCACCAAATTGTCTATCTGTTCGCTCCCTGTTATTTACTGAAAATCTGCATCATTTTTGGCATAGATCTACTTCAAAGTTCAAGAGGAACTGATGCTACTGCAATTTTTTTCTTTCTTGAATTCTAATTGCAATTTGCTGACCTGTTTTGAGTTCTGCTTTTGATTAGTCTTGAGCCTGATGCACTTTCATTATAACTCTACATTGTTTTTGCCCTATGTGAGATGCCAGAAATATACTGTTCAGTTAGCTAGTTTGATCAATTTTTATTGGTTTGAGATAGCATGTGGACGAAATTGAAGAGATTCTGCCGGAACATGGTTTCCTGAAACTGATTGTTGCTGAGATCTTGAGGTGTTGACAGAGGAATCGACTTTGGCACTTGAGCTGAATTTTTGCTGGTTCAACTAAAATGTTTTGGACTGGAACTGATGGATTGAAGTTGGATTGTCACTAGAATTGGAAGCTATTAATGTGGTGTTGTGAATAGAAGTTAGGGAATCTGTTTGAAAAATGTAACAAGACTGTTTCCTCTTTGAAGTTCAATTTCCATGTGTTAGTTGAGTTGTTCAGTTCTGTTTGTTTTTTTTTCCTTGAGTGGCTTATATGCTTAAAGAAGATTGGGCTAGAAAATCAATGGACAGGTGTAGTGCAGGCTTTTAATATGACATTATCCTATGTCTCTTAGTATCTGTACTTGGTGATGAATTTATGTCCATTTATTGGGGTAGGTTTCGCAGGTTGCCTCAATTTCTTTGACAGATGATGACAATCAGGTCTATGTAACTTGCTGAGTCCTTACTGTTGGGGTCCTACGTTCTTGTTGGTGTACAATTACAATTTTTAGAATGCCTTATTTTGCTATAGTGGTTTGTGTACAATGGCGGTCAGTCAGGCATTTTGAGAAGAGAATTTAAAAAAATACATGAATACCTCATTGAACTATCTTTATCTCTATACCAAAAGTTTTTTTATGTCAAGGAGATTTAACAATCATATGTAAACAAAAAAAGGGGGTTTTACCCTATTTGTGCTCTATTATTTTCTGACATGAGGGATTTAATTAAAACCTTTTTGTTGCACCTACGTCTGCCCTTCGTTGTAGTGGAAAATTTTTGTATGGTCGTATTGAGCTTGCCTTAGTCCAAATTGGAAGCTTGACTTTTGCCTTTTATAATGTAATGAGAGGTGCTGAAGATTGGAAATCATAAAAAAAACAAAATTTTTTTACTAAGACAAAGATTTCAAAAAAAAAACGATTGTCTTTTAGTAGCTTGTTAAAAAAAAGTTTTCTTCGAAGTATTAATGTCAAAAATCAAAAAACAAAAAGATTTTCTTCTGAGGTTCCTCTTTTAGAAATTAACAAAAAATGAATGAGAAGTTTTCTTTTTTCTAAGATTTAGGACATTGTACATAGAAGAAATAAAATACCTTATCTTCTGTTTTTAATTATTATTATTATTATTATTATTATTATTATTATTATTATTATTATTATTAAGTTTCTCCTTTATGTAATTAAAAATTAAAACCAAAAATAGTTTTTATCTTTGTCATTTCTCATTACGAAGTTTTCTTCTGGGATATCAAACGAAAAAATCAAATCAAAAATATTTTCTACAATATTTCCTTAATGAGTATTTGTTTCAAAAGGATATGCAATAAAAAAAACATGCCCGATAAGCTTGAGTTTAGAATAGGTCATCGAACATTAAGTCTAGAAAATTCAAAATAAGCATTGTTTGTTGAATGTTTGCTTTATTCTCGATCTTCCGGAACTACGCAACGATCTGATTCATGCGGGGTCATGATACGTAGGCAACCTTCATAGCGTTCGATCGAATCATTTTGTTTTATAAAAAAAAGAGATAAAAAATCGAAAAACAGATAAAAAAAATGAAAAAATGGTGTAATTATGGGATATGAAAATTAGAGGAAAGAAAGAGTGATAAATAGAAAAAGAGGAAGGAAAATTATCAAGCAAGTGCCAGAAAAGCAAAGAAAGAGAGAGGTTGAAATGACCAAATTGGGATGATGCCATATGACCTTCATACCCTTGAACTCATGTTAGAGCCAGTAACTATGACTAGGTGTGTTGCACATAATGTGATATTTTAGCTGTTTAATGCCCTAACGCTAACATGATGGCTTCATTTTTTATACTCATAGCAGAAGGGTGGTTGGTTTGTGTTTTTAAAGTAGTAACTCTCCTCTACGACACAAAGTCAAAGGCAATGGCGGACAACGATAGAACTGAATTGGCCGACACCGGGGCCCGAAAGTAGTTGGTTGACCAGAACAGTGGGTTATTTGACGAGGTACAAAGGTTGAGACAACACATGGCAGAAATGTATCAGGTTTGGATGACCGGAACAGCACCACCCCCTCCACCACCAAGCTGCTTAGATGCTACCCTTCTCCAAACTCCGATCATGGTTTCGAACGATTCTCCATACTCTCCAGATGCACCTTCTTACTATAGTTTTCCCAACCACCCCAGTAGCTCCATCACTTGCCCTCCAACAATCCCCAACAATGAATATTTACTCAGAGCGCATGATATCCAATGCTATCTCGCAAAGGCGGCCCACAAGGTTCCTGACTCGTACAAGCAGAGCCTGCAGGATGAGCCTCATGTTGATAATGAAAAGTTCACAGGCAAAGAAGGGCAGAATGGAATACCCCAGAGGCTAGAAGGTATAAGACAGTCCTTGAAGAACAAGAAAGGAATGCGAGACCAGGGTAATATGGCTTGCGAAGAACTATTTGCATCACCTAACAATTGCCTACCCGCAGGGTTCAAAGTGCCAAAATTTAGCTTATCCGATGGGTGTGGAGATCCGGTAGCCCGGCCGAGGGTTGACTACAGTGACATGAGAGGCGTTAGAGAGAAAGATGACGTGTTGATAGCATATTTCGAAAAGAGCCTGACTGGGGCAGCATTGGACTGGTATGCTCGTCAAGATGTCGATGAATGGCCTATATTGGGTGACATGGCTTAAGATTTTGTTCGATACTTTCAGTACGAATCAAATATTATCCCAGATCGCTTTTCCCTATCTAAAATGAAAAAGAAGCTGGATGAGCTTTAGGGAGTTTGGGCTCAGATGGAGGGAGAAAGCTGCTCGGGTCGGTACCCCGATTGGTGAAAAGGAAATGGTTGAGCTTTTCCTACAAGCTCAGAAGCCCACCTACTTCGATCATTTTCTCCCAGCTTTCGGAAAATCTTTCAATGATGTGTTAAAAATAGGGAAGTAAATAGACGAGGGAATCAAGTCAAGCAAAATCATGACTGCTTAGAAAGATATTCAGAACATCCAAGTAAGCTTCGGCGGAAGAAAGAGAAATAGAAAAGATGATTAGCCTTTCCAGTCTCAATATCGTCCTCGTGTACCAGATAATCCTCCCTAACGCTGCTTCTCCCCACAGAACTCAAAAAATCATACATCACTTTCCCCATACCTAGCTCTACAGAATGCTTATCCACCCCCATGAGCATACCGAAAACCTCTTGGATCAGGTTTCCAGCCCAGCCAAGCATGTAAGAATGAGAGACTATTGAAAAAAGAAAAGGCTTTCACCCCTATTGGAGTATCATATGCCAGTTTGTTCCAAAGGTTTAAGTAGTTGGACATGTTGAAGCCAATTCAGATAAAAATGCCAAACCCTTTGTCAAAGAAGTTTGATGTTTCTCAAAGGTGCGCATATTGATCATATGCCCCGGGGCATGACACAGAAAAGTGCTGGAGTCTTAAGAAAGCAATTTAGAAGCTTATTGATGCATGTGACATTGACGTGCAAAATCCAGATGCAGTGTACACTAGAAAAAGTCCATCGCATGTACATGATGAGATGCACATGTTGGGATGTGAGAGTTCTTCTGAGAGCCTCGAAGGCACGAGTGCTGCTAAGTTTTCAGCAATATCGGAGGTGGATCTTTAGAACGTGCTGGCGAAAGGAACCCAAAAGCAATCTGTTGAGAAAAATGTGATGAAGTCTTGTAAAGTGCCTAGTGTTATTGATATGGAACCCAGTGGCTAATATATTGTGACGGGTGGGAAGACGCTCCATTTCTTGGTCAACCAGAGAGGATTTTTGATGGTTTATTTTGTTGTCATTTATGTTATCCGGATTATTTTCAGGGTTGTAATCCGGAGATTGTCTCGTGATTCAAACCCTTCTATCATTTTAGTTTTCCTAGCTTTGTTAGTGTCGTCTAGGTTTGTTCTAGGGTTTTAACCCCAGTCTTTTTACTTGTTTTATTGTCCAAGCTCGTTCGCCATCGGTCTAATGAAGTTGTCTACTTTCCTTTATTTCTAGTCATTTGGTTTAGTTTTCTTTTCTTTATACAATTCTTTTCCCAGTTGGCTTTAATGACATGACATGCATGCATAACCCCATGCCTGGTCTTAAAAGATTACTCATAAGGCAATAGAGACACTTGAGGGAAATAAGGATAGGTTTGGACCCTTTGAGACCTTTTGAAGCCCAAACCATGTGAAACAAGGGCAGACAGAACATGAAGAAATCCTGAAAGCAAGTTTACCAAAACGGCAGGGACCATTTGTTGTAGCTAGAGTGTTGTCCAATGGTGCATTATATTTGACAGAGGAGGAAGGGAAATGTGTAGAAATGACTATCAATTCTGATGCAGTCATGATATACTATGTATGATTCCTTTGACTGATTGTACTTGCTTATCTTGGCATATTTGGAAGATTGAAATGACGAAGGCATTTTGTTCTGCTACCTAATCACTTTATCCTTTGCAAACCCTTTTGAGCTTTAATTATTTTCTTTCATACCCCTCTTTCGGGATCAGTAACAAAAGTCAGAAATACAAGTGTGAGAATGCAGTAAAAGGAAAGGAAAGGAAAGAATGAAAATAATAAAAAAAGAAAAAAAAGAAAAAGAAAAAGAAAAGAAAAACAAGAAAAATAAAGAGACAAGAGAAAAGCGGAAAGAATGAAAAATGAAAACAAGAGAAACCAAACAAAGAAAAGAAAAGAAAAAAAGAAAAGCAGAAAGAGAAAAAAAGGGAGAATAAAAACAATAACAAAAAAAAGGAATCGGTATGAACTACGTTTGACCTGATTCCTTTTAAGGATACGTAAGTAGCCTCATGGTTCGGTCTCATAAAAATAAAAATCCAAAAGTCCCCAAGCAAGAAACTAGGGCAGAGGTTGTGGTTGTTGTAAGAATTTGATTCCGAAAGTTGTAATTTTGAACCTATTTAAAATTTTTTGAGCCTTTGATACCCTTTCTTTTTACCCTATCCAAAAGCCCACGTTACGGTCCAAAGGAAGACCTTCTGATCAGTCTTCAAAAGATGCCAAGTTAAGAAAGTAGAGGTGATTCATGTAAGGGGCAACACTCTAGTCTAAGAAGGAAAGATAATAAATGAGAGTCTTATTGGTGAAAACCCTCACAGGCACCGTAAGGCGACGAGAGCTAAAAAAATGAAAAAATGAGGGAGTCTTATTGGTGAAAACTCCCACGGGCACCTTGAGGCGACTGTAAGTTGAGAGAAAGAACAAAGTAAGAGAGGCTTGATGGTGAAAACCCTTTGGGCGCTACTAGTCAAATAAGGATTGAGAATCAGATTGGATAATCGGAGCATTGAAGCCTAGCTTCACGGTCTGCGGGGTACAATAAGGGTTGAACATCAGATTTTCTTAACAGAATGGGCTGCGGGTGCATGTCATGGTCACTAGAGTTGGTACCCACATTTTATAGGTTTCTACTTTTAGGTTTTCGTTAGGAATCATCTCCTTTCCTTGTCCTCTACTTTGTTCCTTTTGTCTTGTTTATTCCCTCCTCTTGAGTCTGTCGGGTCAAAACAAGTGACAAATGACTTCAAAATTTGCCACCAGCTTTCCAATTGCACAAACGGGGACCTGTTTGCCACATCAAAGCAGCATAAGTCAGGAAAGAAAACAGGCACACTGAGCTGGTAACAATTAACATGCTTCAAGATTCGTCTGAAATACAAAGGCTTGGTATTAGCAATCTATGGACAATGCAACAGATGAGGGCTAGGGTGAATAGATCAAAAGTGTTCCAAGAAGAAATCAAAGTTATCATGGCTAGTGATAGAGCATGTATACCTCAAGGTCAGAGCCAGTGATTTGGGCCAGGAAAAAACATCATATACAATGTGATTGGTAAATATGCTTTCGGGATCAGGTGAAACACAAGGGTTTGGCAGGTGTCAGTTTAGGAACAATGCGGAAGACGGAAGGTATTGGGTTCAAAGGAGAAAATGTATTTTCTGGGTTAAGGTTTACAAAGGAAGCAGTTAGTCAAGGGAAAACAGGGTCTTCAAATGAAAATCAATCATCATGACAAGTGAAAGGGCAACAGACCTCAAGGTCAAGGACAGTGGTTTAAGTTAATAAAAACAGCATACACATGAAATGTGGGGCGATGGACGTGCTTTGGGGGTCGATGAAACACAAAGGATGGGAATATGTTAGTTCGTAAGCAATGCAACAAATAGAGAATATGAGGTCTAAATGGAGAAGGGGTATTTTCTGCGATAAGGGTGACAGAGAAATTGGTCAAACAATAAGCAAGCAATGTCTTTCAAGGTGAAATCGAAGTTACCGTGGCAAGTGAAGGAGCACAACACAAAGATGGGAAAGTCCACGAAGGTTAGCCATGCATAGTAAACTGACTCAGCAATCTTAAGAAAGATGTACAAAGATGGAGGAGCATAGTAAAGCCGCAAGGGTCAGAGGGTTAGCCAAGCATAATACATTGACATGGTAATCTCGGGAAAGGTGCAAGAATTCTGGGCAAAAGGGCTAGGAATGTAACACAGTAATAGGCAAGCAAAGTAAAGAAATAAAGGTTCGAGGGTCAGCCAACCACCTCATGCAACTCATCATCAACATGGAAATTTGAACACAACGGAACATGACAACGAGGAGGCGCTTCCAACAAGAATGCTGCGAGCCAACTACCACTTTTCAAACTGACAAGTATTCTTTGATTGACACAGGGGCAGAAAATTCTGGAAGAGCCTAATGAAGGCCGTCCCCAGGAGAAGGCAGGCACACAACAGGTATGATCGAAATCTCTGGGCCCGCCTGGAAGTGGGACTCAGTTAAAACTCAAAAGAGACATAGTCCATCATAAACACCCTCCCCAGCAAAGAGCACAACGGGACAAACTTTGACTAGCAAACCCGAATAGAGACAACTAAATGTTAAATGAGGTATGGAAGTTGAGATGAAATGCAGTTTAGAACTTAAACATGTGCGGGTAACATGCGCAAATACCAACACCTCCCTGGAAAGAGTTGCAGAAACAACCAGAAATCGGAACTAGCATTTAGGTTGGAACCCTCAGGACCCTCCTAGAGAATGGGACTCATTTTAAGGATAGGAGTAATCATAGATAACAAAGGGCATAAAATGAAAGGCATGTTGAAGTTGGATTCGGTTAAGAGTTGTCAGGATCCTCCTGGAAAATGGGACTTAGCTTAGAACATAAACAGTCAGGGGGCATGGTCAAACCCAAATACTTTCCCAACCAGAGTCAATAAGAGTCATCAGGACCCTCCTAAAAAATTGGACTTAGATTAGATATTTCCCCAACAAGAGTCAACAAGGGTCAAGAGAGTCATCAGGACCCTCCTAAAAAATGGGACTTAGAGCCAAAATCTCCCCAACTAGAGTCAATAAGAGTCATCACGACCCTCCTGAAAAATGGGATTTAGAGCCAAAATCTCTCCAACCAGAGTCGATAAGAGTCATCAGGACCCTCTTGAAAAATGGGACTTAGAGCAAATATTCCCCCAGCTAGAGTCAATAAGAGTCAAGAAAAGTCACCAGGACCCTCATGAAAAATGGGATTTAGAGGGAAAATTTCAAATTTCCCCAGCTGAGTCAGCAAGAGTAATCAGGACCCTCCTGGAAAATGGGACTTAGCTTAGAACTTAAACAGTCGGGTGGCATGGTCAAACCCAAATACTTCCCCAACCAGAGTCAATAAGAGTCATCAGGACCCTCCTGAAAATTGGAACTTAGAGCCAAAATCTCCCCAGCCAAAGTCAACAAGAGTCGATAAGAGTCATTAGGACCCTCTTGAAAAATGGGACTTAGAGCAAATATTCCCCCCAGCTAGAGTCCATAAGAGCCAAAAAAAGTCATCAGGACCCTCCTGAAAAATGGGATTTAGAGGAAAATTTTCAAATTTCTCTAGCTGAGTCAGCAAGAGTCATCAGGTCCCTCCTGAAAATGGGACATAGATTGGATACTTTCCCAGCAAGAGTCAATAAGAGTCGTCAGGACCCCCATAAATAGTGGGATGTAGCCCTAAATACTAACCCCCAACTGTCACCTTTTTGTCATCAAATTAAAAGTTGTCAGGATCCACCTGGATAATGGGAGGTAGTTTTAATCATTAGCCACCAGCAGATCCCAGCAGATATAACTCATAGCAATACAGAGTGGAAAATAATACCTTTTCAGAAATAGAGCATAGTCTTGAAAATGTAAGCAGTTGAGAATTGTCAGGACCAGTCTTGGTAATCAGGCGCCCACCTGTAGAACGAGGGAATATTTTTCAAAATTTGAAATTTTTGTAATCAGGCGCCCACCTACAGAACAAGGGAATATTTTTCAAAATTTTGAGTTTTGGGTAATCAGGCGACCACCTGTAAAACAAGGGAATATTTTTCAAAATTTCAAGTTTTGGTAATCAGGCGCCCACTTGTAGAAGAAGGGAATATTTTTCAAAACTTTAAGTTTTTAACTATCAGGCACCCACCTATAGAATAAGGGAATATTTTTCAAAATTTTAAGTTTTTGTAATCAGGCGCCAACCTGTAGAACAAGGGAATATTTTTCAAAATTTTATGTTTTTGCAATCAGGCGCCCACCTGTAGAACAAGGGAATATTTTTAAAAAAATCAATTTTTTTTAATCAGGCGCCCACCTGTAGAACAAAGGAATAATTTTCAAAATTCAAGTCTTGGTAATCAGGCACCCACCTGTAGAACAAGGGAACATTTTTCAAAATTCTAAGTTTCCGAAATCAGGCATCTACCTGTAGAACAAGGGAATATTTTTTAAAATTTTAAGTTGTTGCTATCAGGCGCCCAGCTGTAGAACAAGTGAATATTTTCAATTTTTAAGTTTTTGCTATCAGGCGCCCACCTGTAGAACAAGGGAATATTTTTCAAAATTTCAAGCTCTGGTAATCAGGCGCCCACCTGTAGAACAAGGGAATATTTTTCAAAATTTTATGTTTTTGTAATCAGGAGTCCACATGTAGAACAAGGGAATATTTTTCAAAATTTTATGTTTTTGCAATCAGGCGCCCACCTGTAGAACAAAGGAATATTTTTCAAAAATTCAAGCTTTTGTAATCATGCGTTCACCTGTAGAACAAGGAAAAATTTTCAAATTTTAAAGTTTTTGTAATCAGGCGCCCACCTGTAGAACAAGGGAATATTTTTCAAAATTTCAAGCTCTGGTAATCAGGCGCCCACCTGTAGAACAAGAGAATATTTTTCAAAATTTTAAGTTTTTGCAATTAGGCGTCGACCTGTAGAACAAGGGAATATTTTTCTAAAATTCAAGCTTTTGTAATCAGGCCCACTTGTAACAAGGGAATATTTTTCAAAATTCAAGTTTTGGTAATCAGGCGCCCACCTGTAGAATAAGGGAATATTTTTCAAAAATTCAAGCTTTTGTAATCAGGCGCTTACCTGTAGAACAAGGGAATGTTTTTAAAAATTCAAGTTTTTGCAATCACACGTCCATCTGGAAGAGGGATTATTTTTCAAATTTCAAGTTTTTGGTAATCAGGCGGCCACCTGTAGAACAAGGGAATATTTTTCAAATGTCAAGTTTTAGTAATTGGGCCCACCTGCAGAACAAGGGAATAGTTTTCAAAAGTTCAAGTTTTAGTAATCAGGCGCCCCCCTGTAGAACAAGGGAATATTTTTCAAAATTCAAGTCTTGGTAATCAGGCACCCACCTGGAGAACAAGAGATTATTTTTCAAAATTTCAAGTTTTAGTAATCAGGCGCCCACCTTTAGAACAAGGGAATATTTTCCAAAATTTCAAGTTGAAGTAATCAGGCGCCCACATGTAGAACAAGGGAATATAATTTGAGTTCAGCAATCAGGCATCTACATGGAGAAAGGGAAAACATCTCAGATTACAATTCAAGTCAGCAACAAGAGAAGCTCATGGCAAGAATGCAAGTCAACAGTCCGAGGTAATCAACAAAAGTTAGCCACAATTTTAAAAAAAGAAGAAAAAGGAAGGCAAGCAGGAAGTTAATCCAAGTAAAAGCAGATGAAAGAGCTGAAGAAGAACGAGCTAGTGCCTGCACATAACAAACGTCAAGGTTGAAATCTAAAGTCGGAATGAAAAACCACTCAATACTCAAGATCAAGCTTTAGAAGACTTATAGATAGGAATCTTGTAACTCGTAGTTGACAGGTTTAGCTAGTCTCTTTCATTCGTTCGATTTTGATGTAATAACAGTATCGCAGACTGGAACCTCGGCGGAACAGCACCTCGACCGGATCTTCGTCTCGGCATACTCCTTCATCTTGCTCACTCCTGAACTACACTGACCTGATTCTTCTTTAGCCGAGGATATGTGGGCAACCTCTGAAGCATGGTGCGGTCAAATCTTTTCAAAATTCTTCCCATGGAGTATTCAAACGGGCAAAAATCGCTCGTATTTGCTCACTTATCTTTGCACGAAAACCCTTCCTGTTTCCACGCAAAGAGGGGTAGCTGTGAGCACGTGATTTTTTTCCTACAAGAAAATAACTCCTAAAAAATAGACCAAAATTTGTTTTTATTAATTTTAGGAATTTTTCTTTATTTAGATGCATTTCATACATTTTTAATATTTAAAAAAAAACATAGAAAAGCCACAGAAAGTGTCACATTTTTAATTTTTTGCTACCTTAGGTTCAATTTGCATTTAGGAATTAATTACATTGAATTAATTATGTTAAAAAAAAGAATCATAAAAGTTGTTAATTTTGTACTTTTAATTTTTGTCTTTGAATTTCAGTAGTTTTCCGTTTAATTTTGTTTTAATTGGTTGCAATAAGTATTAATCGTAGTAATTAGTTTAACTTGAAATAATTTGACTAGGAATTAATTTAGGTATTATTTTTAGTTTTAATTAAAAAGAAATTAGAAAATATGAAAAAAGAGGAATCATATTTTTGGGCCAAATCTTATTAAAATTCAAGCCCAATACCATTTCTCTTTTAAACCCAACCCCAATCAGCCCCAACCCAACCCAAACCGGGTCGACCCTCCTGACCCAAACCCAAACCCATTTTCCCCACCTAAAACCTAATACACAGATATACAACACACACACATTTACAGAACAAGAGAAGAGAGGCCTGGAAATTGGGGAAAGGCTGCGTAGCTATGGCTGCTTCTTACCAAAATACACACCTATACATGCGATACACACACAATACAATACACATAATACACAATACATATAATGAGAATAGGCACCTGGGAAATTTAGAAGAAGCTGCGCAGCTGCGCAGAACAGACCTCCACCCCCCTAACTTCGTCTTCTCCAAACGACCCACCCCTCTCTTCAGCGTCAGCTCCTCCATTTACCACCATATCTCGTCGGAAACCCAGCGGAAACAATGAAAAACTCGTCAGATTGAAAAGCTCCATCGCCACTGCACCTACTTCATCGATTACAACTACAGCAGCCATGAAATGTGTCGTCCCGTTCAAGGTGTCGAGTCAAGTTCTCAGCTGTTTCTCGAGGTTCCATTGCGTTCTGTCCGGTTAGTTTTTTTTGTCACTGCTGAATGACTGGTTCGTCGCTGGAATTTGCACAACCAGATTTATTTGTACCTCTTTCCATCCATTTCAACATCAATTGAAAGTTCATTTTCAGGTTCCTTCTTGATTCCTTTCCTCCCTCGTGTTAATGTTGGTTGAACATCATGAATATTAATTATTAATTAGTTGTTTAATAGTTTGATGATATTAGAGGAAAGTATTGGTTATTGAGATTAACCAACGGAGCTTGGTACGACTTTGTGACTGTTGTTCGCAATGTGTTTGTTTGTTATTTTCGTGAATATTTCTGCTTGGTTTGGTTGAGTTTACATGTGAATTCATTTCCAAAACTTTTCATTCTGCAATTGAAAGGGATTGTGTTGGGATATTGCCTTATAGTTTTGTTTTTCACTCGACTAAGCTTCATCGATTTGTTACTGTTGTCTCCATTTTTGCATAAAGTAGGAAACTTAACATTTCTATCACAGCTGCCTCCGTTTAACTTGCTGAAATTCAGATTTAGTCATCTATTTTGATTTTAGTGGCTTTAAGCTTTTGTGTGGATCAATGCACGTTCGTTATTTTGAGTAAGCATGTGATATCTATGTTAGAATGCTAAATGGTTGTTATGTTGACATTTTCTGAAGCATTCTACCCCACTTTGCAGTACTTATTAGAGTTTGAGCTAAAGTCTTTAGTTAGTATGTTATCGTGAAGTGATAATTCAAGTATATGAAGTTTGAAGTTGTTGGTTTACTCAATTTTTTTTTTAAAAACACAACATCTTGTGCTTTGTTTCTTCTACTGATTAAAAGATCATCCATGGCTAAGGTTTAAAATAACGGACTTTTTGCTTTCGATTTATTTTGAGCTCGTCTAGCTTCCATAATTGAACCTGAACTTAGTAATTGAAAATCGGAGTACTAAGTCCTTGGCATCTTCATGTTTCCTTGATTGGATTGTCTAAACCTAAACATGTCATATTGCACTTTCTAGCATGATATTGCTTTGCTTGATATCACGGTCAGTATAAGGCTAGTCTTTCCGTAATGGTTCGGTGAGTTGATTGATGCACTTGGCAATAGTTTGAATTTGTTGTTACTGAATAGTAATGAGCATAGTTGTATATCACATTGATTGTTTAGAGTAAAATCACAGCATATTTGGTGAATTCTGCATCTTTAGAAGATAGATATGTGGTTGAAGGGCCAGTCACCTCTTTCTAGGGTTTTAGTTAAAATGAAGTTATGTGCTGGTTTGGAAGTATTCATATTACAACCAAGGGTATGGTTCTGGTGATGTGGTTGTGATACTTAGTTTTTTTTTTATCAGTATGAGTGTTAAAGTTTGCCTTAGCTGAATAGAACTCTTTTCCTTAGAACTTGAGGTGTGCCATTTAGCAAACTTCCATGGCCCTCGCAAACTTGCAAAACGCATATTCATTTTAGGCGCGCTAGTTAAATAATTCACTTTCCTAAATACGGGTGCACATTTATGTGACCCAAATCCAAATCTCAACGAAGTTAGAATGGGTCAAAATCTACAGGTGCATTTATGTGACGTGGTTTGAGGCATGTTTAACAATGTTGCAATTCTCTTTAAAATAATGATAAAAGCACCATAAGGTTAAAAAACACATAAGTTAACACATGTTCTAAAATCAGATAATTTAACCCAAATATAACCGTTGAGCGACCGTGCTAGAACCGTGGAACCCGGGAATGCCTAACACCTTCTCTCGGGTAAACAGAATTCCTTACTCGGATTTCTGATTCACGGACTGTAAATAGAGTCATTCTTATCCTCGATTCGGGATTCTAACTGGTGACTTGGGACACCATAAATCTCCCAAGTGGTGACTCTGAAATTCTCTTAAATAATTGAATCCCGTTTTGATTGTCCTTTAATTGGAAAAACTCCCTTATCTATGCTATTCGTTGGGTTGTGGATAGCCAAAAGGAGGTGTGACAGCTCTGGCGACTCTGCTGGGGAAATGAACCCAGAATCTCTAGTTCAAGGTTGAAGAATTTGAGCTTAGAATAAATGTTGCACTTAGCTTTATTTATTATTCGATTTTACATGTTGACTTAATGTGCAAAATGATGATTTTACCTCTTTGGTATTATTTGAATTTTATATAAACTATTACGAAACCCTTGTCTCTTTATCTTCGGGGATGTTCTAACTAGTCGAGACTCTCTATTCTGTTAGTGTCTTATCTTAAAATAAGAAAGAGGCTCGAAAAAGTTACAAAGCCGGACGATCTTGCGGGTCCTCAGTACGTAGCCCCCTCCTCGACTCGAGTTGTCCGCTGGGGTACACAGTCTAGAAAAAATACCAGGCTTAAACTTAGAATAACAAAACCTCATACCGGATCCCTAGTAGGAACGCTTATCTGCATCATGCATTTACTTTTGGGACTCAACACAAGTGTTGGGTCCGTCTAGGACAGGTGTACCCAAAATAACGGACCATCTTGTGCATCCTTTGTGCTACATGTTGCATTCATTCAAGGGAAGAAAGGTCATTTGGCGGACCAATGATAGATGAGGGTAAATGAAAAACAAGAGAAGAACAATTAAAAGAAAAGAGGGTGAGGGTGAAAATAAAGCAAGTAGGATTTAGTTATGTTTTTGTTATATTTTCATTAAAAAAGAGACAAAGGATATGTGAAAATTTCAAAAAAAAGAAAATTTCGCACTTATTATTATTTCCTGAAAATCCAAAAAAGAAAAAGAAAAAAAGAGAAAATCCAAAAATAGTTTACATATTTTATCATTTTTCAAAAAGAGACAAAAGAAAATGTTTTCTTTAAAAATTAGCTTTTTTTTAATTATTTTTTGCCTGTATCCAATTTGCCCGAACTACGCAAACCTGATTCTCGTCATTCGGGGCGTGATACGTAAGCAACACATATAGGGTTTGGTTTTCCTTGTAAATCTTAGATTCTTGGCTTTGCAGGGTCATAGCCAAATTTTGCTTTTCTAGCTGCTTTAGCCACATAGGTTAGTTTTAAAATTCAGAAGTTGTTTGTTGGAAATTATGTGAATTGAATTTTGTATCAATGGACTCCACTATTGAAATTCTTAGAGTTCAAGTTAAAATTATTTTGTCAAACTTCTTTTATGCTGGTGAAAGTTCTGTTGAGATCAGTCTTTGTTTGTTGGAGTATTGTTTGGTAATTTTAATTCAATCTATAAATTTTTTAGTGGGCAAATGTTTGAAAGTAAATCATGCAGTAAACTCATTCTTATCACCCTCCCCCATACTATTTTTCTTCTTCTTTATTTTTCTTTTCATTCTTCGTTCCAAGTGTTACTCCAAAAAATGCAAAAATTTACTCCTCTTCTTACCTAAAAGTCTCCATCTTCTTCACTTATTTTTCACAGAACTTCCAAAAAATTGCTTCTTTCTATTTTAGTTTTTAATTACCCATCCTATAAATTGAAAAAATGTAAATCATCAATAGAAAAAAAGAAAATTCAAGTACCAGAGAAGGACAAAGCCCAAAATAAGAAAAAATGTAGTGTACAAACATGAGAATATTCAAAATAAGGGTTTTTCTTCCCTTTATGCCTTTCACATAATTAAAACTTCGAATAAAAATTATCCAATTAAACACTTCAAACTTATGAAATTGTGTCGTAAGAACACTTTAAAGAGAAGTTAGAAAGAAAAACGATTCACCATATCTGAATGCCATCAGATTTATAGGACCTCATCTCTAAATTATCTCCATATATTTTCTCATTGAAAAATAAATTAAAATTAATATTCTTAAAGAACAATAAAATAAGATGAAAATACTAAAATTTGTTAAAATCACAATAGAAATCAACGATAATTTTTTTTTAAGTAGTTTTTTACCTTAATAATCTCTGAGACAAATGATCTTCATTAGCGTGTAAATGTCTTCATGGTTCGGCTTCTTCCTGTAATACGATGAATATATGATAAAAGACTCAAAAATATAAAAATAAAAATATTGATCAATTTACCAAGAACTATGCATTAGGGAGAAGCATATATACATATATTCTTCTACCTTATGTGAAGAATATATATATATATATATATATATATATATATATATATATATATATATATATATATATATATATATATATATATATATATATATATATATATATATATATACACATTTTATACATAAGGTAGAAGAATAATGCTCTTCGGATACCATGTTCACCTTTATAAGCTATGGAGACGGGCACCTCGAGCCATCTACGGGTTTTACAACCCATAGATTATGATAATACAAAGGATACAAGACTAACAATCCGTACACAAGAACAAAAATAAAATATCTGAAAGTCAAACAATCATAGCATTCACACAATCAAATTAGACTGACATAAAGAAAGTCCAAAAGGAGCTTAAAGTGGTCGAGGAAGTATGTATTATAGCAATCACGCTTAAAATATAAATGAAAGGAGTGGGACAAAGTGTTGCTTCGAGAAACACATGTATTAAAAATCTTAAAAACTCGTAGGTTTTATAAAGCAATTCCTGCAAAGATGATAGATCTTGCCGTACATGAGTTTCAAGTAATCACATATGAATTGGTACCATAGGCAACTCATCGTCAAAAATCAAAATACACTAACAGTGAGTATAAATTAGCTTATACGGATAAAAAATATATAAAAACATACACCATATGCCGTATTCAATTTGCTAGAAGATTGAAAGAGAGATTGCCCGTATATAACTTCTCCATTTGAAAAGCTACAGAGAACCCAAACTTGTCTCAAGTTCCAGGTAATTATGAACCAGAGAAAAATGGGCTAAAGTATGATGTCAAGATAGTTTTGACAAACTATTTAACTTTTTCAAGTATTGGAAAGAGATGAATAAAAATTAGAAACATGCTCTATTTTTTTATCCTTCTTTTTTCACGTCAATTCTGATTCTTTATTTTTTCTTTACTTTGGTATTTATAGATCTGTTTTCAATACGGTGATGATTTTTTCTTTTGGGTAACTTAAGTGCATAAAAATTTTATATGTCATCCCCAGTTTATCAAAATTATATGTAAAGCCAAATGAACCTATTCTTGCGTAAAAAAAATATTAGATTTATTTTTGCAAGAGTCTAATACTTCTTCTTTACCATGTCCACCCAAAGTTCAAATAAAATTAAAGACTATCCAAAATTAATTTCAGTCCTTGATGGAAGTACCAATTATCTTTGAAATTTCAAGAATTTACCGCGATGATGATAACTATATTAGTTTAGTAACAATTTAAATATTATTGTAGTCACAAGTTGAATATGCTTATAGCTTATTTAATCAAAAAAATAGTTTTCAAGGTTAAAGCAATAATTCTATATGACGGACCACAAGTAATCGATTCAATTCGAAAGATATAAAATTTCGTTAATACAATGTGATAGAGAAGTATGAAATAAATTCAATGACAGATAATATAATAAAAATAAAACAGAGAAGATAGAATTCTTATTAAATGATCCTTGATAGAATAATGAGCCGAACTGAGCTTGAAGGGACGAACTATGGCTAACTTAAGAGCAATATGCTATAAATTATAATGTATATAATTATAGAGAAGAAAATTAAATTCCTCTGATGGTGGTAAAAGTATGTCTATTTATAGGGCTAAATCTATGTAACCATTTTTCTTGAATTATGGGTTAATTATGAGCATTTATTCAATCAATCCATTACTTTTGGAAGGCTAGTAACAACTGTGTAAATGCTGAAATTCCGTAACTGATGAGTTAATTCCGTAATTGATGAGTTAATTCTATAACTGATGAGTTAATTCCGTAACTAATGAGTCAATCTCGTGCATGTTGAGTCAATCTCGTGCCTATTGAGTCAATCTCGTGCCTGTTGATTCAATCTCGTGCATGTTGAGTCAATCCCATGCCTGTTGAGTCAATCACGTGCCTGTTGAGTCAATCTCGTGCCTGTTGAGTCTATCTTGAATTGATTCCATTGTTCTGACTATTGCAATTATTTATTGCATTTATTGTACATTATATAATTGATTTGTAACATATGGTGCAATGATGATAAATTTCATATAATCCGGGATTAATTGATTCTTCCAGCATAAGATATTCTCCCGCACCTGATTCGGGCTATTTCATGATGATTGGTACGAGGCTAACAGGCACAGTACGCGTATGTTCGATTTCTGGGTGTTTCACATATCATTTTTACATGTCATTCTTCACTTTTATTCAAACTTTAATGACATGTATCGCCATTTAATAGACCCACATGGCTAGTCTAATTTTTACTAATACAGATAGTCCCCCACTTTCCGGTTACTCACTATGATGTGAACGAAAAGTGAAAAATTTTATCCTTTTCATCCTTGCTTCTGCCTCATTAGAAATCTTGCCAGAAAAACTCAATAGGGACAAAAATCTGACGAAGGCATAAAGAATGCAGAATTTAGAGATTAAGATGATAACTCCACCGCTTATATTCCTTTCGTCAATAATCGGTTGGTTTACCCCTGTCTTGTTTCGGGGTTTGAAGACAAATCTTTGCCTTATATTTGCAAAAATTGATATATAAATTTCGGCTTTATTTTGTGTATATCTTAATGTTTGGATTTTGTTTCACCCTTTAACTTTGCATTAAAAATGTTTCAATGCTTTATGACTTTTTTGATAAGCACGAATTATAAAAGAGGACCCTTTTATGAACGACATTTAATAAAGAAGACATCTCAACTTCATAATGGTGTAAACATACGAAAGAAGAAATAAAAACAGACATGTTTCTTTGAACAACTTTGAGGAAAGTTTTGTATCTTTCTATCTTTCGACTAATATAATAGTTTACATGTATTTAAGTATCATCTATAACTCTCTCGTAATTGTTTTCTTTACAACAGATTTGTAAAATATACAAGGGTATATCTTGTAACTCATGATTAAATATTGCCTTTAACCTAAATATTCATAAGATATTGAAATTTACATCCACGAGTGTATTCTTCATAGGTTTTTGAATCAAGCTTGCGTTTTTGGCTCGTAACTTTGCTTTTTAACTTTTGATTTGTTGGGTAGACCTTAGGCTTGACTTGAATTCTGATTTTTCTAGTCTTCTTTGCCTTCATATATATAGTCTCCAAAGTGTTAGTGTTTTGAAGTATGAAATTTTGAGCATTTGATTATGCCTTCCATGCGGTCCATTTCCTGAAACGGAAAACCATACGAGACTCGAAGGTATATATTCTAGATGATGACTGCTTAACCCTTTTATTTCATTAGAGAAGTTGTAACCTAGGCCAGGAATAATACAGTGTTCCTTGTGTCTTTCGGGTTTGATATCATCATTTGACACTTTAAAGAATTTATCCGAGCACAAATTTTTCTTGGCACTTTTAGAAAATTATTTGAGTGCTCATACTTTGTCTTTTAGACTTAAAATATATATATTTGGATGCATCGTTACATGTGCGATGTCTTTAGTGTTGCACCTTTGGGTGTCTAACTTTTATATAAAAGAGAGCCCGTTTATATACTTTAAACACTATGAGAAGGACGTCGCATTTTCATTCAGCGTAAAATAGGATCGATTGATCCGAGTCATAATACAATTAGCCATTAAGAAAGGCATATATATTCAACTTGAATGGTCATTGTTGGACCAAATGTAAGTCACGTATTTGTTCAAAGTAAACTTTATTCTTGTGGCTTATTTGCATACATTTATCACAACTTAGATGTAAAACTCTCATTTTTATCGTAGGATTCTTGACTCTGACATGGAGTTCTCGATCTTTTTTGTGTATGTGTAGTATATGTACTTTTGAAGAACTCATTCAGCACTCTTTAGAGTATTTATGCTTGATATGAGCAGTACACAAACTGAGTTGAGCTAATAAATTATATCAGAATACTCTTAGGAATTTTGTCTCTCAAGGCAAATACAATGTCAGGTCAAAATTGACTAATCTTCAAGTATAAGTAATCTTCCTAGCGTTTGAGTTTTGCGGTATGAGAACTCAAATACTGGAATCATAATTTCACAATCCGCAGTTTAATAGTCCCCAGTAGGATAGTTAGTTTTGATATTGATGGACTTTCAAATGGTCCATTTCCAACATAGGGACTGTACTGAAGCTCTTTTTATCAAATATTTTGTACTCTGGTTAGGAAATGCGGAGGTTCCAAAATATTGTCGAGAATCATGCTATATCTTGATTTGAGCTATTTATACTGACTTTGATGAGTTTTGATTTAAAACCTTATTACCGAAGTTATTTTCACTGCTTTTTTATAAATTTGCCGCGTCATATATTTTGTTTGTTTGGTCCATGTACCATTTTAACTTTTGAAGCCTTGAATATTCTCAAATATAATTCTTCTTCAACAAGGTAGGCATTACGAGATGAGACGTACTCAGAGTTATCGAGAGTATGCCTGTCTTTGGGTAACGACCCGTTCTGGAAGTAATAAATGAATTTAATATGCCAATTCAAATTAAATTAGTCAGGCTTACCTCATTTTCATTCTAATTGATGATAGATCAGGGATCGCCTAAATAAGATATGGATCAATCCCGAGACTGCTTGATCCGGAAATGATATTTCTCAATAAGTGCCCGACGTTGCTTTCGGAGTCAGTGATATCAGTAATAGATCCGAGACTAGCACATCCGACTCTGTCTTCTTGGGCTGCATAGTTTTCTTAAATTTGATCAATCATTAAATCAATACTTTTTCTCTGGGTCTCCAAGATAATTTAAGCCTTGTAACATATGATTTATACTCGATTTTGTTGTTAGTAATAAAATAAATTTTATGAATTATCTAACTACTTTCCCTGATAGACATTAAGCATTGTCCCTAACTCAAGAAGTTTAGTACTTGTGGACATAATTGTGTAGAAGGTCCAGATTTCGAGAATTATCCCAGAAATAACATGTTCGGATAATATGTTTGAGCTTAGATTAATCATAAAATTTGCTTAATTTGTAATTTTATAGCCATACGTGAATGATAAACAATATCATATTCATTTAGTTTGACTACTCATTTAGCTAGCTTTCCTGACAGTTCATGTTTATGAAAAATATTGCGCAATGAAAATATAGTGACTATGAGAATTAAATGACATTGAAAATAAAGCCTTAGATTTAGGGCAACTACAATTAATGCCAACTTATCAAAATGTAGATATGTAATTCCCATATCTAAAAGCATTTTGTAATAGATAGAAGAATGTGTACCTTTGTTTTCTTGAATTAAAATTGCATTTACCGAGACATCCGAGACAATTTTGGTGTAGCTGCAATCATCTGTCTCCTCGAAATTTTCAAAGTAATGATGCATTGTTGTTAGATAGCAAATTCAAATGATTCGATTTTTCGGACTAAATCGATCTTTCGAAGTTCTGTAACTTTTTCTTTTATTATTTGTCTCTAGTTTCTTCTTTTGCTTGACCGGATTATACCACGGGTCAATATTAAGCATACAAGCCTTTACCTCAGGTAGTACACCTGTTATATTAGCATGGATGTAAGCAAAGCAATTTTTTTAGCATATAAAAGTTTAATCAACTTACCTTTAAATTCGGTGTCGAGTCTCGACCAACGGAAACTTCCTATTTGGGAAGTCATGATAATTTCTAGTTCTTCAGCATTTGACCTCGTGGCTTATGATGTCTTTGGTTCAATGATTGCTTTCAAAAATATTTGTATAATTATCCACGGTTACTAATGAACCTTCTTTCCTCTTGGGCTATTTCATCCCGCAACTATCTCTTCTTTTTTAGTAGTTAGATGTGGTATCTTTGTAAACAATCCTGTGGTTATTTTACCCATGTTCTTCCTAATCTTCATTCTTCTCCTATGAAATTTTACAATTTAGCAAGGTAATTTCTTACCTATTCGGGTAGATTCAGATCTTTTCAAGAGCGTGAAAAACATCTCGTATCTCTTTGCTCGGACCTATTTTTTAGATTTTTGCGTTTAGATTCTAATCACCCAAGAATCACATCCACTTGATCTTCGGACCATGTATTCTTGTATTTAAATTCAAGTGCTACAATGGTTATGCATATCATTCTTGAAGGATAGATAGGAATTCTCGGAGGTGTTCTATCCGCTCGTTTTGTTCCTTGACCTGTTCCTGTGTATCTCAACCTCCAGTTTCGGAACTATTTCGTATAGATCCGTTATAATCAGTTCTAATATTTATAGTTTCGGTACCAATATATCGATATACATTATCTTTTTTTCTCTGCATGTTGCTTACATATCATTATTATGGTTATTCTTCCCTTTTTATTTTGCATGGTAAAGCCATCTCCAACTTGGTCGTCATCAACTGTATTGATTGGTAAATTTTGGCAATGGTGAAGGATTAAATTGAAAACAAGTGAATATTAACAAAAAATTTTACTATCTTTGGATGAATAGCAAATTTTCTTGAGTCCTCAGCAGTGGAACCAAACTGTTTAATCCCAAAAATAGTTTTCGAGGTCAAAAGAAATAATTTTATATGACGAGCCACAAGCAACTGATTCAATTTGAAAGATATAAAATTTTGTTAATACAACTGATAATAGGCTATATAGTTATAATTTACGACATAATTGCCCATGCTTTGTTGTTGTTTTGTAATGTGAATTGCTAATAAAATGCTTTAATTGATGCGATTTGGTGTTGTAGGGAATACAAGATGTGAGGAAGAAAAATGAAGTGTTCAGAGGCAATGACGTGAAGAAATCACCCACTCAAGAAGCACCCAAATGCGAAAGAGAAAATGTGAGAAGTAACGCGGAGAAAAAATACTCTTCTATGGTTCTCGCGGTCAGCACCGCATTCGGCGCCGTAGTTTGAGACATACTCGTCTGCGATCGGAGCCGAGGTCGGTGCCACGGCTGCGGTGGCACTTGCACAGTTCAAAAATTTAAGGGGTCAAAGTGTCAACTCGGAAAAGCTTTTGTAAAACCCTTATAATATGTAGGGGTCAAAGAAATTTGAGATTACTTTGGCAAGAGAAACAAGTGTGAGAGATCATCGAAAACATCATTGTTCTTATTCTCTTTTATTTTTCGTGCAATTTACAATTATGAATCTTTTCGTAGTTTATTTCCCCATTGTTATGAGGAGCTAAAAACCTTAATCTAAGGTTTTGGTGGAACCCGTTGGGAATGACTTGGTTATTTTATTAATATAGTTGGATTTTGTTGTTAATCTCTATTTGTTCATCCATGTTTTGATTGTGGATAGTTGAAAGGGTCCCTAATTATCCGTTTCTATTTATTATGTATCTACTTGAGAGAGAGAGTGCATATTTAGGTGATTATATGAATAACATAACTCCCGGAGTATAGACGAGAGTCATAACCGAGGGCTTAGACGTTGGATTAGAGATAACGATACCTCAAGAGCAATCTAAGTGAACTGTATTGTGAATCTAGCTAGCGTATCTTGAGAGAGTGCGTCTACTAAATTTTCATAATTACTTGAGAAAGATTTATGATAGCTGGAGCGTTCGTGATTGATAAAGACAGCTAAATCATAGTTATAAGACATATACAACCAAGGAAATTACCAACGGGGGAAACCATCACCTTAGACTTTATTCCAGCTGTTTACACATCAAGTTTAGTTAATTTTCTGCAGTTAATTATTTTCAGTCTTTAGCCATTAGAAAAATCATTACTTCTGAATGAAAAAGTTTGGGAAAACAGATTGTGTAAATTTAGTAAATCTGACAATAGTAATTGATAGGTTAGTTCCCTGTGGTTCGACTTTGAGCATAAATATTCGGATTATATTTGCAACGCCCATGTAGTCTTTTGTGAGGCGCGTGATAAAATTTTGGCACCTTTGCCGGAGAATTGACAGTGTTATCCATTACAATTGAAAGAAGTACAAAAATTCTAAGAGTAGTCAGTTTTCTCTATACCCAATCTTTTCATTGAAATTCTAACATTTGAAATCTTGTGGAAATCAGGTGTATGCCTAGAAATTCTTCGAGAACTGAAGAACTACTAGAAGGATTCTCAGACCTCTAGAAAACATTAGGGCATTGAACCGTGCCAACAAAATACTTCAACAACCTCAACAAACACACCAACTCGAGTTTGACATGGATGACGTAGATTACGTCAGCGAAAACATCAGGAATGAGCCAGCTGACTTAAATGTCAGAGGAGTGGCACTTCTTGTACCCGAAGCTGCACTTTATGACTGGGCACAACCTACAACTAACAATCTGGCCACTGCCATAGTTGTGCCCGCAATTCAAGTGGAGACATTCCAGATCTCCAACAACGTGCTGCATCTGCTGTGGAATAAGGGACTATTCTCCTGGTCATATCTTGAAGATCCGCAACAACACTTGAAGAACTTTCTATCAATTTGTATGACCCAAAGGCAGCCAAATACAACTCCGGAAGCTATCAAACTGTTATTGTTCCCATTCTCACTAACCGGGGCGGCTCAGACCTTGCTACCACCTGGGAAGAATTAGTCAAGTAGTTCCTGAACAAGTTCTATCCGCCTAACAAGACTGCACAATAGATTGATGACATATTGCAGTAGAGGCAGCATTCCACAGAGTCCTTGCAAGAAATTTGGGAAAGATTTAAAGGATGCTAGTAAAGTGTCCTCATCATGGCATTCCAGACCAGATGCTCGGCCAGAGATTCTACATGGGTCTGGCTGACAACTTGAAAGCGAATGTGTATGCTTCAACCGGAGGTGCTTTCTTAAGAAAAACATTAACCGAGTGCAAAATTCTTCTTGATAAGATGTCACAAAATGCGAGGTGGATGAGAGGTACAACACTAGCACCCATAGTGCACTCAGTTCCGCTTCATCCCAATAATTTGCAAGAAGAGAATACGGCCACACTCCTGACTCGGATGAGCTTACTGACAAAGAAGATTGATGAGATGGGTACAAAACTGGTGCATATCATTGATACGATGAATGGAGAACTATGTACATCGTGTATTAATCAGTCCTATGTGTGTTCAAGGAGCGGAGAGGGTGAACATCAATGGGAACAGGAAGATATGAATTATGTCAACAACTGTGGGGGTCAGAGACAAGGAGCACAACAGTGGAGACCGCAACAAAATCAGCAGTGCATGCCTAATATGCAGCAGCCTGGGGGTATGCACCCTCAAAACCAATTAGTGCCAGTACCTTTTCGTAAACCAAAGGGTTATCCACAGCAAAATCAACATCAATTAGCTTATCAACCACCCCCTCAACAGCACGATAACAACCTGGAAGAACTCAGGGGTATGCTTAGCAACTCATTGGGTCAAATAATATAGTGTAGGAACAATTGGCGGTGCATGATTCAGCCATAAAGAATATTGAAATGTATTTGGGTCAGTTGTCCATGGCTTTGAACAACCGTCCTTTGGGAACTTTACTTGCAGACACAAACATAAACCCTAAGCAGCAAAACCTAAATCAGCTGATGGCAGTCAGTCTCTGGAATGGTAGATTTAGATAGAGAGCAGGAAATTGCAAAAGCCAGCAAGAACACTACACCAGCCACTCCAGTTAAATTAGTGGTAGAAGAACCAACAGAACTTACAGAAGTGGTGGTTGAGCATAGCCAGGAGGAAAAAGGCAAGGAAAAGGAGAACGAGCAAGTTGCAGAACAGGTGGCACTTCTTGTGCCAGAAAATCCTAACAGAGAGAAGCCAACAAACAATGCACAAAGGATGATACCTGCACCCTTCCCTCAGAGACGGGTAAAACAAAAGAAGGCAGACCAATACAAAAAGTTCATGAAAATTCTGCGTCAAATTCAGTTGAATATTCCTCTGATGGATGCCTTGAGGGAGATGCCCGGTTATGCCAAGATGATGAATGATCTGATGTCACGGAAGTTTTATTTTTAGGATGTATCCATCGTAACTCTGACATAGACCTACAGTTCAGTGGTTGCAACTGGCAGTGTACACTTAATTGGGCATCGACAGAGCTAGACCGACTTCTATGCAGCTACAACTGGCTGATCGCACTGTGAAAAGACCAACTGGTATTCTTGATGACGTGCTGGTGCAAGTGGGCAAGTTTGAGTTCCCTACAGACTTTGTGATTCTGGATTGTCAGGTGGATGAGAAGATACCCCTTATTTTAGGGAGACCATTTTTAGCCACTGGGAGAGCACTGATAGGCTATGAGACTAGGGAATTAAAAATGAGTGAGCGACGAAGAAGTCGTATTCAGTGTTCAGCAATCAATAAGGAGACCCAGTGAATATGCTAATTTCTCTCTAGTGGAGACAATGGATGTAATCCTGCCAGAAGATGATAGGACCATAACTATGAAAGATCAATTGGATGCATGTCTGATGAATTTAGAAGAAATGGATGGTGAAAGATTAGCTGAATGGGTTATGGCACTGGAAGGCCGAGGGTTTTGGTCAAGGGAACCTTAGTTCGAGTCCCTTGAGCTGGAAAAAGGGCCAATTCTCCAGCAAAGCCATCAATAGAGGAACCACCCAAGATAGAGCTGAAGCCACTCCAAGATTACCTCAGGTATGTATTCTTAGGCCCTAATTCGACCTTGCCTATTATTATATCATCTTGTTTGCTAGATATGTAAGTAGAACGACTTTTACAAGTACTGCAGGATAATAAGATTGCCATTGGTTGGACTATGGCAGACAAAAAGGGATCAGCTCAGCCTTCTGTATGCATAATATTATCCTGGAAGAGGGTCACAAACTCTCCAGGGAACATCAGCGAAGGCTTAACCCTAATATGAAAGAGGTTGTAAAGAAAGAGGTGATCAAATGGTCAGATGCGAGAATCATATTCCCCATCTCTGGTAGTAATTGGGTCAGCCCTATCCAATGTGTTCCAAAATATGGAGAAATGACTGTTGTGAAAAATGAAAACAATGAGTTGATCTCAACGTACAATCACAGGGTGGCGAATCTACATGGATTACCGGAAATTGAACACCGCCACCCGAAAGGACCACTTTCCTTGCCTTTAATTGACCAAATGTTAGACAGGATGGCCGGAAGATTGCACTTCTGTTTCTTGGACGGATATTCGGGATACAATCAGATATCAATAGCCTCCGAAGATAGAGAGAATACATCCTTCACCTGTCTGTATGGCATCTTTGCCTTTCGGAGAATGCCCTTTGGGCTTTGCAACGCACCAATGACTTTTCAACGATGCATGCTAGCCATTTTCACAGGTATGGTGGAGGAAATTATGGAAGTCTATATGAATGATTTCTCTGTGGTAGGAGATTCATTTGAAGACTTTCTTCATAACTTAAGTAGAGTGCTCAAAAGATGTGTGGAGACAAATTTAGTGCTAAACTAGGAGAAGTGCCATTTTATGGTACAAGAAGGGATAGTCCTAGGACATCGAGTGTCCAGAAAAAGGATTGAGGTCGACCATGCTAAGGTTGACGTGATTGAGAAGTTTCCATTGCCCACTTCAGTCAAGACGGTGAGAAGTTTCCTTGGTCACACTGAAATCTAACCAACATTTCGTAAAAGCTTTTTCCAAAATTGCTAACCCATTATACAAACTCCTTGAAAAGGATCAGACCTTTGTGTTTTCTAATGATTGCAGGTTGGCATTTGAGGAACTGAAGAAGAAGTTGATAACTGCCCCCATCATTGTTGCTCCCAACTGGGAGCAACCATTTGAGCTCATGTGTGATGCCAATGAATATGCTATAAGAGCTGTCTTGGGGCATCAAAAAGATAAGCGGATGCACCCGATTTACTAAGCAAGAAGAACGCTAAGCGGTGCACAGCTCAGCTACACAGTGATGGAGAAGGAGATATTAGCAGTTGTGTTTGCTTTTGACAAGTTCCAATTATCTGATTTGTTCCAAGGTAATTGTGTATGCTGACCATGCAGCTCTCGGGTACCTAATTGAGAAAAAGGAGTCTAAGCTGCGCCCGATTTGTTGGGTGCTGCAATTGCAAGAATTTTACCTCAAAATTCATGACCGTAAGAACACAGAAAATCAAGTCGCTGATCATCTATTACGACTTGAAGGAGCTGAAAAATTGGTCGAGGTCGAAGAGATTCTGGAAACCTTTCCAGATGAGCAGCTGCTCGCAGCTAAGTCTTATGGATGCGCCATGGTATTTAGATTTTGTAAACTACCTGGCTTGCGGTATTGTTCCTTATGAACTTTTATCTGTCCAAAAGAAAAAGTTCTTTCGTGATTATCGCATGTATTATTGGGATGGACCTCATTTGTTTCGAATATGTGTTGATAATATTATCCGGAGATGTTTCCCCGAGAGAGAACAATCTTCGATTTTGCAGGCTTGTCACGCATCAGCTTATGGAGGACATTTTGGAGGGGTCAGAACAGCTACGAAAGTGCTAGAGGCTGGATTCTTTTGGCAAACTGTGTTTACAGATGTCCAACTCTGGGTAAAAGGCTGCAATGAATGCCAAAGGACGGGAAACATTTCCCGTTGCCATAAGATGCCAATAAAACCAATTCAAGAAGTAGAGGTGTTTGATTTGTGGAGGATTGACTTCATGGGTCCTTTCGTCAGCTCATTTGGCAATAAGTAATCCTTGTTACAGTGGACTACGTGTCTAAATGGGTAGAGGCTACATCATTTCCCAAAAATGATGCAAGAGTGGTGGTCAGATTTTTGAAAAAGAAAATATTCACCCGGTTTGGAACACCAAGAGCGATCATCAGTGATGGAGGCACTCACTTATGCAATAGAGCCTTTGAGAAATTACTTGCTAAGTATGATGTACGCCACAAGGTGGCTACTCCTTACCATGCACAGACTAGTGGGCAGGTTGACGTGTCCAACAGGGAGATAAAGAGAGTACTAACGAAGACTGTGAATGCCACACGAACTGATTGGGCAAAGAAGCTTGATGATGCACTATGGGCCTATAGAGCTGCGTTTAAAACACTAATAGGTATGCCACTATATGTAGAAAACTCGCCCAAGGCTGGAGATAGGAAGAAAAGCTTGTTTTTGAGATTACTTTGGCAAGAGAAACAAGTATGAGAGATCATCGAAAACATCTTTGTTCTTATTCTCTTTTATTTTTCTTACAATTTGCAATTATGAATCTTTTCGTAGTTTATCTCCCCATTGTTATGAGGAGCTAAAAACCTTAATCTAGGGTTTTGGTTGGAACCCGTTGGGAACGAATTGGTTATTTTATTAATATAGTTGGATTTTATTGTTAATCTCTATTTGTTCATCCATGTTTTGATTGTGGATAGTTGAAAAGACCCTCAATTATCCGTTCCTATTTATTATACATCTACTTGAGAGAGAGTGCATATTTAGGTGATTATATGAACAACATCATTCCCGTAGTATAGACGAGAGTCAAACCGAGGGTTTAGAGGTTAGATTAGAGATAATGATACCTCGGGTGTAATCTAAGTGAACTGTATTGTGAATCTAGTTAGCGTAGCTTGAGAGAGTGCGTCTAGTAAATTGTCATAATTACTTGAGAAAGATTTATGATAGTTGGAGCGTTCATGATTGATAGAGATAACTAAATCATAGTTATAAGACATATACAAACAAGAAAATCACCAACGAGGGAAACCATCACCTTAGACTTTATTCCAACTGTTTACACATCAAGTTTAGTTAATTTTCTGCAGTTAATTATTTTCGGTCTTTAGTCGTTAGAAAAATCGTTACTTGTGAATCAAAAAGTTTGGAAAAACAGATTATGTGAATTTAATAAATCTGACAATAGTAATTGATACGTTAGTTCCCTGTGGTTCGACTCTGGGCTTAAATACTCACATCATATTTGCAACGCCCGCGTAGTCTTTTGTAAGACTAAGTTGAGCGTGATCAACAACGTGATAGAGAAGTAGAAAATAAATTCAACGATAGATAATATATATAAATGAAACAGAGAAGAAAGAATTCTTATTGAATGATCCTTGATAGGATAATGAGCCGAACTAAACTTGAAGGGCCGAACTATGGCTAACTTGAGAGCAATATGGTATATTATAATGTATATAATTATAGAGAAGAAAATTAGATTCCCCTAATGGTGGTAAAAGTATATCTATTTATAGGGCTAAATCTAAGTAACCATTCTCCTTGAATTATGGGCCAATTATGAGGATTTACTCAATCCATATATTACTTTTGGAAGACTTGTAACAGTTATGTAAATGCTGAAATTCCATAACTGATGAGGTGATTCCGTAATTGATGAGTTAATTTCGTAATTAATGAGTTAATCTCGTGCATGTTGAGTCAATCCCATGCCTATTGAGTCAATCCCGTGTCTGTTTAGTCAATCTCGTGCCTGTTGAGTCAATCTTGAATTGATTGCGTTGTTTTGATCGTTACAATTTTTTATTGTATTTATTGTACATTACATAATTGATTTGTAACAGATGGTGCAATGATGATAAATCCCATATAATCCG
Source organism: Nicotiana benthamiana (assembly GCA_034376525.1). Lineage (NCBI taxonomy): Eukaryota > Viridiplantae > Streptophyta > Magnoliopsida > Solanales > Solanaceae > Nicotiana > Nicotiana benthamiana. The sequence continues at coordinate 59,728,280 of CM067324.1, forward strand.
GGGTTATTGATTCCTTCCTCATGAGATATTCTCCCGCACCTGATCCGGACTATTTCATGATGATCAGTTCCGAGGCTAACATGCACAGTACGAGTATGTTCGGTTTCGGAAGTGTTTCACATATCATCTTTATATGTCATTCTTTACTTTTTTTCAAACCTTGATGAGACATATCGCCATATCATAGACCCACATGGCGAGTCTAATTTTTACTAGTACCTAGCTTAATTTATTTTTTGAAATAATATTAAACCAAGCATAATGTCAACAATCAAGCCTTGTATTATGTAAACTAAGGCCTTGTATTTCTGTACACTAAGTACCTTAAAATTGTTGACAACGATATGGTTGGATAAAAAATTGGATGTTTATATGTCATCATTATTACCTTCATGTTTTTTTTATAAATGTAAAATTTTAAATAATAGAGAGTTTAAAAAGATAAATAATTTCAGTTAAAAAAAGATAAATAATTTCATTAAAAAGAATTCAATCAATTAATTAAATATTAATTCTAAATTAGCAAACGATGATTATATAAATGATGTGTATAGCAATACTTTAATTAGACTATTTTTCTTATTGACCGAGTTTTCCTCAAGAGATTAAATTTTTAAATAACCTAAAGTAAATATAGTCATGAAAATTTCGGAAACAAATATTAGATCAAACTAAGAACCTGTTTGGGTGAATTTGTTTTAAGTGATTTTCAAGTCAAAAGCCATAAGTTAAAAATTCTAGTTTTTTGCTTTTTGCTTATTTTTATTATTTTAACTTAAAAATAAGTGTTTAAAAGCACCTTTTCATTTTATTCAAACACTTCAAAATAACTTAAAAGCTATTTTGACTTAAAAATCATTAAAATAAGCCAATCTAAATCGGCTCTAACTTTTGTTTCTCTTATCGAACTTAGATGAGGAAAAGTCGTCCATAAAGCTGAACACAGTATTTTTTTTTTTTTTGCATATGTAAGTAGAGGCGTTAATCTTGTTTAAATTGTTACTTGGCTTAAGTTATTCAAAAAGAGATAAATTCCAGATTGCTAAATATTAGAACTTCATACCTAGTTCAATAAGGAAATATTTAATAATCAAAATTCTAGTTAATTTTTAAGTCCTAAATATTAAGACAATAATTTATTTACAATTACATTTTTATAGGCCTTTATAATTTTAATAAATATAAATATAAATATAAATAGATAAAAATAGATATGAATATATCTATTTAATTACTGCAAAGTTGAAGAACACAAAAACACATGCTTTTATGATGAAAACATATATGATAAAAGAGGTAAGAGTTGTAAGAAAACAAGGAGCTGTGAAGTTCAAGGAATTATTATATACTCTCTTTAAAATAAGTAATTTTTTAGTTTTTTTGGGTCCAAAATATATAATTTTTTAAAATTTCAAAAATAAATTAACTATTTTTTCTTACATTGCCCTTGGAGTATATAGTGTTGGAGTATGTGTTAGGAGTGTTTATGTAAAAAAAATAGTAAATGTTAATATGCTCAATTTTATTGTTATTTAATACTAAAAGATGAATCTCTTAATCAGTGTAAAAATTGTCACAAAATTATCTATTTTGGATCGAAGGGAGTAGATGATATATGTAGCAATTATTAAAAGAAAATAGCCCCTATCGTATGCCAAGAGGAGTTAAAGATCAAATTTATTTGCCAACTCAAGTCAATTTTTTTTAATTTCAAACTAACAGATGTAAAATCAACGATCAGATTAGCTATTTCCTCTTAATATATTCTTATTTTGAAGTACAATCCAATATTGTCTTCTTTTAATGCATACTAAGAATGCACTTCAAATTGGAATAGGCAATTCAATTAATGTTGCAATTGACGTTTTGCAATTAGTACTTTATGAATTTGATGAGTGGCGTTAAAATACTTAAAAGTTAGAAGTTTATACATAATTCAAATAAAGAAAATATTTAATAGTAAAAAATTTTAATTTTAAAGTCCTAAATATAAGGAAAATAATCTAAATTTACAATTTTATCCAATGTAAAATTTATATTTAAAGGGTAAAAAGACGAATGGCAATTTACTAATGACCTTCGTACTTTTAATATTGTATAGATATAGATATAGATAGATAGATGAGATAGATATAGATAGATAGATAACTTGCACATACAATTTATTTTGAAGTAATTTTTTTAAACTCATTGAATAAAAGGTATATATATAACGTACGTGTCCAGGAATTATTAATGAACAAGATTATAAAATAAATACTAATTGAGCTCCTACTTGAACTTCCGATTTTTTTTCAACCTTTCTCTCTCTAGAAAATTTCTCTGATTTCTCTCTAAGAGAAGAAGGGTAATCTGCTCACTATTCATCGTGTGAAGTGATTCCGTCACTATTCATCGGATAAAATTTCGGCGGTAGATGCTGGCAATTGTAGTGTCATATTATTCTCATTTTTTTTGGGATCATACCCATATCTTTTTCTTATCCAAATCAGTATCCCATTTTTCAGGATCTTAAATTAAATCAATTCACTGTAGATTGAAGAATTTCAGAATTGTGACTCAATTTCCATATTTTATCTGCTGTTTGAATAATGGATGATTGTTGGATTTAGCGATTAAACTTTGACCGGGTTTTGACAGCCATGGCTGCGCAGATCTCTCCCCAGTTTTTGACTTGTGGGAGAGAGTGATAAAAATAATTTTCCATCAGATTCAAAACAAGGTTCAAAGCCATCATATGCTGCAATTATTCAAGATCAACAACCTGCTCAGTCAAAAATCGAGCTGTGCATAGTTAATTTCGACCATGAGGATCCAGTAATTCAATTCACTATGGAAGACGTTAACAACTTTACCAGAAAGGAAGGTTTGCACCAAGCTGTTGTTTTAAAATTTTCTTATGGCAGACCTGATATATCGGAAGTGAGAAGACTTTTTTCGTCACAATTTGATGTTAAAGGTCATTGCAATGTGGGATTGCTGGAATTTAGGCATTTATTGGTAAGATTCGATCTTTTCAATGATTATGTACACTTCCTTTCAAAGTCGACTGGATACCTTAAATCCAAAGGCGATGAATATTTTTTCAGAGCATTCCCATGGTCTTTCGATTTCAAACCGAAGGAGGAGACATCGAAGGAAGTTGTATGGATTTCTCTTCCAGGTTTACCACCAAATTTATTTGCTATGAGGTCTTTACTGTCAATAGCTTCAGATGTTGGAAAACCTCTTGCTGTTGACAAGGAGAAAAAGGACAGATCGAGACCTAGCGCGGCAAGAGTAAAGGTTATAGTAGATCTTTTGGATAACACCTAAAAAGATCATACTGCATATTTTAGATTCTGTTTCAGGAAAATCTGTCAAGTTACATCTACAAATTGTGTACTATAACCTTCCCAAAATATTGTGCTTGTTGCAAACATCAAGGACACGACGAGAAGACTTGCAGATTTAAAACTGAAAAATCTGGACTAGAGAAGGATGAGGTTGTCAAACTTCAAGGGTATGCTAGGGACAATTTAAATGGTAAAAAAGTTGCCAAAGGAGTAATAACGCACAATAATGCAGTCTCAAAGGAGGGTGTTGGTCGAATTGATTTAGCTGCACATCATGCGTTAGTAAAAGATGGCTGGAGACAGAATGGGGACACTAAGGCTCCCCAATTTCATCAATGGAAGGAGGTTCGTGACAATAAGACTCTAAACAAAGGAAAACAAACTGAAGTCTCAGTTTCACAAAGCAAAGAAATTCTTGGTAACAATCTCAAGTTCAATAAACAAATCCATACTACCAACACTTTTAAAGTGCTACAAAAGGAAAATGATGAGGAAAATGTAAGAAACCAAATGGCAGTCATAGAGGAATACACGGTTCAAAAATCCGACAGCAACAAGGAGATTTAGCACACAGATGTGGAAAATGGGATAAAGGAATAGGAAGCATCAGCTTCCCAAGTAGCACAAAAGAATACATCTCCAAGCTCGTCCAAAAGACAGTCAGCACACAATCAATAAAAGAATCCAGCTGGTATACAACAAGGGATGGGGAAAGAGCAGCATATCAACGATCTTTCAACTAAATAATGGGCTCAGGAAGTTTTTAAAAATAATGTAATTCAGGTCAATAACCCTAATAATGAGCAACAATTAGCAAACAACAAAGAAAATGAATTGGTAGAAGATGAAGACTTTGACAACCAAACAGAGGAAGTCTTACAAGATGGTCAAATTCCAGATTTGATGCATAGTGAGGATGAAATGGGAGAAAAAAACTTGGAATACGAGGATGAAAGGGATAAAGGCATTGATAATGCAAATGATAGTCAAATAGCAATGGAATGCACAAATTCAGAAACAAAAAGTCATCAGAGGGAAATATCAATACCATAGATTCAGGAGGAACTTTGCATAATGATGAGATTCAACTATTGAGTGAAGCAGAAAATTCAGATGCAAATCAAGAGCAAAGTACAGATGAAAACCAAAACAAGTCAGTGCAAGTCTATGCAATAAGGGATGCAAATCTAAACACTATTAAGGAAGCAGCAGTACAAACACATAACACCGCGACTCACGCGGAAATAAGAGATGTAGATTTGGAGGAAGAATCCACAGCTCAAATTTTCCTTAATGTTGCCAAGCATGGGGGTCTGTCTTCAAGGCATATTGAACCTGTGAAATTTCCAGCAAAATAAAAAAAGAAACAGTCAAAAGAGAATTCAAATGCACAGTCCAAGGGAGTAAAAACAAGGAGCACTATGTCCAAACACAAAAACATCTAATGGATTCCATTATCTGGAATGTGAGATCAGTAAATGCAAAGCAAGCATTTCAAAGGCTGGTTACAATGCATTGGAAACATCAATTTCAATTCATAGGAATCATTGAACCTATGCAGCAGTCTAACAAAATGGAGAAATATAGAGCAAGAATTGGTTTGGCTCAAGCTGTGGTGAATGTGTCAATCAAGATTTGGGTATTTATTAATGAAATTTTTGGAGTTAATATTCTGTATAATTTGAATCAACAGTTGGCTTTAAAATTGGTGCACAATGAAACACATGCAGAGCTCATCCTCACGCTAGTATATGCTAAATGCGATCGCATTGAAAGAATTGAGCTATGGGATTCTCTATATTCAATGGCATCGCACATTACTGCTCCATGGCTGGTCGGAAGAGACTTTAATGTGATTTGGGATGAGGAAGAGAAGTTTGGCGGCTTGCCAGTCTCGTTCCTCGAAGTAGATGACTTCAGACATTGCATAAACTCATGCTCTTTAAACGATTTGGGGTTTAAAGAAAGCATTTTCACATGGTGGAACGGATGATTAGAAGAGGACTGTATATTCAAAAGACTAGATAGATGTCTAGGAAATGATGAACTACAACAGACCTTTCATGGATTGGAGGTAACTCATTTGTCCAAAATAGGCTCTGACCATTGCCCCATGCTGCTCAAATGTAATATAAACACTTCCCCAGTTAAGAAGTCGTTCAGATTTCTTAATTTTTGGATAAAGCATGAATCTTTTAAAGATGTAGTGAAAGAGACCTGGAACGGTGATTTTAGGGCAAATCCTTTCAGCATTTTTAACTACAAGTTAAAAAAGCTTAAACATGCACTTTCTACTTGGAGCAGAGCTACATATGGGGATATTTTCCAGAAGAATACAAGCCTAGAGGAGGTGTTACTGATTCATGAAAATCAATTTGAAATTAATCCTACTCAGATAAACAGACAAAGATTACGACAGGTTCAAGCTGAAATGCTTAAATATCTTGCATTAGAAGAATTATTTTGGAAACAAAAAGCAGGCATGTTGTGGTTCAAAGATGGTGATAGAAACACAAATTTTTTTCATGCTCAGGTTAATGGGAGAAGGAAAAGACTAAAATTATCAATAATCCAGGATAGTGATGGTAATTGGATTGAAGAAGATCACAAAATAGCAGAAGAAGCTGTAAAATTTTACAAGGAGTTATTTACTGAGAGGTCTTTCCCAATGATTTTGATATTTTAAAACATGTACCTCCAATGATAGATACTGGTCAACATGAGAGATTGATGGCCTTACCTTCGAATGAGGAAGTGAAGAAAGCAGTAATGGGGATGAATGGGGATTCAGCAGGTGGTCCAGATGGTTTCACTGGAGCCTTCTACCAATCATGCTGGGAGATTATTGAAGAAGATGTGGTCGGCATGGTCAAGTATTTCTTCTGCGGTCACCAGCTTTCAAAGAATGTGACGCACACAAATCTGGTTTTATTGCCAAAGGAAAAATAAGTGATTAACTTCGCAGACATGAGACCTGTCAGTCTTAGTAACTTTGTTAACAAGATTTTCTCAAGGGTCATTCATGAAAGGTTGGGGGAACTATTACCAAACATAATCTCAGAGGAGCAGGCAGGTTTCGTGAAGGGAAGAAATATCGTAGAGAATGTTCTGCTAACTCAAGAAATCATTATGGATATCAGGGTAAGCTAGATATGACAAAAGCATATGACAGATTATCATGGCTTTTCCTGACAAAAGTGCTAAGGAAGATAGGATTTCCTGAAGATTTTATTGGCTTGATATATGATTTGATTGGGAATAACTGGTACTATATTCTAATAAATGGACAATCAAATGGTTTTTTCAAAGCGTCTAGGGAAGTAAAACAAGGAGACCCTCTGTCACCTTCCTTATTCGTTCTAGCAGCAGAAGCATTGTCTAGAGGTTTGAACTCACTGCATAATAACCGGTTCTTCTGCGGGTTTAGACTTCCTAAATGGAGCCCAAAAATAAACCACCTGGCTTATGCGGATGATAAAATCATTTTCTGCTCATCAGATGAAAAGTCTCTAACACTTGTGATGGAGGTTCTGCAAGCTTATGAAGCAACATCCGGTCAACTGGTTAATAAAGCCAAATCAGCCATATATCTGCATCATTCAACGAAAGATGAGGTGATTAACAAGGTGGAAAGGATTACTGGTATAGGAAAACAACGTTTCCCAATGACATATCTTGGATGTCCTATATTTTATGCAAGAAGAAGGAGTGATTACTACCAGGAATTAATTACAAAGGTTATGGACAGACTGCAGTCGTGGAAAGGAAAGCTCCTTTCGGTAGGCGGCAGGGCTGTATTGATCTCAATTGTTCTGCAAAGTATGCCAATTCATATGTTATCAGCAGTTAATCCTCCTAACTATGTCATTTCCAAATTACATAGCATTTTTGCAAAATTTTTCTGGAGCACTAATGTGGGAGGAAATACAAGACATTGTTCATCATGGACTAACCTATGTATGCCTTATGAGGAAGGGGGTATAGGTTTCAGATCCCTTCATGATGCATCCAAGGCACTTTTCTGCAAATTGTGGTGGAATTTTAGAACAAAACCCAGTCTATGGAGTGCATTTATGTGTCAAAAGTATTATAAGAAATTAAATCCCATAATAGTACCTTGGAAGGGTGGATCCCACGCTTGGAAGAAAATGCTTCAATGCAGAGACTTGATTGAGCATCAAATCTACTGGAAATTGAGAATGGGATCGTCTCAATTCTGGTTCGGCAATTGGACAGAGATGGGAGCATTATATTTTCAAATGCCAACAACATTCCCCATTGATGAAAACATACAAAACGTCAATGATTTGATTGATAATGGTATGTGGAATGTGGAGAAATTAATTCAAATTTTACCTAAAGAGTGGGCAAATCACATTGTGGAGAACATTACTCCACCAAAAGAATGTGCAGAGTTAGATATTCCTGTCTGGATGCTTGAACCAAAGGGACATTTCTCTGTAAAAACTGCATGGAATTACTTGAGTAGAAGAGAAAATCCAAGGATAGCTTACAGGATGATATGGGTCAAAGGCCTACCTTTCAAGATATCTTTCTTCTTGTGGAAGGTGTGGAAAGCAAAACTTTCACTTGATGATTTCTTGCGTAGAATAGGATACTCAATTGCTTCTAAATATTGGTGCTGTGCTGATTCTAAAGAGGAGTCTCTAGTTCATCTATTCTTCACTTCAAATGCAGCTTCGACTGTATGGAGGTACTTCCTAACGAGAGCAGGAATTCACTCAGAAGGTTTGTCTTTACATCAAGCAATTAGAAAATGCTGGATGACTCTAGTTGTACCTAGACTGAAATCAGTCTTTCAAGCTTTACCTGCATGCATTGTATGGGAGTTATGGAAGAGAAGAAATACTTTGGACTACGGCGAATCAGTGTCAGTAAATAAAGTTATCTATCAAAGTTCATAAACGCTACAATCACTAGTACAACTGAAAAAATCAGGACATCATGTACCTCACAAGTGGATTGATCTTCTAACTATGATGGACCAATATACACCCCGTCTGAAGGTCGATAAAGTGCTATGGGAATTTCCGCCAACAGGTTGGATAAAAGTGAATACTGATGGAGTATGTAGAGGGAATCCAGGGAGAAGTTCAATTGGGTTTTGTTTAAGAGATGATAGAGGTGACTTGATATATGCAGAAGGAAGAGAAATTAAGGAGGGCTCTAACAATGAAGCTGAGGCAACAACAATAGTAGAGGCAATTAGAATGTGCAAATCAATGAATATGTCTAATGTTTGGCTCGAGACAGATTCACTGATGCTTCAAAAGATCATAGATGGACAATGGAAACCAACATGGAACATTATGGATATGGTGGAGGAAATCAACTTTCTCAAATCGGGGTGCAACTTCAAGGTATCTCACATACTCAGAGAGGGTAACAGCCTAGCATACCACATGGAAAACCATGCTCTTGATTGTGGTAACATCGAGTGTTTTCATTTCTGGGATCTTGATGTCTTGATCAGGAGGATTGTAAATGATGATATGCTAGAATGTACAAAACTGAGAATAAGAGTTGCAAGAAAGTAGAGAAAGAAATGGAAGGCAATAAGGGCATCTTTGAGAAATCTCTTTTCACTAACTGTTTTCTCTTTTTTGCAGTATTCTACAGCTGGACTCTGATCCACAAACAATGGAAGAGTGGATCAGCAAAATATATTTATCAAGAACTTGGACAATTCAATTGACAACAAAGCTTTACATGAAACATTTTCAAGCGTTGGCAACATTCTTTCTTGCAAGATAGCTACTGATTCTAATGGCCAGTCAAAAGGTTATGATTTTGTACAATATGACAATGAAGAATCTGCTCAAGGTGCCATAGACAAGTTAAATGGTATGCTCATGAATGATAGGCAAGTATATGATGGGCATTTTCTCCGCAACAGGAAAGAGAATCTGGAAGTGACACGACAAAATTCCAAAATGTGTATGTCAAAAATTTGTCAGACTCTACAACAGATGATGAGCTGAAGAAAGTTTTTGGTGAGTTTGGGAACATTACTAGTGCAGTAGCGATGAGAGATGCAGATGGGAAATCCAAGTGTGTTGGATTCGTCAATTTTCAAACTGCAGAAGATGCTGCTAAGGCTGTTGAATCCTTAAATGGAAAGCTGGAATTCAGTAGCACTCGCCTCACATTTTGAATTTCTGCCAACACTTTAAAATGCACCAGCCTTTAGTCAAAATAACGGAACTGGCAGCATTAAAATATGTTTGGAATCAAGTTCCAACATCTGTGTTGGGGAGAGCAGCATTATCTAGCATGCTGAGTTGAAGCATGCGACTCAAGCAGTTTCTTTTCACCGTGACATGTGAGCATTTCTTGAGACAAGGCCCAACATTTGTCTTGGTAAATACCAGAATTAGCAGCTGTCGCAGGTGCTGCCTCGTTTTCTGGCGCTGATGGAGCAGTTGTCGCACGCCTATCTCTCCTTCTCTCATGTTTTGGGAGCTCTCAACATCCACTGCTTTTACGGTACTCAATGCAGTCAATCCAGCAGTATTATCGACAATCTGGGAGGCTCAAATCTCGGTTTCACGCATGTTGTGCAATGCATGCTTGTGAATTGATCAAGACTAGTCAACAAAGATAGGGAATGCAGTTTCAATCCATCAATGCACCAGTGCTGGATAACGTAGGGAATCTACATTGTTGTGAACTATACATGGGCCTTTTTGAGTGCGATAGTGAATGGTGCTATGTTATCATGGGCAAGAGATTCATAATACACAATCCAACTCATAACTTGCAGCCTAGTCCTAATACGATGTCACTCAATACGACCTCTATGGGTGGTATTAGCAAATGCTCATTCCCTCGAGGAAGGAAAGGAGACATAGCACGATCAGGATGGCAATTTTCCAACTTCTGATAATTATATGGATAGGCATCAATATTTCAATCTTAGTTTGCATATCACCACAGAGTTGTGTTATGAACTGTGTGGTGATCATGCTATACTTCGAAAATTCAAGTTATTTGTTGTAAATTTAATTTTATATTATCAATAAAATTCTAACTCTAGGCTTTGCCTAGTGTTTGCTTAAAAAAAAATACTAATTGTCTCTTGTTATGAAATAATATAAGAACAAGAACAATAATACAAGAACAAGAACAATATAGAGAAAAGTAGAGAGAGGAGTATTCTTATTGATACTTTGGGATGATCTACAATGGGAGAGAACCCCTTTATTTATAAGGAGGTGGTGACTTAGCCACCAAGCAGTAAACCCTAGGATCTCTCTAAATATGGACATTCACCTTAAACAGAATATTTTATAACACTCCCCCTTGAATGTCTATTCAATAATGTGCCTCGTTAAAACCTTAACTATAACAAAACCCAATGGGAAAAAATTATAGAAAAGGAAAAAGAGTACACATGTTTGAATATGCGCCTATTGGTTGCCTCGTTAAAAACCTTGCAAGGAAAACCCAGTGGGACAAAACCTTGTAAGGGAAAAAGAGTGCAACGCGCATTAACTCCCCCTGAAAAGAGCATCAATTCACATCCTTGAGCATTTGCATTCCAATCTTGTACACCATCTTCAAAACGATCTTTTGTAGATATTTGATAAATAAATCAGCCATATTGATTTGAATAAATATTCCGCACCTTGGAATTATCATTCTTGATAGATATGAACATCTTCATATAATGTCGTGGAATGAATCTTCAATATCTCCATAGAGGTATTCTCGATGCCATCATGCTTATAGTTATAGCAAGATACATATGTACATAAGTTGCACTTAGGATGTGGTACTTCAGGACCAAGAATTGTATATGCTTCAAGCAACTTCAATCTTTCATGGATTGACATATAAATTAAGTCATATATGCATATCAAGTTTTCATGTCATGCTAAACAAATAAGATATCGAAAACTGATTACACATACCATTGACTTTATACTTTCAAGTATTTGAACTACATGTCCAAAACTACATGTCTTTCATATGGAATCAATTCTGCTTGAATTGTATCTCTTCCATTTAGCCAATATTTTGTTTGTATTCGACAAACATAAGATCCTCATCGATATTTAGCGCTATCATAGATGTCGTCGATGAACATTTTATATCGGTTTCAATAAATTTTCATAAATACATAACATGGAGATCTCTTTATTCATATATTCAGGTACCTGAATCTCTCATGAGATTTTATGAAGTGTTATGTCATGTGATCTTCTAGATCACTTGCCTCCCCATTATGATCACTTTGATCATTTGCTCATCTTCTTTATTAAGAAGTTATTTTGAAACCGATTTGTCTATACGCTTTAAGCGTATCAAAGACTTTGTCCTTCTGGGACTTAATATGAGCATTTGCAGTGAGAATATAGTTACTTTCTTTGGGTCAGCAAATGCGTATAGCATGCTTTGCAATATGTTGCAATTGAATTATCCTTTTATGAACTTCAGGTTCATATTATGATATTCGAGGATCTATATATACAAATGATAATTCATCCCATGTAACCTTTTCTCAAGTGTTTATCATGTCTCCCCCTCATGTTAGAAAAGCTAACTTGTTTCCTCAACTTTGAGAGTCCATCTTTGTGCATTATGGTGTTAATGAAAATATACACCGCACATCAATAATAATAAGATGAAATTATTTGGTTCCTGACCCTGAACCACTTGTGAGGGGAGAATATAATATACTCTCGTATACAACGTATATCAAACTGATATATATAACTTTGTTCTCATAAGAAACAGTTTAGCTATTAAGTGGAGGCACTCAATGATTATCTTGCTAAACAAACTATGATATAAATCAACTTATCAAGATGAACTATCTTGAATAGAAAATCTGGAAATTATGCTCGAAGTTATATTACTGAGCAATTTACCTCGCAAGCACAGGCCAGGCTGCGGGTTAATAACAATCGCACATGTAACCATATCATAGATGCATCATATGTGGTATACATGGGGGGTGAATGGGCCCATATTCACCTTTGATATTTCCAGAATTTATGGGATTCAACCTGAACTCTTTAGTTGGTCAATTAATTAATGAGAACAAGTAATACAAGAGAATTCGTAAAGAACTTTCTAGTTCTTTAATATTTACCCATGTGAATTCTCTATTACTGCACATCATACTTAAAATGATATGGCTAACCTGAATGCCAACTGAATAAATTATCAATATTGATAAACTTCAAATTTACACCATGACATGTGCAATTATCAATAAACTTTAAGTTTATTATGATATGGGTTTTTATATCAATAAACGTCCACTTTATTGTGGTATTCTTGTGTAGTACAAACTGGAGAATAAAGCGGGTAGTTTTTCACATACAGATTATCCCGCTACAAGTTGTAGTAATAGAAGATATTAAATCTTTCCTTTATTTATAGTCTCAATATAATCAATCGCTTTCGCATATACTTTGGAAACTGAATAAGTTTCTTTGAGACTTACTACAACACAATACCTTATTGGTAATCAATTGTGTTTCTCTAACATAGTAATAATTGGCTCTTCTAGAGCTCTCAATTAATTTTGTACTACCACAAATTCATCAACATCCATGTGGTGAATACCTCTTTTAAAGAGAAAGCTATACCATTATGGTCATGTCAAAATTATATGCAAGATATGTTTCTTGCATTATTATTGTCCTTTGATAATCACATTGACAAATTATTTTGGCGTACAATAGGTACGTGACCAATGACTATTCATGCCATAACAATGACATTATTTTCATATATCATCTCAAACCTCCTTCTAGGGGTGAGTGTGGTATATTCAATACCAATTTCATGTTCATATTCTTCCAATAATGAATATGTATTCGTGAATCAGATGTTGTCACATTCACTGCGGGGATATGTGATTTTGTTATCCTTTTCAAATCTGTAAATGCGTCTAGCATTCGATTTGCTATTCTTTGCAAATGGATAATATTTTGCACCTATTTTTCACAAATAGAGGTATGTGGATCAAGATGAGATAATGATGCATTTTTCTACAAAATTTCCCGTTTGGTTTCACCAACTTCTCCCCCTAATTTTGGGAAAAGTGTCTCATCGAATTGACAGTCTGCAAATCGTGCAGTGAACAAATCTCCTGTCAATGTTTCGAGGTAGCGAATAATGGAGGGCGATTCAAACTCAACATATATTCCTAACCTTCTTTGCAGACCCATTTTGGTGCAATATGGCGGTGCTACAGGCACATATACTGCACATCCAAAAATTCTTAAGTGGGATATATTAGGTTCATGACCCAAAACTCATTGCAACGAGGAATATTTGTGATAATTCGTCGTTCTGAGACGAACTAGCATTGCTGCATGCAAAATGGCGTGACCCCAAACCGAAGTGGGCAGCCTCGTTTTCATGAGTAAATGAAGAATTCAAGATTATTCCCATCTATTGTCTCAATATGATATCCATTTTGAATGATATCTTTAAAACTCAACAAGTTCCTTTTAGACTTGGAGGAGAACATTGCATTCTCTAAAATGTTGTTCCTTTAGGCAGAGTTATAGTTGCTCTTCCGGAGCCTTTAATCAATTTACTACTACCAGAAATTGTAGTAACATCTGCCTTACACATACTTAAATGAGAGTAATATTTCTTCTCTTTGAATATCGTATGTGTGGTACATGAATCAATTAATCAAAAGAGATATACGAACATGAGAATAAACAAATTTAATCCGTTGCTTCATAATTAAACAATATTTTCAAAATCTGCTGAGGTTAGTCGATTAACTTAGTTAATAGTCGACTAACTTGGGAAGCAGTCATTAGGTTAGTCGACTAACTAAATCAGATAGTCGACTATCTTGCCTTGCGGAAAAGTCCAGTTTTAATGCAAAATATTAGTTAGTCGACTAACTAAGTTGATAGTCAACTAACTCAGTAAACAGTCATCAGGTTAGTCGACTATCTAAATCAGATAGTCGACTAACTTAGCTTGTGGAAAAATCCAGTTTTAATGCGAAATATTAGATAATCGACTAACTGTTAGGTTAGTCGATTAACTCTACTGGAAAATAAAAATATCTTTGAAATTTAAGCATATTGAAACATTCTAAAGAACTAATACTAACATTATATCATAAGCTAACTAATACGAGCTGATACTAATGACTATTAGTTTATTCACTAACTAATACAAATAAGTAAAATAAAATCAAACAATTCCATCTTCCTTCACCACAGATCCATCACCAATTAAGTGGTCTATTTTCCCCTCAGGGTGCTCAAAGAAGTCTGCCACATCCAAGTGGGTGATGTCAAAATTGTCGTAAGAGACAGAATTGGTTTCAGGGCATTTACCTTTTAGAGATGCTTGATAAAGCTCAACCAAATGTCTTGGTACACGGCAAATTTTCGCCCAGTGCCCTTTTCCACTGCAACGATAATATATAGTTTATGAACTATTTGCTTTTGGATTCTCATCGCATCGTGCTTGTGGCAGAGTGACCAACTTCAGGTTGTCATATCTCTCCTTTAAGCCATTCCACAAGATAGGTGGATCTTTGACTGTGATATATTCAATTTTCAAACCTTCATCAAGGTGATGGCGCAAGAAAATCAAGGCCTTAGCACAGTTTCAAACCTTCATCAAGGTGATGGCGCAAGAAAATCAAGGCCTTAGCATAGTCTTGGGTGGATGCATTATTTCTGTCTTTAATGGCGTCTCCAAGACCCATTGCATCCAAATGGATTTCAGCATCCAACACCCATGTCATATAGTTCTTGCCCGAAATTTCAAGGGCAACTAACTTTCTTTTCATAATGTCAGACATAAAACAAAATTACATCAAGAGCGTGTCCATACTTACGGGCTTTATTACAATTATCACATTCACTTCAGGGAATGGATCATAATCATCTTTATGTGCTATATACAATCTCATGTCAAATATTACTTTCATAAAGTGAAAGATTATTTTGAGAATCTTTATTATTCTCATTATCACAATGATGACGATTATAATTCCGTCTATTGCCACGTCCACATCCATTGATACCTTCACGGTAATAATTTTGTCTTCTTTCAGACTTATCACATACTGCTATCACATTCTCTAAAGGGAATGAGAATGAAGCAAATTCAATGGGACGGATTTTCAATTCTTTGCCCACAATCATACATGAATTTAATCATGGCAAGACATAGAACTTTTACCACTTCACGTGGTTATAATTCCTTACAAACTCCATTAGAGTTATAATCAAACTTTGTTGTCTATGTTTGTAAATGAAATCAAATCGTAGAATTTCAAGAATTTGAAAGGGAAAAGTAAATTACTTACCTTTAAGGTATACCAATAAATGTTGTGATATCAAATATACCTCTTGAGTTTCCATCCCGTTGCATTACTTTATGATGATACCATCTCTTCTATTTTTCCGTATAGAAATTCTGGAAGAAGGAAGAAATCAAATTCAATTAGTTAGAGACTCGTGCTGATGACGTGTTATGAAATAATATAAGAACAAGAACATTAATACAAGAACAAGAACAATATAGAGAAAAGTAGAGAGAGGAGTATTCTTATTGATACTTTGGGATGATTTACAATGGGAGAGAACCCCTTTATTTATAGAGAGATGGTGACTTAGCCACCAAGTAATAAACCCTAAGATCTCTTTAAATATGGACATTCACCTTAAATAGAATATTTTATAACATCTCTAGCATTCTAAAATAAGTTCTATTTTACAAATACACCATTTTCCTTTTTTTCAACTGCGGCTCCAGTTTTTCTTTGGCATGTGGCATTCCCTTATCCAAAACAGCAAATAGAAGGCGATCATTTTCTCTCTTTTTTCTTTTTCGTTGAATTTTTCTCCCAAGTAAGGCGATCACTAGTTGATAGTACGTCAAAATCCCACTAAATGAAGCGTGGACTTTGGAAAGGGATTTTGTGCAAACTAGATGAAAATAAATAGACACTTCAATTCACTTGGTAATTCATATGTGAAAACAATGACAATTTTGTAATTATAAGCATACGTTTTATCAACTTTGAAATGAGATACGCCCTCTAAAATATAATGTTGTTCACTTTTAATGAACAATTTTATCAGTCAAAGCCAGAGTAAAATTTTGTACTTGATCCGTACGAGCTATATTAAATCTATGTCTTAACACTTCATGCAATTAGTTGTTCTCATAATTAATCGCCTACGTGATGGAGTCACGGAGTAATAAAAGGGAATTTTTCATAAAGTACCATCTTTTAGGTCTAATTAGCCATTTATTGATACCCTTTGCTATATTACGTGTTATAGATATTTTTATGTTTTATACAATATATTTCGTGTATTTAAGCTGTTGTATTCATTAATTCAATCAAAAATATAGACGTAAAAGCTGGAATTCCAGCTAAGTTTGACATGTATTTAACTGTATTCAAGCGTTATTAACGTTAAATACAGTAACGTATCTGCGCTAAAAGCAAAAGGAAATCAAATCACATGATATTCTCCTAATTTAACTCAACGAGCTAAAATGATCCCTCATTATTCTGTATTTGAAAGAAACATAATAAAGATTATAGCTGAATAAAGAGAAATACATATGAATAATACAGTTGAGTAGAACTGTATACAGTTGAATATTACAAAAAAATACAACTTAAAACTGAATAAAACACTTGAATACAACGAAATACAACTGAATAAACTTTTGAATGCAACAAAATACAACTAACTTCTGTTGAATAAAATAGTTAAATATAACTAACTATAACTGAATACAACTGAATACAGTTGTATAAAACACTTTAACACAACTAACTACTGTTGAATAAAATAGTTACATACAACTGATTAAACCTAGATACAACTGAATACAATTGAAATATACATTCGAATACTTTTTTTTGGCACCTCTAGGCAAGAGCCTAGGGTTACGATTTTATTAATAGCAAACAAGAAAATGCAACAGATAGGAAAGTACAAATAAGGGGGTATTAGAACCGGTATTGTTACCCATATAACACATACCACGCTAAACTTACCATACTAAATCCTATTGAGGTTTGAAAACCTCTCTTATTAACAGGAATGCAACACTATGAACTTGACAGTACCAGATTTTTTTTATTATCATCACAGAGTTTGTAACATACTCTGTGATGAGATTACAAATAAGTATCAATTTCTTCAATATGTAATTCTTTATCAACATCGTCCCATTCTTCATAAAATATTCAAAAATCATGATTTCTTTTTAGATTGATTGGATTTTGTTGAAGTAGTTGGGGCGGCCTGCTTAAGCTTGGCATTTCTCATCGGAGGTCGTCTAACATTGTCGTTCCTGCTCTTTTCCTTTGTTTGAGACTTTAGTTCCTTGAAGCGTTAATTTGGATTGTTTCGATGCATTGTGGCAGCACTTCAATTAAGTCACCTTCTTCTACTGCCCGATGATTTGGCATGTGTATAACACCTTGTGCATCCAAGTTTGGTACATCTTGAGATTTATTATCACTTTTCTTGACTTATTTGTACCTCATTCTTGCTCCTATTTGCACGTTTAGCGCTATAAGGATCACGACCCAAAATTTCAAAGGGATGGGTATTTAGCATTGCATCCAACAGATGTTTATCATGGGCTAAAACATCTGTTGTACTGGTCATCCTTGTTGGTTTCTTCCCAGAATTGACAAGAAGCTGTGAATTACTACAAGATCCTACTTCCTCCGGCGTGCTCAATTCTTCAGTACATTCATATCCTCGTTCGTCACTGGCTTGAGACTCCACATTGTCCATAGAATCCAATAGTCTTCTTTCCTCTGCTGAAATAATTGCACTTCTTTCCTTGGCCATTTGCATTTTGTCTCCAGCAAAGATTCCCTCGTCAATATTGAAGTTTGAAAGTGCAGCAAAAGAGTTTGAGTTTGTATGAATAACTGGATTTTTGTCAGCGATATGCATTTCGTTTTTGGATTTTGGAGATGCTTTTCTGTTGGACATCGATAAGCACTTGTTTGCACCAGCTTCAGTAGAATCCGTAGGCTGTAAATCCAAACCTCTTTGAAATAAGGCTTTATGATAAACTGCACCTGTTGCATCTGTCGAAGAGATCTCGCTGCCTTGTTGAACCATATCCGGCTGATGAGATATATCTTGACGATGGTCTGCGCAATATGATTTTCTGTAAGACTTGCTGATATTTGAGCTAATTGACTCACAGAATCAAGATTACCATTTGCAGATATAGCTCGAACATCAGGACCTTGCAGAGGCAGTATAGAATCCAGTTCTGAATAAATAGCAACTGCAGGTACTGTCCTGTTGGTTCTGTTATTTCCCTTTGCAGCAACATCTTTTTTGGTATGCTCAGAATTGACCAAAACAGATGCTTTATTCTGTTCTTTTTGCTGCTGTTGTCCAGACTTTTTTGAATCATCAAGAACATTTGCTACTGACGACTTCTCTCCTGATTGAACTGCCAGAACATTGTGATCTGTAATAGATATGAAGTTATCCGAGGCCTCCAAAATAGTTCCATTTGTTCGACCAAACAGTGTAGTGTTTTTAATGTTGCAATTCTGCAAAATCTGTTGTTGCTCGATCAGCTTCTCTTCATTGCTTTTAACATTGTCAATTTCTGGCATAGTAGATGGATCACCAGTTCCCAGATTTGAAACCTTCTTTTCAGTTACAACATTAAAAGGCAACTTCGATGGAACAATAACTTGCACTTTACAACAATGTTCAGAAACACCCTGTGACCTTAGAAGGGCTTCTGCAGTTGTACCATTTGTATGAGAAACAATTTTTTGGGATCCTAACTCCTGCACATTGCATCTGTGATGCTGACCATCAATATCAACCCACTGCCCAGTCTGTGCAGTAGAAATAGTATGATCTGCAGTAGCCTGCATTGCCTCTGCAGTAGGCACATATGTTCTTGCATAAATAGTAGAGGCAGGTACATCTCTAGAAGGTTTAGGGGGTCCTTTATCCAACTTCAATACCTCCTCCATATTCTCAACTGGAACTGCTGCATGTGGTGCATCTGTTACTCCAGCAATCCCAGCACTCCTATCCACTATATGTTGATCTGTTTTACCACTGTTATTCCCAGTAGGTAGTGTAATCTTAGAATTTTTTGTACAATTCTTTACACTACCATGATGTACTGCTAAATCTGTTGGACCAAAACCTTCCTTGAAGCCTGCATTATTCCACATTCACACCTTCTTGTCCAACTCTTAGCACAATGCACTTGTATTGCTGACCTTTCTCCACTAGTTCAGCTGATACAACAGAAGAAACAGAATTCTCCAAGTAAGTATCATTTCCTTGGCCAGATAATATACTCTTAGGATTGTTATTATTTTGTACCAAAAGCTACTGCTCGATTGTTTTATCCTGCATACAGACATCTCTCAAGATCTGGCCAGACCTTTTTGCAGTGTCACCTGATGCTACAGAAGATGCAGCAGTAGGTTTCAACTTATACACCACCATATCTGAATGTTTTTCACTTAAAAATTCAAAGGAGTATGTAATGGAACAGTATTTGGCCATTTACAAATCTGCACCCCGACAACATTTGGCCTTGCAAGAGCTTTAGCAGTTTGAAGACTTGAGCCCGAAACATTTGTTTGTCCTGCATCGTGAATCAGCTTAGGCAGTGTCCTTTCTATTCGACGTCCTGCATGATTAGCATTCAAATAATCCCTGGCATCACCATCTAATTTAGCGACACTGCCCCTACCTTCAGATTCAGCACCAAGAACTTCTTCTTCATTGTGTTCCTCTGTAATCCAGCAACACGATTTTACATTATGCCCTTGATGATTACAAAACGAGCAGTATTCAGGAACTTTATCAAACACGATCTGCTGGTCGTATTCTGCAATTTTCCAAATTTTGAATCTACTATCTTGATCTGTATCTTACCTGTAGATTGTGATCGGAATCAAAATCTCACTTATCAACCGATAATACCGATTTTCAATTTCACCAATTCAAGCCTAAACCTTCCAAGGACTTCCAAAATGCATTTCGATCACGCTCCTAAGTCCTAAATCACCTAATGGAGCTAAACAAATCATAAAAAATCCAATCCGAGATCATATACAAATAAGTTAAATATTGGTCAACTCTGGGAAGAAACCAATAAGGATGACCAGTACAACAGATGTTTTATCCCATGATAAACAACTATTGGATGCTATGCTAAATGCCCATCCCTTTGAAATTTTGGGTCGTGATCCTTATAGCGCTAAACGTGCAAATATGAGCAAGAATGAGGTACAACAACAAGTCAAGCAAAGTGATAATAAATCTCAAGATGTACCAAACTTGGATGCACAAGGTGTTATACACATGCCAAATCATCAAGCAGTAGAAGAAGGTGACTTAATTGAAGTGCTCCACAATGCATCGAAACAATCCAAATTAACGCTTCAAAGGAACTAAAGTCTCAAACAAAGGAAAAGAGCAGGAACGATAATGTTAGACGACCTCCGATGTGAAATGCCAAGCTTAAGCAGGCCGCCCCAATTACTTCAACAAAATCCAATCAATCTAAAAAGAAATCATGATTTTTGAATATTTCATGAAGAATGGGACGATGTTGATAAAGAATTACATATTGAAGAAAATGATACTTATTTGTAATCTCATCACAGAGTATGTTACAAACTCTGTGATGATCATAAATAAAAAATCTGGTCCTGTCAAGTTCATAGTGTTGCATTCCTGTTAATAAGAGAGGTTTTCAAATCATAATAGGATTTAGTATGGTAAGTTTAGCCTGGTATGGGTTATATGGGCAACAATACCGGTGCTAATGCCCCCATATTTGTACTTTCCTGTCTGTTGTATTTTCTTGTTTGCTATTAATAGAATCCTAACCCTAGGCTCTTGCCTAGAGGTGCCAATAAAAAAGTATTCGAATGTATATTTCAGCTGTATTCACTTGTATCTAAGGTTAATCAGTTGTATGTAACTATTTTATTCAACAGTAGTTAGTTGTGTTCACGTGTTTTATACAACTATATTCAGTTGTATTCACTTATAGTTAGTTATATTTAACTATTTTATTTAACAGAAGTTAGTTGTATTTTGTTGCATTCAAAAGTTTATTCAGCCGTATTCAGTTGTATTTTTGTTGTATTCAAGTATTTTATTCAGTTTTAAGTTGTATTTTTTTTGTAATATTCAACTGTATACAGTTCTACTCAACTGTATTATTCATATGTATTTCTCTTTATTCAGCTATAATCTTTATTATGTTTCTTTCAAATACAGATGAATGAGCATTTTAGTTCGTTGAGTTAAATTAGGAGAATATCATGTGATTTGATTTCATTCAGCTTTTAGCGCAGATACGTTACTGTATTTAACGTTAATGCCTCTTGAATACAACTAAATACATGTTAAACTTAGCTGGAATTCAATATTTACGTCTATATTTTTTGTTGTATTAATGAATACAGCAGATTAAATACATGAAATATATTGTAAAAAAACATAAAAAATATCTATAATACGTAATATAGTAAAGGGTATCTATAAATGACTAATTAAACTTAAAAGATGGTGCTTTATGAAAAATTCCCTTTTATTACTCTGTGACTCCATCACGTAGGCGATTAATTATGAGAACAACTAATTGCATGAAGTATTAAGACATAGATTTAATATAGCTCGTACGGATCAAGTACAAATTTTATTCTGGCTTTGACTGATAAAATTGTTCATTAAAAATGAACAACATTATATTTTAGAGGGCGTATCTCATTTCAAAGTTGATAAAACGTATGCTTATAATTACAAAATTGTCATTATTTTGACATATGAATTACCAAGTGAATTGAAGTGTCTATTTATTTTCATCTAGTTTGCACAAAATCCCTTTCCAAAGTCCACGCTTCATTTAGTGGGATTTTGACGTACTATCAACTAGTGATCGCCTTACTTGGGAGAAAAATTCAACGAAAAAGAAAAAAGAGAGAAAATGATCGCCTTCTATTTGCTGTTTTGGATAAGGGAATGCCACATGCCAAAGAAAAACTGGAGCCGCAGTTGAAAAAAAGGAAAATGGTGTGTTTGTAAAATAGAAATTTATTTTAGAATGCTGGAGACAATTAGTATTTATTTTATAATCTTGTTCATCAATAATTTTTGGACACGTACGTTATATGTATACCTTTTATCAATAAGTTTAAAAAAATTACTTCAAAATAAATTATTTGTGCAAGTTATCTATCTATCTATATATATACCTATACAATATTAAAAGTACGAAGGTCATTAGTAAATTGCAATTCGTCTTTTTACCCTTTAAAAATAGATTTTACATTGGATAAAATTGTAAAATTAGATTATTTTCCTTATATTTAGGACTTTAAAATTAAAATTTGTTACTATTAAATATTTGTTATAAACTAAAGTAAAAGACAAGAACAATAGAACAAGAACAATAGCAATAGAGAAAAGAGTAGAGAGAGTTCTTCTTATTGAGTTGAGAGGGGTCTCAAGGATGATTTACAATGGTAGGGGGCACCTCTATTTATAGGGGAGAGGAAGATTTAGCTACCACTAATAGAACTCTAAAATCTCTCTAATTAGATACATTAAAGACATTCACCTTAAATAGAAGTGTAAGAATCTTCTATTTCATAACACTCCCCCTTGAATGTCTATTCAATGATGTGCCTCATAAAACCTTAAAACCAAAACCCAATGGGAAAAATTAAAGTAAGGAAAAAGAGTACACATGTTTGAATATGCGCCTATTGGTTGCCTCGTTAAAAACCTTGCAAGGAAAACCCAGTGGGACAAAACCTTGTAAGGGAAAAAGAGTGCAACGCGCATTGAATCCCCCTAATGAGTACATCGATTTATATCCTTGAGCATTTGCATTCCAATCTTGTGCATCATCTTGAAATCATCATTCTTGATAGATATGAACATCTTCATATAATGTCGTGGAATAGCTCTTCAATATCTCCATAGATGCATTCTTAAATCCATCATGCTTATAGTTATGGCAAGATTCATATGTACACAAATTGTACTTAGGATGCGGTACTTCAGGACCAAGAATTGCATATGCTTCAAGCAACTTAAATCTTTCAAGTTAAGTCATGTAAGTCACATAATAGACTTTAGCTGCATATCAAAGTTTCATGTCATGCTAAACAAATAAGATATCGAAAATTGACTATACATACCTTTGCCTTTATACTTTCAAGCATATGAACTATAGGTTCAAAACTACATGTCTTTCATATGGAATCAATTCTTCTTGAATTGTATCTCTTCCATTTAGTTACTTTCTTTGAGTCAGCAAATGCGTATAGCATGCTTTGCAATATGTTGCAATTGAATTATCCCTTTTATGAACTTCAGGTTCATATCATCATATTCGGGGATATACATATACAAATGATAATTCATCCCATGTAACCTTTTCTCAAGCGTTTATCATGTCTCCCCCTCATGTTAGTAAAGCTAACTTGTTTCCTCAACTTTGGGAAATCATCTTTGTGCATTATCATGTCAATATACACAGCACATTAATAATAAGATGAAATTATTTGGTTCCTGACCCTGAACCACTTTTGAGGGGAGAATATACTCTTGTATACAACTTATATCAAACTGATATATACAACTTCGTTCTCATAAGGAACAGTTTAGCTATTAAGTGGAAGCACTCAATAATTATCTTGCTAAACCAACTTTGATATAAACCAACTTATCAAGATGAACTGTCTTGAGTAGAGAATCTGGAAACTATGCTCGAAGTTAGATTACTGAGCGATTTACCTCGCAAGCACTGCCAGGCTGCGGGTTAATAACAATGGCGCATGTAACCATATCATAGATGCATCATATGTGGTATACATGGCAGGTGAATGGGCCCATATTCACCTTTGATATTTCCAGAATCAAGGGGCTTCAACCCGAACTCTTTAGTTGGTCAGTTCGTTACTGAGAACAAGAACTTCTAGTTCTTTGATATTCACCTATGTGAATTTGCACATCATACTTCAAATGAGATGGCTAACACGAATGTCAACTGAATAAATTATCAATATTGGTAAACTTCAAATTTACACCATGACATGTGCACTTATCAATAAACTTCGGGTTTATTATGACATGGGTTTTATACCAATAGATATCCACTTTATTGTGGCATTCTTTCGTTTGTGTAGTACAAACTGGAGAACAAAGCGGGTAGCTTTTCATATACAAATTACCCCGCTACAAGTTGTAGTAATAGGAGAATCAAAGCCTTCCTTTATTTATAGTCTCAATATAATCAATCGCTTTCGCGTGTACTTTGGAAACTGAATAAGTTTCTTTGAGACTTACTACAGCACAATACTCAATCGTGTTTCTCCAACATAGTAATAATTGGCTCTTCGAGAGCTCTCAATTAATTTTGTACTACCACAGACTGAGGTTCAAGATCCTCACATTCTTGCATTCCGTATTTTCAAGAGTCTCGGGCTCAATAGATTCTTCGTGAATCTCGGAATTAATCAAATCATGAGCGTCCTCATGTGATTCTTTCATAGTGTCATTTAGATCGTTCTTTTTCCTCTTTCTAGGATTTCCATCTTTGGAACCTAATGGTCTGCCACGCTTCTGGCGTGCATTTGACTCATTGGATATGACACTAGATATTTGTCCAATAGGGACTTCAATACGGATCGGAACATTTTCCGCGTGAATGTGGGATTTCGTTATCCTCTTCAAGTCCGTAAATGCGTCAGGCATTTGATTTGCTATTCTTTGCAAATGGATAGTCTTTTGTACCTCTTTCTTTCAAATAGAGGTATGTGGATCAAGATGAGATAATGATACATTTTTCCACAAAATTTCCCATTTGGTTTCACCGACTTCTCCCCCAAATTTTGGGAAAAGTGTCTCATCAAATTGACAGTCTGCAAATAGTGCAGTGAACAAATCTCCTGTCAATGTTTCGAGGTAGCGAATAATGGAGGACGATTCATACTCAACATATATTCCTAACCTTCTTTGCAAACCCATTTTGGTGCGGGATGGCGGTGCTACAGGCACCTATACTGCGCATCCAAAGCTTCTTAAATGGGATATATTGGGTTCATGACCCAAAACCAATTGCAATAGGGAATATTTGTGATAATTCGTCAGTCAGAGACGAACTAGCATTGCTGCATGCGAAATGGCGTGACCCTAAGCCGAAGCAGGCAGCCGACAAAGTAGCATTGCTGCATGCAAAATGGCGTGAACCCAAACCGAAATGGGCAGCCCCGTTTTCATGAAGAATTCAAGATTATTCTCATCTATTATCCATTAACTTTGCAAACGCAAGGTTGCGTGATGGCAACAAGCACACATTAGACAATCTACAGGATGCGTCTATCAAGACCATGAAATACCTAAACTACCCACTAGGTGGGTGAGTAGGTCCATAAATGTCCCCTTGTATACGTTCCAGAAACTGGGGTGACTCAGTCCCAACCTTTGTTGGGGATGGTCTGATAATCAGCTTGCCTTGATAACACGAAGTGCAAGGATATTCATTACCTGAGAGAATTTTGAAATTCTTTAACGGATGCCCATATGAGCTTTCTATAATCCGTCTATCATGGTTGATCCTGGGTGACCCAGTCGATCATGTCAAAGTACAAATGTATTGGACTCAGTATTCTTTAGATTTACTGTTGAATGTGCCTCAATTGCACTAATTCTTGTCCAATACAGGCCACAAGATAAAGACGGGAATTTCTCAATAACCCTCTTTTGGCCGGAGACATTCTTTAAAGTGAGGACGAGATATTCAAGATTATCTTCATCCATTGTCTCAATATTGTAGCCATTCCGGCGTACATCTTTAAAACTCAACAAGTTTCTTCTTAGACTTGGAGGAGAATATTGCATTCTCTAAGATAAACGTCATGCCTTTGGGCAGAGTTACATTTGCTCTTCCGGAGCCTTTCAATCAGTTTACTTCCCATGGTATGACATACAAAAGGAATACATGAACATAAGAATAAACAAGTTCAATTCTTTTGTGTCACATAATATTTTCAAGATCTGCTACTAACAGTTGACTAACAAAATCAGATATGTTGTCCATAATCAATTACTTTGCAGTTTGAAAATTTCAGCGTTTTTCATAAGACAATCGATTATTAAACCCACACAATCGATTGTTGGAACATAGACAATCGATTGTGGATGATTTTTGAAAAATTCCAGATTACACTGCCTAACGACAATCGATTGTTAGATATAGACAATCGATTGTGGGTGATTTTTGAAAAATTCCAGACCTCACTGTTTCAAGACAATCGATTGTTGGCTATTTTTGAAAATTTCCAGACCTCACTGTTTCAAGACAATCGATTGTTAGTCAATGACAATCGATTGTTGATCAATTGTTTTTCAACTTTAATGCGAAAATAGTTGATAATCGACTAGTTTTTCAGGCTAGTCGATTACCCCCACTGGAAAATAAAAGTTTTATTGATATTTGAGCATATTGAAGATATTCTAAAGAACTACTGCTAACATTGCTTTATGAACTAACTAATACGAGCTAATGCTAATGACTATTAGTTTATTCACTAACTAATACAAATAAGTAGAACAAAATCAAATAACTCCATCTTCTTTCATCACGGATCCATCGCCGATTAGGTGGTCTATTTTTCCATCGGGTTGCTCAAAGAAGTCTGCCACATCCAGGTGGGTGATATCCTCATTGTCGTTATAGACAAAATTTGTTTCAGGGGCTTTTCTCTTTCGAGATGCTTGATAAAGGTCAACCAAGTGTCTTGGTGTACGGCAAATCCTAGACCAGTGCCCATTTCCACCGCAACGATAACATATAGTTTCTGAACTATTTGCCTTAGGATCTTCTGGACCCCGTTTCTGCTTTCGGTGGTTATCTCTCTTTGGGGGGTGACGGACTTCTTTGGAATTTCTTCCTTGTCCACGTCCTTGGCTTTGACCCCGTTTATGACCGTGATCATGGTCCCTTTTATGTTTGGCATAATGCGAGTGCACCATATCTGCTTCAGGCAGTGGTGTAGACCCAGTTGGTCTATTTTCGTGATTTCTCGTGAGCAGATCATTATTTCGCTCAGCCACTAGTAGGAGAGAAATCAGTTCAGAGTACTTCGTAAAGCCTTTCTCTCGGTACTGTTGCTGCAGTACCATATTGGAGGCATGAAACGTTGTAAACGTTTTCTCAAGCATATCGTAATCGGAGATGTTATCTCCACATAGCTTCAGTTTAGAAGTAATTCTGAACATAGAAGAATTATATTCAGAAACGGACTTAAAGTCCTGTAGCCTCAGATGGGCCCAATCATATCGTGCTTGTGGCAGAGTGACCAACTTCAGGTTGTCATATCTCTCCTTTAAGCTGTTCCACAAAACGAGTGGATCCTTGACGGTGAGATATTCAATCTTCAAACCTTCGTCAAGGTGGTGGCGCAAGAAAATCAAGGCCTTCGCACAATCTTGGGTGGATGCTTTTTCTTTATCTTTGAGGGTGTCTCCGAGACCCATAGCATCTAAGTGGATTTCAGCATCCAACACCCATGTCATATAGTTCTTGCCCGAAATTTCAAGGGCAACGAACTTTCTTTTCATAATGTCAGACATACTCGAAAATTAAATTAGGAAGAGGGAAAATACCTTGGATTTTCGAGAATGATACTTGAGACGGTAGAGTCTCGTGCTGATAACGTGTTATAAACTAAAGTAAAAGACAAGAACAATAGAACAAGAACAATAGCAATAGAGAGAAGAGTAGAGAGAGTTCTTCTTATTGAGTTGAGAGGGGTCTCAAGGATGATTTACAATGGTAGGGGGCACCTCTATTTATAGGGGAGAGGAAGATTTAGCTACCACTACTAGAACTCTAAAATCTCTCTAATTAGATACATTAAAGACATTCACCTTAAATAGAAGTGTAAGAATCTTCTATTTCATAACAATATTTTCTTTATTTGAATTATGTATAAACTTCTAACTTTTAAGTATTTTAACGCCACTCATCAAATTCATAAAGTACTAATTGCAAAACGTCAATTGCAACATTAATTGAATTGCCTATTCCAATTTGAAGTGCATTCTTAGTACGCATTAAAAGAAGACAATATTGGATTGTACTTCAAAATAAGAATATATTAAGAGAAAATAGTTAATCTGATCGTAGATTTTACATCTGTTAGTTTGAAATTAAAAAAAAAAAATTGACTTGAGTTGGCAAATAAATTTGATCTTTAACTCCTCTTGGCATATGATAGGGGCTATTTTCTTTTAATAATTGCTACATATATCATCTACTCCTTTCGATCCAAAATAGATAATTTTTTGACAGTTTTTACACAGATTAATAGATTCATCTTTTAGTATTAAATAGCAATAAAATTGAGCATATTAACATTTACTATCTTTTTACATAAACACTCCTAACACATACTCCAACACTATATACTCCAAGGGCAATGTAAGAAAAAATAATTAATTTATTTTTGATAAAAAAATTAATTATTTTGGACCAAAAAAACTAAAAAATTACTTATTTTAAAAGTATATAATAATTCCTTGAACTTCACAGCTCCTTGTTTTCTTACAACTCTTACCTCTTTTATCATATATGTTTTCATCATAAAAGCATGTGTTTTTGTGTTCTTCAACTTTGCAGTAATCAAATAGATATATTCATATCTATTCATATCTATTTATTTTTTTAAACTCTCTATTATTAAAATTTTACATTTATAAAAAAAACATGAAGGTTATAATGATGACATATAAACATCCAATTTTTTATCCAACCATATCGTTGTCAACAATTTTAAGGTACTTAGTTTACAGAAATACAAGGCCTTAGTATACATAATACAAGTTGATTGTTGACATTATGCTTGGTTTAATATTATTTCAAAAAATAAATTAAGCTAGGTACTAGTAAAAATTAGACTCGTCACGTGGGTCTATTATATGGCGATATGTATCATCAAAGTTTGAAAAAAAGTAAAGAATGACATATAAAGATGATATGTGAAACACTTCCGAAACCGAACATACTCGTATCGTGCATGTTAGCCTCGGAACTGATCATCATGAAATAGTCCGGATCAGGTGCGGGAGAATATCTCATGAGGAAGGAATCAATAATCCCGGATTATATGAGATTTATCATCATTGCACCATCTGTTACAAATCAATTATGTAATGTACAATAAATACAATAAATAATTGTAACGATCAGAGCAAGGCAATCATTTTAAGATTGACTCAACAGACACGAGATTGACTCAATAGACACGGGATTGACTCAATAGGCACGGGATTGACTCAACATGCACGAGATTGACTCATTAATTACGAAATTAACTCATCAATTACAGAATTAACTCATCAGTTACGGAATTAACTTATCATTACGAAATTTCAGCATTTACATAACTGTTACAAGTCTCCCAAAAGTAGTAGATGGATTGAGTAAATCCTCATAATAGGCCCATAATTCAAGGAGAATGGTTACTTAGATTTAGCCCTATAAATAGATATACTTTTACCACTATTAGGGAAATCTAATTTTCTTCTCTATAATTATATACATTATAATTTATAACATATTGCTCTCAAGTTAGCCATAGTTCGGCCATTCAAGCTTAGTTCGGCTCATTATCCTATCAAGGATCATTCAATAAGAATTTGGGCGATCTACAGAGAGAAACAACCTTATGGCTTCGCCGGCCGGCGGGCAAGCATTAATTTCGGCTGGTTAGCCACCTAACACATCTGCCAACCTCCTACAAGCCGTTATAGTTGAACCAATTGCTCTTCGTCTATCAAAATGAACGAATTAAACTTACCGTAAGCGATTGTAATGGAGTGATAATGGAGGAGAACTAGAGAATTTGGGTGGGAGAAGAGGTATGAATCTTGGATTGATGGAGAAAAAGTAAAGTATATGCAAAAAAAGAGAAAAAAAGAACATGATTAATCAATTTTATGGTGATTATGTGGAAAAAAAGACTAAAAATAAAAGAAAAAAATATTATTTAAAATATATAATACCTTAAATGTAAGATATAATTATAATTAAATATTTAATTATAAAATATAAAAAATATCTATAAAATATAATAAATTAAAATAATATTTTATTTAAAATAAATAGAGTACTAAGATTTTTTACATAATATAAAAATTCCTATATGTTATCTGGCTGGGCCATATTAATTACTTCAATAAAGCTCGATGAAAGCAAGATGGAGTTGTCACGTTTATGCTTTCAAGTTTCAACACACGTCATTTTCATATACGATCTTCCCTCGTATTTAGCAGTGAACCAAACTCAACATTTTTATTTAATTCAATTGTGATTTAGAAAGTTTTCTAACTATTCTATTTAGTAATTAATAAAGTTTTTTTCATTGTCAAAAAAGTTGTGATTTAGAAAGGACATGAATAAAGATGCATACATTAAACTCCTCTGATCTCATGTAATGACCTGATTGGTCGTTTTGAGCTTTTGCACCTTACTCACTAGTTTTCGGGCATGACTTGCTCCGTGTGGCATAATATGACTTGTGTAAATTATTGGTTTTGGTTATAGGTTAATCAGAATGAATTTAAAATAATCGTTTTTAGTTTAAAGCTTAACATTTGAAAAAAAAGAAGTTTGACCAATATTTAACTTATTTGTATATGATCTCGGATTGGATTTTTTATGATTTTTTTAGCTCCATTAGGTGATTTGGGACTTAGGAGCGTGATCGGAATGTATTTTGGAAGTCCGTGGAAGGTTTAGGCTTGAATTGGTAAAATTGAAAATCGGTATTTTTCAGT
Source organism: Nicotiana benthamiana (assembly GCA_034376525.1). Classification (NCBI taxonomy): domain Eukaryota; kingdom Viridiplantae; phylum Streptophyta; class Magnoliopsida; order Solanales; family Solanaceae; genus Nicotiana; species Nicotiana benthamiana. Next base: position 59,759,478 of record CM067324.1, read on the forward strand.
TGATAGGTGAGATTTTGATATAGGTGTCGGAATGAAATTCCGAAAGTTGTAGTAGCTTTGATACATTATTTGTGACATGTGTGCAAAATTTCAGGGCATTTGGATGTGGTTTGGTTGGATTTTTTATCAAAAGCAGAATTTGGAAGATATTGATATTCTTAGGCTTGAATCCGATGTGATTTTGGTGTTTTGATGTTGTTTTGAGCATTCCAAAGATTGGAACAAGTTTGGATGATGTTATATGATATGGTGGCATGTTTGGTTGAAGTCTCGAGGGCCTTGGGTGAGTTTCGGGGTGGTTCCGGACCATTTCTAAGCTATTTTTAGCTGCTAGTTTTTAGCTACAACAGTGTTCTATGCGATTGCAGTGAATAAAATGCGAGAAAAATATTAGTGCTTCGCGATCGCGGATTATCCATCGCGATCGCGGATTATCCATCGCGATCGCGGATTATCCATCGCGATCGCATAGAGGAAATAGTCTGTTGCACTGATCCTAATTTGGAAGCTTATATTTCGCAATCTATTAGAAATTTAGAGATGATCTAAAAATAAAAGTGGGTAGCTCTTTCTGTCTAATTTTCAGAAATATAAATTAATTGGTATTTCGATTTGTGTACAAAAAGTTATTGTAGTTACACTACAGGCTGTCCATGGAGAGTTTGGAAATCTCCGCTGCACAGGGCCAATTTGTAAGCTTATATCTCGTAATATATAATGACTCAGGACATGAGCAACCTATCAAATTATAGCCCTTATTGTCTAGTATTCAGAATATTAAACCATTTGTCATTTAGAGTTGTGTGCAAAAAGTTATGACCATTATACTGGAGGTTGTCTGGAAGATGGAACTGTTCTTCGCGATCGTGAAGCATTGTCCGCAATCGTGACAGGCAAATATTGGGCTGGGAAAAGTTGTGCTTCGCGATCGCAACGCATTTTACGCGATCGTGAAGAGCATATACCTAGGCAGAAGCTTAATTTCGAGGTTTCAACCATTTTTTAAATTATTATTTTACCAAGGGAGCTCGGGTGAGGCGATGTTTCAAGAGATTTTCAAGAAAAATATTGGGGTAAGTGTTCTATATCCAAAAGTGATTATATTTAATAATTCCATAGTTATTTTCATCAAGTATTATTGAATCAAATGGAAGAAATTGGAGAAATTTTGTAAACTTTTCAAAAATGTAAATTTTAGATATGGAGGCCGAATTGTTGTCGGATTTTGGTACAATTTGTATGGTTGGACTCGTGGTTGGATGTAGTTTCATATTTCATAACTTTTGCCGGGTTCCAAGATGTGAGCCCCACGAGCGAATTTTGAGTGCAATTTCAGATTTTTAATGGAAAATGTAGAACTTCATATGGAATTAATTCCTATAATTTTTACTAATGAAATCGAATCATTGTGGTTAGATTAGAGGCATCCGGAGGTCGATTTGAGAGACAAAGGCATTGTGGAAGAGGCATTTGCTCGGATTGAGGTTAGTAATGACTGTAAATAATACCCTGAGGGGTTGAAACCCCAGATTGCACATTGTAATGCTATATTAAGGTGAGACACACGCTTGATGACGAGCGTGTGGTTGTTTATTATTGGGGATTGTGACTTGGTCCATCCCGATTAATGATTTTATCGTGTATTTAACTGAAATTAATTTATTATCATCATAATTTAGACCGACTGACATATTAGGGTTTCGTGCTAATTATTTGAATCCTTCAGGGATTTTTATCACTATTTTCTTACTGTATTGACTTATTACTTGAACTCAGTCATGTTGTTTTTCACTTTTTATAATTCATCCACTTTTACTCAGTTTGAGACTTAAATGATGTTTTTGGCTGAGAACTATTTTTTTTGCAAATTCCGAGGGGCTTGTGATGAATTTTTCTGACTGAGTGCGGCCGAGGGCCAGATGTGAAGATACACTGAGTGATATGAAGCCGAGGGCCTAATATACATTTATACGCCATAAGGTGACTTGAGTCATGCGAGTCCAAGAGTCGAGAGATGATACGCCACGAGGTGGCTTGATATTGCGCTTGGGCCGTAAGGGGCCCCTCTAGAGTCTGCACACTCATAGTGAATGCGGTACCCATTATGATCTGAGAGTGAGCCCGAGGAGCTGATATAGTTCTTCCCAAGGGGCTGATATTGTTCTGAGAATGAGCCAAAGGGGCTGGTACTATTCGGAGATGTTGCCGAGGGACGAACCTTTATGTGTTCATCTTTCATATTTACTTGTCATTTTACCTATTATGCTGTGGTATTTGTGCCTGAGGGGCGGATTTTCTGTGCTATCGGCACTAACTGCTTTGTATTCATTTGCTTAACTATTGAAAAAGTCATTTTCAAAAGAGGTTTAAACTTAGCTAAAGACGTTTTCTAAAGATTTCACAGCTTCATTATTTTTCTTAAAAAATTTTACGTTGCTTCTATACAACATGTTGATTTGCTTTACGTAATCTCTTATTGCTCAGTGATTATTTACCTTTATTACTTACTGAGTTGGAGTACTCACTTTACTCCCTGCACCTTGTGTGCAGATGCAGGTATTTATACACCTGGTAGTGGGTTTTGGCTAATCAGAGGCAGAATTATCGGGGTTTAATAAGGTGGCTGACAGAGTTCGCAGCACCGCTTTTCTCCCTTTTCGTTCTTCAGTCCTATTTTTTTGTATATTTCAGACCTTGTAATTGTATTTATATTCTAAAAGATGCTCATGACTTGTGACACCTCGGCATTGGACTGTGTTTTGGGCTGTTTTTTGCATATTATAAAAATCTTTTGCTTAGTTTGTAGTTGTCTATTTATACTTAGTCTGTTTATTAATATTTAAATGTTTTGAAAATGAGAAATGGGTTAGCTGACTGGCCTTGTCTTCACGAGAGGCGCCATCACGACCAGTTCGGAGTTTGGGTCATGACACCTCACTTGTAAAAATCCACTAATTTGTTATTATTGTGAATTAGGAAGGACTCAGACAGTAGTCTGTATGGGTCAAAATTCGGCCAAAAAAGAATCCCTGTAGGGGAAAGGCAAAAAGTCACTTGGGCCAAAATTGTATCCATACAACGTTATAATGATACGTACCCTTGCCATGGCCGAAGCCGAGCATTCAAAATACTTGAACGACAAATTGGATGTTATAGCTTTCAGAGGGTCAACCAGTAATATAGTCAAATGACATAGGTACTATGGTTAATGGCCGTTTGGTAAAGGAGAATACCTAGTATATAAACTAAGTGAGAAGAAGAAGGAAAGGGGGGCAGAAACAAATTCAAACACAGGCATATTTTCTGAGAAGAAGAGGGATCCTCATCCCTTTCTCTCTGTTAAGGAGAAAGAAGAAAGGAAGCTCAGATCCTCAGTACACATCGTTAGTCTCATCATATCAAATGTATTGGGCTCAAGCTTGTTAAAGACCGATGACCTCTTTTTTATCTATGTTTTCTTCACTATTACTCAATATTGTGAAAATCCCCACTCTTTTCTTACTTAATAGAATTCAATCATTATTATAGTTAAATCGTATGTTCAGTTAGATTTGCTCATTCATATCTTCTATCTTAGATTTAGGACGAATTATCTTTGATTAGGATTTACCTCAAATATTTCTATTAAATTAGTTTATAAAACAGTTTAATACATTTTAGTCAAACAATTTGGTGCCGTCTGTGGGGAGTTTCTAGATAAAATTTTAGTTTCTTTTAGATAAAAAAATGACAACAATCTTTTTCTCGTTTGCACGAACTAACAATGGCAGGAAAAGGAGATGAAAGATTGAAAGCAGTAGTGGATGTCACTGCCAACCTCTAGAACGCTATCGATGAGGTTGATAGAGAAAACATGTAGAATGTGACACTGAACGCTACACCCAGGCGGAGCGAGTCACTTCCTCCTTATGGAAATGTAATCGCTTCACGCGAAAGGGGAGCCTCCACGTCCACAATTGAGGAAGCGCCACCAGCAGTGATAAAACTATTGGAGGCTTGGTTGACAAGTTCTATAAACAACATACTCGACAAACCCGTTCAAGGGGCGAGTAGAAACACCACAAGAGCGGATACCACAACAACCATCAACAAGACTGCTCCTGTTCCTCTCCCACTTATATCGTTGTTGATGCAGATAGTGACGCACTTCTCGCCATTCTAAATAAAATGGACTAAATGGAGAATGAGAATAAAGTGCTCCGCGGCCACATGAGGGAGTATCAAGAAATGGTTGATAAGACTAGGTGGCCTGAAACTGCTACCAAAATGGGATATCAGCCACTTTGTCAAACAACCATATAATGAGGAGGCATCCCCACACGCCATACACAATACCTTTAAAATGCCACCACACTTGAAGATATACGACGGCACAACATATCCCAAAGATCACATCATTCATTACGTCACAGCAGTAAAATACAACGACCTCTTAAAAGAGAAGGTACAATTGGTGTTTCTAAAGAAGTTCGGCAAAACCCTAATAGGAGGAGCCTTAGTGTGGTACTTATAATAATATATGCGTTCAATAACAACGTTCAAGGAAATGGCCGACAAGTTCTTCACTGCCCGTGCTGGGGCTAAGAAGGCAAAGGCCAGGGTGAATGGCATATTTGCCTTCAGAAAATCATCTGGCGAGGGACTCAGGGACTTTCTCGCCGGTTCAACAGAATAAGAATGAGCTTGCCAAACGTATTAGAAGGGATGATGGTGGCATCTTTCCAGAATGCGCTGAACTGGAATGGGTCGAGGGCGACCAGAAAGTTGTTATGCAAACCCATGAAATACCCTCCCACCACTTTGGAAGAAATTCACAACGCCTATTATACCGAGAGTAGGGTAGACGTCTATAATTTTCATCAGGAAAGGCATCACAAGATCGAAGACTGCATAGACTTATGGCAAGAAGTTGTGAACATGCTTCACCAAGGACATTTAAGGGAGCTGATCAGCAATCGGAGAAGAGCCAACTTCGACCGTGGATGAGAACAACAAGAAGGCCTTCCAAAGCCACCCTCCCCCGGATGCACCATCCAAATGATCATCGATGGGGGCGATGAAGCAGCAATCAATCACGTAAAATTCACCACCATACATAAACTGAAGTGGTCGATCACCCATGAACGGTATAATGACCTCGAAGATAGCATCATCTTCGATAAGTCAGTTACCCACGATTTGAATTTTCCTCACTTCGATGCTCTTGCACTAATTTACGTATGTCAGGTGCTGATGTAAAAAGAATAATGGTTTACGATGGGAGTGGCATGTGTATTATTCACCGTTTAGTTCTCGCACAAATGAGACTCGAAGACAATATATCACCACAGTACATGATGCTAACAAGTTTTAATAATGCAGTCGAATGAACCTTAAGAGAGATAACGCTGCCCGTTCTTGCCAAGGGCGTCACCCTAGAAACAACATTTCATGTCATGACCAGGACACAACTTACAACGCCATCATAGGATGACCCTGGATACATGCCATGAGGGCCATCCTGTCCAGCTTATATTCAAGTAATCAAGTTTCCTACTCTATAGGGGATATTCAGCATCCGAGGCGAACAACGCACAACCCAAGAATGCTACCGCATCGCCCAAGGTTGTACATACACCCAACAATGATAGGCTCGGGAGCATAGCAATTCACACAGTCTGGGCCCGAACTCGATAAATCAAAAGACGCCATCAAGGATCCCAATTTTGTGGAAGCAACAAGGTCAACGATAGAAGACCTCGACCCTGTCCAACTAGACAACAACGACCACAATAAAAAGGCTTACTTCAGCCATAAACTCTCAAAACTAGGTAAATTTCATAAATTTTTCATTGACAACACTTATTTGTTTACTTTATTCCATGATGATATGCCGAGTATCCCGAAAGACATTTCCACGCACAAGTTAAATGTCGATCCACTCTACCTACGAGTCGACAAATCAGAAAAAAGTTTAATGCTGCATTCAACGAGGCCGTCCACAAAGAGGTACAGAACCAACAGTTCCGTTCGGGAGTTAAAATACCCCCAATGGGTTGCCAATGTTGTCATGGCGAAAAAAAAAAATAGAAAATGGTGCATGTGTATGGACTTAATGGATTTAAACAAAGCCTGTTCGAAAGATTCCTTTCAGTTGCCGCACATTGATCAACTCATCAATGGAATGGAAGGGCACGAGTTGTTAAGTTTCTTCGACGCCTACTCAGGTTACAACCAAATCCTCATGGAAGAGGAGGACCAGGAAAAGATCACTTTCATCACCATCATGGGACGTACTACTACAGGGTCATGACATTCGGGTTGAAGAACGCATGGGAGTCTTATCATAGGCTGGTTACCAAGATGTTCAAGGACCGTCTTGATAAAACAATGGAAGTTCACATAGATGATATGTTGGTCAAATAAAAAAGGAAGGAAGAAAACAACGACCATCTAAAGGAAGCCTTCGATATACTAAGGCGATACGACATGAAGTTGAACCCAGAAATGTGTAACTTTGACATAACCTCAGGCAAGTTTCTTGGCTCTCTAGTGTCACAAAGAGGCATTGAGGTTAACCCCGACAAGATAAAAGCCATCGAGGGAATACCCGAAGTATTGACCAGTAAGAAACATGTACAAAAATTGACCGGCTATATGGTTGTCTTTTCGAGGTACATCTCACGATCCTCTGATAGATGCCAAAAATTCTTCAACTTGCTTAAAAAGGAAAACAGACTCTAGTGGGATTCAGAATGCATCAAGGCCTTAAGATAATAAAGGTATACTTGTCCTCGCAGCCGCTACTCACAAAAGTAGAACCCGACGAGCGCCTGCTAATATACTTGGCGATATCAGAGGTCGAAGTATGCGTAGTGCTGGTCTACACCGAAACAAGGTACTCCCATCTCAAAAAATTAACCTTGGCATTAGTCATAGCTTTACGAAGTTTAGATCGTATTTTCAATTTTACCCCATATCGGTGGTCACGACTTTCCCCCTAAGGACATCCTACATAAACCCGAGTTGTAGGGGAGATTTGCCAAGTGGGCCATAGAATTGAGCGAGCATGATATGACACATCATCCATGAACCGCAATAAAATCACAAGTACTAGCTGACTTCAGTCAATTTCAGTGCCAAAATAATGCTTGAGGTCGAGCAGGAAACTTTCGTACCTCTCCAAGGTTACCCGACCTACGGGTCCTATACTCTGATGGTGCTTCCAACGCGTCAGGATCTGGAGTGGGAGTTATACTTGAGGTCCCAACAGGTGAGGTCATCCACCAGTCCATACGGTACTCCGATATAACTAATAATGAGGCCGAGTATAAGGCCGTAATTGTAGGACTAAAGCTAGCTCTCAAGTACGGGTCACGACGAGTTGTCCTTCGATGCGACTCATGACTCGTTGTCAATGAAGTCACAGGGACTTTCCAAATCAATGAACAGAGGCTAGAAAAGCACCAGGCATAAATTCATAAACTACTACTGGAATTCGACAAATATTAACTCGACCAGATACCTCGAGCACAAAACAACGAGGTGAAGGCCTTACCAAGTTAGCAACAACTACCAACGACATTAGAAAAGAAGATGTGGTTACCCTCATTGATGTTACATCCCACAATATTATATTACAATGATGTTACATCCTGCAGTATTACATTATGATGATGTTACGCCTTACAGTATTACATTAAGATGATGTTACGCTTCACAGTATTAAATTACGACGATGTTGCACCCTGTTGTATTGTATGTTGAATTTGTCGTAAAGTAATTGATATCAGTCCAAGGAAAAGATTATTTGGAGATTATAAGGATTATGGTATTTCAAACAAGTGTTGAGTAAATTCTTGAAGGTGATAGGGAAAACAAGTAAAAAAAAAAAAAGAATTTTCATTCAAGTTCGGCATGTTGGAATAAAATACGGACCGAGCGTTAATATTCGATATTTATGGACTAGTACTATACAAGGTACTACATGACAATTATAGTAAAGTGTATAAAATATGTTAAAAGTGAGTAATATTTAAGTAATTTGATATAAATCTTAATTATATAAAATATTATTGGTTAATGGAGAATTAACCAAGTAATAAAAGAAATAAGTGGGTAATTATTGGATAAGGATTTAATCCTTAATGTGGAAGCCCACAAAATCATAAAAGTGAGACTCTTAAAGCTCACATATATGTGGCATATTAAGAATAATGGATGTCCAAGTCATCCACAAGTGTGGGGCCCATATCCATTCAAATTCATAAATAACTAACATAAGTAACATTAGCTATTCTAGTATGAATCTGAAAATGGAAGATATCTCAAATTTATAAAGAACCAGCATAAGTAACGTTAGCCATGAATCTGCAAATGTCACATAAGCACGCAAGATCTTCAACAATTCAAAGCAACATAAGGTTTTGCAATCATAAAGGATTACAGTGTAATCTTTTTTAAGAATATCAGATGAATTTTTCTCTTCTTTGATATTGTTGTTACCTATTGTAGCAATGAACGGGTATTAATTGGATTGCAAAGAGAATTTATTCAGATATATTAAGGCAATACTTTTTTTTCTTTTTGACATGCTCTATGCGACACGAATGAAATGAGCAAATGCATAACTTACATAAATTACACTATTTGTAGAAATACTAGAGATATGTATATTCTTATTCTCCCATGTGTCATATTATTATATTATCTGTTCATGAGTCTCAAAAATACGTAAGTTGGCAAAGTTTATTTCATGATATAAATGAGAGGCACAATGGTCTTATGACAGACCAAGAAATTTTGTTAATGTATTTTATATGCATTTCATGCATTTATATGTGACGACCTGACTCATCGCATCGTGAGTTACCACCATGTTTCTCCTATTTTCTTTTTCCTTATGCTTCATTATCGGTGTTTGGTATGATCGAGTTGATTTGGATTGGTTTTGGTAGGAAATGAGACACTTGGTCTCTTTAAGAAAGGGTTAGTTTGGAAAAGTAAACCGGATGTTGACTTATGATTTAGAGGGCTCGGATGTAAACCCCGATGATTTCGTTAGCTTTGGAGGATGATTTGTGACTTAGGAGTGTGATCGGAAGTAATTATTTAGGTCTGATGTAGAATTAGGTTTGAATTGGCGAAGTTAGTATTTTGGCGAATTCTGGTTGGTATGTGAGATTTTGATCCGAGGTTCGGAATAGTATTTTGAGAGTTGTTGTAGCTTTGTTAGGTGATTTGTAATGTGTGTGCAAATTTCAGGTCATTCGGAAGTGTTTTTGTTGGTTTTTTGATCAAATGCGTGTTTCGGAAGTTTTAGAAAAATTTAGGCTTGAATCTGATGTAATTTGATGGTTTTACCATTGTTTGATGTGTTTTGGTGATTGGAACAAGTTTGAATGATATTTTAGGATGCGTTAGTACTTTTGGTTGAGATCTTGGGGGCCTCGACTGAGTTTCGGATAGCTAAGCGGGAAGTTTCAAACTTGAAAATGCAGCAGCAGTTACAGGCCTCGCAAATGCGAGAAAAGGGTTCGCATTTGCGATCTCACATTGTGAGTGAGGCTTCGCATTTGCAAAAAGGCTGGCCTGAGGAAGGGTTCGCATTTGTGAGAAATGTGTCATATTTGTGACCTTGGCAGGGTACGCAATTGCGAGCGAGATGTCATATTTACGACCTTGGCAGGAGAGGCTCACCTTCGAAATTTTGAAGGTTTTTTCGCATTTCCGATGTTCACATTTGCGAACCAGGTGTCGCAAATGCGACATTTGAGGGCTATGTCCTGTTATAAAAAAATTCGAACTTAGCCCGTTTCCATCACTTCTCACTTGGCTTTGGGCGACTTTTGAGAGCTTTTGGACAGAGATTGAAGATGGTTTCTACTGGGAATGATTGGAGGTGAGTTATATGAACTAAAAACATGATTTATTGCAGAATCAACCTAGAAATTCATGTAAACTTAGCAAAAAGGAGAAGAACTAGGGGTTGAGTTTTGGTATTTTAAATTGAGATTTGAGGGGTCATTTGAACTCCGATTTCTGAGTTCTTGATATGTATAAACTCGTGGCGAGATAACGAATCGGTTGGTGTAAACGTTTCCGAAATTTAAGAAGTGGGCCCGATGCTCGGGTTTTGCTAATTTCGAGATTTTTTGCTAGTTTTCGATTGTTTTTGATAGGTATTTTTCCGTTGGCATATTGTGACGTATTCAGTTTAGTTTTGATCAGATTTGACTCGCGAGGAGGTCGACTTGAAAGGCCAAGGCATAGCGAGCTAGGATTTTGGCCAGCTTGAGATGAGTAATAGATGTGAATGATGTCCTCAGGGTTTGAAACCCCGTATTTGCACATCATAGTGCTATATTGAGGTGACTTACACGCTGGATAGCGAGCGTGGGGTAGAGTACCATTGGGGATTGTGACTAGGTCTGACCCGGTAGATAATTGTGAGCATGTGAATTTTTGCCTCGTTGAAATTACTCATACAGAATCCTCAAACTTAGGATCTTTTCCTTTTTATTATTTATTTTATGATTTAAATTGAGCATATCGGTGTGTGTTTTCATTGATGCATGCATGATAAACGATAAAAAATACAAAAAAAATATTGCATAAGCATTTAGGATTTAATTTCACATATTTCGTTAAATTAATTGGTAATTAAGGTTTATTTTTCAAAATATAAAATCAAAAAAATCAAGTAGTTATTTTGGCATTTTATTGTTTAGCATTTTTATGGTTAATTTTCATTTTTGCGTTTTTGGTTAATTTTGCACATTAGGTAATTATTAGTTTGATTTAGCATAATTAGGAATTTTTATAATAAAATTAGGAAATAAATAAATAAGAAAAAACGAAGAAAAATAGGATTTAATTGTTTAACCCAGGCTGGCCACAATTGGGCCAAGCCTAGGTGACCCAAAACCTAAACCCTATCAAAATACCCAAACCCAGCCCAATCACCCGTCCCTGATCAAGTCCATGTGAGAGACGCCCCAAAACAACGTCGTTTTGGGGCGGTCAATCTCAGCCGTTCATCAACACCCATCCAACGGTCTTAGAACCCTTCCCCAAGTCCAATATATATGTCCAAACACTTGTGCATATTCAGAGACCAAACAATGTCTTCCTCGTACCTAACTACACCGTTGTAATACCACCCCTCCACCATCGTAACACTGTCGTTAACCACCGTAATGCCACCACCGGAAATCGCCTCACGGCGGCGGCCGGCCACTAAATGACCCCAAATTTACACCACCACATCCTCTCAATCACCTCTTTCCCTTCCCACCATTAGCTTCCGTCAAAAATCTCCCCAGCTCGTCGAGTATTCGACAGAATAATCGGCGGCTCCGCCGTCTCCGGTGACACCAACTCCAAACTGGCCCAAAATAACACCCCTGAACGGCCTCGTTCCCCTCTTCCCAACCATCTAGGTCTCATCCCTCGAATATATACAGACCTCTTCGAATATCAAATCGAAAGTCTGACCCAAACCCTAAACTCACCGAAACACCTCGAAAATGGTCCCTGGTGACCATCTCACTTTCCCATTCACAACCCCATGACAAACGACCCTCGAATACAACTAAATATGGCCAAAAACCAAATCTGAAGCCCAGACTCCGTCCGCAAGTTAATCAATCCTAGCTTGAAACCCTTTCCCCCTCTCCAACAATGAAATAGAGGTCTCAAGAGACCAAAAACCCTCTCAGAAATGGTAGAAGTGTCTGTAGATTTGAAGTGTCCTATTTTAGGGTTGCAACGCTAAAAAATCTTAGTTCTCTTCATTTTTCTGCTTTATTGCTTTTAATCTTGTTTGGTTTTTTTCTAATTGTTTCCTCGTTTTCATTTGTTTGAGTATATTAAGTTTTCCATCTGTTCCTCTTCGAGATATTCTGAATAGTTGTTTCCATCTAGAGTTACATGGTCGTCCTTGTTTTCTTTTCTAATTGCTTTTTATCTTCCTGATTTTTCATTTGTTCATCATTGGAAAATTCTTAGTTGTTATATGCTCATCCTTGTTTTCTTTTGTTTTTGATCTTCTCTATTTTTATTTGTTTAAGTATATTATATTTTCTATCTGTTCATCTTGGAAAATTTGAGTAGGTGTTTCCATTTAGAGTCATATGCTCGTCCTTTTCTAAGTTTCTTTTGATCTCCTTTATTTATTTTAAGTTTTCATGTGCTCATCTTTGGAATATTCTGAGTATTTGTTTCTTTGCTTGTATTTGTAACCTGCTTCTGAATAATATGCTTAACATTTGAAGTCATAGCCTGTTCTTGTTGACATGTTTGAATTATCGTGTTGAGCTCAGAATTGGTCATATTTGGTTTAAAATTGATTAGTGTCCTCTATTTCTAAAATTTGTGATTTTGAGAAATTTAGTGTCATTGTATGATATTTGCTTGAGTATGTGTGTTGCATTGATTAAATCCTGACCCTTGGTCGCTTGTTTTTACAAATATTGTATAAGCCTGCAATTATATAGTTGTCCATGAATAGCTTTTTCAGAATTTGATCCTAGATGCTATTGGTTACGACCTGAAGTATTTAACTAGGGTTAGGTTCTAACCAAATAGATAAGTACCAGGGTTTAAAACACTAAGGCCAGTAATTAAGAAAAGAGGACAGGGTATTAAGGGCATTTGATTATAGGAAATCTTGTAACAAACTTCTGGAACCTTCTAGTAAAGGTTCAAAGTATAATTTCCGTTAATTCTGCCTAAAAACTTGAGACACAAGTTAGAAAATCAAGGATCATTTAGGCAAATCTGAAAATGGGTAAAGGGATTAAAGGAAAACAAAAAGATTTATGTTACCCTAAGGCTTTGGTTATAAAAGGAAGTGTCTGATTATTTTGAAGGGGGGATTTCTTGATTTTTCAAGAGCTAGAAGAAATCAAGAGCTAGAAGACAACTTTTAGATATAGAAAGAGATATACATTGAGATACACTTTCATATAATATTTAGCTGAAATCCATTTCAAGTTTGTTCTTCTGGGTGAGTCTTCTTTAATAATCAAAGTGCTACTTATTATAAGTCGAAGATGTATTGATTGCATGTGCATTTCTGAGCTGTTAGGGAGACCTGTTTTCGTTATTTGCCTCTCAAAACTTCCTGAGTTCCTGGGTTTACTAATTATTTGGCTGTTGTGCTTGCTTGCTATTCGCTTAACTTGCTCATAGTTTCTTCTTTTCTTCTCAAATTCCAGGTACCAATTCTTACCCAGAAAGTTTGGAAACACAGATCTGTTTCATGTCCAATAATGAAGACATTTAATTTTATGATGATGTTGTAATGCAAATATTATTAGTCTAGTATGTTTAGAATAGTTACCTTATCGGACTGTGCTAGATTGTTATTTAACTGTTAATTGCAAGTCATTTTAGTTTCAGTAGATATAAATATAAGATGGTCAGATACATGTCTGCTTTCATATTTGATTTGGCAATAAAGAATTATTGTGTGAATGTGTATTTTGATTAATGAGTATAGTAGTTGTAGATACTAAATTCGAACACCTGAAATTGTAGCTCATTGATTTATTAACTAAAATCACTGCAGGATGTTTTTTCGTCAATTTTTCTGTGTTAAAAAATGATAAACCATGAATAATATTAATTGTTGTAGTATAATGATTTGGAAAATGATAACCTTATCCTTGCAATTAAAGTATAGTCCCATGTACTGGGCTCAATTTGGAAGCCCAAACTGCTATTATTTGTGAAGTATAAAGGAATACATTTCCCGAGCTTGCTATTTTCGATGATGGAGCCCAAATTACAAAACAAGCCATGAATGAGGCTGAAAATATAGGTGCTAAACCTCCTTTTGAATGTATCATTCACGTGACATAATTAGGACATATTTTAGAGACGAGTATAACAGAAAAAATTATAGTCGCTTTAGGTTGCCTTTTTCTAAATTAAAGTGAGCCGCGCTAACATAATCGTGCACTACGTGCATTCCTTAAATGTAATAAAAATGCATAGAAATTTGGAGGTGTTGCTTAGCGAATTTCACGGCCTTCCACGAATTTTCAAATGCATAGTTGCTATAGGCGCGATATTTTAATAAGATATCTTCCTAAATTTGGGTGCGCATTTTTGTGACTCAAATCCAAGTCTCAACGACGTTAAAATGTGTCAAGATCTCGGGTGCATTTATATGACGTGGTTCGAGACATTTTTTAATAATGTTGCAAATATTCCTAAAATGAACAAAGCGGTTAATATTTTTAAATTTGCATTGTAGGGTGAACATGTATAAAATCAGGAGATTAGCCATTTATAATCCTTTAGGCAACCGTGCTAGAACAACGGGATTCGGGGGTGCCTAACACCTTGCCACGGGTCAACAAAATTCCTTACTTAGAATTTTTGGTTCGCAGACTCCAATTGGGCAGTCGAAACATTTCCTCGATTTGGGATTCTAAATAAACATGTGACTTGGGACACCAAAATCCAAACCTATCCCAAGTGGCTACTCTTAAACAATTAAATAATACCATTTCGAAGAATGCAACTTTAATTGGAAAAACTCCCTGATACATTTTATCCTTCGGGGTAGGTTATTAAAAAGGGAGGTGTGACAACTCGGGCAACTTTGCTAGGGATCGAACCCAGAATCTCTGGTTTAGGGTTCAAGAATTCGAGCTTAGAATAACTGTTATATTTGGCTTTATCTGATTCCATTACATGTTCTGTGCTAAGTGCCACATGCTTTACTGCTTTGATATTATTTGAACTGTACTTTGAAATTGCTACGAAACCCTTCACTTTTCACCTCCGGGGATGTGCTTTACCGCCTTTTGGTTCCCGGTATGTAGCCCTCTCCTCGACTCGAGTTGTCCGCTCGGGTGCACAGTCTAGACGATATACCAAGGTTTTTTAACATAGAATAACTTGACCTCATGCCGGATCCCTAGTAGGAATGCTTATTTGCATCATACATTTGACTTAGGGGACTCAACACAGGGGTCGGGTCCGTCTAGGACAGGTGACCCGAAATGAAAAGAGTATCATGATGCATATTACGTGCTACTTGTGCATTTATTTACCTTGGATTCGCATGTTGACCGGCTTGCGAATAATAAGGGAATTTGAGAGTATCTGAGATAAATCATTTATAAAAAAAACCAATGCTCAAATATCGCCGAAATGCTTCCAGATTGTTTTAAAAAAAAACAAAACAAAAATACAAAACAAAAAAGGAAAAGAAATTGGGAAAGTTTTTTGGTTTTGATAAGTTGTTTTGCTGGGTCCAACCCTTCATTTGCAAAAATAGAAAAACTAAATGTTTGATTTTATCCACTTGTTCAAAATAAATCGGGTGATTCCATTACTGTCGAAAATAGATGAATGTTACCGCAAGAGACGGCCGAAGGCTGATCTTGCACAAATGGCCACCCCAGAGTCTTATCTTGACTGGCAAGCGAGCACGGTCTAAAGACCTTCCTTCAGAAGTGTTGCAAGGCCGTACTCACAAAGCCGGTCCCCGATTTTAAGAAATGATTTCATAAAGTGTTGGTCTTAGTATTCTGAGAATACTAATTCGCCTTAATAAATGTGCAGAATGAGCACGATAATGTTCATGAACAAAATTCCCTTGGAGTTGCGACTGTGGTGGAACGATTTGGGGGAAGCAGGGCAAAAAAGGGTCAATACACATTTGGGAGACCTCACTGGTTTGTTGAAAATTAGCCACGGGGAGACATCATAAAGGCATTAACCACATTCTAGGACCCGGCCCACAATGTCTTCCACTTCTCTGACTTTGAACTCACCTCGACACTAGAGGAAATAACCGGATATTTCGGGACCCCTACAATCCCTTTGAGACGCCAATACCTGATTGCACCAAGAGCCCCTGCCGTGAACAAATTCCAGTACTCCTTGAAAATCAGTATAAAAGTTTACAATCCCGACTTATCAGCTGGCTTTTGCACCCTGCAATTTATATATCAGAGGTATGGCCACATCGGGGGATTCAATAACCCCGAAAATCTTATTTGTAGCAAAGGAATTTGACTCAAATGGGAGGAGCATCGATGTTTTCATGGTATTTTTCTTGGGTCTTCTAGTGTTCCCACGAAAGGATGGGAATATTGACATACAGATAGAAGGGGTTGTTAGCAGCTTAATGACCCAGGCTAAAAGTACCCTCGCTCCAATGATCTTGTAGGAAATCTTCCGTGCTCCCACCGCCTATAAAGCAGGAGGAGAGTTCTTCGAGGGATGTCACTTGCTACTGCAAATATGGATGATCGAGCATATATGCCACCGGCCTCGGTTCATGAATTATGGGTCACCAACAAAGAGCTGCATAGAAGAATTCTGCAACAGGGTTGATGGGTTTAAAGTACCTGAGGGTATCACAGAATGGGTGTCGCATCTCTGGGTCATCACTGCAATTCAGATAGAGTGGACATTTGGTTGGCTCCCTGTGGACGAAGTTGTTTATATGCCGGCCACCGGATCTCATTTCCTTCTGATGGGCCTCCGAAGCATCCAGCCCTATGCGCCGTATAGAGTGCTAAGACAATTGTGTAGGTGCCAAATGGTCCCCAGGGATGAGGATATTAGTCATCATGAAGTGGAGATAAGCCCAAATGGTCAATTCCTTGAAACCATTGTGCGTCAAATTTTTAGTGAATAATTGACAGCCGATACTCGAGTGCGTGACATATCCAAAGGAGAGGTTGCACCAGGGTATGTTGCTTGGTACAAGAGAGACATAGAGCCTGGAAGGACGGCTAAGAGACCACATATCCAAGAATTTGTTGAGACATCTCAAGGGCAGTGGGATTGGTTAGCCAAGGAAAATGAATATAGGGCTACTATGAGAAGGCTGGAAAAGTAAAATCCAAGAGCTGCGATTTGAAAACAGTTTGCAAGCTGCATCCAGTGAGGGAGAGAAGAAGATATTGACCAAAGAAAACAAAGCCCTACAAGCCCAAATCCATAAAATGAAGGCAGCCACATAAAATCCTCCTAGAAGTGCAAAAGATGAAAAACTCATAGAAAATTTGCGGCGGAAAGTAACTGAGTATGGCTTCGACCTTAATAAGGCAAAATGTTATCTATCTAGGGTTCGGAAGCAATTGATTAAAAGTACAGAGGAACGAGCCCGCATAGTGGAGCAATTAAAAGAAGGGAATATCGATGATATTGTTGGTTTAAAGCAAAGGGTCATCATGACATTAATAAAATAGCCAAACAAGCTAGGGACTTCAAAGCCGAAAGAGAACATTGCTATGCAGTAATAGCAGGATAAGAAAAGGATTGGTGGCCATTCCAAAAGCTGAATCAAGTAGCAGAACAAACTCTAGTTGCAAGAGCCGAGCAAATTGGGCGTCTATTACAAGAAAAGGGTATTATTGGGGAGAGGGTACGAGCAATTGCAGAATATATTACCACAAAGTGCAACTATTGTGAGGAGATGACGAAATCTACGTTCTTTGCTACTGCCATGACATTTGTTCGTCAAGTGATGGAAGATCTCCACTACCTCCAAGGAAGTTTAGCACGCAAGCCTGCGGCAAGGCCGGAGGATGCCCCCAATCTCCCAAAACAGTTGAAGTCTTAATATACTCATAAATTTGTATTGTCTTAAAATAGTCTGTCTATATGTTCTTTTACACACCTTGCGAGTCTCTAAGTTTACTGTGTACTAGTTTGGTAGTTGCCTTTAATGTTGTTATCTTTGTAATAAAAGTTTTTTGTCTTTGTAAAAATTGAAAATCCCAAAATATTCTATTATTTCCATCACAGTTTACCATGAACTACGCTCGGTCCGTTTCACGCGGTGTCATGATACGTAGGCAATCTTCATAGGATTCGACCGTATTCTTTATAAGAGGAAAGCTAATAAGAAATAAGAAGTAGAAAACAAAAGGAAGTTCAGAATAAATTCCGGGATGACGCATGCGACCCTTGCAAATATATAGAAACCGGTTAACTATGTAGGTGCATCATAGCGAACATGTGTTTCCTGTTTGTTATCTATCCCAACCTAACCGTTTGTAATTCCAGTTTCCAGTCCAGCTTTTTAGAGAAAAGCGATTCGTTTATGGTAAGGTGACATCACACAGATACTTTACTATATCAAAAGGAAGCGCAGAGATGTCATCCACAATGACTCTTCCAGGAGTTCCCATCCTAGAGGATAACCCGATTGCAGGGATCCCAGCCTCAGAATCTGCGGAAGCTGAAGAAAATAGGATCCTTCGACTTAGAGTTATGGAGATGTGGGACGCTTGGACAAATGGAAAAGAACCTCCAAGTGCTATCCCCAGATTTCCTGAGCTCTTCCCAAGGTCTGGGGGGGGGGAGTACCTCCACCATCCCCATCAGCCACCTAAATATCCTCCCTAGGGCAGCCCACCATATCAGCCAACTTTGTCGGAGTGCCTTCTGAAGCCCGTCCTCCAATGTTTACATATGGAGCAGTTCCTAGTATTTTTACGGCCCCTCCGTGCACACTCACCATACAGCCTGCAGTGCCGAGGCCTACTTTTGATCCTACAGCTTTCATATTTCAAACTCCCAACTACCAAACCGAGCCTCCCCCATAACCCACATACAACTATTCTCAACCAACAGACAAACTCACACCGGTGCAGGAAAAAACCCCTAAGACACATGAACAAGATGAAATAACAAGAAGGATGAAAAGCCTTGAAAAGAGTTTGAAAAACATGCAAGGTTTGAGTGGATAGAAGAGTGTGTCTTACTCGGACCTATGCATGTTCCTGCACATACATCTTCCCCTGGGATTCAAAAGGCCGAAGTTTGAAAAGAATGATGGCCACGGCGACCCCATCGCTCATTTGAAAATGTACTGCAATCAACTGCGTGTGGCAGGCGAAAAAGAAGAACTATTGATGGCATTTATTTCGGGGAGAGTCTAGTAGGAACCGCTTCTGAATGGTACATGGACTAGGATATCACTCGATGGAATATTTGCGATGATCTCGCCTGGGATTTTGTAAGGCAGTTCCAGTATAACATTGACATTGCCCCAGACGGGAACTCTTTGGCCAACTTGAAAAAGAAACCTTCAGAAAGCTTTAGAGAATATGCTGTCAAGTGGCGCGAACAAGCGTCAAGAGTAAAACCACCCATGGACGAGACAAAGATGGTCACTATCTTCCTACAAGTGCAGGCAAATTATTTTCAAAATATGATGTCAGCAATGGGCAAACCTTTCGAGATGGCAATTAAGATCGGTGAGATGGTAGAAAATGGCCTGAAGACAGGAAGAATTCTAAGCCAGTCCGCCATAAGGGCAACCTCCCAGGCCATCCAAGGCGGGGAAGGAGGGGTCGCAAGAAACATAAAAAAGAGGAAGTGTCAATGGCAGCCTCCGGAATGAGAAGACATCATGCTCACATACCTGTATTTTCAGAAAGGTCCTCTCAACATTACTATCCCTATCAAGACATTTATTATGTTCCTCAACCTTATGCAACCATGAATGCCCAGCCGTTTTCTTGACCACAACAACATGGCAACAAAAACCAGGCCCCGAGAAATCAGCCTCCCCAAAATAACTATAATCCCCGTCCTTCACAAAATAATTACTATCCCAGGGAACCACCCATGAGACAAAAGATTAGACCAATAGGGGAATCTTATGCCAGCTTATTCCCAAAACTGGTCCACATGGGTTTCCTTCAGCCCGTGCGCCCGAACAGGCAGAACCCCAAGTCACCTTCCTATCAAAGGGCGTACACTGTGCTTATCATTCAGGAGCTAAAGGACATGACACCGAAAATTTCTGGATTCTGAAATGAGAAATAGAGGATTTAATAGAACAAATAGTGCTTAGCGACAAAGATGTGCCGAGTGTAACCAAAAACTCGTCCCTAGCTCCCAACAACGGGCCAGTCATCGGAATGATTTGTGAGGACAAAGATTTGACCTTGCCTTAAAATCTCATAATAGCCATTCCTGATGCAGACAGAAAGCCGAAAGTTACCCCCAAGAAGGTTGTAGAAAATGAATTGAGTGTAGCCAGGCATCCAAAAGCAGAGAAGAAGTCTGAATTAAAACTGAGCCGACCCCTAATAAGGAAACCATATTTTGCATCCCACGGGGTCGTCAGGGAAAATAACCCACTTTGAGTCCCCCAAAAAAGTTCAAGTTAAAGAAAACGATGTATGTACCCAAAGGAGCTTACCGGGTACGGGGACCGATTAAAACACCAAGGCTAAATGAGCCCGTGATAACAAGTCGTGCACCTCAGAAGCCAATGCCAAACCCTTCTACAGTCTCATGGAACTACCAAGAAACAATAGTCACATACAAGGTCAAAGAGATCCTTGGGGACACTAAAAAAAGGGCCCTCCCGCAAAGAAATATTCGGACATGGAAGAAGTGAACATTGCCACAAAACAACTATTTCCACCCAAAAAGCCCGTAAATGCTGAAGAAGCAGAAGCCTTCATTCAGAAAATGAAAATGCTAGAATATGAGGCGGTGGACCAGCTCCGAAAGTCTCCCGAGCAGGTCTCTTTATTGTCAGTACTGATGAAATCTCCAGAGCACCATAAAGTGTTGGCCAAAACATTGAATGAAGCTTATGTACCAGCTGGAACCTCCATGGATAAACTAGAGGAAATGGCAGAAATATTCTTTGCCATTTATCATGTTACATTCAGAAAGAATGATCTACCTCCAGAAGGAGCTGCCCATAACAAAGCCTTGCACCTCACCGTCAAATACGAAGGCTATTATGTTAAATGAGTAATGATAGATGGACGTTCTAGGGTAGATATATCCCCACTGTCATCATTGCAAAGAATAGAGATCGGAACATAGAGGATTCGTTCCAACAATGTGTATGTCCGGGCCTTCGACGGAATCAAGAGAGACACGATAGGGGAAATTGACTTAATATTGACCATTGGTCCGGTTGACTTTGAAGTGACATTTCAAGTATTGGACATGGATACATCCTATAACTATCTCCTGAGAAGGCCATGGATTCACGCGGCAGGAGCGGTGCCTTCTACTCTACACCAAATGTTGAAGTTGGAACATGAGAACCAAGAGATTGTGGTCCACGAAGAAGATGAATAGTCGATTTACCATGATCCCTCTGTCCCCTGCCTCAAAGCCAAAGAGGGAAGTGAGCATATAGTTTACCAGGCTTTTGAAATTGTGGTAGACGATCAATACGATGAAGGAAAACCATTCCCCCAGCCTTTCTTGTCTAATGCCTCAATCATGGTGGCAAGAGAGATGTCATGCCAAAGGTTTAGGCTAGGCAAGGGACTTGGGAGTTCTCTACAAGGTATAACTGAGCCAGTCGCTTTGCCTGTTGTAGAAAAGTTTTTTGGGCTAGGTTTCCATCCAACATCAGAGGATATCACCTAGGCCAACCGTAGGAAATACCGTGGATGGGCTTTTCCACAACCCCTACCTCACTCGTACAAAACATTTGTAAAACCAAAGTAAGTGAGGAAGAAGAAGAAGAGACCTTCACAGCAGAAGAAATTGAGGAGATATGTGGAGCAATGAGGAAATTATTGTATGAAGCCAACATGGTCCAGCTGGGAGAAGGCTCAAGCACTTCTGAAGTGCTCTATATGGGACCGGATGCCAAATTACAAAACTGGAAGTCCACGCCTTTCCCAGTCAGGCGGGAGGCCCGGTAGTCCCGCGTTGCTATCTTTATTGCATCACGAGCTATTTCAGGGTGTAGCTCGGGTGTTTTTCTTTCATATTTTGTCCTTTAAATTCCAGATGTCAATCCTGCTATGTTACAATTTCAAAGAAATGAAATCAATATTTCATCATATGCACTTCTTAATTTTTTCTAATTTTTTTTCTTCTATTTCATTTTTTCTTCCAGTCCCGATAATGCGGCTTTAAATAAATGACATGCTCGCGGACTTCATGCCCTGTCCCGAACGCACTACCCATCTCTGAAATAATGAACCAAGAACGAGAATATGATGAAGAAGAGGCTTTTAGGAAAATCAACCGAGAGTTGGAACATTATGAAAATAAACCTAAGGCGAACTTAAATGATACCTAACCTGTTAATTTGGGAGATTCCGGAGAATTCAAGGAAACTAAAATAAGCATCAATAGGAATAAAGAAATACGGGATTCATTGGTTCAACTTCTGTTAGAATTCAGGGATGTATTTTCTTGGTCTTACGATGATATTCCTGGGCTGAGTGTTGATCTGGTTGTTCATAAATTGCCCACATACACCGAATGCCCTCCAGTCCAACAAAAACAAAGAAAGTTCAAACCTGATGTCAGCGATAAGATCAAAGAAGAGATCTCAAAATAGCTAGAGGCACGGGTAGTTCAATTGGTTCGATACACCACATGGTTGGCCAATGTGGTCCCAGTACCAAAGAAAGACGGAAAAACTCGAGTGTGTGTAGATTACAGAGATTTAGACAGGGCCAGTCCCAAGGACAACTTCCCTCAACCTAACATCCACATTCTTGTTGACAACTGTGCCAAACACGAAATGTAGTCCTTTGTAGATTGCTACGCAGGATACCACCAAGGGTTGATGGATGAGGAAGATGCTAATAAAACTGCCTTCACCAGACCCTGGGGAACTTACTTTTACAGAGTTATGCCCTTCGATTTAAAGAACGCTAGGAAAACTTATATGAAGGCCATGACCACATTTTTCCGTGACATGATGCATCAAGAAATAGAAGTATATGTGGACAATGTGATTATCAAGTCCAAGACTCAGGGTGATCATGTAAGGGACTTAAAGAAAGTTTTTCGAAAGGCTTCGCAAGTATGATTTGAAGTTGAATCTAGCCAAGTGTGCATTTGGGTTCCTGTTAGGTAAAGTTCTAGGATTCATTGTCAGCCTGAGAGGTATCGAGTTGGATCCGACCAAGATAAAATCCATTCGAGAGCTACCTCCTCAAAAGACCAAGAAGGATGTAATGAGCTTATTGGGAAGATTGAATTACATCAGCCGATTTGTCACCCAGTCAACTTCCACATACAAATCCATATCCAAGCTATTGAAAAAGGATGCGGCAGTCAAAAAGAGTGTTGAGTGTCAAGAAGCTTTTGACAGGAT
Organism: Nicotiana benthamiana; assembly: GCA_034376525.1. NCBI lineage: Eukaryota > Viridiplantae > Streptophyta > Magnoliopsida > Solanales > Solanaceae > Nicotiana > Nicotiana benthamiana. Next base: position 59,782,540 of record CM067324.1, read on the forward strand.
CAAACACTACCTGTCCAACCCACCATTTTTGGTCCCGCCGGAACCAAGAAGTCCACTAATTCTCTAGCTAACAGACCTGGAAAGCTCTTTTGGTTGTATTATCGGGCAGCATAACGCCATGGGAAAGAACGAGCAAGCCATCTATTATTTGAGCAAGAAGTTTACCAGTTACGAGGCCAAATACACACTGCTTGAAAGAACTTGTTGCGCCTTGACATGGGTGGCCCAGAAGTTGAGGCATTACCTGCAAGTTCATACCACCTACCTCATAACCAGGCTTGATCCACTGAGGTACATATTCCAAAAGCCGATGCCCAGAGCGCGATTGGCAAAATGGCAAATCCTTCTTACCAAGTTCGACATAGTTTAGGTCACTCGTATTGCAATGAAGGCTCAAGCATTGGTAGATCATATGGCCGAAAATCCCGTTGATGATGAATTTCAGCCTTTGAATACCTATTTCCCTGATGAAGAAGTGAATTATGTGGAAGTAACATCCGAAGACATCCCCACTTGGAAAATGTTCTTCGACAGAGCAGTAAACGAAAAAGGTGTAGGGTTTGGGGCAATCTAATCTCACCCATGGGTCAGCATTATCCGGCTACAGCCAGGCTCCGATTTTTTTGCACCAATAATACAGCTGAATACGAGGATTGCATCATGGGAATGAACATGGCCATTGACAAAGATGTTGAGGAATTGTTAATCATGGGGGATTCAGATTTGATCATCCGACAGGGTCAAGGAGAGTGGGAAACAAGAGACGTTAAACTCATCCGTTATAGACAACATGTGGAGGACCTCAGCAAAGTTCAAGTCGGTACAATTTAGGTACATTCCTCGCTATCACAATGAGCTAGCAGACGCACTCGCAACCCTGGCTTCCATGTTGCCTTACCCTGGAAACGCCTACGTTGATCCTTTGGAAATCCAAATCAATGAAAGGCAAGGGTATTGTAATGTGACTGAAGCACATTCCAGCACACAGCCCTGGTATTATGATATCAAGAGGTTTCTGAAAACACAGGAGTATCCCGAGCAGGCCACCGGGGAGCAAAAGAAAACCATCCAACAGCACGCAAGCAATTTCTTCTTAAGTGGTGATACTTTATACAAAAGGACTCCAGATCTTAATTTACTGAGATGTGTTGACACCAAGGGAGCAGAAAGAGTTATGCATGAAGTACACTCACGAGTGTGTGGACCTCATATGAATAGGTATGTACTTGCAAAGAAAATTCTCCGAGCCGAGTATTATTGGACGACCATGGAGAAAGATTAATTCAGCTTCGTTCGGAAATGTCATCAATATCAGGTGCACTGTAATTTGATTCATGCACCGCCAACTGAATTACATCCTGTGTCAGCACCCGAGACATTTGCTGCCTGGGGCATGGATGTCATTGGTCCGATTGAGCCGCAAGCCTCAAATGGACACATATTCATATTGGTCGCTATTGATTACTTCACAAAATGGGTTGAAGCCATCACTCTTAAGTCGGTTACCAAAAAAGCAATGGTGGATTTTGTGCATTCTAATATCATTTGTTGTTTTGGGATTCCTGCAACCATCATTACAGAAAACGCAACCAACTTGAACAATCGTCTGATGGGAGAAATATGTGAACAATTCAAGATAACACATAGAAACTCCACCCCTTACCGGCCCAAAGCTAATGGTGCCATCGAAGTTGATAATAAGAACTTCAAGAAGATCTTGAGGAAAATGATTCAAAGCTCAAGGCAATAGCATGAAAAGTTTCCTTTTGCATTGATGGGATATCATACCACAGTGCGCACATCGGTAGGAGCAACTCCCTATTTGCTGGTCTATGGGACTGAAGCTATCATACCCGCGGAGGTAGAAATCCCTTCACTCCGAGTAATTGTCGAAGCAAAAATTGAGGATAGTGAGTGGGTTAAAACTCGTTTGGAGCAGTTGTCATTAATTGATGAAAAACAAATGGCTGTGGTTTGTCATGGGCGGTTGTACCAACAAAGGATGGGTCCCGCTTACAACAAGAAAGTGCGACCTAGGAATTTCAAAGTCGGAACAGTTGGTATTGAGGCGTATTCTTCCTCACCATCAGGAAGCTAAAGGAAACTTTGCTCCAAACTGGAAAGGTCCATACATTATCAGAAAGATACTGCCCAAATGAGCATTGTACGTGGGTGATGTCGAAGGATACGAGCCCGAAACAACAGTGAATGCAGATGGGGTAAAAAGGTATTACGTTTGAATTCCCTGCAGCAATGACTCCGATTGATTGAAATGACGAAGTCTTTTCTTTCCCGCTACCACAGAAACTATCAATTCTTCGCAAACCTTTTGAGCCAGTTACGTTTCCTTGATCACCCCCTTTGGAACCCAAAAGTGCTATTCGAAACAAAAATGAAAAAAATAAATATAAAATAAAAACAAATTAGATTAGGAAAAAACTTCCTGAACTACGTCTCACTTGATTCCGAAAGGATACGTAGGCAGCCTCTCCCTGAGGTTCAGTCATATCAAAATAAAACTCCAATGCCCCAAGAAAATAAAACTGGGGCAGAAATGTATTGTTTCAGCCACAAATCCGCCCGAACGATTCCAAAGTTGTAAATTTCCATCAAGCACTTGGTCCAAGCCTTCTAATCAATTGACTAAAACAGGCACGTGACAAACACCATTGTTGGGATTCGGCAGGACTCAATTTTGAGAGAAATAAATTGAGAGAGTATTATATGTGAAATCCTTCGGGCACCATAAGGCGACGGTGAGCAAAGAAAAACAAAATGAGAGAGTCCGATTAGAGAAAACTCGCAAAGACTTCTATCGGACGACGGGAGAAGAGAAATGAGAGAGGCCGATTGGTGAAAACCCGCAAACGAGCATCGTCGACCAAAAAGAGGAAATATTGCCACTCAAGCCTGAACATGTTTCCTTGGTTTTTAAAGATTTGAAATCAGAAAGAAGAAATGGACCTAGGACGGGTAATCAGTCCAAGAACCATGTCGTTTCCATTTTAGAGCCGGCATGCATTTCTAGATAAGTCCTCCCTTTTTTCCAAAAAGACATACCTCTCTAGATTGATGTTTTTGGTTTTATTGTTTTCCCTCTCCTTTCCCCTTTAACTTTGATGTCCTGACCATTCTACAAGAGAAGGTAGTAAGGCCGGTCTCATAAGTTTTTCTCCTGGCAAGACCTAATAGTAATATCCGGTATTGGCAAGCGCATTTAGCCAACCACGGCTGATCATGAAGGCTAACGCATCAAAAGCAGAAAAATAGAAATAAAAGAAATTCAAAGTTAAAGAGTCCACGAAGGTGAATCAAAATTGTAAAAGTTAATCCTAAGCAGGATAATGGTTCCTACTAAAGGTCCCAAAGGCAAACCCTGAAATGAAAATCGGGACAAAAATCATAACCAAAGGCCTGGAAAACAAAACCAACCCGAAAGATGAGGACCCCCCGGCCAACCTACGAGGAAACTATTGGAAGTCAAGGGTTTTTCCTCCAATAGAAATGAGCCTGAAATCAAGCAGAACAAGGCCACAAACCAATCACTGTTCAAGCTAACAAATTGCGCTGTTTCTGAATTGAAATTTGACATAGGTGTAACTTAAAGACAACGGGAACATGTGACTAATGCAATCGGATGAATGGCACAAAGGCTAAGAACGATGTTGCATCAATAACAAAAAGGGATGTTTTCTTTACAAATAAACATGATAGCATGGGATTCCAATCCATGATTCCTTCCCCAGAATTAGGGCCATATCCCTAGCTTCCCTTTGTGCAACTTGTGGATTCCTCGGCATAGCCCAAGGATTGCATTCCACTCCACCCAGCATAGACCAAGAAATTGCCTTCCTTCGTTCCCTGGCATAACCCGGGAGGTTTTCTCTTTACATCCCTAGCATAATCTGAGGACCCCCTTTCTCCCACTTTTACTCCCCAACATAGTCTGAGAGTTAAAACTCCTCTGTCCTTAGCATAACTTAAGGGTTTGTCCTTCCCTTCCCTATCCCCAGCATAGTCAAAGGGATCTCTGTGGCCCTTCACCTCCTTATACTCCCCTAGTATAACTTAGGAATTTTCTTTCAAATCTCGGCATAACCCGTAGATCTCCCTAGCATAACCTAGGATTTTTTCTTTCAAATCCCGGCATAACCCGTGGATTCCCCTGGCATAACCTAGGAATTCTTCCATTCATCCTAGCATAACCCATGGGTTTCCCTAGCATAACCTAGGATTTTTTCTTTCAAATTTCGGCGTAACCCGCGGATTCCCCTAGTATAACCTATGATTTTTTCTTTCAAATCCCGGCATAACCCGCTGATTTCCCTGTCATAACCCTGGAATTTCACATTCATCCCGGTATAACCTGTGGATCTCCGTAGCATAACCTAGGAGTTTTTCTTTCAAATCCTCGCATAACCCAGGAATTTTTCATTTAATCTCAGCATAACCTGTGGATCTCCCTTGTATAACCTAGGAGCTTTTCTTTCAAATCCCGGTATATCCCGCGGATTCCCATGGTATAACCCAGTAATTCCCCATTCATCCCAGCATAACCAGTGGATCTCCCTAGCATAACCTAGGAGCTTTTTCAAATCCTGGCATAACCCAGGAATTCTCCATTCAATCCCGGTATAACCCTTGGATCTACCTAGTATAACCTAGGAGTTTTCTTTTAATCCTGGCATAACCCAGGAATTTCCTTTCAATCCTGGCATAACCCGCATATTCTCCTAGCATAACCCAGACATTTTCCGTTCAATCCTGGCATAACCCGCGAGTTCCCTAGCATAACGCAGGAATATCTTTATTCAGCCCTGCATAACCCATGGCTTTCCTTCCATCCCCAACATGGACTTTTCATTCATATCTCGGCATAACCCGCATATTTCTTTCTTACCCCTAGCAGGGACTTTTCATTCCTATCCCGGCATAACTCGTGGTTCCTCCTCCTATCCCTCGCAGGGACCCCTTTTCCCTTCCTGGCATAACCCGACAATCAATTCAAAGGATACACAATCCTAATTTTTATTGTTTTCAGTAAAAATAGCTTGGATTTGTGCTACAGATAACTTACGAAATTTTCTCGGTGGAAACTGGGGCAGAAAATTTTGTTAGTTTGTTTGTTTTGGTGTTCGAGCAGGTTTTACTCCAAGTCTCCAAGGCACAGAAGTCGAGATGACCGGAAGAGGGAGTCTCAATCCAAAATAATGAAAAGAAGAAATGAACAAAAAAGAGACCCACCTGTCCTGCTTTGTAACTAATTTGAAGAATAAACCAACGACTTTAGTTAACAAGTGTCTGATACAAGAGCTAGCCAAGATCCCAGATCAAGTTTCAAGAGATTCATAATAGAAATTTTGTAACTCGTAGTCGATAGGTCTAGCTAGCTTAGCTGTTAATTTTCTTCTGAGTAAATTCTTGAAGGTGACAGGAAAAACAAGTTAAAAAGATGAATTTTCATTCAAGTTTGGCATGTTGGGATAAAATACGAACTGAGCGTTAATACTCGATATTTATGGACTAGTATTATACAAGGTATCACATGACCATTATAATAAAGTGTATAAAATATATTAAAAGTGCGTAATATTTAAGTAATTTGATATAATTCTTAATTATATGAATAATTATTGGTTAATGGGGAATTAACGAAGTAATTAAAGAAATATGTGGGTAATTATTGGATAAGGATTTAATCCTTAACGTGGAGGAAGCCCACAAAATCGCAAAACCGTGACTCTTAAAGCTCACATATATGTGGCATATCAAGAATAATGGTTGTCCAAATCATCCACAAGTGTAGGGACCACATCATTTCAAATTCATAAATAACTAAGATAAGTAACATTAGTTATTCTAGTATGAATTTGAAAATGGAATATATCTCAAATTTATAAAAAACCAGCGTAAGTAACGTTAGCCATGAATCTGCATATATCACATAAGCACGCAAGATCTTCAACAATTCAGAGCAATATAAGGTTTTGCAATCATAAAGGAGTACAGTGCAATTCGTTTTAATAATATTATATGGATTTTTTCTAATTTGATCTTTTTGTTTCGTATTGTAGCAATAAACAGGTATTAAAAGGATTTCCAAGAGAATTTATTTAGGTATATTAAATCTATCCCTTCTTTCTTTTTGACATGCTTTATACGACACGAACGAAATGAGCAAATTCTTAACTTCCATAAATTACTTTATTTGTAGAAATACTAGATATATGTATTATTCTTATTCTCACATATGTCATTTATTAAATTATTTGTTCATGGGTCTAAGAAATATGTAAATTGGTAAATTTTATTTCATGATATGAATGAGAGGCACAATCGTCTTATGACAGACCGAGAGATTTTGTTAATATATTTTATATGCATTTCATGAATTTATATATGACGACCCGACTCGTAATCTCGTGAGTTACCATCCCGTTTCTCCTATTTTCTTTTTTCCTATGCTTCATTATCGGTATCTGGTATGATCGAGTTGATATGGATTGGTTTTTGTAGGAAATGAGACACTTAGTCTCTTTAAGGAAGGCTTAGTTTGAAAAAGTCAATCGGATGTTGACTTATGAGTTAGAGGGCTCAGATGTGAACCCCTATGAGTTGGTTAGCTTTGGAGGATGATCTATGACTTAGGATTGTGTTTAGAAGTGATTTTTTTTAGTCCGGTGTAGAATTAAGTTTGAATTGGCGAAGTTAGTATTTTGGCGAATTTCGATTGGTAGGTGAGACTTTGATTCAGGGGTCGGAATAGATTTTAGAGAGTTGCTATGCCTTTGTTAAGTAATTTTGAATGTGTGTGCAAAATTTCAGGTCATTCGGAAGTGTTTTGGTTGGGTTTTGATCAAATACGTGTTTCAGAAGTTTTACAAACACTTAGGCTTGAATCCGATGAAATTTGATGGTTTTACCATTATTTGATGTGTTTTGGTGATTTGAACAAGTTTTAATGATGTTTTAGGATGCGTTAGTACTTTTGGTGGAAGTCTTGGGGGCCTCGGCGGAGTTTCGAATAGCTAAACGGGAAGTTCCAAACTTGGAAATGCAGCAGCAATTGCAGGCCTCGCAAATTCGAGAAAAAGGTTCGCATTTGCGATCTCACATTGAGAGTGAGGTTTCGCATTTTCAAAAAGGCTGGCCTGAGGCAGGGTTTCGCATTTGCAATAGTTTTATCGCAATTGCGACCTTGGCAGGTTTCACATTTGTGAAAAATGTGTCAAATTTGTGACCTTGGCAGGGTCCGCAATTGCGAGCCAAATGTCGTATTTGCGTCCTTGGCAAGAGAGGCTCACCTGCGCAATTCCGAAGGTTTTGTCGCATTTCCGACGTTCATATTTGCGAACCAGGTATCGCAAATGCGACATCTGAGGGCTGTGTCCAGTTTATAAAAAAATTCGAACTACCCCGTTTCCCTCACTTCTCAGTTGGCTTTGGGCGACTTTTGAGAGCTTTTAGACAGAGATTGAAGAGGGTTTCTTCTCACATACTTTGTTAAATTAATTGGTAATTAAGGTTTATTTTGTAAAATATAAAATCACAAAAATTAAGTAGTTATTTTGACATTTTATTGTTTGGCATCTTTATGGTTAATTTTGATTTTTTTGCATTTTTGGTTAATTTTGCAAATTAGGTAGTTATTAGTTTGATTTAGCCTAATTAGGATTTTTTATAACATAATTAGGAAAAAACAAAACAAAACAAAAATTGGAGTTAATTGTTTAACCCAGGTTGGCCACGATTAGGCCAAGCCTGGGTAACCCAAAACCTGAACCCGGTCAAAATACCCGAAATCGAGCCCAATAACCCGTCCCTGATCTAGTCCAGGTGAGAGACGCCCCAAAACGATGCCGTTATGGGGCAGTCAATGTCAGCTGTTCATGAACACCCATCCAACGGTCTTAGAACCCTTCCTCAAGCCCAATATATATGTCCAAACGCTTGTGTATATTCAGAGAACAAACTATGTCTTCCTCGTACCTAACTACACCGTTGTAACACCACCATCCACCACCGTAACACTACTATCAACCACCGTAACGCAACCGCTGGAAATCACCTCACGGCGGAGGCCAGCAACCAAATGGCCCCAAATTTACACCACCAGATTCTCTCAACCCCCTCTTTCCCCACCCACTATTAGCTCCCCTCAAAAGTCTCCCCAGCTCGTCGAATATTCGACAGAATAACCGCCGGCTCCGCCATCTACGGTGACACCAATTCCAAACTGTCCCAAAATAACATCCGTGAACCGCCCCATTCCCCTTTTCCCAACCATCTAGGTCTCATCCCTCCAATATTTACAAACCTCTTCGGATATCAAATTGAAAGTCTGACCCAAACCCCAAACTCACCGGAACACCTTCAAAATTGTCCCTGGTGACCACCTCACCTTCCCATTCACAACCCCACGACCGACGACCCTCGAATACAACTAAACATGGAAAAAACCAGATTTGAAGCCCAGACTCCATCCCAAAATTAAGCAATCCTAGCCTGAAACCCTTTCCCCTTATCCAACAATGAAATAAAGGTCCCAAGAGACCTAAAACCCTCTCACAAAGGGTCGAAGAGTCTGGAGATTTGAAGAGTCCTATTTTAGGGTTGCAACGGTAAAAAAGCTAAGTTCTCTTCTTTTATGTGCTTTATTCCTTTTAGTCCTGTTTGTTTTCTTTACTAATTGTTTCCTTGTTTTCATTTGTTTGAGTATAGTAAGTTTTCCCTCTGTACCTCTTCAAGATATTCTGAATAGTTGTTTCATCTAGAGTTACATGCTCGTCCTTGTTTTCTTTTCTAATTCCTTTTTATTTTCCAGATTTTTCATTTGTTCATCTTTGGGAAATTCTGAATAGTTTTTATATGCTCATCCTTGTTTTCTTTTGTTTTTGATCTTTTCTATTTTTATTTTTTAAGTATATTATATTTTCTATCTGTTCATCTTTGAAAATTATGAGTAGGTGTTTCCATTTAGAGTCATATGCTCGTCCTTTTCTAAGTTGCTTTTGATCTCCTTTATTTATTTTAAGTTTTCATCTACATATCTTTGGAATATTCTGAGTATTTGTTTCTTTTCTTGTCTTTGTAACCTGCTTCTGAATAATCTGCTTAACATTTGAAGTCGTAGCCTGTTCTTGGTGACATGTTTGAATTATCGTGTTGAGCTCAGAATTGGTCATATTGGGTTTAAAATTGATTAGTGTCCTGTATTTCTGAAATTTGTGTTTTTGAGAAATTTAGTGTCATAGTATGATATTTGCCTGAGTATGTGTGTTCCATTGAATAAATCTTTACCCTTGGTCGCTTGTTTTTACAAATATAGTATAAGTCTGCAATTAAATAGTTGGCCATGAATAGCTTTTTCAGAATTTGATCCAAGATGCTAATAATAACTTTGGTTTACGACCTGAAGTATTTTACTAGGGTCAGGTTCTAACCAAATAGATAACTACCAGGGGTTAAAACACTTAGGCCAGTAATTAAGAAAATAGGACAGAGGTATTAAGGGCATTTGAGCATAGGGAATCTTGTAACAAACTCCTGAAACATTCTAGTGAAGGTTCAAAGTATAATTCCCGTGTGCCCCAAAACTCGAGACACAAGTTAGAAAATCAAGGATCATTTAGGCAAATTTGAAAATGGGTAAAGGGATAACAGGAAAACAAAAAGATTTATGTTGCCCTAAGGGTTTGGTTATAAAAGGAAGTGTCTGATTATTTTGAAGGGGGGATTTCTGGATTTTTCGAGAGCTAGAAGACAATTTTTAGTAAAGAAAGAGATGTACATTGAGATACACTTTCATATAATATTCAACTGAAATCCATTTCAAGTTTGTTTCTATGGCCGAGTCTTCTTTAATAATCAAAGTGCTACTTATTATATGTCGAAGATGGATTGATTGCATGTGCATTCAGCTTAGGGAGACCTGTTTCCGTTATTTGCCTCTCAAAACTTCCTGAGTTCCTGGTTTACTGATTATTTGGTTGCTGTGCTTGCTTGCTACTCGCTTAATTTGCTCATAGGTTCTTCTTTTCTGCTGAAATTCCAGGTACCAATTCTTACCCAGAAAGTTTGGAAACACACATTTGTACATGCTTATTCATGTCCAATAATGAAGACATTTACTTCTATGATGATATTGTAATGCAAATATATTTAGTCTAGTATGTTTAGAATAGTTTCCTTATCTTGGGATTGTAATATAAGAAACAATCGGACTGTGCTGGATTGTTATTTAACTGTTAATTGCAAGTCATTTTAGTATCAGTACATATAAAAATAAGATGGTCAAATACATGTCTGTTTTCATATTTGATTCGGCAATAAAGAATTATTGTGTGAATGTGTATTTTGATTAATAAGTATAGTAATTCTAGATACTAAATTCGAACACCTGAAACTGTAGCTCATTGATTTATTAACTAAAATCACTACAGGATGTTTTTTCGTCAATTTTTTTGTGATAAAAAATGATAAACCATGAATAATATTAATTGTTGAAGTATAATGGTTTTTAAAATGATAACCTTATCCTTGCAACTAAAGTATAGTCCCATGTCATGGGCTCAAGGTGGAAGCCCAAAATGCTATAATTTATAAAGTATAAAGGAATGCATTTCCTGGTCTTGCTATTTCCGATGATAGAGCCGAAATTGTAAACTAGCCATGAATGAGGCTTAAAACACAGGTGCTAAACCTCCTTTTAAATGTACCATTCACGTGAAATAATTAGGACATATTTTAGACACGATTATAATAAAAAAACTATAGTCGCTTTAGGTTGCATTTTTCTAAAATAAAGTGAGCCACGCTAACATAATCATGCACTACGTGGGCTCCTTAAATGTAATAAAAATGCATCGAAATTTGGAGGTGTTGTTTAGCGAATTTCACGGCCTCCCACGAATTTTCAAATGCATAGTTTCTATAGCCACGATATTTTAGTAAGATATCTTCCTAAATTCAGGTGCGCATTTATGTGACCCAAATCCAAGTCTCAACGATGATAAAATGTATCAAGAACCCGGGTGCATTTGACGTAGTTCAAGACGTGTTTAAACAACGTTGCAAATATTCCTAAAATAAACAATGCGGTTAATATTTTTAAAATTTCATTGTAGGGTGAACATGTATAAAATAAGAAAATTAGCTATTTAAAATCGTTTAGGCGACCATGCTAGAACCACGGGATCTGGAGGTGCCTAACACCTTCCCTCGGGTCAACAGAATTCCTTACTAAGATTTCTGGTTCGTAAACTCCAATTGGGAAGTCAAAAATTTTCCTCGATTTGGATTTCTTAATAAACCAGTGACTTGGGACACCAAAAGCCAAACCTATCCCAAGTGGCGACTCCTAAACAAATAAAGAATCCCATTTCGAATAATGTCACTTTAGTTAGAAAAACTCCCTTATACATTTTATCCTACGGGGTAGGGGTGTAAAAAGGGAGGTGTGACAATGATTATACTGCGTATTTAACTGAATTTCATTTATTATTATTATAATTGAGTTGAATGCTATATTTGGGCTTCGTGCCAAATGATTTAATCATTTAGGAGTCGCTATTACTGTTTTCTTACCATTTTTACGTATTATTGAAATCAGTCCTAGTAATTAATACTATTTTTTAAACTCAGTCACTTTTTCCTCAAACTTGAAACTCAAATAATATTTCTAATGAAGTTTGGGCTTGATATTTATACGTTGTTGTGCCCGAGGGGCCTATGTGATTCTGGACTGAGTATGGGATCGGGCTACGCGCCGTCGCGATATTGTATTGTTATTCGTATGAGGTCGAGTGCCTAGTTGATGCCAGACTTATATTGCGCTTGGGCCGTAAGGGGCCCCACCCGGAGTCTGCACACACCCAGTGAACGCCGTCGATGATAAATAAAGGGAGCGGGCTGTACGCCGCAACAGGTACTAGGGAGTACCAGACTACATGTTGCATTTCTTACTTTATTGTCATTTACTTATTTATCTGTTGTAGGATTTCCATGATTGTTGTTATGGCTTTATTGATTTGGTACTACTTGGTTCAGGTTGCTGTATTTATAGAATTACCTTGTGCCTATTCATGATTTCTTATTCTCGGCCTTTATTTATGTTTATTACTCACTGGTTAGAATACTCACATTGCTCCCTACACCTTCTGTGCAGATTTAGGTACCTCTGAGGCCGAGTCAGGACTTCTCTACGGAGCAGCTTATCGGGAAGTATCAAGCTGCATGATGTTCGCAGTCCTGATTTTCCCTTCTATCTTATTGTTTCATTTTCGCATTTCCCTAGAACGATATGTAGTAGGTTGATACTCATGTATTAGAGGCTTGGACTTGTGACACCGAATTCTTCGGGCTGTGTAGTAGTATTGGCATTTGGATTTTCCGCATGTTTAAGTCTATTTTAGGCTTTCAGTATTATAACTTAGTAATTTATTTATTCTAATTAATTCGTGAGCTGTATAAAATGGTTAAGGTTGTTAAACTGGTCGGGCCTGCCTAGCAGTGTGTTTGGATCTATCACAACAGATGTTGGGGTCGTGATAAGTTGGTATTAAAGTGCTAGGTTACTTGGTCTCGTGAGTCATGAGCCAGTTTTGTAGAGTCTCGCATATCGGTACGGAGGCGTCTGTACTTATCCTCGAGAGGATACATAATCTTTAGGAAAACTTCACATTCTTGGAACTTTGATTGTGCGTCTGTGATTCAGCTTGTAACATAACTCTTGAAATCTCCTTCCATGCATTTGTATGCGCACATGAGCACTCAGAATTAGATGTGCCTTGATGGCTTGTGATTCCCCGATCAAGGGGCGAGATGTCATCTCTGTGATTTTATGTTGGGCCAGTCTGGAGGAATTGAGGCTGTATCTTGGCCTATGGCTTGAGCACCGAGGTGCTGATTGAGTGAGCAAGTGTTTCAAACTTATACGTTCGGTAATGTCCTATTAGTAGAAATATCGGCTGGATAACTACGTGATGAGTATGTTAGTACTGCGAGATATATTTATGTGACTTGGAAGTTACGAAAGAGGTCTGCTGGATGATAGAAGAACTACTAGGTGTTTGAATTCCTTTGTGATTTGGGGTATGACCCGAGTTATGGGCGCGTGAAGAATCTTTTCATAATTCCAGTTGAGAGTAGAGTAAATTTGATGATACGGTATGAGTTCAGACTTAGGAAGACTATGTGGCTGTGTAATGTGTATGACAGCGGAAGGTATATAGAAATGCTATATTAAGGCGAAACAGGTGGGTTATCTCCTGCGGAGTGTTCTAAAGTGGTGTGATCCTTATGTGTATGTTAGGAGATCTCATTTACAAGTGAAGAAAATGTGTTGAAATCTAGATTTCATCTCCTAGAGAGTGGGCTTAACTATTGTGTGAGAGAATGCGAGATTTGCAGAAAAGTTAAAAAAAAATTCTAGATGATTGGTGATTCCACAAGACTATGAAGGATTGAGTTTAATGTCACTATTGTATTAAGGAAGAAATAGAGTATATGCGATACGAGTTATTGTGCATTTTGATCTATTGTTTTGAGCCAAGTTGGGATGGTTTCTATTGATTAGCTGATTGCAAGGCTATGTGTTATGTTGGTTCCGATTAAAGACATGCTGGCAAAATAGTTCTGATTGCATAAATTGAGCCGAGGATGACTCGAGTGAAGGAAAACTTTGACAAAGGTAATATGGTGCTTTGAAGATGTGTGAGAATCACAGGATATCTTAAGCTGTTGTTGTTGAAGAATGCTCGATGCATGGAGCAGGAAGTTTATTTTTAATGTAACGAGGTCACATCTTACGGTGTTAGAGTGTTAATGAGGAACGTGTGATTCTGTTCATTGGATAAGGCTAAATGCAGTTTAACAGTGTAAATGACTGTTCGCGATTCTACATGTGAAAATTGGGTATCTTGAATTTTTATATGTGATTAGAACTGAGTCTACATTAGGAGAGGTCAAGATGTGTAATTTTTCTATATCAATTATGGGCTTCCATTTAGCACTATCAGGAAGGTGCAGGTAATGGATCAAAATTCATAGAATGTTCTATGATTTTTTGACTTGCGATGTAGTAGTTGGAAGGTATGAAACGGTTCGTGGGATGTGAGATAGCATGGTCTCGTGATTCAAAGTCACCCGGGATGAGTGTGGATGGATGGTGTTATATGTTGAATGCAGTTACTATCATTCCTAGGGTAATCAGGGTCAGTCGAAAGAAGATAGATTGGTTAGCAATATATCTGTTGACATATTAGTGGTACAGATCAATCCCATCAGCATGATCAAGTTGTCCGTGTAATTTGTGGCGATATAAAAGAGGCCTGTCATCCGTCGTAATTGATGTTATTCAAGAATATTCCATTGTTATGGGCGTTTTTAGTGTAGGTGGAACCCGGAAGGGGCATGGTGGGTTGGACCACTACTTAGAGATGTCCATATTCTACGGTTATTAGAATTCACCTGTGTGTTTCTATGGTTCTCCTGAAGTGCGTTAAGTGGAAAGTTTTATATGATGAAGTGTTAATCTAATAATGGTTCCGAAGCTATGATGAAGAGCGTGTTCTCCAGTATTTTTGCATGTTGGGTAGAATGAGTGATATGGAATTTAAAGTGAAGATAGAGATTATAACTCGGTATGAATAAGGATGTCACGAGCTTGCATGGGCAGGGAAGAAGTCTCGATGTTTATGGTAAATCGATATTGTCTTCAGCGTCACCTGAGAATGGTGTTTTTTGAAAAGGCTTTGCACCCTGGCTAATGATTCTTGATCGCTTTTCAGCATTAGTGCGGTTGGTGGTTTGGAGGTACGACCCATAGGTTATGGGAGGGTATCCCACAGGAAGATTGTGTAAGTATGGCAGTTAGTCACTTGATTGATTGAAGACTTGACCCAAGTATGAAGGTTATGATAATAGCATTGAATTGAGAAAATATGCCCGGAGTGCACTCAGTCTATTGAGTTATGGACTACAAATGATTTCTCCGACAATGATGTATATTCTTATGTGTTACGAGCGGAAGATGAGTTGTTAGGGACCTTTGAAAGGTAATTAACCTAGTTCAATGCGACTAGAATTGGCTTGAGGTTAGTGGAATGTGAATATGGGCTCTATGTCCGGCCAAACGATTTCATTTCAATGATGCGCCCTTATAGAGGAGGAGCCAAGGTGTTATTTCGTTGTCAGATATTCTATGAAATGATACATTGCACCGTGTGAGTAATGATGTTTATGAGAAAAATGACTCTCGAGATTCGGATTGTATATCGCACCTCAGTTGAGCTTGCGTTTTGGAAGCTTAGAGCGCTATATGTCCCCTTTGGGACGGTATTTTTCACTTAGCGTGCTTGTGACCAAAATTTGGTATTTTATATTAATGAGCAATTTAGCTTGATGTGTCACCTCTTTAGGTGAGTGTTATGTGTGGATCGAGTGGCCCGCTTCCATGAGTGTGTTATTTGGATTGGGTTGCGCACCGCAACAATGTGATATTGAGCATGGTTTCCTATATGCTATTTTTATATGCCTTGCTTCCTATTTTTTTTATAAGGAGAGCACATATTAGTGTGTGAGTTAGGCAGTTCCTTACAGAGTTTGTCTTCCTTTTTGTATAGCGTTTTAATCGGTAGCCTATCGTCACTTTATGGCATCATATGAGACTTTTGATTATGTACGGGGTGGCTTAGTGCCTACGCGGTTCGCACTGGATGAGGTCACGCATTAGGGAAAAGTTATGCGGATGTATGATATTGCAAGTTAGATTCATGTGTTATGTCTCTATGATAGGAGACATGTTCTCCGTCTTTGTTTTGGTGGTACTGGAGAGCTCAAAGTACATCTCTTTCATTTGAGTCATTTTCAAGAATTGAGTATTTTTGGGCTATTTCTTATGGTGCGCGTATTGTGCGAGTTGTGGCTTAGTCCTGTATTAATGTGTAATGTCACCAGAGTAGTGTGTTGATTAGATGAGCTTTTTGGGATCTTTAATGAGCAGGAGCAGATTCAATTTCAGTATGTTGGAAGGATAATATCGAGCTTTGACACAGAAATTCGATATAGTATTTTCCAAAGGAGAAGCGTTTCAAGAATGGTAGATCTAAGAAATGGTGATGGCTTACTGCGAGTTTTAGTTATCTATTGTAGTATATGTAAAAGTATTGGAAAGAAACTTTAGTGGTTAATAGGGTATCTATCGATATTCAGGCTTTGTGTGCAACTACTGTTAAAAGGAGTTATCGCTACATGTGTTTGAGTTATGTGGAATTTCAGGTAATTTCACTTGAGGTTGCAGGCATAGTTTATTACAGTTGGTTTGGACTTGTTCTGAATATAGATGGGAGGTTTTGGACTTGTGTATGATTTCGGAAATGGAAATGTGGTTCTAAGATTTATGGGCTAGATTGGATAATGAACTTGCTGTGACAATGTGTAATCGGACCTATGTGAGATAGGGCGACAGGGGATCACCCCAGAGTATATCAATTGTAAAGTTATTCCGCTATTGGTTGGCTTCTTGAATAACTTTAGCTACGCTCGAGGACGAGCGTTTGTTTAAGTTGGGGAGGATGTAATGACCTGACCCGTTGTCTCGTGAGTTACCGCCTCGGTTCCCCAATTTTCTGTTTCCTCATGCTTCATTATCAGTATTTGGTATGATAGAGTTGATTTGGATTGGTTTTGGTAGGAAATGAGTCACTTAGTCTCTTTAAGGAAGGTTTAGTTTGGAAAAGTCAATTGAATGTTGACTTATGATTAGAGGGATCGGATGTGAACCCCGATTATTCGGTTAGCTTCGAGGGATGATTTTTAACTTAGAAGTGTGATCGGAACTGATTTTTGAGGTCCGGTGTAGAATTAGGTTTGAATTGGCCAAGTTAGTAGTTTGGCAAATTTTGGTTGGTAGGTGAGATTTTGATCCTAGGGTCGGAATGGAATTTCGAGAGTTGTTCTGGCTTTGTTAGGTTATTTGGGATGTATGTGCAAAATATTAGGTCATTCGGAAGTGTTTTGGTTGGGTTCTTTTCAAAATTTTGGAAGTTTTAGAAAAACTTAGGCTTAAATCCGATGTAATTTGATGGTTTTACCGTTGTTTGATGTGTTTTGGTGAATGGAACAAGTTTGAATGATGTTTTAAGATGGGTTAGTGCTTTTGGTTGAGGTCCTGGGGGCGTCGAGTGAGTTTTGGATAGCAAAATGGGAAGTTTCAAACTTGGAAATGCAGCAGTAGTTGCATTCCTCGAAAATGCGAGAAAAGGGTTTGCATTTGCGATCTCGCATTGCGAGTGAGGCTTTGAATTTGCGAAAAGGCTGTCCTGAGGCAGGTTACGCATTTGCAAGAAATGTGTTGCATTTGCGACCTTGGCAGGGTCTGCGAACTAGATGTCGCATTTGCGACCTTGGAAGGAAAGGCTCACCTTCGCAATTCCGAAGGTTTTGTCGCATTTGCGATGTTCGCATTTGCAAACCAGGTGTCGCAAATGTGACATCTGAGGGCTGTGTCCAGTTATTAAAAATTTGAACTTAGCCCGTTTCACTCACTTCCCACTTGGCTTTGGACAACTTTTGAGAGCTATTGGACGGAGATTGAAGAGGGTTTCTACTGGGATTAATTGGAGCTGAGTTCTATGAACTAACAACATGATTTAATTGTTGAATCAACCTAGAAATTCATATATACTTAGCAAAAAGGGGAAGAACTAGGGCTTGAGTTTTGGCATTGCAAATTGGGATTTCAGGGGTCATTTGGACTTCGATTTTGGAGTTCTTGATATGTATTAACTCGTGGAGAGATAAGAAATCTGTTGGTGTAAAATTTTCTGGAATTCGAGAAGTGGGACCGATGCTCAGGTTTTGCTAATTTTGAGATTTTTTTCTTGTTTTGATTGGGTATTGTTCTGTTGGCATATTGTGACGTATTTGTTGTGGTTTTAATCAGATTTGACGCGCAAGGAGGTTTAATTGAAAGGCAAAGGCATAGCAAGCTAGGATTTTGGCTGGCTTAAGGTGAGTATTAGATGTAAATGATGTCATGAGGGTTTGAAACCTCGTATTTGCACATCGTAATGCTATATTGAGGTGACTTGCACGCCAGATAGTGAGTGTGGGGTAGAGAACCATTGGGGATTGTGACTTGGTCCGTCCCGGTAGATGACTATACTGCGTATTTATTGGAAATTCACTTACTATCATTATAATTGAGTTGAATGCTATATTTGGGCTTCGTGCCAAATGATTTAATCCTTCAGGGGTTGCTATTACTGATTTCTTACCATTTTTGCATATTAATTAGTTAATACTATTTTTCAAACTCAGCCACTTTTTCCTCAAACTTGAAAGTTAAATAATATTTCTAATGAAGTTTGGGCTAGATGTTTATATGTTGTTGTGCCCGAGGGTCTTATGGGATTCAGGATCGAGTATGGGATTGGGCCGCGCTCTATTTGTTAGAATATACGCTTAACGCTAGAGGGGGGGGGGGGTGAATAGCGTTATAATAAAAAACAATATAAACTTGCGGAATTAAAAATTACAGGATTGAAATAAGTGCGGTAAGTAAATAATAAGGAACGAACGCACCGAAATTATCCTGGTTCACCACAACCTGTGGCTAGTCCAGTCCCCGAGAGACTCTCTCGAGATTCCACTAACTTTGTTAAGCTTACGGGTGCTTAACAAACCGTTACAAACTGAGAACTTAAGTCACACAAGCCTCAACAACCTTTGCTCGAAGATACCACACTTCAAGACTTCAACCGAAGGAATGAAAACGTTCCTTCTTACAACCACAAGGGATTAACACTTCCCTTCAAGTGTATACAAACACTTAGCACTCAAGACAAGACTCTCTTTATGAGTAGATATGAGTAAAATAAATACGCTCAAGAACACAACAACTTTCATCAGGAGTTTGGCTCTCAAAAACTTATTAAATGAATAGAAAATGATGAATATGAGAGTATGCAAGCTTTAGCAAGAATATAATCAGTTGTTGTACTTAGAAGACTGATTTTGAGTTGTATTTATAGTGTTCAAAACCCCCACAACCGTTGCCTAATTGCCAATCAAGAATTGCTGATTTTGTGCTAAGATAATCGATTATCTGATTTGCATAATCTATTATTTTCCAACAACTCAAAAATAAATCCCATATTTTGAGCAGAATAATCGAGTATCCAAATCGTATAATCGATTACCTGACAACGTTCAAAAAATCATATTCAGATTTTACTTAACATAATCGATTATCAGATTGTGTATAATCGATTATCTTTCAGAGTTTAAAAATGCTTTGGCAACGGTCATTTGCATAATGGATTATGCTATAAGGATAATCGATTATTTTTTATATTTTGAAAACTTCGGACAACACTGTCTTAACATAATCGATTATCATAATGTACATAATCGATTATTTTACAGTCTTGTAAAATTTGATAGACACTGCCTCAACATAATCGATTATCATAATGTGCATAATCGATTATTTTATAGCTTTGAAAAATCTGATGGACACTGCCTCAACATAATCGATTATCATAAGGTACATAATCGATTATCTTGTAGCTTTGAAAAATCTAATGTACACTGCCTTAACACAATCGATTATCATAAGGTACATAATCGATTTATTGTTCAGCTTTGTGAATCTGGTGTACATTGTCTTAACATAATCGATTATCATAAAGTACATAATCGATTATCTTTGTCCAGATTTGAGAGGCATGTTTAAAAATCATTTTGGCTAAAATAAAATGTTTGAAAATCATTTTGCTTTAAATTAAATATGCTTGATTTGATAAAGATGATTTTACGAGAGAAGCCAAGTCTTGAGTTAATTGTCGGATCAAGATCACAATTAAAGAACGACTCATGTATAACTTTATTTCTTTGCTTGATCATGATCTTTGTTCGTCTTGTGCTTGAACCTCGCTATGTGTCAATTGCGCACTTGTGCTTGGACCTCGTCATATGTCAATTGCGCGTCGTTTGTCATTTATCAAAACCTACAAATATGAACACACGTTTAGTTTAGTGCCTTGAGAACGTGTTTCAACAATTTCCCCCTTTTTGATAATGGCAAACCAATATCGGGATATGCATATTAGATAATTCATAATGACGATCCAAGACAAGTATATAGATATGCAATTAGTTCCCCCTCAACATATGAATTCCCCCTCAATTTATGCCAATAAATATTAAGTGCATAGCCTTATTCTTCCCCCTTTTGACATTAGCAAAAAAAAAAACATTAGTAAATAACTTGTTTATTGATTAACCAAAAATCCGAGTACATAAAAAGAGACAATGAAACATAGAACAAAAAGAAAGAAATTATTCATTATAATTATTAATTTCCGGCTCGGCATCCGGTACATCTTCCCGAAGGACAATTTGGGCATATGGATAATTGACATGGTCAAAGTATCCATGAAGTTCATGGGAGAGACGAGTGACATTCATATCGATGCGATTCATGGAGGCGGACAGAGACGCAATTTGCTCGGAAATGGCATTGAGGGATACATCGGATGGGGCCGGAGGACGACGTCGCTGAGTTGGATGAGGAGGTGGATGCTCACCGATATTGGGAAATGAAGATTCTTGTATTTCCCAATGTTTCGTCGCCGTTTTGTGAGGGCCGACGGAAGTGTCGACACCGGATGCAACAAGAAGGGTCATAACGACAAAAGCATAAGGGAGAGGCTTATCTTCCCCAATAGCATCATACATATGGGTCTTGACGAACTTGCACCAATTGATGCGAGCTCCGGTGATGATGGCATGCATGCGTTTTGAATCCTCATGAGATATAGTTGTATGATTGAATTTCCGCGGTTTTAGAACGCGGGTGATGACATAAAAAATTAAACGGTATTCGGGGAGCATGTTTGTGATAGTGGGACGATGATGGTCCGGAGTTGGAGAAAATTCACCGATGCCGATTTGAGTAAAAAGAAGTTGTTCATCAAACGGAGCGCCTTCTTCCCTAGTATAGCGTAAAATGTCTTCCCCATTGCGCGGAAGTTTAGTGATGGCTTGAATATTTGCCTCAGATACAGGTATATGAATTCCATTGACGGTCAAGAAGAGTTTATCATCTTCGTCTTTCTCGAGATTTGAATAGAAGGCCTGAATTAAGGAAGGATGAATGTAAGGGGTGTGAAGGTATAGGAAATCAAGGAGTTGACTTTGTAGGAGCATATTTGCTGTGGATGGAGGGGCGCTTTGACAAAGAAATCGATTAGTGGAAAATCGAGGAGGGAGGATTTCTCGATTTTCAAACTTTTCAGCGAAGCGCATAAGTTGTTCTTCACTGTTGAATCGTAAGAAGGAGCCATCTTTATAACAATAAACTGGTGGACGAGTGGCGGAAGAGGAGACAACATTTTTGCCGGCACGAGCACGTTTGGAGTTTCTGCCCGACATTTTGAACAAGTAGTAATAGCCTTTGAAAGAAATTTGAGAAATTTTGAGAGTTTGGGAGATAGTTTGATGTTTGAGTGAAGAAATTGAAGACTTATAGCACCTATTTATAATGAGAAGGATAGCATTGCATTGAAGATGAAAATCTGCAGAAATTTAAGAGACAAAACGGTCAGAAACGGTAACAATTTTGAAATACTGAGTGAGGATAATCGATTATTGAATTATGGTAATCGATTATTCTGACACAGAGTGCACAGTGATTTTCTGACTTGGGAAATAATCGATTATACTTTTGAGATAATCGATTATTGTAGGAAGTGCAGTAATGAATAGCCGAGACGGTAATCGATTATACAGTTTTAATAAATCAATTATTGTCACAATTAACATCTGAAAAATAATGTCAACAAAATCGATTGTAAAAATTGATAATCGATTTTTATATTTACCATCTAAAAACCTGCAACGCAAAAGCTGTTAGATAATCGATTGTAGTGTTGTATAATCGATTATGTTAATTTTCCGGCATAATAAAAATAAAACGTAAATAATCGATTAGTGATACTTGCTAATCGATTTTCCGATAGTCAGCATAAGACAAAAGGAAGTGATAATCGATTATCGACTTTAGAGAAATCGATTATTCTACACCATCGTCTTATAATTCCCCCTGCTTTTAGGGTGATACCTGCAAAAGAGAATTATGCGCCTTCGACGCTCAAGTTAGTAAATTTTTAAAAGAATAATGCAATGCATGACTTGGATCAATGTGGAGTCACGAATTAAGAATTCTTTCTCTAAGAGATTTGTGTAGATGTTGACCAATTGACAACGTGATCTCTTAAGAAGTGTGTCCTAAGGTGTTCTTAAGAGTGTTTCGAGTACTTACCTTTTGTTCAATGTCGCCAATTACCTTGTCGAGAGGATGGTCTTTGATTGTCCTCCACGCGTTAGGCAGTTTCGTTTCTTTCACCAGTGGTGGCGTTTCCTCCGATAATTGTTTCAAGATTTCATCTTGAATTTCCTTTGGATTTTCCTCTTGTACTTTGTCTTGAGGACTTATTGTGATTAAAATACCTGCAAGATCAAAACCAGAATCCTTTCTCGCCAAGCGAGCATTATTTTCGGAAAACACAATATGAGGGGATTCCTCAACAGTTTCGGTTCTATTATTGAATACTCTATATCCTTTGCTACGTGATGAATAACCAAGAAAAATTCCTTCATCCGATTTGGCATCAAATTTTCCCAAATTATCTTTTCCGTTGTTATGAATAAAGCATTTACAACCGAATACTCTAAGATGGGAGAGATAGGTTTCCTTCCCTTATAGAGTTCATAGGGAGTTTTCATGAGTATTGGCCTTATGGCTACTCTGTTTAAAACGTAGCATGCGGTACTCACGGCATCCACCCAAAATTGTTTGGGAATCTTAGCCTCATCGAGCATGGTTCTAGCCATCTCTTCGAGACACCTATTTTTCCGTTCCACCACTCCATTTTGTTGTGGTGTACGTGGAGCAGAGAAGGTGTGCTCAATACCGAGTTCGTCACAAAAGTCCGTGAAGAGATTGTGATCGAACTCTCCCCCATGATCACTTCTTATGGAAGTGACGGTTGTGTTCTTTTCATTTTGAACACGTTTAAGAAAACATTTAAAAATTTGAAAAGCCTCACTTTTGTGAGCAAGAAATAGTGTCCATGTAAATCTAGAATAATCATCAACAATAACAAAAGCATAACGATTTCTACCAAGACTTTCAATGCGAGATGGTCCAAAGAGATCCACGTGAAGAAGTTGCAAAGGACTTGTAGTTGAAACAATATTCTTAGATTTAAAAGATGCTTTTGTTTGCTTCCCTTTTTGACAAGAATCACAAATAGTGTCATTTTCAAATTTCAAATTTGGAAGACCAATAACTAAATTTTGTGAAACCAATTTGTTTAAAAGATGCATGTTGATATGAGCTACTCTACGATGCCATAACCACATATCATCTTCTTTACTCATAAGCCAATTCACATACTTTGATGAAGAGTATTCAAGATCAACCATATAGATGTTATCAATTCTAAAACCATGAAGAATAATTTTAAAATCACTACGACAAAAAACTAAGCATTCTTCCGAATCAAACAAAACAAGATTTCCCTTGTCACATAATTGACTTATGCTCAAGAGATTATGTTTTAGACCTTTAACTAGCAATATATGCTTAATGGAAGAAGATTCATTCTTACCGACCGAGCCAATGCCGATAATTTTTCCCTTGTTGTTATCTCCAAAAATAACGTTTCCTCCTTCCTTGTGTTCTAGTTGAAGGAACTTGGATGCGTCTCCGGTCATGTGTTTGGAGCATCCACTATCAAGGTACCAAAGTACACTTGATCCCTTCAAACATACCTACAAGACAATTCAATGAGTTTTTGGTACCCAAGCTGTTTTGGGTCCTTGAGAGTTAGGTGTAAAATGCTGTTGTGCTTGACATGCAGTTAAGTGTCTGTGTCTAGTAAAACAAACAGGAGCAATATGTCCTATTCGACTACAATAGTGACAAATGACATTAGGATTATGCATTCTTCTAGGTTGGTAGTAGTTGGAGGTACGAAAATCGTTTGCTCTATTTTTGACAATATGGCTATTGCGCAATCCTTGAAAATCATTTCTCCTACTGTTTGTTCTAGGATATGCAGCGTTTCTAGAATAATTGTTTCTAGGTCGAGTATGTCTAGGTTGCGATTGTTGAAGGCCATTTCTAGGCGTTCAAAAATGTTCAAAGTTTCTTCTAGTGTTTGGTCTAGGATGCATGTTGATTCTAGGATGGTTATTTCTAGGATGAATGTTTATTTTATTTATCCTAGGTTGAGCCTTGGATTGTTGGGGGATGGCTTCAACTTTTTCTTTAGGCTCGTTTTTGAAGCCTATGCCATGTTTGGTCGATTTCAAATTGACAAGAACATCATTCAAATTTCTATGAGAAGAATTGAACTTATCTAGGGTGCCCTTAAGTCTTTCTACTTCATCTTTTAGATGCATGCACGAAATACAATTTTTACTAGAACTCTCGGGTTTGTCGGCGCTTCTCTTGCCGAAAAATTTGTTTTCTTCTTTCAACTTCTCATTTTCAAAAATCAATTTTTCCAAATCTTTTTCTTTCAAAGAGAGTTGTTTTTCAAAATCTTTTTCTTTCAAAGAGGAATTTTTCTTTACGTCTCTAACAGTTTCGGAAGCTCTAATGAATTCACTATACAATTCATCAAAAGCATTTTGCATTTCCTCAAGAGAAAATAAATTTTTTGAAGAAATTTGACATACCTCTTCTTGATTGTCTTCGTGTGCCATGAGACATAGATTTGCGGCTTCGTCTTCTTCATCGTCGCTTGATTCGTCTCCGGAGTCACCTCCCCAAGATATGTATGCTCGTTGTTTCTTGAAGGGTTTCTTCTCCTTTTTGACATTTGGGCAATTTGATTTAATGTGCCCGATTTCTCCGCATCCATAGCACTTTACTTGATCTCCTTTTTATTTGCCTTTTCGTTCATACTCTTTTCGCATGAATAAAAACCTCTTAATAACGAGTCCGAACTCGTTATCTCCGTTGTTTGAGTCCTCATCATTTTGAGGTTGAGCCGTGCTTGCCTTGAGGGCGGTTCTTTGTTTCCTTTGATC
Source organism: Nicotiana benthamiana (assembly GCA_034376525.1). NCBI lineage: Eukaryota > Viridiplantae > Streptophyta > Magnoliopsida > Solanales > Solanaceae > Nicotiana > Nicotiana benthamiana. The sequence continues at coordinate 59,807,647 of CM067324.1, forward strand.
ATTGAACAGAGGGTTAAGATAGTAGATTCATAGGTTTTAAGATTACCTCTTAGTCCGTCGATGGTGACATTTGAAACGCCGATTGACTCTTGAATTGCGTCGGCCTTGGAGCGCCATTCCGGAGTGAGACTTCGGAGAATTTTTCGGACAAGTTCCTTATCCGTGAAGGTCTTCTTAAGAGAATGTAGGTCATTGACGATTTTTGAAAATCGTTCGAACATGTCATCGATCCTCTCGCTTTCCTTCATGTGAAATAGTTCATATGCATGGGTTAGAAAATCAATTTTAGCTTCTCTTACCTGGTCCGTACCTTCGTACGTGATTTCCAGCTTATCCCACATTTGCTTAGCCGTTGTGCAACATGATATTTTTCTGTAATCATCAGCATTTACAGCACAATATAATAAGTTGATGGCTCTAGCGTTGTTCTGCACTTTTCGGATATAATCCGCATTGTATTCATCTTCGGATTTTGGAACCCATTCATTTTCAACCTTTTTGGTTGGAATTTGTTCTCCCTTCATTATAACCTTCCATAGATGAAAATTATTTGATTGGATAAATATTCTCATCCTCTCCTTCCAGTACGTATAGTTTGTGCCGTCGAACAGTGGTGGTCTGGTGGAGCATTGTCCTTCACCTATTCCTGCATTAAAGTCACGAGTAGAAGCCATGGATTGTTTCTCTCAAACGGTTAAGTCTTTCAGAGAGTTGGGCTCTGATACCAATAGTTAGAATATACGCTTACACTAGAGGGGGGGGGGGGTGAATAGCGTTATAATAAAAAACAATATAAACTTGCGGAATTAAAAATTGCAGGATTGAAATAAGTGCGGTAAGTAAATAATAAGGAACGAACGCACCGAAATTATCCTGGTTCACCACAACCTGTGGCTAGTCCAGTCCCCGAGAGACTCTCTCGAGATTCCACTAACTTCGTTAAGCTTACGGGTGCTTAACAAACCGTTACAAACTGAGAACTTGAGTCACACAAGCCTCAACAACCTTTGCTCGAAGATACCACACTTCAAGACTTCAACTGAAGGAATGAAAACGTTCCTTCTTACAACCACAAGGGATTAATACTTCCCTTCAAGTGTATACACTTAGCACTCAAGACAAGACTCTCTTTATGAGTAGATATGAGTAAAATAAATATGCTCAAGAACACAACAACTTTCGTCAAGAGTTTGGCTCTCAAAAACTTATTAAATGAATAGAAAATGATAAATATGAGAGTATGCAAGCTTTAGCAAGAATATAATCAGTTGTTGTACTTAGAAGACTGATTTTGAGTTGTATTTATAGTGTTCAAAACCCCCACAACCGTTTCCTAATTGCCAATCAAGAATTGCTGATATTGAGCTAAGATAATCGATTATCTGATTTGCATAATCGATTATTTTCCAATCGTTCAAAAATCAATCCCAGATATTGAGCAGAATAATCGATTATCCAAATCGTATAATCGATTACCTGACAACGTTCAAAAAATCATATTCAGATTTTACTTAACATAATCGATTATCAGATTGTGTATAATCGATTATCTTTCAGAGTTTAAAAATACTTTGGCAACGGTCATTTGCATAATCGATTATGCTATAAGGATAATCGATTATTTTTTATATTTTGAAAACTTCGGACAACACTGTCTTAACATAATCGATTATCATAATGTACATATTCGATTATTTTACAGTCTTGTAAAATTTGATAGACACTGCCTCAACATAATCGATTATCATAACGTGCATAATCGATTATTTTATAGCATTGAAAAATCTGATGGACACTGCCTTAACATAATCGATTATCATAAGGTACATAATCGATTATCTTGTAGCTTTGAAAAATCTAATGTACACTGCCTTAACATAATCGATTATCATTAGGTACATAATCGATTATTGTTCAGCTTTGTAAATCTGGTGTACATTGTCTTATCATAATCGATTATCATAAAGTACATAATCGATTATCTTTGTCCAGATTTGAGAGGCATGTTTAAAAATCATTTTGGCTAAAATAAAATGTTTGAAAATCATTTTGCTTTAAATTAAATATGCGTGATTTGATAAAGATGATTTTACGAGAGAAGCCAAGTCTTGAGTTAATTGTCGGATCAAGATCACAATTAAAGAACGACTCATGTATAACTTTATTTCTTTGCTTGATCATGATCTTTGTTCGTCTTGTGCTTGAACCTCGTTATGTGTCAATTGCGCGCTTGTGCTTGGACCTAGTCATATGTCAATTGCGCGTCGTTTGTCATTTATCAAAACCTACAAATATGAACACACGTTTAGTTTAGTGCCTTGAGAACGTGTTTCAACACTATTTATATTGATATGAGGCCGTGGGCCTATTTGATGTCACGAGATGACGTATATTGCACTTGGACCGTAAAGGGCCCCTACCGGAGTCTGCACACCCCCAATGAGCACCGTCGATGATAAATAAAGGGAGCGGGCTGCATGCCACATGTGGTACTAGCGAGTACCAGACTACATTTTGCATTTCATACTTGATTGTGATTTACTTATTTATCTGTTGTAGCATTTCCATGATTGTAGTTATGGGTTTACTGATTTGGTACTATTTGGTTCAGGTTACTGTATTTATAGAATTACCTTGTGCCTATTAAGGATTTCTTATTCTAAGCCTTTATTTATGTTTATTACTCACTGGGTCGGAGTACTCACATTACTCCCTGCACCTTGTGTGCAGATCCAGGTACCTTTGAGGCTGAGTGAGGACTTCTCTGCCGAGCAGCTTATCCGGGAGTACCAATGTAGCTGCATGATGTCAGCAGTCCTGATTTTTCCTTCTATATTATTTTTTCGTTTCCGCATTTCCTTTGAACGATATGTAGTAGGTTGATACTTATGTATTAGAGGCTCTGACTTGTGACACCGTATTCTTCGGGCTGTGTAGTAGTATTGGCATTTGGATTTTCCGCATGTTTTAACTCTATTTCAGGCTTTCGGTATTATGACTTAGTAATTTATCTGTGTTAATTAACTCGCGAGCTGTATAAAATGGTTAAGGTTATTAGATTGGTCGGACTTGCCTAGTGTGTTGGGCGCCATCATGATCAGGGTTGGGGTCGTGACATTATATATGCACATTGACCCACAACCGGATGACGTATATATGCGTATATATATATATATATGGAATATGGGAAATGTTATGGTGTTATATATGCACCACCACCTGATCAGGCGGTATACGTTGATGTTTTGCCCACAGTGGCCTAGATGATATGATGGGATTCCCTCAGAGACTTGATGATGTTATGAACACATGTGCGTGCACTATATGAAATTCATGTGCATATGCATGACACAATAAGTATTTCATGATTTACAGAATTATCAAGACTTACAAGTTGAGTCATTTACTCTATATTTCTTCCATGTATGTTCTGTATTTATTTATGTGCCTTACATACTCGGGTACATTATTTGTACTGACATCCCTTTTGCTAGGGGACAGTGCGTTTCATGCCCGCAGGTCCCAGTAGACAACTCGAGAGCCCTCCAAGTAGGCTATAGGCTTAGCAGAAGATGTTGGTGCGCTCCATGTGCTTCGGAGTTGCTTGTTTGGTTAGTATGATTTAGACGTGTATTGTTTGGTATGGCAGGACTCTATCCCGACCTTTATGAAAATTATGTATTCTTAGAGGCTTGTAGGTAGATGTCATGTACGTAATATATTATATGTCCTTGTCGGCCCTTGTTCAGTACGTGATTGGTTATTTGGGTCTTATACGCCCATACTTCATATGTATAAGTTTGTATTCCCTCATTCTTTACACTGATTCATTTACCTATTTTAAAATGATATACAAGATTCATTATGTTGTAATCGACTGAGTAAGGTACCGGGTTCCCGTCACAACCCATGGGTTTGAGTCGTGAAAAAATGGTATCAAAGCAGTTTTGTCCTAGGGAATCTACAAACCGTTTCTAGTAGAGTCTTGTTTATAGGTGTGTCATGCACCATACTTATAAGCAAGAGGCTACATGGCATTTAGTCTTGTCACACTTTCTTCTTACTCTAGATTGTGTGGTAGAGTTGATGTTCTAAACGTCAATACCACACAAGAGGGGGGGGGGAGAGGTGATTTGTGTGATACCTAATTTTCGCTCTAGAAGAACCTGGTTCTTCTAAGTGTTCTAACACTACTTTTTGTGGAATAATAAGTACATAAAATAAAAAACTCATAGATTTTTTATGTGGAAAATACATGGTTCAAAAGGTAAAAAACCATGACCTACTACTCTGTAGGATTTTCCCAAACCTCCACTAAAATCACTAAGCAAAAACAACATTTAAAAAACTCTTTGTACACCTAAGGATTAACTCTAAACGTATTGTAGCACACAACCTTAACTGCTGCAACAACTTCAAGTAACTATAACTTGAAAACTCTAAGTACCTAATACAATTGCTTCTATGAAAGCTGAAAGGTACAATTATAAATCACCTACTACAATTGAGCTAGAATAAAATAAAGACACAATGTAATTGGTTCTTCTATCTTGTTCAAGTAGCTTCAGGAACACACACTCAAATCTTACATAAACTGCTTGCAAAATCTCCTTGCTCTTTTGCTCTCAATGTAGTTTAACTTCTGCGTACGTGCAACACCTATAAAAGAGAACAATCACTGTCGTTTATTAGGTTAACATTCAGAGTTTGATTAGGACTCAATTGGTGATCTTCTGTCATAGTTCAGTCCTTGAAGATCTCAAACTCCACCACTATCTTTATCCGGATTGTGTTCTCTTCACATAAGGAAACTACCTCCCCTTATCCAATATGCAAACTTTTCGATTAGATCGGGAGATACTGTTGCTTGATCAATGGGATTTATCTCCTTCACGTGCATCTCACATGTGTAGGTTGATCATGTCCGTGCTTCACATGATGGACCTGGTCCATGACTGAGTTCATTTGTTATTCTTCAAAACTTCACATGCTCTTCGGCCAACTAGAGCTTACTTGTAAGAACACAATTTCCTAAACTCGACCTTATTCACAACACGGTGATGCCTACATTTAGAAAGATGTTTGGTAAGGGATTTAATGCGGTTATGAAAGAGTTGAGTTAGAAGAACTGAGTGAGCTTCTGGAAAATGAGGCTTAAGGAAAGAATATCTATCCACCATTAAGGGGAAAGACAATTAGAGATTCACAATATAAATACAAGTTTCAACAAATAAAGGAAGCAAGGTGAACGAGGGTACAAGATACCCAACCTAATGAATATTATCCTTATTTACCATTCAAGTAGAGAGATATAATTATTTTTAGTTACCTTTAGCAATACCATATGTATGTACAATCGGCCACACCGATCTCAGTTATGCCCTATGGGAGCTAACCGATATAGTTTACTAGAAGGACGGATTATCAGTATCTGGCTAGGTTAGAGTAAACCAAAATAATGGATGGATTGGTAGAGTTAGTTGGCATTTCCGAAAGATAGTGCAAAGGCTGTAATAGATCTCCTTGTAAGACACCTAGATGATGCACTCTAGAATCTTACAATTAGATGTGATTACTAGCATGATAGAAAAATCCAAAAGATAAGCACTGAAAGCATGGAAGGAATAAATATTACCTTAGTGTCACTCTCGACCCTAGTAGAGCAAGGATGTTGAGTAACACGAAGAGCCGATGAATGAAGCAAGGAGAGATAAAAGCTAAAGAATATCGTGTTGAAGTTTTCATAAGAAATGGATAGGCAGAAATATTAGTAGAGTAATAAGAAGAGAGATAAAGAAGAATTACGAGTGATATGTGATACAAGGATGGAAACGGTAGAGTGTTACAGAACCTATAGTCAAATGAAGAAAGAGACGAAAGGTGATAGGACTTAAGATAACAACACAGTATAGGCCATACAGTCACATTCCTATTTCAAGAAATATGTTCGCAACTCTAACGTGATTAATAGAAGGAAAAGTTAGACCCCAGAGTAATAGAAATAAGTATGGACTGGTGAACACGATAAACTAAACATGAACTAGGAACTGAGTGATTTGATAATAGTCAGCATCATGAGAATTTCATATTGCATTCCGGCAATAATAGAATGGACAACAGAAGAAGATCCATGATGAATTCAGAGAATGTCATTCAAGGAGATTGATCGCTGCCAACTCCGCACTATTATAAAGTAGGAAGAGAGAGTCACAATAGCTTTTCCCAATTTGAGGGTTGGGATCGATTTCCTCAGGGAACTAGGATGAGAGTCGAGTATCTATCTAGGCTAGAGTTGTGTAATTTCTCCAAATGTCACTTCCAATCATATTTTGTGTTTTTCTTTTAAAATCTACTATTATCAACTACTAATTATATATTGCAACTAGATTATTCTAAGATAAGATTGATAAGAGTTGTATCTAATAGATAGAAGGGCACTAGGGTGGTGACTTTCAACTAGGTGGCTCATTTACGGGTAATTGCTTCTAAGACACGATTGACATAATTGGGGAAATATGCTATAACCATTGTACAATTTTACCCACTCTCACACCTCTCGGTGGAAAAGGGTGATTTCCCCAATTGACTTTCTCAAGACCAAATGGGCAGGCAAATTAGCTCAGGCAACTAAGATCCAAGTCGTGTAATTACACTCTCGAGGTTTAACCTTTTAATTGGGACTATCAATTCTCTTGAGTCCATCCCAATTCCTTGTTGGGTCAATTTTGGAGACTTTGGCTCTCTTTTTCAAGAAAAGGCAAGTGAACTTAGCACAAACCAGTGTTTGCAACCACCAATTCATAAATTAAGCCATAAAATTAACACAAATAGCAAATACCCATAGTCAATCTAACCCTAAATAGCAACTCCCATCAATTACCCACACTAGGATTGAGCCACAACCCTAGCTAATGGGTTTAGCTACTCATGTTTGAAGCGAAAAAAGAGAAAATAGATAAAGATAGAGACATATTAATTCAACACTAAAGAAAATATAGAGATTCTATTGTCAAAGCTAAGCTAAAATTCCCTAAATGGCTACAAAATCTCTTTTCACGAGCGCAACTGTGCTTAAAAAAATGTCTGATGCCCTAATAATGGTAAAATGTTCTATTTTTATTAAGTTGGAAGAACTGGACAAAAATGCCCTAACGAGGTCAATGCGGACCCCACGAAGTGGACGGCGGCCACACTAGGCTCTGAACTCTGCAAAATCAACTCTCTGAACCAGGGCTCTGCGGACCGCACAAAGTGGACCACGACTGCAGAGGCATCTAGCATGTTCCGTACAAAGTCGATCGCAGATCGCATGGTCATGAAGCTAGGAACTTGACATCTCTCTAAAGATGGCTTCCACAGACCACGTAAAGTTATAATTCGGCGGCGGTTCCTCCAGTGTGGATTGCACAGTCTGTACTGTTGGTGCACTACATTAATGCCTTCAATTTCTAGTTCTCTGAATCTCCGTAGTGCGGACTCCACAAAGTGCACTGCGGTTGCACTGGGCCTGTTTGTCTTGAGTTATCTTGTCTTTGGTACTTGTGCAAGTTTCACTCCTTTTTGAGCCGATCTTTGACATCTCGTCACTTTGTCGATCAAAACTGCAATCAAGCACAACATATGAGCACTTTGGGACTATTTATTAACAATTTATAATCAAAGAGTAAGCAACAAGGAGCATGAAACACATCAAAATCCCTAGTTATTAACTTCCTCAAACTTAAGCTTTTGCTTGTACTCAAGTAAACTAAATAAGACCCACCCCTTAAGGAAAAAATCCAAGAATTTTTAACTATCCAAAAGTACCCTCAACTAGCATAAACTAGGACTAATAAGGGCCTCAATATGAATAATTCATTGACTATATTTAACTTTTGAAAAAATCATGGATCAAGTGTGACACAAGAGTTGACTCATTGCATCAAAGAACTCTCTCAATTACTTTGGTTATTGTGGAACCCAAACTCACATATTCTCAACCTTCCTAAGCAAACCTCACAGTTTAGAATATTTGCACACAAACCGAGGTTAATGAGGTTTTACCCATCACTCTCATGAAAAGATCACAAGTACGGCCCTTAGTACCATATGCTTGCCCCTTATGTATGTATCCACTAATGTAAGCTTCATTTAACTCAAGAACATATAGGGTTTTGTTGAGTAATTGTGAAGGCTTTTGGGTTAAGGTTAGGAAATATTTTGGTCTTAGTGGGTTCCATCTTCCCTTCAGCACTTCTTTTGATTTATTTGGCACAATTCTCTTGACTCTTTGAGTCATCTCACTTCTTTCTAAGGGGTTAGAGAGACACATTGTCACTCTTTCCTATGCAATTCAAACCTTTTCTCTTTTTTTTTTTAACTTTTCACACCTTTCTTTCTTTGGCTTTTCTTGAATCCCTTTGTATTCCTTTTGTCTTTTGCTTTTATTTCTTTTTCATTGCCTTTCCTTTACTTTATTTTTTTGTGTCTTTCACTACTTTGTTGTCATCCTCGTCTCTCCCCCCCAAAACTTATACTTTTGCCATGTGCTCAAGAAAAGATCGAGTGCCAAGAGAGGGTCTCTTTTAGAACGGGTATAGGCTTTTATCAAGGTTCTTTGAAGTAAACGGTCTAAGGCTCAAAAGGGTTAACTAGGGATCATATCATTAGTAGGCTATGGAATTATTAACTATCATTTCGATCAAGGAGAGCCTATAATCACTTCTCAAGTCAAATTTCACTTAAGATTTCACCTAACCAAATATTCTGGTCAAGTTCAAAACCAATGGCTTAAGACTTGGACTCACAATTCGATTTCTCACCACCCAAGCTAATGTATTGCTAAAGACATAGATGGGGGGACCACAATGACCTTAGATACGATTTGACAACACAATGGTCCTGAAAAACCACTTGATGATTGTTGGTCAATACAAGAGTCTCAAGGTCACAACTTTCACCATCCTATACACAACATTTTCTCTTTGACCATGGGATCAAAGGAAAATGTGCTGGGCCCAAGTGAAGCTTTGCTTGGGGTACCCTTAACTATAAACTACCAAAAACAAAAACAAAAACGAACTCAAACCCTTACGAAGGTTGTTACGCCATCCATCATCGGGAAGAGCCTCCCGGTTCACGCAATCCTCCACCTTTGGAAAGAACCGTGGCATTAAGTAAAATAAAGGTTTATTGAAAACACCAAAAATGAAACAAAAAGCTACAAACATAAATAAGAAGCTAAAACGATTTTTTTTGTGAAAATAGAATGAATATATACAATAGGGCATTTGAATATACGAACGGGAATGAATATGTAGAATGACGAAAGAAAAGATAAAAAGTGTGATAAAAGTGACTAGATATAAAATTATATATAGACAAAATGAAAATCAAGAAAGCATAAACTAACCAGTATTTATACATTTATCCAAAGATATAGGGCACACCCCCTCAAATAAAAGCTAGCGTTGTCCCCAATGCCAACTGATCCAAATGAGCACAAACAATAAATAGTGTAAGGATATAAAGACTCCCTAAGCCATGTCTATCTGCATCAGATCATGAGCAGTCCCTAGGTCCTCTGTATGCTCGGGAACCTTAGATTGGTTCCCGGTATCCTGCTGCTTAGCTGCTGGATCCTGAGCCTTGACCTGGACAGGATGTGGATCTGGTACATCCAGTGGCTGATTGAAGGGGGACTCCAATGGGTCCGCCAATTGGATGATGGCATCATCTACTCTTGGGATCGTCCTCTTCCTCTTCGGAGGCTTATATGACTGGCCCGGCTGTGGCTCAACTACTAGAACTGGATCCTCAAATAATAGATCTAAAGGCAGTTGGTCTACCTTCAACTTGTCAACATCTGCCCTCAGCTCCTTCACGGAATGCTTGGAGGCCCGTATCTTGCGCAACTTCTTATGCTCCTTAGCAAGCTCCATTAGAGCCTTTCCATATGAATCCATTACCTTCAGCAAAGCATCATGGGTAGTGAGGATTTTCTTCTAGTTTTCAAGAATCTCTTTCAATGCATCCTCAATAGATTGTAGCAACTGTGCTTGCTGAGGTGCCAACTGAATCGCAATAGTGGTGGTCAAGGTAGTCAACTTGGATAAAATAGTATGGATCCAGTTGTTTAGACTCTGAAGCATCTGGCTCAGTCGGTGGGCAGTGATACGATTGGCTTGGGTAGATGGAATTTTCGGGCCTGCTGATATGGAAGGGCCTAGAGGAATGGCTGAAGTTGAGGGTCCAGGAGGCATCTTAGCAGAAGTGGAGGCTGGCTCAGTAGAGGCTTGTACCACAACCGGCTCTTTAGACTGGCCAATTGGGGTAGAAGCAGGTGCCTTATAGTTCTTATCCTTGGGGTTGTTTGGCCTATTCAAACTATACCATGAGAAAGGAGTTGTTTTCTTGACCTTGATGTCAAGTGACCTCTTATCCATATTCAAATCCCGGAAGCACATAGTAGAGGTGTTCGGGAAAGGGTAGTTCCGGTTAGTCTCGGTAAGCACAATTGAAATGATGCGGGACATCACATTCCCCACATTGATGGTGTACACTTCCATGATGGAAGCAACAAAGATAGCCCGATGGAGAGGAAGGGTCCGGTCATGGGAGGTAGGATCTAATCGGCTGCACACGAATGTCTCCCAACCCCTTGCCTCAATTTTGAGGGTCCTCCAAGTATCTTGACCCCACCACACTCTCATTCTAAACTATCTATGAACATTGGGGTTTAGGGGTAGAAGATCGGCTCAAAACGGAGTGAAACCTGCTCAAAACGGTAGCACAAAAGTGCACGCGACCGAACTGGGAGGTTCAGAGATGGGCATATTCAGAACATTGACAACACGAGCGCCGTCAGATCCTTGAGGCCTGCGATCGGTTTACGCGGCCGTGCTACTTAGTCATGCAGCCCGCGTCAAGTGATTCAGAGAGATATTATTTTGGTCAAAATAAAGCCACGCGGCCCCCTGTCTGTATTACATGGCCCACGCTAGAGCGCTACGCGGCCATGCTTCCATTTTATGCGGTCCACGGTCCTCAACTTCAGAGAAGCTGAAATCATTAGTCCAAGAGCCAGCGCGGTCCGCGCTGACCCCGTAGGGATATTTTTGTCCACTTTTTCTGGCCTAGTATAAATAGAACATTTTACCATTTGTAGGGGAGTTTTTCTTATTCTGACGCAGCTGTGCACCAAGGAACGAGATTGTAGCCAATATTTAGCACTTTTACTCTTTATTATTGTAGATTTTAATTAGTTATTAATTAATATGTTTTGTTCCTCATCTATTTCTTCTGTTTCTTCTTTAATTATGTCTAGCTAAACCCATTAGCAAGGGTTGTGGCTCAACCCTAGTGTGGGTAATTGATAGGTGTTTCTATCTAGGGTTAGACTAATATTGGGTATTTATTATTTGGGTTAATTTTTTGTGTTAATTAAGGATGGGTTGTTGCAAACACTTATTCTAGTTTTGTGGGTTTAACTCTTCTTGAGAAAGAGAGTTCGTGACCCCAAAATTGACCCAACAAGGAATTGGGATGGATCTATGAGAAATGGTAGTCCAAATTAATGGGTTAAACCTCGAGAGAGTGATCACCCTACATGAACCCTAGTTGTTTAATCTAATTGGCCTACCCAATTGGTCTCGAGCGATCCAATTGGGAAAAATCGCCCGCTCTGCCGGGAGGTGTGAGAATGGGTGCAATTGTGCGATGGTTAGAGCATAAATCCAAAATATATCAATCTACCCTTAGTAACTTCTCCCCATGGATTAGCCACCTAAGTAGTGTCACCACCCTAGTGCCTTCTCCATATTAAATACCACTTAACAATATTCTCATAGCATAATTTAGTTTTAATCATTAGTTTCATAATAGTGGTTACAAGAACAAAGAAAACCCAAAAATGTTTGAAGTGACATAAGCGCAACCGCATCTCTAGACTAAACAGACAATTCAACTCCACTACTAGCTCCCTATGAAAATTCGATCCTGAACAACTATTCGGAAATACTATTCCGGCCAGCTCTTCCTACCTTGGTGTAGCGATGAGTCGGCAGCGATCACTTTTTGTCGCCGTTTCTGGGGAGCTTATGGTGTTGACTATCTGTTTAGCTAGTTTTGTTTTTGTTTCTCTTTCCTTCTTGTTTACTAATTTTGTTTGTCTCAATCTATCAGGTCCAAATGGATCTCAATGCAAATGACCCTCTTGGAAATGCCATGGGGGGGGGGGGGATGGAGGAGGTTGAAGATATTGGTCAAGATGAACTTATACCTCAAGCTCCACGTAGACGTAGAAATGCCAATGCAAACGCGAATCTGAATAAGAATATTCCAGACCCTCCTCTGCCACCGCCAAGAGTGGCTCCAAGAGTACTCCCGAATCGAGGATATGCAAGTGCCATCGTTCCTCCTCGAGTTCGGGCGAGGAACTCTCAAATCAAAAATGTCATATTGACCTTGCTCGAGCAAAGAGGGTATTTTATGGCGCCTCCAATCAAAATGCATACAAGCACTTAAAGGGGTTTGTTAATACATGTTGGGGTAGCAAGCAAATGAACATATCAGAGGATGCTTTGAGATTGAGGATTTTCCCATTCTCTCTTTGGGATAAAGCATTGGATTGGTTAGAAAGGCTCCCCGATCAGCCCATCACAACTTGGGATAAATTGGCGGATAAATTCATTTGCATGTTTTTCTCACCAAGTCATATGGCGGCACTTCAGGATGAAATTTTAGCCTTCAAGCAAGAGATAATGGATCCTTTTCATGAAATATGGGAGAGATATAGAAAAATAGTGAAGGAATGCCCTAATAATGACATGACTGAAGCGATGATTCAGCAAACCTTTTATCAGGGCATCAACACCACGAATTAATGCATTATGAACAAATTAGCCGGAGGGAACTTGATGAAACTTTCTTACTAAAAGGCAAGTGATGTACTTGATAAAATTACTAACACCTCTTTAGCATGACAAAGTCAAACAAATGTGCCCAAGGTGACCCCATGGTCATCCATTTTCACAAGGAATTGCATGATCATGGACAAGCTTTTGCCGAGCATACAACAACTATGAATCAATTGGCGAATGCGCAATTGCAACAAGTCCAAAACTCATGCTAAGTCAATGCAATGGAAGGTGTTTTTATGTTGAAAAGGAGGAAAAGAGGGCAACAACAACTTCAAGATAATTGTGAGCAATTTGACAATAACAATGATGGTGGTGGTTATTCGAATGACTGCTATGATGATCAAAGAGAAGAATGTTAATATGTTTATAAGTACAAAGGATATAGAGGAAATCAAGGGAATCAACAATGGCGTCTCGAAGGAAATTGGGGCAATCAACAAGGCGGCAAAAATTGGAATAGTAACAACTAACAACAAGGTGGTGGAAATTGGAACAACAACAACCAAAGCAACAATTGGGGTAACCAATAAGGCAACTAAAATTGGAATCGTAACAACTAACAACAAGGTGGTGGCCATAGAAACAACAAAAACCAAAGCAACAATTGGGGTAATCAAGGTAACAATAAAGGCAATTGGAATGGGAACAACAATAATGGGAGCAAGAACAAGAATCAAGGAGGGTGGAATAATAGCGGAAACCAAGGCAACCGGGGGCAATGTTTTCAAAGACACCCCATGTACCAACAACCGAACAATCCACCCCCTTTTCAATGTCAAGGGTCTAGTTCATCGGGTAGTGATATCACGAGAATAGAAATGATGTTCAAACAAATGATGAAGAAGAACCAAGACTCTGATGCTCATTTGGCTTCCCACAATACCTCTAATCAGAATTTGGAGGTGCAACTAGGCCAAATCTCTTAATCGTTGAATACTTGACCTAAAGTAACTATACATAGTGATACAGTAGTGAGCCCAAAGAGAGGTAACAATCATGTTATAACGGTTGCAACAAAAACTGGGAGAGGCGGTGATGGGCATGCCTCGAATGAAAAGCAAGTTGTGAATGACGAAGTCAAGTTACATGATGATAATGTGCCTTTGGATGTTGATGATGTAGTTGAACAAAATATAACCACTGATGTGCAGCTTGATATTGATGAAGAAGCTGGGTAGAGACTCAAGATGCTATGAACCCTTCTAGGGAACATGTTATTGATATGCCTGAAACGGTGATGCCAAGGCCAAGGCACCCTTGCCTAGGCCACCTCCACCTTAACTTCAATAATTAGCAAAGCAAAAAGGTGATAATCAATTCAAAAAGTTCATTGAAATGATGAAGAGTCTTACTATTAATGTGTCGTTGGTAGAGGCACTTGAACAAACGCCTGGGTATGCAAAGGTCATGAAGGACTTGGTAACAAAGAAGAGGTCGATGGAGTGTGAGACAATTAAAATGACGCATCAAGTGAGTTCTATAGTTCAGTCTATGGCCTTGAAACTTGAAGACCCCGGAGCTTTTACCATCCCTTGCACTATCGGTAGTTCGGAGTTTTCCAAAGCCCTTTGTGACTTGGGGAATAGTATTAATTTTATGTGTTATTCAGTTTTCAAGACCTTGGAAATCGCATAGCCTACTCTAATCTCTATGAGACTTCAAATGGCGGATCGGTCGATGAAGCAAACCTTGGGCATAGTTGATGATGTTCTTGTTCATGTTGATAAATTCATATTGCTGACCAACTCTGTTATATTAGATTGTGAGGTGGACTTTGAAGGGACAATTATTCTTGGAAGACGTTTCTTAGCTACGGGGAAGGCATTGGTTGATGTTGAAGTGGGTGAATTGAGATTCTGTGTGGGAGATGAGAAGGTGGTATTCCATGTTTGCAAATCAATGAGACAACCCAATAGCACGAACGTGTGTTCATTTGTGGACATTGTCATAGCTGTGATAGTGGATGACACAAGTTCCATGCTAAATGTTAAAGATCCTATTGAGGTTATGCTTCTTAACATGGATTTCAATGAGGATACCAGTAGAGTGGAGTGCGTGAATGCACTGCATGGTATGGGGTCATATTCATATGAGCCTAGAAAATTATCTTTAGATCTTGAAAACTGAAAAACTCCACCAACAAAGCCATCGATTGAGGAGCCACTGGTGTTGGAGTTGAAGTCCCTTCCTCAACACCTCAGGTATGAATTCTTGGGTTCAAATTCCACTTTACATGTTATTCTTTCGTCTTGCTTAACCAACATTCAGAATACGCCACTTTGGCGATTCTTCAAAAGCGCAAAAAGGCGATTAGGTGGACATTGGCCGATATTTGGGAAATAAGCCCTGCATTTTGCATGCATAAAATCATCTTGGAGGAGGATGCAAGGCCTTCACTTGAACATCAAAGAAGACGAAATGAAGCAATGCAAGAAGTATTAAACAAAGAGGTTATCAAGTGGCTTGACGCCGCTGTGGTTTATCCAATTTCCGATAGCTCATGGATCTCTCTAGTGCAATCTGTGCCAAAGAAAGAAGGGATGACGGTGGTGAAAAATTCCAACAATGAGCTTATTCCCACTCGAACCATTACCGAGTGGAGAGTTTGTATGGAAGATAGAAACTCAATAGGGTAACTCGGAAGGATCATTTCCTACTGTCGTTTTGGACCAAATGCTTGACCGCCTTGCGAGACAAGCATTCTATTTATTTTTTTATGGATATTCGGGCTATAATCAAATCCTAATTGCCCCAAAGGACAAAGAGAAGACCACATTCACATGTCCATATGGTACATTTACCTTCTCCTGTATGCCATTTGGGCTATCCAGTGCTCCGACGACCTTCCAACGTTGTGTGATGGCCATTTTCACTGACATGGGGGAAGATATATTGGAGGTCTTTATGGAGGACTTTAGTATGGTTGCTGACTCCTTCGAAGAGTGCTTGGTAAACTTGGATAAAGTCTT
This sequence comes from Nicotiana benthamiana, assembly GCA_034376525.1. Taxonomy (NCBI): domain Eukaryota; kingdom Viridiplantae; phylum Streptophyta; class Magnoliopsida; order Solanales; family Solanaceae; genus Nicotiana; species Nicotiana benthamiana. The sequence goes on from CM067324.1 coordinate 59,823,515, forward strand.
AACCCGATGTAAAGAAATTAATCTTGTTCTCAATTGGTAAAAGTGCCACTTTATGGTGAAAGAAGGTATACTATTGGGTCACAAGATTTCTAAGCATGGGGTTGAGGTAGACAAGGAAATATTGAGGTGATTTCGAGGCTTCCTCCCCATACTTTTGCAAAAGGGGTGAGGAGTTTTCTTGGACATGCCGGGTTCTATCGGCGATTTATCAAAAATTTCTCGAAGGTTGTTAATCCATTTTGCAAGTTGCTAGAGAATGATGCCAGATTTTTTTTGAAGAAAAATGCATTGAGAACTTTAAACTCTTAAAGAACAAGTTGACCACAACTCCTATCATCACAGCGCCGAATTGGAGTTTTCTCTTTGAACTAATGTGCGATGCAAGTGATGTTGCGGTGGGGGCAATATTGGGTCAACGAATTAGCAAAATGTTTCATCCCGTGTATTATGCAAGCAAGATGATGAATTAAGCTCAACGTAACTACACAGTGACAGAGAAGGAATTTTTGGCTATTGTATTTGCCATGGAAAAATTTAGGCCATATCTTATGGGGGCCTAGGTGATTGTGCACATGGACCATGCTGACTTGAGGTATTTGATGACCAAGAAGGATTCCAAGGCAAGATTGATGAGATGGGTATTACTTCTCCAAAAATTTGACTTAGAAATAGTGGACCGGAAGGGAAGTGAGAATCAAGTTGCAGATCATTTGTCTCTGTTAGAGGAAGAAGGGAGACCATGCGACAACCTTGAAATAAATGATATATTCCTCGACGAGAAACTTCTTTCCATGTCAATGTGTGACATGTCATGGTTCGCGGACATCGCCAACTTTATTGTGACTGAAATTGTCCCATGCGAGCTCTCTTCCAACCAAAGCAAGAAAATCAAGCGGGATAGTTTGGATTTTTATTGGGATTATCCGTACTTATTTATAATTTGCATGGATGGTGTGATTAGAAGATGTGTCCCGGAAGGTGAACAATTGAGCATTTTTAGGCTTGTTACTCCTCTCCTTATGGTGGCCATTCTTGAGTTGCGGTTTCTGTTTGCCGACATTGTTTAAAGATGCTAGTGATTTAGTAAAGAGTTGTGATGCATGCCAAAGATCCGTCAGAATCTCAAAAAGGGATGAGATTCCGCTCAATACGATTCTTGAGGTGCATATTTTTTATGTTTCGGTTATCGATTTAATGGGTCCTTTCGTGAGCTCTTGCGGGAACACTTATATTGTCGTGGCGGTGGACTACGTGTAAAAGTGGGTTGAAGCCGTAGCTTTACCCAACAATGAAGCCCGAAATTTTGTACCATTTTTGAAAAAGTGTATCTTTACAAGGTTTGGCATTCCTCATGCTATCATTAGTGATGGGGGGTCCCACTTTTGCAACAAGGATTTTGACTCATTGCTTTCCAGTTACAGAGTAAATCTAAAAGTGACTACCCCCTATCGTCCTCAAGCCAACGGCCAAGTGGGAGTCTCTAACCGAGAAATAAAGAGTATCTTATCCAAAACAGTCAATGCAAATCGGACCGATTGGTCCAAAAAGTTAGATGATGCTCTATGGGCCTACCGGATCGTGTAGAAGACCCAAATTGGTATGTCTCCATACCGGATGGTATTTGGTAAAGCATGTCACTTACTGATGGAATTGGAGCACAAAGCTATGCGGGCCTTGAGAAAGTAAAACTTGGAATGGGATGTCGTAGCAAATCTCTGTGTTGAGAAATTTCATGAGCTTGATGAGTTTAGATTTCATGCACACTTTTGCTTTTCCTTGTATAAGGACAAGATGAAGTATTTTCACGACAAATATTCTCGGGTGAATGAATTCAATGTTGGTTATATGGTTCATCTTTTCTCTTCTCGGTTAAGGTTATTTCCAGGAAAGCTCAAGTCAAGTGAAGTGGGCCATTCGAAGTTGTATGTGTGACTTGTTATGGTGCTCTTGATCTTAAGAACAAGAATGGTGAAATTTTTTGGGTCAATGGGCATCGTGTCAGGCATTATTCGGGAACGTTTGATGACAGCCACGTGGTGGCACTCATTCATTTATAGCGATATGATGGTAACATGCATCGTGCCGCGATATTAAATCAGGCGCTTATTGGGAGGCCACCCATGTCATTTTTCTTTCTCTTTGATTTTCTTGGTAGATTAGGATTTTTGAGCTAATTGATTGTGAGATGTTACAGGGATTGTGTTGAAGCAATGCAAAACAAAGTATAAAAAGTGCAGTCTCTGAAGTTTTCCAGTGCGGCCGCTGTCAAGTTTGTGCGGTCCACGTGGGCTACTTAGTGCAACGCTGCAAAGAACACAACCAGCACGGTCTGCGATCACTTTGCATGGGCGCGCTGGTGGGAAAGTATGGGGCCCACGAGTATTTCTATAAATAGAGACCTAAGGTCTCACTATACACTTTTCACAATTTTAAAGCCCTGAGCCTTATTGCTACTGTTCATCCCCTCTTGAAAAAAAATTTCTTGATTGTTTGGATAGATTGCATTCCTTCTTCATATACCTGGTAACATTTCATGCTTTGGTGATTAATTATTTTCTTATTTTCATTTTATTTTTCCACCATTAGCTTATAACTTCTTTTTTCTTCCCGTTTTTCTTTGAATTAGTAATTTAGCTTAGATTGTTTATTAGTTTTTGTGGGTAAACATGCTTAATGGACTAGGTAATTGACTAGGGACAAGTAGGTGTTAAAAATTCAGCGAAAATGACAGAAATTGTGAAACCCTCACTTGGTCTCTAAAATTGGCCACATCGTGGCCCGCGGTTGCCATAGCATGGTCCACATTGCCTCGATGTGGTCTGTATTTCACTTTTGCACGAATTCTGGTGCTTGAAATGTCTGAAATATAACTTCTTCCAGCACGATCGCGACACTCATTGTGTGCTCCATGCTGACCCATCGCGTTCGCGCTCCCTATTTACGCGGACCGCGGTGGGATATTCAGATACATGTTTTTTTTTTACCTCATTCGGTGCGGCCCGCGGTCGCTATAGCGCGGTATGCAGTGCCTCCAATGTGGCCGCACTCTTGATTGTGTGGCCCGTGGTGCCAGGTTCTGCAACTGTTTCTGCAATAGTTCGAATGTTGTCTGCAATTCAATGTCTGTGCCCATTTAACTGCATGTGCTTAAGCTAACAATGTTAGAAATATATGCTTGCAGATAATGGTTAAACAACGATGAAAAGATGCTAAGCATCTCGGGCAAGGTGAATCCTCCCCGGGAGGTAAGGGCAATGGCAAAGACAAGGACATGATATGGCTAACTCCCCAAGAGAAAATATTAAAAATATGTGGAAAACCAATAAAGCAGCTGACAGAGCTTGTGACCAGTTAGGAAGTGAATATGTGCCTTCCTAGGATGTCTCTTCTGATTCTGTACCAGAGTATGTCCCGGACTGGCCCGGAAGGCTAAGATTTACTCATGACTCTTCTCCACTCTCACCCCTTAACCAAGCTCCAGAGCGTGCATATTCTGAGTCATCTGAGGGCTCAGTGGCCGGTAGTGGTGAGTACTCCACCTCCCCCACAACTTTACTATCTGGGGAGAGTGCAGATGATGGGGATGACAGTGATAAAGAAGTACCGGACAGTGGTGTGCTCCAGGTTAGGGGAGTTGAAAGAACAAGAAAACCAGAGGTTTGGGAGGATTTCTTTGTTAGCCAAGTTGTTTTTCACAAGTTTCGGAAGTGGTGGCCAGTGCGAAAACTGATTCCAGAGAGGCATATCATTACAACTGACCTACTACCCCTACTCCCTAATGTAAATAGATAGTTCCACACTAGAGTGGGATGGGAGTACTTCCGATATGAGTTAGTGGATACAAATGAGTTTATAGTGAAGGAGTTTTACTATAATGTGGCCCACGTCACAAAGGGCTAAATTGCAATAAAAGTGCAAAACAAAAGTGTTGTATTCTTAGGGAAAGCGTTCAATAAGTACTTGGGGTTTGATGATGAGGATGAAACCCTGTACAATGAGAAATTGGCTATGGGGGAAGAGGTTCGCCCTTAGTTAGCTGGGTACTTAGCCCACCCGGATGCTGCTCCAAATTGGTTGCAAGCAGGGAATAAAATATTCTGGAAGACCTTCAACTTTGAGGCTCGTGGGTGGTTCACATTTGTGTGCAGTCAGCTTGACCCTTCTACCCATGATCGGACTATTCCTCTTCAGCATGCTGTATTGATTGCGTCTATTATGGTCGGGTACCCTATAAACGTGGGCGATGTGATGTCTTGTGTGATTGCAGATGTCGGATGAGAGCATGATAAGAATTACCCTTTTCCCAACACTATCACCTTGTATTTCCAGGATTTCAAAATAAAGAAAATTTCCTATGATGTGAAAGTAAGACGGGTCTCCCCGTTCTCATGGTTTAGCATTCATGGGCCAGACAACCCAAAGGACAAGAAGTACAAGGCACCTACTTTTGCCCCAACTATCCACTCTGAAGAGCCAATTGTGGTGGAGTCATCTATTAAACCTTCCACCTAGTTGCCCTCTATGGCCTATTGTTGTTGATTTGCCTCCAGGACCTTCCTCTTCTGTTGGGCCTAACACTTTAGCTGGTCGGGGAGTCCCATATTCCCGAGCTTATCCTTTCACGGCCCATCATTTAAGTCGAATCTTGGCTAGTTTTAACAACTGGATGTCAGCTGCGACATCCAAGTTATCGACATTACACAGTTGAGGCCCATTCAACACCTCGCACTGCTCTGGTTCCTCGGTCCATTAAGGATACTTTGAAGACACTCCTCGATAACTAGGAGAACATTATGAGGACTCTCCAAAGAGCACAAGAAAATGAGGAAGTCACGAGCTTCCAAAGAGGTGGTAAAAGCACTGAGGACTGATGTGGACAACCTATTGGCAGACTAGATGCCTTTAGACTTGTTATTCGGGGATCCAGCCCCTCCACCAGCAGCATCAGTTCCACAGCCACAACCGGAGCAGGCACCCAGGCTTCCAAGGAAGAGAGGAAGCTCCCCAGCACAGTTGATGCAGTCATTGAGTTGGAAGACCCACATGAGGTCCACTCTAGTGAGGTACTTATCATTCACCTGGTCCAGGAGCAGGCAACAGTCCCAACACTTTAGCAGCAGGATTCCGGGAACCAGTCAGAGGTTCCTACCCATATAGAGGACCAGGGGACCACTGATGATCCCATGCATACGGACCAGGCCTAGGGAGTTTCCATATTCTTTACTTGACTTTTATGCTTATTTGTGTTTGTTGGAATTAGGGACAATACCAGCTCTTATTCGTGGGGGTGTGCCCTAGGTTTTTATTATCCATGGATGACTATATATATATATATATATATATACATACATTGATAGTTTTTGATTTACTTTGATTGGATTTTTTATTTTGGGCTGTATATAACTTTACATTAAGCTACATTCCTCGTGCTTTTATTCTCTCCTTTAGTCTGTATATAAAGTTACATTTTTGTATATTCAATCCCTGTTGTATATTTTACTCCACTATTGTACATATTCATTCGGTTTTCTATTTTTCGCAAAATGTTTCGTTTTTAGCTTTATAGATAGGCTCGTAGCCTTGCCTTTTTTTTTACATTTTCAATAAGCACTTGGTTTTCTTAATGCAACGGTTCTTTCCAAGGGTAGAGTATTGTGCATACCGGATGGCTCTTCCCTATGATAGATGGTTTGACAGCCTTCTTAAGGGTTTGAGTCAGTTTCTTTGATTTTCTTCTTTTGTTTTTTTATAATTGTAGTTTAGGGTACCTCAAGCAAAGCTTCACTTGGGCCTAGCACATTTGCTTTTGATCCCATGGTCAAATACATAATGTTGTGTTTAGGATGGTGAAAGTTATGGCTTTGAGACTCTTGCGGTGACCAAACAATCATCATGTGGTCTTTTCGTATCATTGTGTGCTTGAATCATGACTAAGGTCATTGTGGGCCATCGACTCAATGTCTTTAGCAATCCCCTAGCCTGTGTGGTGAGGAATCGAATTGTGAGTCTAAGTCCCGAGACAATGGTCTAGAACTTGCCCTGAATGTATGTTGAGCCAAAATCATAGGTGAATTTTTACTTGACAAATGATTATAGGCTCTCCTTAATCAAAATATTAAGTTGACCAATTCCATGGCCTACCAATAAAATGATCCCTAGTTAATCCTTTTGAGCCTTGAACCTTTTTCTTTCAAGAACTAATGCTACAAGCCTATACCCATTCTATAAGATACCCTCTCTTGGCACCCAAATATTCTATTTAGTAATGAAAAATGTCTAAGTTTGGGGGGAGAAACAAGAAAGGAAGCAAAGTGGCAAAAGGTACAAAAGCAAAAGAAAAGGAAGGCAATGAAAGAAAAATAGAAAAAGGAAATCCAATGTGAACAAGAACAAAAAGGGATTCAAGAAATGCAAAAGTGAATAAGGCGTGAAAAAAGTATAAAAAGGAGAAATGTTTTGAATTGCATAAGAAAGAGCGACAATGTGTCCCTCTCACCCTTGAAGGGAAGTGAAATACATAAATGAGTCAAGAAAGTGTTTCAAATGAATCAAAAGAATTTCTTAAGGGAATATTGAGCCCATTTGAACAAAAACATGTCCTACCCTTACCCAAAAGCCTTCACAATGACTCCACAAAAGCCCTATATAATCTTGAGTTGAAGGAAACTACATTAGTGGATACTTACATAAGGGACAAGCATATGGTACTCAGACCTGGACTTCTGACCTTCTTCATGGGATAGATGAGTGAAATTCCATCAGCATCCGTTTGTGTGTCAATAATCTAAAAAGATGAGGTTCGCTTAGGGAGAGTTGAAGATGTGTGAGTTTTGGATCCATAATGACCAAAGTAATTGAGAGAAGTTCTTTGATGAAATATGTCAACTCTTTATGCTATTGTGCCACCCTTGATCCATGGTTTTAGAAGTTTAAAATGTGTTAATGATGCATTCGTATTGAGGGCAATTGTTAGTCCCAATTGATGATTGTTGAGGTTACTCTAGGATAGCTTGAATGTGAGACCCCATATATTTTTTCCTCTTCTCTTACTTAATATATGTAGTGTGGAGTTGATATATTAGGTATATATGAGTGGTTATAACATCACATTGGAGTCAAGCAAGTTTTGAAATAAAGGTCAGCAAAAGTTATCGTACATTTCTCTAATAATTTTCTAAATTTTGTGTCAAATGTATCAGATTATTTCTCCTAATATATAGAGAGTTATGAGACCCACAACCTATCTAATCGAAGGTCTACAAGTCTAGTTCTCAATCAAAAAGACCTCACATCAAATAGATATTGGAGTAAAAAGTTTTGACTGTTTTACCCCGGATTGTCCAGGCTGAAACCGGGTCAGATCAAACAAGTGTTATAAGCCGGTAAACTCGTCTTTGAAGCTCTCAAAACAATTTATTTAAGTCCAAAAATAGTGATAAAGCTGAAGAGAGGGTTCCATGGTGTTCTTGAGTGATTAAGGTGCGGTTTTAATGATTTCTACCGTTAACATTTGCCCCCGTGCCTAGAGATGCAATCTCTACGCTTTACAATCGTTTTCCCCTTCTATTAGGTGTGTTTGGAGCTATTCTTGGAAGGTAGGAATCTATTGTTCTTGCTGGTTCTTCAGGCTTTGTACTTGGTTTGCCAAGGTAATCATCTGGGGACTCTTTTATGATTGTTTTTACAAAGTTCTACGGACGTTTTGTCAAGTTAGGTTCATATGGAAAATCTACCGATTTAAACTCAATTATGAATTGTTTATTGGTGTGTATAAGCTGCATATATATCTATACATATATATATAAATATATATATATATCTATACATATATATATAAATATATATATATATATATATATATATATATATATATATATATATATATATATATATATATAGTGTTTGTGAAGCTTAGGACGTAAGGAACAACTTTCTTGAAGAAACTGCAGGCATTCGGACGTTCGTTGGAAAGGTATGTTAAGGCTAAGCTCCTTCCTTTCTTTAAGCACGAATTCTGGGAAATTACTAAGACGTCAAATGTGATATTTTACTATTCTATTGCTAGAAAGACCTTCTGTGGAAGGCATTGGGATCATATCTGAAGTACTTTCATAACGCTATTAGGTTGATGTTCCACTCATGCGGTTAAATAGGGTATTCGACATCTACATATGTCATTTTCTCGGCTTTCTTAACTATTATATATATATATATATATATATATATATATATATATATGAATTCTTATTCGTCTTTGGGTTGTGTAACAATATATATATGTATTCACGACATACGATTGCATGAGCATACCATGCATATTTGTTTACTATGAGGTCGGATGTCGTCCATGGAGGCTATCAGAGTTTCAGTATTAGGTGGTATCTCTATTTTCTTTACATCAGCTATGTGTGATTCTACTTTCTGCCTTACATACCAGTACATTTTTGTTCGTACTGATGTCCTGTTGCCTGGGGACACTGCATTTTGTTCGTGCGTGCAGGTCCAGGTAAGGACTATGATCGACCCCTCCGCTAGGATTTTGAGGTGCAACTGTGAGTTGGTAAGCTCCACCTCTTCTTGGAGCTTTCATAGGATGGTTACTTTTGTTGTACAGTTTAGGTATAGTCGGGGCCTTGTCTCGACAGTGCTTATGACGCTCTTAGAGGCTACTGTGGACATAGTATTCTGGGTTTCTTTTTGCAACTTCACGTATCCAGCCCATAGGCTTGGCATGTATATATATATATATAGGTGTGTAGGAATGTATGTCTCCAATCGCGACCTCGCTGGCAAGCTAGTACTTTATTTATTTTTGCTCGTCAACAGTATCTAGGGATAGTCGTGCCTCCCCAGAGTTAGCTATTATGTTTAGTGGATAACTCGATCAAGTACAGTATCGAGGGCCAGTCGTGCCTCCCCTAGTTTGGGGTGTGACAAGCATGGTATCACAACAAGTCGTATCTTAGGGATTCCACAAGACGTGTCTAGTAGAGTCTTGCTAATGGGTGTGTTCTGCACCACACTTATAATCAGGAGGCTATGAGGAATTTAGAAATGTTTTCGTTTCTTTCAATTAATAGATCCTGCAATATAGCAAAGTTATAAGAACATATGAAATCTTGATCGTGCTTTTTGTTTCTTATCTAATAGGCTACCTACACTCATGAGATGGCACAACGTGATATAGGTATGGATCTGGGGAAAGGTACCAGTCGTTACCCACCAGGTCAGAGGAATTGATTTCCCTTAGAGGAAAACAATGAGTATCCAGTACCCCTAATTTCAGCTTCCCAAGCAGTTGTTGGAGACCAGGGAGATCCAGTAATTCCAGCATCACCAGTTCCATTAGTACCTAAGGCAGCTAGAGACACAGGACCTCCAGCACCTGTTGTTCCCCCATCAGAGACTGGGGAGCAAGGGATGAGGGAGGAAGTTCAGTTGTTGACTAGGATAGTTTCTATTCATGAGCACAGCTAGAGTCGGGAGTTGATGCCCGGAGAGATCGAACAGGAAACTCAACAGTACGAGAGTTTCTTCACTTGGCCCCTCTATTATTTATAGGATCCAGTTCCACTGAGGATCCCCAAGACTTTATAGACCAAATGTAAAGAGTATTGAGGGTGATGCATGCCTCCGTCACCGAGGTTGTGGAGTTTGCTTCTTACGACTACGTGATGCAACCGTCCTATGGTATGAGGCATGGGAGAGATCTAGAGGACCTGATGCTCCACTAGAAAGTGTGAGGACTTATCTGAGGCTTTTTTAGGCCATTATTTACCACAGGAGGCTCAGGAGGCCCGTCTTGACCAGTTTCTTAACATTAAGCAGGGGGATATGAGTGTGAAGGATTATTGCCATAAGTTTAATTCTTTGGCGAGGTATGCACCAGATATCGTACGCACCATGAGAGCTAGAGTTCATCATTATGTGGATGGTTTGTTGGATCATCTGATTTGAGACTGTAGGGTAGCATCCTATCGGATGATGTAGATATTTTCCGCATATAGGCTTTCGCTCAAACTACAGAGGACCTTGCCCGTCGGATTCGTGATACTCATAGGGATAGGGAGTAGAGTAAGAGGGCTCGTTCTACAGGGTCTTATAGGGATCCACGGGGTGATTTTAGGCCCCCACTCCATCGATATCCACCTCGGTCAACAGGGAGTTTCCCACCGCAGATGCAGGGCCAGCGGTTTGATTGATATATTCAGTGAGGACGGGGGCAAAGCTCAGGCCAGCCTAAGGGCCGTCGACAGGAGCGTTCCTCACAAATGAGACGGCCTACTCCTCCATGTACTCAGTGCGGTAAGCAACACACCGGGCAGTGTAGATAGGGTTCGAGTGAGTGTTATCCTTGTGGACAAACAGGACATTTTATTAGTCGGTGCCCGGGATTAGGTAGAGGTGCACTAGCTCACGCTTCAGGATCTACAGCAGCCTCTTCGCCCTCAGTCTGTGCTCCCTGATCAGGTCCACAGACTACTCAGGGCCGTGGTAGGGGGAGAGGTGGAGGAGACATTTCTGGTTCTAGTGGTGGCCAGAACCACTTTTTTGCACTCACAGGCCGACAGGATTTAGAGGCATCCCCAGATGTTATCACAGGAATATTGACAATACATTCTCATGCCATTTGTGCATTGTTTGATCTCGGCTCTACATTTTCATATATTACTCCATTTACTGCTGGTAAGCTTGACATGAGATCAAAGTTGTTGCCACAGTCAATTATGGTGTCTACGCTAGTTGGCGACTCTATTGTAGCTAATCATATCTATCTAGGTTGTACAATGTTAATTAATGACCGTCCAATCTCTGTTGATTTAGTTGAATTGGTTATGCTAGACTTTTATATCATTATAGGTATGGATAGGTTGGCAACTTGTTACGCTAATATTGATTGTCGTGCAAAGTTGGTTCGATTTCATTTTCCTAGTGACCCTGTCCTTGAATGGAAAGGTAATACAGCCACGCCTAAGGGTAAGTTTATTTCATACCTTAGGGCTCGGAAGTTTATTGCTAAAGGTTGTATATACCGTCTGGTTCATGTCATAGATATAGATAAGGAGCCACCAACTCTTCAATCAGTTGCTATTGTGAATGAATTCCCGACGGTATTCCCTGACGAGCTTCCAGGAATTCCCCCGGAAAGGGAAATCGATTTCGCTATAGAGTTGCTTCTTGATACGCAACCTATGTCCATCCCTCCCTACAGAATGGCTCCTACAGAACTAAGGGAATTGAAGGAACAACTGAAGGACTTGCTCAATAAAGGCTTTATTAGGCTAAGTAAATCCCCATGGGGTGCTCTAATGCTCTTTGTTTGAAAGAAAGATGGCTCCTTGCGGATGTGTATTGACTACAGGCAACAAAATAAATTCACTCTCAAGAATAAGTATCATCTTCCACGGATTGTTGACTTGTTCGACCAGTTGCAAGGTGCCAAATGCTTTTTAAAGATCGACTTGCGATCCGAATATCATCAGCTACGAGTTAGGGATATTGATATCCCAAAAACATCATTTAGGAAGAGGTATGGCCATTTTGAATTACTTGTCATGTCTTTCGGGCTTACAAATGCCCCATCAGCCTTTATGGCTATTATAAGCTGTGTATTCAAACCATTCTTGGATGAATTTGTGATTGTGTTTATTGACGACATCTTGATATATTCACGATCAGAAGCCGAGCATGCATATCACTTGCGATTTGTATTGCAGACTCTCCAAGACTACATGTTATATGCTAAATTCTCTAAATGTGAATTTTGGCTAACTTCTATTGCTTTTCTTGGTCATGTTATTACCGGCGATGGTATCAAGGTTGATAGCCAAGAGATTGAAGCTGTGATGACTTGGCCGAGGCCCTTGAATCCGATAGAGGTTCGTAGCTATTAGGTTTTGCAGGATATTACCAAAGGTCTGTGGAGGGATTTTCCTCTATATATGCACCATTGATGAAACTTACACATAAGGGAGCTAAGTTTCAGTGGACAGAGGCATGTGAACAAAGTTTTCAGGATCTAAAGAAAAGGCTTACGGCAGCACCTGTCTTGACTCTTCCGGATGGAACCAAGGATTATAATATATATTGTGATGCTTCGAGAATTGGCCTAGGGTGTGTTCTTATGCAACATGGTACGGTTATCGCATACGCCTCCAGACTGTTGCGGAAACATGAACAGAACTATCTTACACACGATCTTGAGTTAGCCGCAGTTGTCTTCGCCCTAAAGATTTAGCGGCATTATCTATATGGGGTTCATATTGATATTTTCACTGACCACCATAGCCTTCAGTATTTATTTAAACAGATGGAGCTAAACCTATGACAAAGAAGATGGTTAGAATTAGAAATGGACTATGATGTTGATATTTTATATCATCAGGACAAAGCTAATATTGGTGCTGATGCCCTTAGCCGGAAGTCCACGGGCAGTCTAAGCCAAGTTGAAACTGATAAGGTTAAGATGACCAAATATCTATTCCAGCTAGCTAATTTGCAGGTGTGTTTGGTAGATGCAAAGGGTGGACGCATTATCGTTCAAAATACAACAAAATCTTCTTTTGTTACTGAAATAAAAGAGCGATAACACGAGGATCCTGAGATTACAAAATTTAGAGAAAGTATTCCACAGCAGCGACAACCTTTATTTGAGCTAACATGAGATGGATTCCTTAGATACCAGGGTCGCTTATGTGTACCGACAGTTGGAGAGCTCCGTGCCAAGATTCTTTTGGAGGCCCATTATTCTAGATATGCAGTTCACCCCGGAGTGACAAAGATGTATCGATATCTTCAACAGATCAATTGGTGGAATGGAATGAAAAATAATATCGCGGAGATAGTAGCCCAATGTCCTAATTGCCAACAAGTTAAAGCCGAACATCAGAAACCTGGAGGCGTAACTCAGTATATTGAACTTCAATTATGGAAATGGGACATGATAAATATGGACTTCATCACTGGTTTGCCTCGCACTCCACGGAGGTATGATTCTATTTGGGTAATTATTGATAGGCTTACAAGATCTATTCATTTCCTGCCAGTCAGGATGACATATTTAGCCGAGGATTATGCCAAGATTTACATTCAAGAGATTGTTCGCCTTTACGGAGTACCATTATCTATTATCTCTTACCGAGGGGCTCAATTTATAGCACGTTTTTGGAAATCTTTTCAGAAGGTTCTGGGCACGCAAGTAAATCTTAGCACAACTTTTCAACTGCAAACTGATGGACATGCAGAACGTACTATTTTGACAGTTGAGGATATGTTACTTCCCTGCGTGCTACATTTTAAAGGAAGTTGGGATGATCATCTACCTCTTATTGAGTTTGCTTATAATAACAGCTTCCAAGCTAGTATTCACATGGCCCTTTATGAAGCACTATACGGGCGGAAGTGTAGGTCGCCAATCGGTTGGTTCGAGGTCGGGGTAGCAGATTGGCTAGGTACTAATTTTGTCCAGCAAGCAACGGAAAAGGTAAAACTTATCTGAGATCGGCTGCGTATAGCACAAAGTCGACAGAAGTCTTATGCAGATGTTCGGCGGCGAGACTTAGAGTTTGATGTAGAAGATTGGGTTTTCCTGAAAGTATCGCCTATGAATGGTGTCATGGGATTTTGAAAGAAGGGGAAGCTCATCCCAGGTATGTTGGACTGTATAAGATTATTCGGAGGATTGGTAAGGTGGCGTACGCGCTTGACTTGCCTTTAGAATTGGGAGCAGTCCATCATGTGTTTCATGTATCTATGTTGCGGAAGTGCATTGGAGATCCTGCACGTATTATGCCCATTGAGGATATTCACATTCCTGAAGACTTATCTTATGCAGAGGTACCAGTAGCTATTTTAGAATGCCAGGTAAAAGTTTTATGGCAAAATACAACATCGAGGAAACGACATGGGAAGCTGTGGAGGAAATGAGGAAGAAGTACCCCCACCTATTTACCACTTAATGTGAGTAGCATTTTAATAATAGGCAATTATTTCTTTAAAACAACTGAATTGGATTTTGAATGACTTGAAAGTGTAATTTAAATTTCTTATTGCGAGGTAGCTATACGAAGCCTAGTAATTCGAATTTTAGGAACTTGATTAATACTTTTCAAATAAAACAAACATATCCTTGCAAATAACGTATTAGCGGAAAAGAAATGAAACCAAGGAATTGACTGGACCCATTCGCGGACGAACGTTCTTAAGGGGGGAGACTGTGAGACCCCATATATTTTTTTCCTCTTCTCCTACGTAATATATGTAATGTGGCGTGGTTATATTAGGTATATATGAGTGAGTATAACATCACACTGGTCACATGTTATGTTTTGGAGTCAAGAAGGTTGTGAAATAAAGGTCGGCGAAAGTTATCGTAAATTTCTCTAATAATTTTCTAAATTTTGGGTCAAATGTATTAGATTATTTCTCCTAATATATAAAGAGTTATGAGACCCAAAACCTATCTAATTGAGTATCTATGAGTCTAGTTTTCAATCAAAAAAACCTCACATCAAACGGATATTGGAGTAAAACGTTATGACTGTTTTACCCCGTACCGTCCAGGCTGAAACCGGGTCGAGTCAAACAAGTGTTATAAGCCGGTAAACTCGACTTAGAAGCCCTCAAAACATTTTATTTCAGTCCCAAAAAAGTTATGAAGCTGCATAGAGGGTTCCATGATGTTCTTGAGTGATTAAGGTGCGTTTTTAACGATTTGTACCGTTAAAATTTTCTCCCGTGCCTAGAGACGCAATCTCTACGCTTTACAATCGTTTCCCCCTTCTATTAGCTGTGTTTGGAGCTATCTTGGAAGGTAGGAATCTGTTGTTCTTTGTGGTTCTTCAGGCTTTTTACTTGGTTTGCCAAGGTAATCATCTGGGGACTCTTTTATGATCGTTTTTACAAAGTTCTACGGACGTTTCGTCAAGTTAGGGTCATATGACAAATCTGCTGATTTAAACTCAATTATGAATTGTTCATTGGTGCATATAAGCTCCATATATATAGTGTTTGGGAAGCTTAGGACTTAAGGAACAACTCTCGTGAAGGAACTACAGGCCTTCGGATGTTCATTGGAAAGGTTTGTTAAGGCTAAGCTCCGTCCTTTCTTTTAGCACGAATTCTGGGAAATTCCTAAGACGTCAAATGTGATATTTTACTATTCTATTGCTAGAAAGACCTTCTGTGGAAGGCATTGGGATCATGGCTGAAGAATATTCATAACACTATTAGGTTTATGTTCCACTCATTCGGTTAAATAGGGTATTCGACATCTGTATATGTCATTTTGTCGGCTTTCTTAACTATATGTATATATATATATATATATATATATATATATATATATATGTATATATATATATATATACATATATATATATATACATATATATATATATATATACATATATATATATACATATATATGTATATATATATATATATATATATATGAATTCTTATTCGTCTTTGGGTTGTGTAACAAAGAGAAATAAAGGCATTTAGTATTTGCGATTAGTCATTCTTCCTTGTTAAAGTTTATTTTAAAATCTCTGAAGTGACACGTCGATTTCCAGTAATCTCAAATATAATTTTTTATACTTAAACTACTAAACACTTTGTTTTTAAATACTTCCATTTATTAAATATCATGAAATTAGGTATAAGAACTAAGTGAAGCACTTTAATCTTTTTATAAATATCTTCAGAGTTAAATTATCTTCCTAAAAGTCGAGTAAAGTTTTCAAGCTTATTCAAAAAAAAAAGAAAGATATGAGGTTCCACGAGACAATTGTATGCAATACAAAGGTAATTATGAGATCATGAGAATAGGAGTACCTATGAGCCTAGATTGGCTAAGTTCTTGTTATGGCATATTATGTGCATTCAAACCTCATATCATACATGGCATATTATGCATGGACTTCGAGTTATAATCGGAGGTAAGGGGCCTATTTGCCCGAAAGCCTATATATTTTACAGATGGCCACAAGTTGGCAATATTATGTCGTTTAGCTACCGGAAGATAATGCCACTGCTAGCATTTGGTTGGGTATGTCATGCATTTACATCAATACACACACATATATATATATATATATATATATATGTATGTATGTATGTATTCAAGACATATGATTACACGAGCATACCATGCATATTTGTTTACTATGAGGTCGGATGTTGTCCATGGAGGCTATCAGAGTTTCAGTGTCAGGTGGTATCTCTATTTTTTTTACATCAGCTATGTGTGATTCTACTTTCTGCCTTACATACCAGTATATTTTTATTCGTACTGATGTCTCGTTGCCTGGGACACTGCATTTTGTTCGTGCGTGCAGGTACAGTTAGGGACTCTAATCGACCCCTCCGCTAGGATTTTGAGGTTCAGCTGTGAGTTGGTAAGCTCCACCTCTTCCTGGAGCTTTCATAGGATGGTTACTTTTGCTGTATAGTTTGGGTATAGTCGTGGCCTTGTCTCGACAGTGCTTATGACACTCTAAGAGGCTATTGTGGACATAGTATTCTGGGTTTCATTTTGCAGTTTCTAGTCTCCAGCCCATAGGCTTGGTATGTTTGTATATAGGTGTGTAGGGATGTATGTCTCCAATCACGGCCTCGCTGGCCAGCTAGTAATTTATTATTTTGGCTCGTCTACTTTTTGTTATATGGCTTATTGTTATTCAGGTCATGACCTTAATGGTCCAGGCTTAGTATTTCAAATGTTGTGCTACCCGATCTGTTGGGCCCCTAATTTAGTTACCTATTATGTTTAGTGGATATTTCAGTCAAATACAATATCGAGGGCTAGTCGTACTTCCCCTAGTTTGGGGCGTGACATGGAATTACTTGGATGTTCCTTTAAGGGGTGGGTCTTATTTTGTTTGCTTGAGGGCAAGCAAAGGTTTAAGTTTGGGGAAGTTTATAAGGAGGATTTTAAAGTGTTTTATGCCCTACTTGCCTATGCTTTGAGTATAAATTGCTGCAAAATAGTCCTAAAATACTCACAAGTTGTGCTTGATTGTAGTTTGAGCAACAAAGGGACAAAATGTCAAGGATCAGCTCAAAATGGAGTGAAACCTGCTCAAGTATCAAAGACCAAGTGAAATGAAGGAAATAGAGAACCTAGCACGGACCGCACAAAAGTGCACTCGACCGCACTGGGAGGTTCAGAGATGGGTATATTCAGAACATTGACAACGCGACCGCCCACAAATCCATGCGGCCTACGTTCCGCTAACACGTCCGTGCTACTTAGTGATGCAGCCCGCGTCAACAGATTCACAGAGATATCATTTTGGTCAAATGAAAGCCACGCGGTCCATGGTCTGTATTATGCGGCCCGCGCTAGAGCCCTCTGCGGCCGCGTTACCCTTTTGCGCGGACCGTGGTCCTCAACTTCAGAGAAGCTTAAATCATCAATCCAGCAAAGTATACATAGAACATTTTATCATTTTCAGGATAGTTTTTGATATTCTGACCTAGATGTGCACCTGGGAACGAGATTGTAGCCAATTTTTGGCACTTTTACTTTTTATTATTGTAGATTTTACTTAGTTATTAATTAATATGTTTAGTTCCTCATCTAATTCTTCTGTTTTTCCTTTAATTATGTCTAGCTAAACCCATTAGCTAGGGTTGTGGCTCAACACTAGTGTGGGTAATTGATAGGTGTTGCTATCTAGGGTTAGATTGATATTGGGTATTTATTATTTGGGTTAATTTTATGTGTTACTTAAAGATCGCTGGTTCAAATACTAATTCTAGCTTTGTGGGTTTAACTCTTCTTGAGAAAGAGCGTCCATGACCCTAAAATTGACCCAACAAAGAATTGGGATAGACCTATGAGAAATGGTAGTCCCAATTAACGGGTTAAACCTAGAGAGATTGATCAACCTACTTGAACCCTAGTTGCTTGGTCTAATTGGTCTACCCAATTGGTCTCAAGAGAGAGTGGGTGCAATTGTGCAAGGGTTATAGCATAAATCCCAAGTATATCAATCTACGCTTAGTAACTTCTTCCTATCGATTAGCCACCTATGTTGTGTCACGACCCTAGTGCCTTTCTCCATATTAAATACTACTTAACTATATCTTCATAGCATAATTTAGTTTTAATCATTAGTTTCACAATAGTTGTTATAAGAACAAAGAAAACCAAAAAAATTTGATGTGACTAAGCACAACCACATCTCCAGACTAAATAGACAATACAACTCCACTACTAGCTTCTTGGGGAAATTCGATCCTGAACCACTATTCGAGTAAAAGCTATTGCGACCCACTCTTCATACCTTGGTGTAGCATTGAGTCGGTAGTGATCACACCTTTATCTTGGCTTTATCCATTTCAATTCCTCGCTTTGAAATTTTTTGACCCAACAATATACTTTCTTCGACCATGAAATGACATTTTCCCAATTGAGTGCATGGTTTCTGTCTTCACACCGGGCCAACAGTCTATCATAATTATTCAAACACTCATTAAAGGAATCTCCAACCACACTAAAATCATCCATGAACACCTCCAAGATATCTTTGGCCATGTCGGTGAAATAGCCATAATGCATCGTTGGAAAGTTGCCGGAGTATTACACAATCTAAACGTCATCCGAGAGAAAGTGACTGTGCCATACGGACAGGTAAAATTTGTCTTCTCTTGATCCTATGGGGCAATTAAAATTTGATTGTACCTTGGGTAACCATCCAAAAAGCAATAAAAAGCACGGTCCGCAAGACGATCTAGCATTTGGTCAAGGAATAGCAATAGGAAATGATCCTTTCAGGTCACCTTGTTTAGCTTTCGGTAATCCATACATACTCCCCACCCGGTGACCATCCGAGTAGGAATAAGCTCATTGTTATCATTGGTCACCACAGTCATACCACCATTCTTTCGCACACATTGCACCAGAGAAGTTCACGAGCTATCAAAAATGGGGTACACAACCCCCGATATCCAACTATGTGATCACCTCTTTTTTCACAACATCTTTCATAGCCTCGTTCAATCTCATTCGATGCTCCAAGGAAGGCTTTGCATCATCCTCCAAGACAATTTTGTGCATGCAAAATGCAGGGTTTATTTCTCGAATGTTAGCTAGAGTGCATCCAATTTCCCTTTTTCAC
Source organism: Nicotiana benthamiana (assembly GCA_034376525.1). Classification (NCBI taxonomy): domain Eukaryota; kingdom Viridiplantae; phylum Streptophyta; class Magnoliopsida; order Solanales; family Solanaceae; genus Nicotiana; species Nicotiana benthamiana. The sequence continues at coordinate 59,842,642 of CM067324.1, forward strand.
ATTTGAAGAACCACCAACGTGGCCTCAACCTGCATGTTAGTAAGGCAAGAAGAAATAATAATTGGTAAAGTAGAATTTGAGCCCAAGAATTCATACATGAGGTGTGGAGGAAGTGGTTTCAACTCTAACACTGTTGGCTCCTCAATTGATGGCTTTGTTGGTGGATTTTTCAAGTTTTCAAGATCCAAACAAAATTTTCTCGATTCATTAGAATAAGAGCCCATCCCATATAGGGCATTCAAGTACTCTACTCTACTAGCGTTATCATTGACTTCCATATTAAGTAGCACAGCCTCAAGAGGATCCTCCACGTTGATCATACCACGAGTATCATCCATAATCACAGTTGTGACTAGGTCCACAAATGAGCTATTGGGTTGCTTTATGGATTTGCAAACATGGAAGACGACCTTTTCATCACCCACTCGGAAAGTGAGCTCACTCGCTTCAATATCAACCAATGCCTTCCTTGTTGCAAGTAAAGGTCTATCTAAGATAATAATAACCCATATTCTACTTCACAATCCAAAATGACAAAGTCGGCCGGCAATATGAATTTGTCCACCCGAATAAGCACATCACCAATAATTCCCAAGGATCTCTTCATTGATTTATCCACCATTTTAAGCCTCATTGAAGTTGGTGTAGGTTTCCCAATACTCAAAGTCTTGAAAACCAAGTACGACATCAAATAGATACTAGCTCCCAAGTCACATAAAGTTTTGGCAAAGTGCGAACTTCCAATAGTACAAGGGATAGTAAAAGCTCTGGAGTCTTCTAGCTTCGGTTCCATTGAATGCACTATTGCACTCACTTGGTGAGTCATCTTTATTGTTTCACAATCCATAGACCTCTTCTTTGTCACTAAATCCTTCATAAACTTGGCATTTCCTGGCATTTGTTCAAGAGCCTCCACCAAAGGCACATTTATAGACAAGCTCTTCATAATATCAATGAACTTCTTGAATTGGTTATCATTTCTTTGCCTTGCGAGCCTTTGAGGATAAGGTGGAGGTGACCTAGGCAAGGGTGCCTTGGCTTTTGGCACAAACAGCTCGGGCATGTCAATCACGTGTTCCCTAGACATATTCACGGCATCTTGAGTTTCTACCTCGGCCTCGCCAATATCAATCCTCACATCATTTTTCACATTCTCTTCAACCATATCTTTAATAATCAAAAGTACATCATCATCCCTTAACTTAACATCGGTATCAACAACTTGATTTTCTCTTCAGGCATTCACATCACCGTATCTCCCACTTCTTATTGTAAATGCCATAACATGACTGTTATTCCCACCCTTTGGGTTCACTACCATGTCACTTGGTAGAGCACCCTTGTGGCGAGTTCAGAGCTTGAGAGATTTGGCCTAATTGCACCTCGAAGTGCCGGATGTAGGTATTGTGGGAAGCCAATTGAGCATCGAAATATTGGTTATTTTTTATCATTTGCTCGAACATACTTTCTATTCTTCCTATATCACTTCCAGAAGGACTAGGACCTTGAGAAGGGAAAGAGGGTGGATTGCTCGATTGTTGGTGCATTAGGGGCCTTTGAAATCCTTGCCCCTGGTTGCCTTGGTTCCCATTATTGTTCCACCCGCCTTGATAGTTGTTGTTTCTCCAATTATTGTAATTTCCATTCCAATTGGCTTGGTTGTTGTTTTGGTTACCCCAAATATTGTTTTGGTCGTTGTTGTTCCAATTACAACCACCTTTTTGTTGATTATTGTTGTTCCAATTACCACCACCTTGTTGTTAATTGCCCCAATTTCCTTGGGGTCATCGTTGTTGGTTTGAAAATTTGCCTCTATTGACTTGATAGATTTTAACATATTGAACCTCTTCACTTTGGTCATCATAGCACTCATTTGAAAAACCACCACTATCATTGTCATATTGTTCACAATTCCCTTGAGATTGTTGCCCTCTTTGTATTCTCTTAAGCATAGTGACACCTTCCATGGCGTTGACTTGGCACGGATTTTGGACTTGTTGTAATTGCGCCTTTGCCATTGGTTCATAGTAGTAGTGAGTTCGGTAATAGCTTGACTTTTGTCAGGCAATTCATTGTGGAAATGGATGACCGTAGGGTCACCTTGGGGCACATTTGCTCTACTTTGCCATGCCGAAGAGGTGTTGGTCATCTCATCAAGTACACCACATGCCTCGTCATTAGAAAGTTTCATAAAGCCCCTGGCAAATTAGTTCACAATGCATTGATTTGTGGTGTTGATGCCTCGATAAAAAGTTTATTGAATCATCACCTTGGTCATATTGTTCTTCGGGCACTTTTTCACCATTGTCCTATACCATTCCCAAATTTCATGCAGTGGTTCCGTTGGCTCTTGTTTGAAGGATAAAATTTCATCCTAAAGGGCCACCATATGGCTCGGTGAGAATAATTTGGCAATAAATTTATCCGCCAACTCATCCCATGTTGTGATGGAATGGTTGGGGAGTCTCTCGATCCAGTCAAATGCCTTTCCCCGAAGTGAGAACTAAAGAAGTCTCAATCTCAGTGCATACTTGGATACATTTGTCTACTTGCTCCCCCAGCATGTATCTACAAACCCCTTTAGATGTTTGTAGGCCTTTTGATCTGCAGCACCCGTGAAATACCCATGCCGCTCAAGTAAGGTCAACATCACATTGGTTATCTAAAAATCACTCGTCCATATTCGGGGTGGGACAATAGCACTTGCGTAGCCCTGGTTCGGTAATACTCTTGGAGCCACTCTTAGAGGCGGCGGAGGAGGGTCTAGAATACTATCATTTGGAATAGCATTTAAATTGGCATTCCGGCCTCTCCATTGTCTTTGAGGTGCAAGAGGCACCTCATCTTGCTCAATATCGTCTAAATCCTCCCCTTCAATCACGTTTCCAAGAGGTTCATTAGCGTTGTTTAAAGCCATGTTGGTACCTGAGTAATATCACAAACAAGTAAGTAATAGAGAAGGAAAGCAGAACAAAATGCAAAACTAACTAAATAGATAGCCAAAACCATTAGCTCCCCGGCAACGGCACCAAAAAGTGATCATTTCCAACTCCACACTCCTATAAAGTAGGATGAGAGAGTCGCAATAGTTTTTACCCGATTTGAGGGTCGGGATCGATTTTCTCAGGGAGCTAGGAAGGGAGTCGAGTATCTATCTAGGCTAGAGTTGTATAATTGCTCCAAATGTCACTTCCAATCATATTTTGGGGTTTTCTTTACAAATATATTATTATTAACTACTAATTATAAATGGCAGTTAGATTATTCTAAGCGAAGATTGCTAAGAGTTGTATCTAATAGAAAGAAGGGGGAAGTGAATTTCACCTAGGTGGCTAATTGACGGGTAATGGCTTCTAAGGCACGATTGACATGGTTGGGGAAATATGCTATAACTGTTGCAGAATTTAACCCACTCTCACACCTCTCAGTAGAGAGAATGATTTTTCCCAGTTGAATTTCTAATGACCAAATGGGTAGGAAAATTAGCTCAAGCAACTCGGGTCTAAGTCGGGTAATTACTCTCTCCAGGTTTAACCCTTTAATTAGGACTATCAATTCTCTTGAGTCCATCCCAATTCCTTGTTGGGTCAATTTTGGAGACTTTGGCTCTCTTTCTCAAGAAAAGCCAAGTCAACTTAGCACAAACGAGTGCTTGCAACCACCAATTCATAAATTAAACCATAAAATTAACCTAAAAAGCAAACATCCATAGTCAATCTAACCCTAAATTGCAACTATCATCAATTACCCACACTAGATTGAGCCACAACCCTAGCTAATGGGTTTAGCTACTCATGCTTGAAGTGAAAAAAGAGAAAATAGATAAAGATAAAGACATATTAAATCAACACTAAAGCAAATACAGAGATTCTATTGTCAAAGCTAAGCTAAAATTCCCAAAATGGCTATGAAATCAATTATCGCGAGTGCAATTTTGTTTAGAAAATGTCTGATGCGCTAAAAATGAAAAAATGTTCTATTTATACTAAGTTGAAGAAACATGACAAAAATACCCCTACAGGGTCAGTGCGGACCGCACAAAGTGGACCGCGGCCATACTAGGCTCTGAACTCTACAAAATCAACTCTCTGAACTAGACCTCGGCGTGGTCCGCACAAAGTCGACCACGGACCGCGTGGGCTTGAAGCTGGGGACTTGAAATCTCTCTAAAGATGACTTCCGCGGATCACATAAAATGATATTGCAGTCGCGGTGCCTCTAGTGCAGACCACACAGTTTGTACTGCAATCGCACTACATTTATGCCTTCAGTTTCCAGCTCTCTGAATCTTCCTAGTGCGGATCGCACAAAGTGCACTGTGGACGCACTAGGCCTAATTGTCTTGAGTTGTCTTGTCTTTGATACTTGTGTAGGTTTTCATCTTTTTGGGCCGATCTTTGACATCTCATCATTTTGTTGATGAAATCTGCAATCAAGCAAAACATATGAGCCTTTTGGGACTATTTTGTAACAATTTATAATCAAAGCGTAAGCAAGAAAGAGCATGAAATACGTCAAAATCCCTAGTTATCAGAGACTCTTCCCTAAAGCAAGCAATATGAGCAAAGTTAAGCTTAAGGGACTGTATGTGCCATTTACACTAAGTGTCACCATTGCAAGTGAGGAATTTCGTTATCCTTGGTACATAATGATTATCGCAAGGCGAGAAAGGGTCATCGATGATGTGAAAAGATGCCAAAGATGAAGAGGTAAAACATTTATACGTGAGTGATGCGCATTAAGTCATAATTAAGTGGATTTAGTAATTATGGAATGATAAAGTACGAATACCATGAAAATAAGAAAGGGATGAGATTGCACTTTCTTAAATCCTAAAGATATGCTATGATTCCATAACATTATGCAAACACAACATCAAGGAAAGGGAGTACGGGTTCCTGCCTGGGATGTTATTGATAAATAAGAAACCAGAACGAGAGATAAGTTAAGACAAAGAAAATAACCCAAGAAAGATTACAATGAATATTGATATGAGAGTGGGCCAACGAATAGTTAGTAGTTGATTCAGGAAGAGCCTAGTTATGACTACATAAGAGGATACAGACAAATAAATAGATCGTGCAAGATAAATAGAGTGAACCCCAATACGGGGAATTCAGCCTCACAGTTATGACATTATAATACTTGATATATATTCATATAGGGGGGAGTTAAAAAGGTATCACATGAATATTACAAAAATAAAAGATAATGCTGCTGGGAAAACAGTAAAATATCAAGTTCACAAGCAACTCTACAAGCACAATGGCATAGAGGTAAGTAACTATGGATAATTATAGGCGAGGAAGGACATCAAAAATATTCCGTCGTGTAAACAAAGTAATAAGCTCGCAACCTTGCAAGAATCAGCTGGTCCTCCCTATGTACTACAATGGAAGACAAGTTGAGGAAATAAGGCAGAAGGCTCCAACATAAGCATAGTAACTTGAAAAAGAAATAGTCATGTAAAAACAATCTCACAAAAACATTGTATGCACCCTATAAGAAAATGGAACCTACCATGGTTGATGAAAGAAAAGTAAAATCAGCAGTGATATTCAAGGTCATATGAGTTGTATGGAATTTCAATATGCATGGGCACTAAGATAAGTTAAGTATACACGCAAAAAGAGGGCAGAAAGACCAGGTTGAGATGGAACAAAAAGAATTATTCGACTAATGATCCAGGGTTAGTTACGTTATGAACACACTTAATAGTTTGAAGTTTTATACATGCAACATATACAACCATACAAGATTTTGGTATATGTTAAAAGAAAGAATTGAGTCTAGGTCATAGACAAAGGATTGGATTATTAAAGGATTGTATCCTGAATATCATGAAAGGCTAAACAGAATAACTAATACCATTAATTGTAGATCGAGAGATAACTTAAGCCTACATAAAGGCTGACCAAAAAAAGGAGAAAACTAAATAGTTATATCAATGAAGTACATCAGGATTTTGATTATTGGACCTAGAAATTTATGGAAATCATGATAAAGAACATAGCAGAATCACTCTTAATATAAGAGGTACAAGAGAGATAATACAGTATCCATATTCTATAATGGATTTACGATAAAGCCAGTTAGAAGAATACCAGCCTCATGAGAAGTCAGTATGAAGCTCGCACTAGATTATGTATGCACCAGGGGTGCAAGTATTATAATAGAGCTTCGAGTTGTGGATGTGAAACATACCTATATGGAAGTGAAGTTATGAAAGAGATAGAAGATGTGATGCAAGATTTAAAGGTAATTAAGGTAAATGTGAATAACGTACAAGATACTCAAATGCAGAAGATTGTGAATAGTCCATACTACAGATAAAAGGTAAGAAGCTCTGAGACTCAATACCCAGGAATGATAGCAACATCATCGGTGGCATACCTTCCAGCCTATGGTTTCTAAGTACAAAAAGGTCTAATTAGAGCGTAAAAGAAGAGTTAGAGACGATGTGACGTCTTGCTTGATGTTCCAGAATAACATATGGAAATCTATGGTGCAAGAAAATTGAAGGAAGGTTGCGAACAATCATGAATAGATATGTGTAGGTCGCAAGCTAAAGTATGGTAGAGCGACAAGATTTTAGGAAGACAAGAATAAGGATAAGAAAAGGTGAGTGAAAATGTGACAAGAATGGATAAGCTCTTGGGATTAAGCTCATGAAAATAAGAGAGTTGATGGATTCTCTTAGTGATAGAAGGCTCAGTATAGCCAGAATGAACTCAAAGAAGTCTAAGACTAGTAGCATTTAGAAGAGATAGAATGTTTCCTTAGTAGTGGAATAATGGATTTTGTAGTTGGGTTGCCACGTAGTTTTAAGAAACATGATTCAGCATGGGTGACTGTGGATTGACTCACAAAGTCCGCATATTTCATACCAGTTTGAGTTACTTATACTGCAGAACAACTAGCTGATATATACCTCTGTGAGATAGTTTGGCTTCATTGTGTGCTTATTTCCATAACATCGCATCGGGGTGCACAATTTACTGCTGAATTTTGGAAGTCATTTCAAAAGTCTTTGGTCCTCAGGTTGAGTTGAGCAGAGCTTTCTATCCACAAACGGACGAACAGTCCGAGCGTGTTGTTCAGATCTTGGAGGATATGCTTAGAGCATGTGCAATTGATTTTAGTGGTCATTGGGATGATCAGTTGTCGTTTGCAGAGTTTACTTATAATAACAGCTATCAGTCGAGTATACAGATGGCTCCATTTGAAGCTCTATATGGTCATAAGTGTTGTTCACTAATTGGATGGTTTGAACTTGGTGAAATAAAACTATTGGGTCCGGATTTGGTTCAGCAGGCTTTGGAGAAAGTTGCATTGATACGAGACGACTTCAAACAACTCAAAGTAGACAAAAATCCTACACAGATAAGAGAGTTCGTGATTTGGAGTTCATGAAAGGAGAAAAAGTATTTTTGAAGGTATCCCCTATGAAAGGAGTCATGAGATTTGGGCGCAAAGGTAAGCTAAGTCAGGAGTATATTGGTCCGCATGAGATTTTAGATCGAATCGGATCTGTGGCATATAAACTTGCCTTGCCTCCGAGGTTGTCTGCAGTTCATCCCGTGTTTCATGTATCTATGCTTAGACGATATGTTCGTGTTGATAGTCATAAGATTCAGCAATAGGATGTGGAGCTTGATGAAAACTTAACTCATGAAGAAGGTCCGATAGCTATTCTTGATAGGCAAGTGTGGTAATTGAGGTCAAAAAAGGTTACGTAAGTGAAAGTATTATGCGTAATCATCCAACAGAGGGAGCTACATGGGAGTCCGAAGTAGACATTCGAAGCCAGTAACCCCAGTTGTTTAAAATATTAGGCACACTTTCTAACTCGTTCGAGGACGAACACTTGTTTAAGTGGGGGATAATGTAATAACCGAAAATTTTATATAAAAAAATTAACTCAAAAGTTTTAAAGCTATATTGCCATGGGAGGAAGAAAATTGATGTTCTGGTATGGAGTTTGTTCTTTATATTGTGGGAATAATAATCATCTAGTGATCGGATCCTAATAATTGTGTAATGATTGAATAGTAGTGAATTAGACATAATATAGAGAACAATTATTTACTCTTCAGATCTTTTCCTTCCAATTTTGAGTTAGGACCATGATTTTGTAGTGACTATGAGCTTTTAAAGATTAAGTGTAAGGAATGTGAAAATTTAATCATGATTTCATGATTAGGTTCAATGATTGGAAATGATTAAGAGTTGTAACAATGAGGATGGGTGGATTACCACTGTAATATATTATGTAGCCGTATTTTCTTTCTCATTCTGTGTTTAACGAATTGTATACGGAGTTTTATTGATTGGACTGGAGGTCGACTTTGATAATTACTTGTCCTTAAATTATGCAAATTATTTACCTAGACTAATTCGGACTTACTATTCAATATTTTGGATAGATTGAGACCATTAGATACCATTTGGTTGGTATTCTAGTCGTTGCAAGGTTGGGAAACTTCTCGTTAGCGAGGTAAGTAAGACTTTAAGATTTAATATTTGTTTTTTTAAAACCCGTTTTAAAATTTTATTCTCTGCCTGGTCCATGTGTTGGGACAAGCGTGCACTTGGCATAGTCGGTAGTCCTAGACTAGCCGTAAAATATATTATTTATGACAAAATAAAAAAAAATATTTTATAAGTTCTTTGACAGTGTGATACGGCTATGCGCCATGACGCTGAGTCTTATAGTTTGATTCAACTGTGAGCCATGGTATTGAGTTCAATGCAGCTGGGCTATGATATTGGGTTTGATATGGTTGTGCACCATGATATTGAGTTTGATACGGTTGTGCGCCATGATATTGAGTTTGATACAATTGTACGCCATGATGTTAGTTTGATATGGTTGTGCGCCATGATATTGGGGCATTGTGTATGCCTTTGTACATCACCCGAGCATTGTGTATATTCTGTTACATCATTTGAGGCATTATGGTGTCGTGGTGGACTCGTAGGTGTGTTGGTAAATTTTTTTCACTGCAATTATGATAAGTCCTTAGTGGATATATTTGTTGATTAATTCTTAATAACTCTGTTGATACACATATATTGAGTTATTGTATAATTATCATATTTACTATATCATTCGTGTTGTAGTGTGTTTGTATTTTCTAACACTTGTTCCAAAGGTATTTAAAGTGGCGGGTCGAGGATCTTACTGGGTTATATTTACGTATAACTCACTCCTTACCAGTATCTCTGTGCAGATACCGTTACGAGAGATAGAGCTAGTGGCTGACGAATTTGTTCGAGTGGATCCTATTGCTGAGGTAAGCCACGACATTGTTCGTGGAGGCTTTCGTTTTGGACTTGCATAATTCGTGTTAGTCATTTCTTTGTTTTTTTTTTTTTGGGTTTGCATACGCGTCAATAAAACTCATATTACTCTATTAGATGCTCCACGGTCTTAGTGTGAGATTTGGATTAGAGTTTTGTTATTTGAGTGATTGTTGGTTTTTCTATTAATCGACTAAGGTATTGGAAGATAATCATTACCTCTTTAATTATTAATAATACTTTAGGCCTATACTTTTTCTCTCAGTGACTGTGTGTAAATAATTAAATATTAGAGAAAAGGAGTTTACCTGATAGGTGGTATTAACTGAGTGTCAGTCACGCCTAAGAGGTAATTTGGGATATGATACTTTATGCAGTGAAAATGACAATGCCAACAAAGTAATATTTAACATGACCATGTTTGTTAGCGTTTGAGGTGGAAAATTCAACTACTTTGCATGATAGACCTTTGATAATGTAACTTTTTTTGCGAATAGTATATCAGCTTCTAGATGATAGGTCTATTATCAAAGGTAGCTAACAGCGAGTCCCTTAATATTTAAGGAGAAGACATTAAATATAATCAGGAATATATTCAGAAAAAAATAAATATATTGTCGATCTATTACAATTGCGACATGAGTCAATTACTTTTGATAAATCGTTTACGATTCCCCTTGTTTTGATGGAATAATATACAATTCAGTTATTCAAATATAACGTTGACAACCATACTTCCATCTTCCATATTCCTTGTGTTCATATTTATGAATTTTTTCCCAAATATAAAATTATTTTTAAAAAATTTTCATGTGCACTAATGAAAATATAAATCATAGTTACAAACGTAGATAAATACCTTGAGAAAAATATTTTCCGTAGTACAAGAAAAATATAATGAATTTGAAATGCAAGCATTTGAAATCTTCAGCTCTACACAATAGTATTCTTACATGTAGACTGTTGGGATTTTGTTTAAAAATGAGAATGGTCATTGTCCTATATTGAAAAAATGTTGAAGCGTACCTTGGAGGCTTGCCTATATAAGGCGGCTTAAGTTATGTTTTCAAATGTACCAAACCAAATGTATTTCTAACACTTTTTGTTAGGAGAAAGTACTAAGGTTTATGTGATTTTAAGAATTTTTCACATAGTGGTCGGTTATTGTCTTTTGACAACGGTTGTGGTTTTTTCCTGATTTTGGGTTTCCACGTTAAATTCTTGTGTTGTTTTATTTCTCAATTTTTCTCTTTACAAAAGGGGCGGAGATCTCGGGGTTTACGGGAAAGGGTCAATTTCTTTTTTCCCAACAAGTGGTATCAAAGCGAGGTCGCCTAGCTTGAGGGGGGAATCTTAGTATGCTCTGTGGCCGCAGCTTTGGCTGATCTTCCACATCAGAAAAGATTTTCTGGTTCAAGAAGCTTGTAGGAGGGGAAGTTGGTGCAATTGGAGTATCGAGGCTTGTGGTGAATTCTGGCGGTTGGATCTGGTAGGGTGGAAGTACATGTCTAGGTAAGCTCTGGATAGGAAAGACCTGGTAATTAAGTGGTCGCGACCCACCTCTCTTTCCTGGGAACTTACCTGGTGTGCTGTTCACGAGCTACAGACAAGGTTCTAAGCAAGTGTTTTTCATCCACGGATATTGGTCAGCGATACGGTTACAATGGGAAGCATCAAGTTTGATATTGAGAAATTTGATGGAAGAATCAATTTTGGCTTGTGGCAAGTTCAAGTCAGGGATATATTGATTCAATCAGGTCTACACAAGGCTCTGAAGGGAAAACCAGAAGTAGGTGGAGCAGGTTTGGCTACAGGCTCCAAGTCAAGTGATGCTGTTAATATGGTCTTTGATAGGGACTCATATGACCTTATATGACCCAAAGACATGTACATCCTTATGGCATGCCGCTATTTGCCACGGTGAAGGATGCGAGATTAATAGCGGAATTACACACGGGCATTGGTTTGGCAGGAATGCAAGGTGTGTGATGAAACAGTTATGTCGATAGCTGGTGGACTTCCAAGGAGAGCAAATAATGGAGGTTGCACCATAATAATCAGCAAGGTGTTTTTCGACATGAGCCGAAGTGGAAATTCTTAGAATGGTTTATTCTAAGTGGCGATACTCTTTATGGTGGAGTATGACAGGTGTTCAGCAATGTGGAGTATGACGGATAGCTGCTGCTATGATCATTTTTAATCAAGGTGGAGTTTGTTGGGATTTTGCTTAAAAATGAGAATGGTCATTGTCCCACATTGGAAAAATGTTGAAGAGTAGCTTGGAGGCTTGCCTATATAAAGGGGCTTAAATTATGTTTTCAGATGTACCAAACCAAATGTATTTCTAACACTTTTTGTTAGGAGAAAGTACTAAGGTTTATGTGATTGTAAGAATTTTTCACATAGTGGTCGGTTGTTGTCTTTTGACAACGGTTGTGGTTTTTTCCCGGTTTTGGGTTTCCACGTTAAATTCTTGTGTTGTTTTATTTCTCAATTTTTCTATTTACAAAAGGGGCAGAGATCTCGGAGTTTACGGGAAATGGTCAATTTCTTTTTTCCCAACATAGATAGTAGACCTCTTAGTAGTTGCTAAAATAGATATCTCCATTGATCAAGACTTTTTCAATCAATTAAATGTTTTTACTCCAAACTTCTTTAAAATTATTTATCAGATGTACATAAATTCAGAAGTAATTCTTTAAGTTTCTTCCACCCATTAGGATTTCTTGGCAACATCTAACTCTCTTCTTCTCCAGAGCTGACTCTATGAAGCTAGCTTCTTGCCTTCTTCTCAGCAAGCTTCTGCGCCTTAGTAGTTGTGAATACTCTAGAGCCTAGGGGGATAAATCACAAGACAAATAAGTTACTTATCTAAGGAAAAAAATAAAGTTCGCACTCAACGATCTAATTTTAGAGTCTCGATCGTCCTCCTAATAAAAAGATTTATATCTAATAACATGCTTATCGAGGAACAAATAACATATATACATGCTATATTAACGATACTCTAGAATGACAATATACATCAAGATATTTTCTCCCAATGCTTGTCCAAATGAGTCACAGAGAAAGTTCAAGTTCATAACTTACAGAAAAAAATCCAACCAAAAAGTGATACACAACTAATCCTAATTTATCTCTATGAGTCCAACCACATTGTCGTTCTTGTGGTATAGTGCCGGTTTGCATTTGCCACAAGCTAAGTGATAGTAAAGAGGACAAGAGGGGTTGCTCTGATGGTAAACAACCCCCAATTCTAACCGAGAGGTTCCGAGCTCGAGTCTCTCTAAGAGCAAGGTGGGAAGTTCTTGGAGAAAAGGATACCGGGGGTTTATTTGGAAACAGCCTCTCTACCCAAGGGTAGAGGTAAGGTCTACGTACACACTACCCTCCCCAGACCCCACTAAGTAGGATTATACTGGGTTGTTCTTGTTGTAAGTGATAGTAAAGAGGAGCGGCACACATATGGTTCACCACCAGGAAGCTGGGTTTGCAACTGCAGCTTCTTGGTGAAATACTCGTGTGAGGTAAAGTAAATTCTAACTCTTCATATTGCTCCTAATTCAATGAACCAACAATAATGATGTTTCATAGTTTTTGATTTAGTCAACCTACATAAATGATGAAATTGAGAAGCATGCTCTTCACTTCTTTCAATATTTACGTTATTAGCAAGATTATTATATTGTTATTTGTTATAAATTATTTTTACACTCTTATTCACAAATAGTATAACATTAATGTTTAATAGAAGGATAATAGTGTCGATCAAAGTTATAAGGACATTTTGGTATTTTGACTTCTCTCAAAGATATTCCCGTTTATATTATAATATGATCTTAACTTCAACTTGAATACAAAATTTGAAGTAAAATACTAATTTAAAGAGTATTTTAATTATGCGGTTTTCATTTTTCACCAGCAAAACTTGTATTCAGTTCTTTCAAAAATAAATTTATGTATAAGTGAAGTTCGACTCAAATACTCATTTTTCCAAATTTAGCAACTATTATCCAAACGAACTCTGCTTTAAACTTTTGAAGTGTTTGATAATTTTCTCTTCTTTTTTTTTTCCCAAAACAAGGTTTTCATAAGTTTGAAGCAAGACCAATTATTTTTGGCTAAGTAGCTAGGTGGGCTCGTATAGGTGGCCACTAAACGACGACGTAATTGGGTCTTGCTAATCTGTCCTTCAGCTCTTCTATTATTTGTGCTTTGTAGATTGCGAAGTTCGCAACTGTCCAAACTCCAAACCAAATAGTCTTCGCCGGCGGCCTGTGTATATTTTCGTCATTTCCCAGTTCGTAATCTTACAATGTCATGGTTTGCTCGATCTATCGCCAACACACTCAAACTTGACGACGATGACGAAAACGACGTCGTTTCGCATCCAAGTCAACATCACTCCACTGATGAGAAGCCACAAACAGAGGATAATTCATCATCGCCAGTATCACCATCACGCGGCGTCAAGGAGGACATCTCAGAGCTGACCAAAACCCTAACCCGTCAATTTTGGGGAGTGGCTTCATTCCTGGCCCCACCGCCTCAATCCGAGCCCTCCAAACCGTTAGAGGATCCGAATTCAGACCCGAATCGTAATGACGAAGAATCCGATCCGGCAGGGATCGCGGGTTTGCGGAGCGATATTGCTGAAATCGGCGGCAGATTCAAGACTGGAATATCAAAGCTGTCGAAGAATATTCCTGTCTCCGAAATTACCAAAATGGCATCCAACTTACTGCAACTGGGACCAGAGGAGGAGGAAGAAGAAGGTAGAGGTGCAGTAGGTGTTACTGAGGAAGTAGTAGCTTTTGTGAGGGACATTGCTATGCATCCTGAAACTTGGTTGGATTTCCCTTTGCTCGACAACGAAGACGAGGAAGGTATCTTTTCTCTTTTTCGCTTTCTACTTGAACCTGCCCTTTCATACTTTTACTGTGTTTTAATGCTCGCTTCCATGCTCTAGATCAAACCTTCTACTGCTACTCTTAAGGCCCGGGGAAGGGTGATACTCGATTATAGTAGAATTGGGGGGCAAAAGTAAAGTCAGTAGTTAGTAGTTCAAAAGTTAGTTAAAGGGAGGGAAGGTTAGTTACGCTAGTTTGTTGAATAACAAAATTCTGTTAGTAACTCTGTTAGATAGAATCTAGCTACATGGAGAATGTATGAATTATTACATATGGATTGTAATCAAACATTACATATATGAATTACAGTTACATCATTTTCCATGCATCTCTCTATTCTTCTTCTTCTTCTTCTTCTTCTTCTTCTTCTTCTTCTTCTTCTTCTTCTCTTCTTTCTCTCTTCTTCTGGAAATCTGACACTCTCTACTGCTTCCTCGAATCATTCTTGGAGTAGTGTATAGATCCTCGAATCCTTCTTGAATTCCTGCAATCGTATAACATTAGTATCAGAGCTGTGTGATCATTGGAATCATGGCAAAAGGAGCACGAACTACTAATAGTGGGAACGAAGAAAATCCTGATCTGCGAGAGATGATGCAGAAATTGATAACTGATGTGGGAGTTCTATTTGGAGAAGTCTTAGCTTTAAAGCAGTTGGATCAGGTAGTCCTTGAATTGAAGGGGCAGATGGCGAATTCAAGGGAGAACCAGAATGATAAAGCTCCAGCAACAGATGACGATGGACCTTCTGAAGCTAGATTTCATCGAGAGAAAAGCTTTGCGAGTTGTAACTGATGTGGGAGTTCTATTTGGAGAAGTCTTAGCTTTAAAGCAGTTGGATCAGGTAGTCCTTGAATTGAAGGGGCAGATGGCGAATTCAAGGGAGAACCAGAATGATAAAGCTCCAGCAACAGATGACGATGGACCTTCTGAAGCTAGATTTCATCGAGAGAAAAGCTTTGCGAGTTGTAATCATCATAACTGCAATTTCTCTAGATGGTCTAGGATGGAGTTTTTACGATTTAATGGAGAAGATCTGAGATCGTTGTGTTCAGATTGAAGAATTCTTCTGTATGGAAAACGTGGATGCGAAAGAACGAGTCGAAGTAGCGGCATTACAGTTGGAAGGAGAAGCTATTCAGTGGCATCTCTCTTTCACGAGGTATTGGCAGTACTTACAACCTGCTATTTGGAATGAATATGTAATGGCAATGGTTGAAAGGTTTGGGGCTGACTTTGATGACCTTATGGAGGAGATAAAAAAGATCAAGCAGACCGGGAGTGTGAAGGAATATCATGCTATCTTTGAAAGAAATTTGAATAGGGCGAGGCTGTCTCAAGAAAATACAATCAGTTGTTTTATTGGGAGTTTGAAGCATGCGTTGAACATTGCCGTGAAGCTGACTAATCCAGCCACTCTGCCTCGAGTGTATAGAACTGCAAGGATGCATGAAGTTTATCTGGCTGCAAGTAAACAACAGACTTATGCAACAAGTTCTTCATCTAAAATATATACAGCACAAAGCAATAATGGTAAGTCTCTATTGCCAACTCCTAATTCTGGTATTTCTAGCTATGCTACGGGTAAGAGAGCATTAAGCATAGATGAGATGAATGAAAAGAGGGCAAAAAGATTGTGTTATTTCTGTAATGAAAAGTATGTACCAGGCTATAGGTGTAACAGTTCCAAACAGTTATACCTACTGGAATTGGAAGAAATAGAGGAAGAGCCCTATGCTGGGGAAGGGCATAAGTTAGAAATTCAAGAGGAAAGAATAGACCTATTAGAATCATCTCAAGGCATGGAACAAATGGAAATTTCCATCCATCCTCTGAATGGTTCATTGGGTTATGGAACCTTAAAGGTTACTGGTTATCATGCAAAGAAGGCCCTAAGTATACTGATTGATATTGGTAGTTTCCATAATTTTATAGATCCGGAATTGGTCAAACACTTAGGGCGTACAATCCAGTCTACTAAACAAAATTTGCAGCTACTGCTAATGGGAACATGATGGTAGATAGAGTATATACAATTACTTGGCTGCTACAAGGTGTTGAGTTTTCAGCAGAATTTTTACTGCTACTTCTAGGCTCACGTGGAGAGGTGTTGGGTAGGGGTGTTCAAAACCGATCCGAAACCGAAAACCGATCCAAACCGAAGCTTAACGGCTTATTGGTAACGGCTTAACGGCTTAATGGATGGGGAACGGATTGAATTTTTTTATTAACGGCTTATCGGTTTGGGGATGGATTATTCAATTTTCTTAACGGCTAATCCGTTAACCCGTTAAGAATATAATATATATATATATATATATACATATATATAAAATTTAGTGATAGAATTGAGTTGTCTAATACATATATGGTTCTATGTGTGTCATGGAAAAAGAAGAATTGAAAGGTTGGTTATGACTAGAGGAACGACACCCCATGAAATAAATTTGTGCATTTTGGATGATTGCTTGTGGAAAATGGAGAACGATAGTTATTTATAGAAGAGGAGTGTAGAGAGTAGAATTTACCAGAGCACTTCAGTTTTTAAAAGTTCATTGTGGAGCTGAATGGAAATTTGCGCGACAGATTTTTTTGGTTATATCCGAAGCTTATGAGTACACAAGTAGTGTGGCCTCTAACAGAAGATAAGTTCTGTTTTATTTTTTTCGATACTGAACTAGTAGTGAATTTATCTATTTTATAATCTACATGCTGATGGCGATTGTTTCATTAGCTACATCATATTGCCTCTAAAATATTATTTTTTATGGCAATTCATTATTTCTAAGACGAGGAGAATAAGAGATATTTAGTGAACATTATGTTAGGCCGATAAACCGCCCATTAACCGCCCTATAAGAGCTAACCCGATACCAATCCGCCCGATATCTTATCGGGTGGCTAACGGATTAATACATTTAAAAGTCGATAACCGTTAAGCCAAACCGTTAAGAGTAAAAGCCGCCCATCCGCCCGATGAACACCCCTAGTGTTGGGAGTGCAATGGCTACTAACACTAGGGTATATAAATGAACTTTAGGAAGTTAACTATGGAGTTCTGGTATAAAGGAAGGAAACACCTTCTCAGAGGTGCTGGCAATTAAGTGAAGGTGCAGGAAGCTGATAAAATGGTTAAACATACAGGAGATATGTCTCAATTGTGTATGATACAAGTGGTTCCTATGGGGGAAACAAGAACACAATGGCATGCTATTAAGGCTAAGGAAGAACCTGTGGTAAATGATGATCTAACTCAATTGCTAAATGAATATTCTGAATTATTTGAAGAACCTATTGGATTACCTCCTTCTAGGGGTATCTTTGATCAGAGGATCATATTACAAAATGGTACTGAACCTGTGAATAAAAGGCCTTATAGGTATCCGCCAGGTAAGAAGGATATTATTGAGGGTCTTGTACAGCAGATGTTAGATCAAGGTATCATTCAGGCTAGTTGCAGTCCTTTTGCATCACCAGTGGTGCTAGTAGGAAAAAAGGATGGATCATGGAGGTTGTGTGCTGATTATAGAGATCTGAATAAGCATACTGTGAAGAACAAGTTTCCTATCCCTATTGTCGAAGATTTTGTTAGATGAACTTGAGGGATCTAAGGTCTTCTCTGAAATAGACTTAAGATCTGGATATCACCCGCTTAGAATGGCCAAGGAAGATGTGCCTAAGACTGCTTTTAAAACTCATTCTGGCCATTTTGAATATTTGGTAATGCTATTTGACCTATCAAATGCTCCTGCAACTTTCCAAGGATTGATGAATGTTGTTTTTTCAGAAGTTTCTTAGGAAACATGTACTGGTTTTCTTTGATGATATTTTCATACACAACAGCACCTTAAAAGATCACTTAACTCATTTGAAATCTATTTTTTTTTTGGAGATGAGTAAACACCAGCTATTTGTAAAGAGGAGCAAATGTTTCTTTGGGGTTCAGAAGATTGAGTATTTAAGACACTTCATCTCAGCTGAAGGAGTGTCTACTGATCCTCAAAAGATAGCAGCAATCCAAAACTGGCCCACACCAACAACACTCAAATAGCTTAGGGGATTTCTAGGCCTAGCTTGTTATTACAAATGACTTAACTAAGAAGGATGGGTTTAAATGGTCAACTTCAGCAGATACAACTTTTGCAACTTAGAAAGCACTCACTCAAGCTCCTATTCTTGCTTTGCCAGATGCTACCAAGACCTTCATTGTAGAGACTGATGCCAGTAGTCATGGTATTGAGCAATACTTTTGCAGGAAGGGCATCCCATAGACTTTATTAGCAAGGCTCTATCACCTAAGCATGTAGCTTTATCTGTCTCGGCAATGGTATATGCAGTGACTAAATGGTCATAATATCTATTGGGGCAGAAGTTCCTCATTAGAACTGATCAAAAGGCCTTGAAGTATCTTATGGAGCAGACATTACACACAAACTCCTAACTATTGTGGCTGACCAAGTTAATGCCATTTGATTATTCAATTGAGTACAAGAAAGGTGTGGAAAACAAAGTAGTTGATGTCCTTTCTAGGGTCACTGGAGCTAAAATATTGACACTACTAGTTTCATCTGGTGATACTGATCTTTTTTTAGCTATTGTTAGTAGCTGGAATTCTGATCAAGAACTAAAGAAACTCATTGAAGAGTTTGAAGCTTATCCTCTCACTAAGAAGGAAAGGCAGATTGGTGATAGGTAAGGAACCATAATTGAGGAGAACCATCATGACTCTATGGCATGCAGCTCCTCAAGGAGGTCACTGAGGTGTTGAAGCTACTCTGAAAAGATTACTTACATTGTTCTACTGGAAAAACATGAGGAAGGAGGTGAAGGATGTTATCCATAAATGTGATATTTGCAGAAGAACAAGTCTGATTTGGCTGCTTATCCATGTTACAGCCCTTACCTATTCCAGATGTGGTATGATCTCAAATAAGTGTGGATTTTATTGATGGTTTACCTAAATCAAAAGGGTATGAGGTGATATTTGTAGTGGTAGACAGACTTAGTAAGTATGGTCACTTCATTCCATTGAATCATCCCTATACTGCTAAATCTGTAGCTTAAGTATTTTAAGAAACTGTGGTGAGATTACATGGTCTTCTTGACACTATTACCAGTGATCGAGATGATGTATTCCTTAGCCAATTTTGGTAGGAGCTACTCACATTGCAAGGAGCCCAGTTGAATACTTCTTCTGCATATCACCCTCAATTTGATAGTCAGACTGTGGTATTGAATAGAAGTTTGGAGACCTACTTAAGGTGTTACTGCAATGATATGTTGCTAACTGGTACTCTTGTTTGCCTATGGCTGAGTATTGGTATAACACCTCATTTCATTCTGCCATACAAACCACCCCTTATGTAGCTTTGTATGGTCGACCACCTCCCTTACACTTGCCATACTTACGAGGGGAGTCAGCCTCAGCCGAGGTGGATAACACCTTGATCAACAGGGAGCTGAAGCGTCAACTGCTGAAGCATCATCTCATGAGAGCTCAACACATAATGAAACAACAAGCAAATGCTCACAGGAGTTAGCCTCCAAATATTATGGGCCTTTTCAAATTTAGGTTCAGTTGCCTATACATTACTACTGCCTGCTGGAGTCCAAATCCATCCCATGTGTCGCTGTTGAAAAGGTGCTACGAACCTCCACCCACTCTTGACTTGGCAAGTTCATATTGCCCTGATCCTGAAGCTATCTTACAAAGATGAATGGTGAAGAAGGGAAACAAGGCGCTTGCACAAGTGTTGGTTAAATGGCAAGGACTTCCTAATGAAGCTGCTACTTGGGAGTTTGCTACTGTCTTGAACACAAGGTTTCCTACATTTGATCCTTGTGGTCTAGGATTTCGATTGGGGGGAGTACTGATACGTGATTGTAGCATCTTAGTGAGCTAAGCTCGATTATAGTAGAATTGGGGACAAAAGTAAAGTCAGTAGTTAGTAGTTCAAAAGTTAGTTAAAGGGAGAGAAGGTTAGTTATGGTAGTTAGTTGAATAACAGAATTCTGTTAGCAACTCGGTTAGATAGAATCTGGAGAATGTATGAATCATTACGTATGGATTGTAAACAACATTACAGATATGAATTACAGTTACATCATTTTCCCTACATCTCTTTATTCTTCTTCTTCTTCTTCCTCTCTTCTTCCTCTCTTCTTCTGGAAATCTGATATCTCTACTGCTTCCTCGATTCCTTCCTGGAGTAGTGCTATGATCCTCGAATTTTTCTTGAATTCCTGCAATCGTGTAACAGAGGAGGGTGGGGTTGGCTAACGAAAGAAGAAATTGGAGATTGAAAAGATGGCTTGAGCATGAGAAGACTTCCCTCTCTTAGCCGAATATGATAGTATTAAATTAAACTGTCGGATTAGACTTGTAGCTTGCGAAAGATCACCCATCAATTCACACTGGCCTTAACAACAACTACCCAGTACGATCCCACAAAGTAGAGTTTGGGGAGGTAATGTGTACGCAGACCTTACCCCTATCCCGATAGGGCTGAGAGGTTGTTGCCGATAGACCATCGGCTCAGAAAGACAAAAATAAAAAATAAGAAAAGATAATTCATTAGTAACTCCAGTAGAAACCGTAATAGTAACAGAAGCATAACAACCAAAAGATGAATGACATGCAATAACAGTAACTAGAATCTAAGGCCCGTGGCTAAGATAAACAGCAAGGATAGTATGGATTCAACATAAACTGCAGGCCATCTAAGTTCAACCCTAATCCAACCCCGCCTCACCCCCGGTATGAAGTAAGGAAAGTTCTACTACCCCTAACCTACAATCCTAATGCTTGACCTCCATACCTTCTTATCAAGGGCCATGTCCTCGAAAATCTGCAGTCGTACCATGTCCTGCCTGATCACCTCTCTCCAATACTTCATAGGCCTCCCTCTACCTCTTCTCGTACCCACCACGGCCAACCGCTTACATCTCCTCACCGAGACATCAAGGCTTCTCTTTTGCACGTGCCCAAACCATCTGAGTCTCGCTTCCCGCATTTTGTCATCCACAGGGGTCGTGCCCACCTTCCCAATATCTTTATTCCTAATCTTGTCTATCCTAGTGTGTCCGCACATCTACCTCAGCATCCGTATCTCTGCTACCTTCATCCTCTGGATATGGGAGTTCTTAACCGGCCAACACTTTGCCCCATACAACATGTCTAACCACAACTCTATAAGACTTACCTTTGAGTATCAGTGACACTTTCTTGTTACACAAGACTCTAGGTGCAGGACTCCATTTCATCCAAGCTGCCTATATACGGGAGTGATGTCCCCATCGATCCCGTCGTCCCCCTGAATCACCGACCCAAGGTACTTGAAGCTATCTCTCTTGGGGATGACCTGTGATCCAAGCCTCGCGTCCCTGTATACTTCTCTCGACTCAGCACTAAACTTATACTCTAGGTACTCTGTCTTAGACCTGTTCAACTTGAAACCTTTAGACTCGAGAGTCTATCTCCAAACCTCCAATCTCTCGTTAACACCGACCCTCGTCTTATCAATTAGAACTATGTCATCAGCAAATAACATACACCATTGCACATCCCCTTGAATATGGGTGTGTCAATGCATCCATCACCAAGTCAAATAAGAACGGGTTAAGCGCAGAGCCTTGATGTAATCACACTGGCCTTAAACTGAAAATTTCAATTACTAGGTACCGGCATGAAATATAGAAAAGATGGAAGCTTTATTGAGGTTTCAATTTGACTAATGCAGGATCCCCTATACTGGGTTTCAAAACTACTGCCCTGATATGTTCCTGATATATATGTTGGTTGGGCAAACTCAAGCATAGCATAAGAGATTGTTAATTGATGTGGTACCGTATGATAATTTGGTATTTCAAATTTTAACTAGGGGATCCGAGAGGCTGAACTCCTTCTTGGTTAGTGGTAAAACATTGTCCTAGCAAATGAAAATTGTGTGGAATCGAGTCCCTAATGGAATTAGAAAGAAAAACGACACTTGAATAGAGGTAAAAGATGCAATGCTTGTTTGATTACTTGAAAGTAGAGGGTTAAAAGTTGCAAGCATTGTGCACAGATATCTTTTGCATGTCCACCAGTCGAATGGTGAAATGCTTATTTATGTGCATCTCATGATGAAACGTTTCCCTTTGGATGTTTGCATCACTGCCCTTTTATTTATGACTTAGGTCATATCTGTACTTATTCATCCTAAACAAGGCGCTGAACTTTTATTAATACCCCCATTATGATCGTGTTCTTATCTTGGACTTGAAGAGGTAGTTTTTCTGCGTATTTACATGAGTGGTTAGTCTTAACTCAACAGACAACTTAATGTTTTTATGTCAGTTGATGACACCAATTCACTATGTTCTGCTACTTTTGGATCGATCTTTCAAATTTTTTTGCCCTTCTTTCATATATCATGCTATTACACATTCTTACCCTACTAGCCAAATAAATATTATACATTCTGACTCTTAAATATTCTAATTGCATGTTTTCTGCTTCCCTGCTTTGCTGGCTAATCTTTTTTTTGATAAGTGAGAGCTTCATTCAATCTCACTACTTTGGCTGCTTGAAGGTCCATTTTCAACTTCATAATTGTCTTCATTGAATCAGCGGAACACATAGGAGGTAGGCTTGTCGAAGTTATATCTCTCGCTATGGACCTATGGTAATCAATAGATTTTGCAAAGTATATTAAATGTATACCTATGGTAATCAATAGAATTTGCAAAGTATATCAAATGTATATTTTTTGTCATACAACAGATTGATTGAGTGGTTTTTCATTTTTTTTTTGGTCTGTGCAAAGTAAAAGATGACACAGTTATAGAGAGAATCAATTAAAGGAATGTGAATAGATTGGATTTTTCTGTATCTTTAATAAATTAACACTAAAAGTTTTGTTTATATTGGTTATAAATTCATGTATGAGAAAAAAAGAAGACATTTTGCATCCTATGATATTTGTGTAAGCCAACCTTTGAGAATATCTGGGTTGTTGTTGTTGTAACCTTTGAGAATAACTGCTCATATGATATCCATGGAACATATACACTATCTAGTGATTTTGTTATTTGGGGTGATCCAACCATAGGATTCGACCGATATCTTACACTATGTTTTTGTCCTTCTTATGCATGGCAATAACTCTTCCCATATACGTGGCTGTCACTACTCCTAGTGTTGTTGTATAATAGTAATGTGTACTCTTTGTTGTGTAAACTTAAAGGGAATATTAAGCAGTTAGCTCACACCAATTATCTTATGGTTTTTCCCTTTTACAGTAGATTTTGACTTGTCTGATGTACAACAAGAGCATGCATTAGCTGTTGAACGTTTTGCTCCAAGACTGGCCGCTTTGAGGATTGAGCTCTGCCCAGGTTACATGAGTGAGGCTCGCTTTTGGGAGATTTACTTTGTTCTTCTTCACCCTAGACTGGATAAACAAGATGCTGAACTTTTATCCACGCCCCAGGTATGGCACTGCATGTAATGCCAGTAATGGTTGCATTTCTAATTTCCATTTATTTTTTTACACCTTTCCTAAGCCAAGGGTCTACCGGAAACAACATCTCTGCCTTCTTGAAGGTAGGGGTAAGGTCTGCATACACACTACCTTCCCCAGACCCCACTTGTGGAATTACATTGGTTTTTTTTTTTTTGTTGTTGAAATGATGTTTTTTTTCTTTTACCAAGAGAAACAATCTTCATCTGCAAAGGTAGTAAAGCCATTCCATGCATAACTTACCATCTATGGCTAGTTGGTGATACCAATTGACACTGTATACTATGTAGCTCGTGTTACTATTTGTAATTGAATGCTGAATAAGTCTTAAGGAACATAGGGAAAAGCATCCTTGTGAAATAATAGACACAGTTGGGACTATCCTAAACAGAAAAAGTTAATCTGGGATTTGAGAGAGCACCACATATCATGGTTAATTATGGGGTTTAGAGAAATTCCTGGCCTCTTTTGATTCTAGGTGAACAACTCTTATACATTTTTTTTTGGTACATGAAAGTTGTTATGCTGATGTGTAAAGGGCAGCCCATGCACTAAGCTTCCGCTATGCACGAGGTCCGGGGAGGAGCCGGACCACTAAGGTTTATTGTATGCAGCCTACCCTGCATGGAAGATGTTATCCTGATGTGTATAGGTTAGAAATGCTTTTTCCCCAGTGAGAAGCTTTTTAGCTTATTTCTAGTTAAACCGATGCTAGTATTTCTGCAGCGCGCAATCTGCACCTCCTTTTACTGTTCCAATTGCATCTTCATTTGAACTAGCTATCAGAGCTTAGAGATTATTCTTTATCCTATTTCTGATGCAGTACTATTCTTGAGCAGTGGCGGATGCAGGATCTCCACGAAGGGGTTCAAAAAAAAATTTAAAAAAAATTGTAGCTAGTGAGAATTGATCCTATGACCTTAGGAAGGTTTTGAACCCCCTTGACCACTAAGCTACACTTTTGGGCTGTGTTAAGGGGGTTCAAAACTTAATATATAGAGTTAAAAAATAGATTTTGCCTTATATGCGTAGTGTAATTTTCCGGCGAACCGCCCCCCTAAATTCGTGCCTGTTCTTGAGCCTTCACTACTGTACATGCGAAGCCATTGTGGCCATTCATGTGAGCTAGTCGAAACATTTTCATACCTTTCTTTTTCACCATGAATCTTTCCTCTCCTTGTCTGTTTTGCTGCTTGGAAATTCTCATGCTCTATCCTCTCATCTCTTTGACTGTTGAATGCTTCAAGGTTGTACTAATTTTCTGAATGCATTACTTTTTGTTCAAATTTTTCTGGTGAGCATCCTATGATTTGCCTTGGGCTTCTTGTTACCCCCTGGACCCCCTAATTTGTACCATAAACGTGTATTATTCAGTAGTGTGCCTGTGAATGAGCAGGGAGGCCGACAATAACCTGTCAAACTATATAATGAGCTTGGCTCCAATACTGAACTTGATCAAAAAAAAGAATCCAATACTGAAGCTTATTTTTTTAAAAAAAGAAAAAAACCAATACTGAAGCAGAGTGACTGGTCATGCTTGGTTAGTTAGCATATGATCAGAGCGTGCCCTTTTTAAAAGGTGGTCTATGTGCATGGTAACTAATCCTTGATTCCTCGTACTCAAGAATGGTTGCTGTTAACCTTTGGTGCTAAAAATGCTAATCCTGTGTGTAGGTTGTCAGAGCCAGGGCCTCATTGGCTCATGAGTTACATAAGCGAACCAAGCCAATAGAAGATGATTGGTCAAACAAGGAAACTTCTGAATCAACTGACAGGAGTGGCTCTCAACATGAGGAGATGCTTGCTGTCCCGTCCACTGCTGTTTCTACGGCTGTGGTTCAAGAGATGCCTATTGTGGAATCTTCCACTTCACCTACAGTTTCCGGCTCTGGTAAGGATGTGCGACCTGTCAGTAGTGGAAAGCAAACTTTTGATAAACTCATGGTTGAAGTACCTATTACCAATAGCAAAGATGAAAATCTGCAATCTGCATCGGTTATAAAGTTAGAGGAGAGTGATGAAGAGGATGCTGATGATTGGTTAAAGGAAGAAAGCACAGAAATTATGGGTACCAGTAAAACGGGCATGTCCATTGAGAATGATGAGGATGTGTCCTTCAGCGATCTTGAAGAGGATGATTCAGATGTGCCCGCAAATTCAAAGAAAGTAAATTACAGTTCTGATAAGGACTCACGAGATTGGGTCCAGTTGAGGAAAAGCTCCAGTGGTATCAGCTCTGTGAATCATGGTGGTTCTGTTAAGGAAAATGTGCAGAATCCTGATAGCAAAGAATCAAATGATTGGCTGGATGTTGATGACATTGAGGTGGCATGACCTTATGTAAGGTTCAAATATAGTTATTTCCGCTCATTTATTGTTGTGAATAGTTGTTCCCTATCCTCATTTCTCCGCTCTGCGCTAAGAATTTTTCAACTATATGTTTGTACATAAAATGCATAATGAATAACAATTGGGTTGCTCCCATTATTACACTTGTGCAGTTTTCTTTTTAAAATGATTCTGCCATATGGTAGCAATGCCATTTATGTATGACAGGAGAAAATTACAAGAAGAAAGTTGAGTTTGTACTTCTGCACAATGCTCCATTAAGGCAGAATGGGCATGCCCATTTGAATAACAAAAAAACAACTAAGCTCTTTACAATACTCGCTTCCTACAACTTACTAACTATATGTGTACTTGCTTCATAGCAACTACACATATGTTAGTCCTTGTTAGTAGATGTCTTCGAGGCTTGCAATGTAGTTTTTGTGTTATTAAATGCTGATAATGTGTATACCAGAATTCTGATGGTGTTTTCCTACTTGTTTCACTATATGAGCATAATTTAAAGGAGATAATTCCAAAATTTGATTGTGAAGCTTAATCAATGTTAATTGACCCGTATAATCATTAGAAAGTCGTTTAATGAGTCTGGTCTTCTTCACTTGTTTAGTTAAGGTGTCACCTCCAGCTTACCCTTTCAGCATCATCTAAGCTAGAGCCAGTTACTTAAATCCACTGATTAGAGTAGTCCTAATGCTTAAGCCAGGTGGTAAATGAAATTTATGGAATGTCGCTTCCCTTTTTTCAGTGCCCAATTCAGAATCGGTTGAAAATTGGCGGTGTTGACTCAACTGTTAGAAGAGGGAGGGAGCATTTGGTAGAGACACCACTGGTTGAACTTCAGAACTTGCACTTGTTTTATGCTCCAAAGCTATGTACATGGTATCATGAGTCTTATCATTATTTATAAGTGTTGCTAATTATTTACAGAGGGACGATACTATGTATTTACAAATAAGATGGGCAAAACACGCAAGCATCTACAGATCACCGGTTGGAATCTAAACACGCAAGCATCTCCAGATCACCGGTTGGAATCTTAGGATTTTATAGGTCTGAAATTGCTAGAAAGCCACTCAACCTGAGACCACAGCAAGCTCCCTAGCGAGAAACCGGGTTTGTCTTGCTTGCTGCTGCTGTGGCTAGTACTTACGCTAGGGCTTGTATTTGATGAAGAACTGAATTGAGAAGTTGATCTCCCTAAGGATTTATTTACCACCAGGACAGTGCCTCCAATTTCTCTTCGTACTGTCTCCAAGGTTTCTGGGTTAACAGCTTGTCCTGAAGCATCTTTTACATAGAATGTGCCAACTGCTTTTTCGCCTTGTATCCCAATCTCGGCCCTGCTTATGGATAATCCGTTCTCCCGAAACACTCTTGTAACGTCTGATAACAATCCTAGCCTGTTTTGACTACTTACATCCAGCCTCAATCCCTGTAAAAATCATAAGTCACTTCAAATTGTGAGTAACTTTCTGTAAGGCAGTAGGGAAGTTGAATTGAGAAAATATACTGTAAATGTTGTGCTAGTCAATCGTTTGAAACTTACATGGGATACTCTCCTCTTAGTGGCAGCCATCAGATTTTGGGTCAGCCTACGTCTTTCACTTTTTGAATCCAAAGTCCATCCATTCTTGTGTCTCACATAGTATTCCTGAGATTTTCATGCATACATAGAAATGTTAGAGACAAAGCATGAGGACCGTCCTGTCTGGCGCAGAACCTCTAGGACTTTAAGGAGCAGTTAGGCAGAAGTAACGGATTTTACCTGAACGGCAATGGATTCAAAAGAGCTGATGGAGGCGTGGAATACGACATATTGCAAGTCTGTCAGGGTGCAGATAGTGTCAAATAGTAATTTGGGTCTGTCTACACTCCTCACAGTAACTATGGAGTAGCCTTTCTGCCTACAATTTTCTACCTTCACTTCTGTACCATTACATCCCTTTTTCTGCCTGTATACTTCATCATCTGCACTCGACTCATAACCACAGGAACAACATTGCTCATAGTCTCTGTCAGCAGCCATCAATTGGTGGAGCCGCCTTTCGGTATGGGTTTGGCTAGCTGCAGGTGCTGCGAGCCTCACACTCCGTCGCTCCCCATCATAATGGTGGGCCTCTACAACATTCTCTAGTTGGGCCTGTACTTGTGCCACGCGATAGGGGTCCTGGATTGGCCCATGCTTCAGTTCATCCTCCACGTAGACAATGCATGCTGCTCGCTTGTTATGTGTCCATGCCACGGCAGCAGACACGTGGCAACCCAACTCAGCCAACACAGCAGATATCTCAGACATTAGTCCGGGTCTATCTATCCCCGTTATCTCCATAGCCGTGTGCTCCATTGAAACATGCCTTGGTCTTACATTTCTATCAACACATGTTTGGATTTCCCTGGACGCTCTTCTACTAGCACAAATAGCCTGTCAAACAATAAGCTTGTTTTAGTTAAATGTTAATTTGAAAGAAAAACAATATACTATACTTTTGGACAACAGTTGCCAGCATACTTCTTTGCTCAGCAATATCTTTTTAAAAAAATGAAATGAGTAAAGAGCAAGAGGAGGGAAAATTGAGCAAATCAACTGCTTTGTTGGCCTTATCCCTAAAACCCAGTAAATGGTTTTTGAAATACTTAATTTAAGTGACTGAAGCATAGAGAAAGAATAGACTAACCTCTTCGATATAGTGGATGAGGCTTTCGTCAGTAATTTTGTCCCCAAGTTGGTCAGTCACGTGGAAAACTGGTAAAGAAGAAAGAAAAAACAAATCTTATAGTTGTGGATGACTCAGAAAGTTGTTAGTTGCATTTCTATATTGGATTATAGTATTCAGACCAGCTGTTGATTCATACTTGATTTGCTGTTTGGGAAAGATGGTTAAGCAAATTGGTGAGATGAGAAAGGTATAGAGAAAAGGAGAACTAACCATCCATTAACCAGCCACCATCAGAGCATATGTATGATTTTGAAATCACAAGGTCGAGATCAGTTAGAACTTGAACCATCTCCAGCAATATACCGTGTTTGTTCGCACTATCAACCTTTGACACAAACAACAACGAGTATGTCTCAGTCCTTGTAAGACGGAACCTATGGGATCCCCTTAATATAGAGGAAGGTCCGGTACTCACTACTATTCTGTACAACAACAACAATCCAGTATAATCCCACTTAGTGGGGTCAGGAGAGGGTAGTATGTACGCAGACCTTACCCCTACCCTTGGATAGAGAGGCTGTTTCCAAATAGAACCCCGACATCCTTTCCTTCAAGAACTTCCTACCTTGTTCTTGGGGAGACTCAAACTCACAACCTCTCAGTTGGAAGTGGGAGTTGCTTACCATAAAAGCAACCCCTCTTGTCTATGCACTACTATTCTGTGACAATAAATAATTAAAATGTTGTTTAATCTTAAAGCACTAACGCAAGAAAAATATATAAACTTAAATGATGCTCTTGTACGGGGTTCTTTAGTTAGTTCTTTTCGAATCTCTTATGGAATCCATTTAAGTGGCAGGTATCCCCAATCATGCCAAAACAACCCAAACCAAGTCATTATCTAACACATCAATTGGTATTATCATCCTTTCGAATAACCAATGATAGAAGTTCTCCAATTAAAATGGAACAGATTAAAGAGAGAATAATAGCAAAAGATTTTTCTTTAATCACTTACCTTCACTATAGTGCAGTCTCGGCAGGAATCATTATCAATGCACACTCTGAAAAGCCAGCAAACAATAAACAAATAAGCTTCCCTTCTATACGAATTAAAGCATGATAAAACATACGTATATTCTTCAACTGTTTACTCCAAATTATTAAAATTTAGTATGATTAAGTGATAAATTGAAGTGATAACGTGTCTTTCCTCCGTTGGGAATTTCATCATTTGGTGAAGCGTTGAAGGCACTACCCTCATGTTGTATATCCATAGTCTCCCGAGGAGTGCGTTATACCTCATGTCATCTTGGATTAATTAACAATTGTTTATCGATAATTATGTATATAAAGACATATATTATGTGTTCATTGAACCGGTGTAAACAGTATTAAGACTGTTGTTACCTGGGAGGGTGAATTCTTTCAATGAGGGATTCGAACTCAGGATTACCATCGGGTTTGTAAGCAGAAAACTCCATAATGTCCTGATCCTCAAAGCTCTGGAGTTTAACTTAGCTTGAAGCTGTGATTCGACTCTGTAATTTGCAAATACATAGATAGAGGTACAACATGTGAGAAAAATAAAAATTTATATAAAACTGGGCAGCTGCCTGTAATTGAAAATCAAGAAGTTGGAAAAAGAATAGTAATATACAAACAACAATTGGAACTCGTGGAAATAAAAAAAAAGAAGAGATAGGTATGATGTCTTAAACAGCGAAGATTGAGTAGAAATTTGAGATAAGCTTTTCTAAATTTCCAAGAAAACACTTCCAAATTGATGATAAGTAGTTCACGAGCAGCAGTAATCATCCTATAATGGGATGACGAAAGAGGAGATTCATAACTCAGGGGAGGAAATTCTTGATATTTTTTTCCTCACTTTCTTGATAGAGAATAAGAAAAAAGATTTGAACTTTGAAGAAAAGTAGCAACTCCCAGCTAGGTTGAATGAATTAATGCAAACGAAAGTTAATCTTTTGGATTTCAAATAGGGGAATTTTGACAGAGAAATTTACCAGGGAAAGAAAGCTTGTTGATGAGAAGAAAGAAAGAAGGTGAGGAAGAATGAGAAATATGTATATATAGGAAGGGAGGGAGGGAGGGAGAGTAGGAGACAGAGTCAATATAGGTATCAAAAACTGCAGCTAATAGAGATGTATGGGTTATGTGGCTCTCCTAACTATGTAAAGGGAAGATCCGCACTTACTGTTTCTTTTTCTTTTCAGCCACAAGAAAGTGTCTCTCCTTTTCTTCTTCTCTTTTTCCTTTTTTCCCTTACATTATTTATTTAAATCTTTTTGGCTTGTTTTCATGGAGTGTGCATGAGAGTCACGATTGAGGGAGTTTGGGTAAATATAAAAGCTGGTCAAATAGTTTTCTTTTTGTGTGTTTAAAAGGAATGTCAACTTTTTATACTTAGTAAATTTTTTATTTCAATAGTCTCATTTTACCTTTAATAGTAGTTTTTCATAAAAATAACGTGATATATTCAAAAAATCATAATATTTAAAAGGTCTTTTTGATATATTAATATACCATGATGGAGCCAGGATTTTCATAATAGTGGGTCAAATTTAAACAAACAAACACACAAAGAAACTAAGAAAATTTAATATATAATCTATATTTAGTTTTTTAAAAAAATTAACGAGCGATACAACATATAATCTATATTTATTAAAAAAAATAACAAGCTATACATTGTAATTTCCCGTGAAGGAAAGTCAATTGACACTTCTTAGATAAAGGTGGTTTCGCCACTAATTATACATACTCTTAGTTTAAATTATAAAATTTAAATTTTTAAACTTTGTGTTTGATCAAATTAAAAAATATAAACGAATAAAATATTTTACTCACATATTTATAAACAAAAAATACTTATAATTTGAACACGTATATACTGAAAAAAGTATTTTGAATGCTGCTATCCAAAAAACACATAATTATTTTTTTATAAATAGGCCATTGCGGACTTTCTCTCTCTAATAGCTCTCGGCGTATGTTAGCAGGGCGCTAACTTACGCCTCCAGCAATGGCGAGGGGAAGGAAGAGAAATCCGGTGAACCAGGTATCACCGGAGTTGGCGAAGGAGGTAACACCAGCTGTGACCAAACATCCTCAGTGGCTACCGGGAATGGGATCGGCACCGACAGTGTTTCAGAACCCTAGCGAAAATGGAGGAACCAGGACGGAGATAACGCTGGAAATTGGTGTCCAGCAGAGGATACCCGTAACTTTTGGCAGCTTTCTACCGTTGAAGTTCCAACCTATCAGAGAGGAATTTGTTGAAGGCGATGGAAATTTGCAGGAACAGGAACGAGTCGAATCAGTTCATCATCGACTTCAGTTCACTGCGAAACCAAAGCTAACTCAGAATGAACCAACAGAAGGAGTTCCTGTGACCGAAAATGGCAGTAAAGGCACCATGCATCGGAACAGAAGTCCTCAAAAAGGGAAATCACTAATCTATGTACCACCTGCAATGCGAGAGGGTACGTTTGTGGTACAAATTGATGAAGATAATACTAGGGAACAGGAGTCCTACCGGGGAAATGCTTTGATAGGGTTTGTACTAGGAGAAGATCCGTATGAGCGTGCTATGGAGAATTTCATTACAACAGTCTGGGATTTTGTCCCGAAACCTCAGATTCTGCATCATGTCGAAGGGTACTTTATCTTTAGATTTGATACTGATAAAGAAAGAGATAGAGTTCTCCAAGCTGGCCCTTACACTTTCCATAATAAACCACTGGTGCTGCAACAATGGAGTATGGACTTTAAATATGAACCAGGAAATGTGAGTGTAGTACCCCTATGGGTCACATTCCCTGGTTTATCTCTAGGATACTGGTCTAGTGAAGCTCTTGGGAAGCTGGCAAGTGTAGTGGGAAAGCCTATGTATACTGATAAGATCACGGCTGAACAAGAGAGGATTTCCTTTGCTAGAGTGTTGGTGGAAACAGATATTTCCCAACCTCTGGTCTTGTACAGGAGATTGACGATGAATGGAGGCCCAAATTTTGTAGTGACTGTGTTAGGTTTGGTCATTGTATTGAGAAATGCTGGTATAAGAAGAGGCAAGGCAATGAGCAGGAAGCAAAGGTCCGACACAAGGCTGCTGTGGCTAAACAGAAAACACAGAGTGATATATGGCAGTGGATACCTAAAACAAGGAAGGACAGTACAATGATAACAACTGTAAAATCAGAGGAGGCTGGAAAACAAAAGGAACATGCTGATAACAGGGTAAACAACAGAGGATCGTTAAAAGGCAAGACTGTACAACAATTTGTTGATGCTCCAGTGAATACAACCAACAGTTTCGCTGTACTGCAAAGAGGAGTTGATCCAGGGGACGCTGGCCCTTCCAGCTTCACCCAACTATGATTATCTGCACATGGAACATAAGGGGCCTAAATAAGGCCCATAAACAGAAGGAGTTGAGACTCTTTCTAAATAAACATAAGGTAGATTGTATTGGTTGCGTAGAAACAAAAGTTAAGGCAGATAGGGTAAATCAGATTGTAACAAAGCTAGGCAATGAATGGAGGCATACTAGCAATTACAGTGAGCATGCTAATGGTAGAATATGGATATTATGGAAGGCAAATGTGGAGTTACAGGTCATGATGGTTGACGAGCAATTTATCCACTGTGAGGTTAAAGCGAGGGGTACTACTTTCAGAACACTGCTAATTGTGGTATATGCCAATAATGACGTATGTAAGAGGCAATAATTGTGGGCAAAACTGGTGGCACTGGGGGCTAATATTCAGGGTAGCTGGCTTATAAGTGGTGAGTTCAATAATGTACTTCACTCGGATGACAGAATTGGAGCTCCAGTTGTACAACAGGAGATACAGGGATTCCAGGATACCCTCAATATCCTTCAACTTTCGCAGCTGAAGACCAGGGGCTGTTTCTATACCTGGTGTAATAAGCAGAAGTCTGAAACAAGAGTCTATAGTCGAATTGATTAGGCCTTTGGAAATGTTCAATGGATGCAGGAGTATAGCCACATTGAAGCAGATGTATTGAACCCGGGAGTGTCTGATCACTCCCCTATCTTAATGCAATGTAACAGTATGCAGCAGAGAAGGAACAATCACCCAAAACCTTTCAAACTTTATGCTTCTGTTATGAACCATGCTGACTTCTCTGACATTGTCAAAAGTTCTTGGAACAGACCAGTAGGGAGGTCCAATGCACAGAATATGGAGTAAACTGAAGACCCTAAAACTGGATTTAAAGGAGCTGAATTCACATATGGCTAAGTACAGAATACAACTAAATGAGGCAAGGCAGAAACTAGAAACCATTCAAGTCCAACTGCAATCAAATTGCCTGGACAAATGGTTGATTGACCAGGAGAAGTTGCTGCTTATGGAGGTGGAGAGGTGGAGCAATATTGAGGAGCAGATACTGCATCAGAAATCCAGAGCTCAATGGATAGCCTGTGGTGATGCCAACACCAAATAGTTTCATGCCCAACTAAAGATGAGGACTAGTTTTAATACAATCACTTCCATATATACTGATGGGGGATTAAACTAACAGATCCCAGGATGGTGGAAGCAGAGTTTGTGGACTGTTTCAAGTCTCTTCTGGGGTGAAACAACAGCACTGTCCAATGTCCTAACACTGAAATCATACAGCAGGGGCACTGCCTCACCCTACAGCAGAAGGATGAGCTTGTCCAACCAGTAACAAGGGAGGAAATAATGTAGGCAATAAAGGACATGCCACATGACAAAGCACCAGGGGTTGATGGGTTCCCAGTGGAGTTTTTCATTAGGCAGTGGCACATTGTGGGGGATGATATCTGTGAAGCTGTGCTAGACTTCTTTGCAACAGGGAAATTACATGCTGGAGTTAGTAGCACTACACTGACTCTCATTCCAAAGGTACAGAATCCAACCACAGTCAAAGATTACAGGCCAATTGCGTGCTGCACAACAGTATACAAGATCCTCACAAAAATCATTACTGCCAGGTTGAAAAAGGTTATTGATACTCTAGTGGGCAGATCACAATCTGCATTCATTGAGGGTCGGAGCATCATTGATAACATATTGTTCACACAAGAGTTATTCAAAGGCTATTCTAAGAAGGGTCTCTCTCCTAGGTGTGTGCTAAAAGTGGACATAAAGAAGGCGTATGACTCTGTTGAATGGGTGTTTCTGAGTAAACTGCTGCAAGGGCTGGGATTTCCTTCCAAATTTATTGGGTGGATAATGGAATGCATTTCAACTGTATCTTACTCTCTCAACTTTAATGGGGGTCTCACAGCTCCATTCAAAGGGAAGAGAGGGCTGCGACAAGGCGACCCGATGTCACCATACCTTTTTGTTCTGGCAATGGAGTACTTACATAGACAGCTCTTGCAAGTGATGCTGAGAAAAGACTTCAAGTTTCACCCTAAATGCAAAAAACTGGGGGTAGCACATGTTTGCTTTGCGGACGACCTTCTCTTATTCTGTAAGGATGATTTTCAATCAGTAAACTTACTTAAACAGATTCTGCTGGAATTTTCAAAGACATCTGGTCTTCACGCAAATGTGGACAAAAGTGCAGTGTATTTGGCTGGAGTGAATAATTGGCAGAAATAACAGATACTTCAGGTACTGGGCTTTCCAGCAGGTACCCTCCCATTCAAGTATTTGGGGATGCCACTGGATTCCAAGAAACTATCGGTTGCACAATGCTGGCCTTTGGTGGAGAGAATTACACGGAAAGTCACCTGCTGGTCATCAAGGCTCCTATCGTATGCTGGTCGGCTTCAATTGATAAAATCTGTATTATTTGGTATTCAAGCGTACTGGTCCCAGATTTTCTTGCTACCCAAAAGATTTTGAAGATGACAGAGGCTATTTGTAGATCCTATTTGTGGACCGGAGCTGCCACAGTAACAAGAAAGGCTCTTATTGCTTGGGACACTATGTGCTTACCTTATAGTGCAGGGGGGCTATAGTAAAGCATTTGTGGGCTTTAACAATGAAGAAGGATAGCCTATGGATCAAATGGGTCCATACCTTCTATATCAAGAACAAATACTTGGATGACATGATGGTCCCAGGGTATGCTGCCTGGGTAATTAGGAAAATATTCGATTCTAGAATTCTGGTTAACAGTTTAACAACATTAACTGGGAATCTAGTGGATAAGCTGAGGCAGGTGCAACAGGGTGAGGTGTTCAGCATCAACAAAATCTACAGACAACTTCTCCCTCAATGCAGCAAAGTTCAATTGAAATCAATCATATTACAACCTCAACTTCATCTCAGGTATAAGTTCATATTATGGATGGCTTTACATAAGCGACTCGCAACTGTGGAGCGACTCCAAAAGTTTAGTATAGTGGTTCCGCAAGAATGCATATTCTGTGGTGTAGATCAGGAGACCTTTGAGCATTGTATTTTGAATGTTCGAAAACAAAAGAGCTCTGGAATCGCCTCCTTAACTGGCTGGGTCATAAGCGTATCATTGCTGACTGGGAGGAGGAGTGTGCGTGGATTAGTAAGCTGGCGAAGAGGAGAAATAGCTTAGCAGAAATTACAGCATGCCTGTTTGGGATTTTGGTGCCGGCGATATGGAAAGAACGGAATAACATGAGATTCCAGGGTGACAGGTTGATGAGGGATACCGTGTGTAAGGAAATCGTGGTCCATCTTCATTGCAGAGGAGCTTCTAGACACAAATGGAGGGCGACTCTTCATAGCATAGATCATTTCCCCTAGCCAAATGAGATGGCATAAATCACGAAACTGTATCACACGTATTATCTTTGTATGTACTGCTTACTTCTTAAATGGATAATAGGTTAGTGATTATGTATAGCATACGAACAATAGATGGTCAGCATCTATGCTTTGTAAGTATTTTTTTGATGAAATGAAATGGTTACGGATAAAAAAGTAAAATAATATGTCTAACATTTGAAGGTAGTTCTCATCATTTAATACTTATTCACTACTTTTTTTTTAGAAGAAAATTTTGTTTTATTTCAATTATTTGGTAAATTTACATCATCTATTCTTTTGGACTCTAGAACAAATCTCAAAAGTACAATCTATTAGAAACTCTACAACTATTGTTGTTAAGCTAATATCCTATCACAAAATGAGTGTTGTTACAATTGTGAATACTCGTACGAAGGATAACTATTAATACTCTCCAGAATGGGTGACCATTTAGGTATCTTCATTCCAGTAAAGTGCACTTGAAGTGTAATCTCCTTTGCTCTATCTTTGGCGTCTCTGCTCGATTGTTGAAATCTTCAGTTGTTCCTTTCCATCTAGATGTTGTAAACTACTGCTGCAAACACCACACCTAGGATGGTTTTTCTGGGGTTTCTGCTGTTAATATTAGCAGTTAACCATTGCACTTCTGTTTCCTATGTGCCTGTCGTTCTTTGATACTTCAACCATTGTAACATACCTTGCCACAATGCTTGGGAGTATAAGCAATCAAAGTATAAATAGTCGTGTGTTTCTTCAATATCTCTTTCACATAAAATGCAGGCTTATTCACTACTTTTAAAATCTCTTCAACTCTTGACTAGTATCTTGAATTTGAATTCTGGAAATAAAATACTATTTGTTAATCCCTCCGTCTCTTTTTCTGTCACTTTAGTTAAAAAGAATTATCTCAGAATTCAAAATTAAATTATTAATTATTTTAAAATATATTCTTTATATTAAAGATTTAGTAATTCTTTTTAATATTATTCAATTCTTAGAATATATTTAATAAGAATAACTTATTAAACCATAAAAAGATCTAAAGTAATAAACCACGAAATACTTTATATAGTTTTTAATGGGCATAAAAAGATCTAAAGTAATAGTTAAAATCAGACCTTTTCTTTTCTCTAACCAATCTTTGGAGAAAATATGTTTAAGAGTTTTGGCGAGCGGACTTTCTCCACGCACATTTACCCACGTTTTTCCTCCCACGCCCACGATTTCTGTATCAAAATTCTATTATTTCTTCCATAACCAAGATTTGAATTTGAATTTGGATTTTCAAAAGATATTGTTTATTTGGATTGGATGTTGTCGTAAAGATTTAAGAACTCTCTCTACGTCTCTCTCTATCTCGCAATCCCAAATTTCAGTAATATAAGAGAAAAGAAAAAGAGAGCAACAATTCTACCATTGATATCCATTAAAAAGCTTTGAAGCTTTGATTCTAATTTCGATTTTCAAAAATTATTGTTTATTTGGATTGGGTGTTGTTGTAAATAATTAGGTTTAAAAACCTAATTTTTGCAATATTTTAACACTCCCTAAAGTTATTAATGTTTGTTATTTTAATTGTTTTCCTCAAATTTTCTGTCTTTAATTACATATTTTCTATCATAAAAAATACCAAAAAATAATGGGTTTTCCTTCATTTGTGCATTTTATGAATCGACTAACTTTTCAATTGGTGAATCAATCTAGTTAATTAATCATTTAAATAAGTTATTTTATTTGTGTAAATTAGTTTAATAAGTAGGATTAAAGGAAAATGGGTAAAATGATTAGGTGGCTAAGAGTGTACTATCATGTTTAATTGAGTGGATGCCATGAAAAGATTCAAAACGACGTAGTTTCAAGGTAAAATTACGTCACCTTTTTTAATGAAACCAAGACCAAATCTCAACACTTCATCATACTCTGATCCAATGGCCGTTATTCAATATCCTCAAAGGTATATAAGGCCCCTAAAATCAGATTTTTGCCTTCATTTTCACATAACACAATCCTTAGCACCCTCTCTTCTCTCCTACTCCTCCTCTGTCGCCGCCGCCACTCTTCACGGTGACACCACCGCCTACTGCCGTCCATCGGTGACCAAACACCCTCCAACCAATGCCAATATCTTCATCCCCTCCTCCTCTACCCTAATCCAAGCCCTAAATCCCTCGAATCCTCCTCAAACACAAAAAATCTAGCCAAATCTGAAACCCTAGCCGCCTAAATTTTCCTCCTTTCTTCAGCGAACTAGTAACAAATACGACCACCCAACCCCATAAATCTTAATATATCTCAAGGATATATACACTTTCCCTCTAGATTCACCCCCCGAAAAAGCACCACCATCGACCACCCCACTGCCCCGCTGTCCAACCACCACTGCCACCAGCCCACTGACCCCTCTATTTTTTTAGCCTAGTTTCGACCCAAGAACATCTGTTTCCTTTTGGTATGATGCTGGGTTCATTGAGTTCAGCATATCCAAAAAGGAAACAAACATTCCAACGTCGGAAAGCTACTATTTGGCGCCCTAAGCATCATCTCGTTGCTCGATTCGATGTCGGATGTCTCTGAGCTTGGTATAAACCTCGAACCTTTATCCTTTCCTCTAAAGTTTTGATTTTTCTGTTTTTGTGTCATTTTTTTGTAGTTAAAATTCTAATTTTTATTGTTGGGTTTTGTATAACCTTCATCACCTCACTAATTTATTATTTTTGATAGTGTTACATTTAGTTTGCACCTTTCATTTCTGTTTTGATCAATCACTCTAATTAGAGTTCCAAGTTAGGTATTGATTAGTTATATTTATTTATATTAGTTAATGTTAGTAGAATCGTTCACTTAGAAATATTAGTTAGCCCCCCTCAAGAAATAGTTGATTAATAAAAATAAAAGAGCAAAGCTAATAATTAGAATATAAGTTTTTTTTATGAAAAATATTTTTTTTTAGTTTGGACATTAACGCAAGGAGCAATTTGGTCTTAGAAGAATACTCGTCACTTTATGTTGTCTTGATTATTGTCACGACCCGGTTCGTCCTCCGTGAACCCTCGTGACGGCACCTAGTCTCTACGACTAGGTAAGCTTAAAAATGCTAATTAAACCATAATTGCGGGAGAAATAACAAAAACTAAACTAGTAAAGTAAAATAGTGTAAAAGGTGCCACTCGGCACATATATTAACAACTCTTGAAACTAATAATCATTTCCAAAACTCGGAATCTCACAAATTACAAGCTGAGGGATACATAAGAAGCTCTAACTCCGGAAATGTTGAAACAAGAAACAATACTGAAAGGGATATACTCATTACAAAATGATAGACAGGGACACTTCGGTTTGCAGACGTAGAAGATATACCTCGAAGTCTCTACATAAAAGCCTCCTTCCATGGTTGACAGAGCTGAGTGGGAGTACCTATATCTGCACAACAAAAATGTG
The DNA here is from genome assembly GCA_034376525.1 of Nicotiana benthamiana. Taxonomy (NCBI): domain Eukaryota; kingdom Viridiplantae; phylum Streptophyta; class Magnoliopsida; order Solanales; family Solanaceae; genus Nicotiana; species Nicotiana benthamiana. The sequence goes on from CM067324.1 coordinate 59,882,556, forward strand.
CAAAAGAGTAGTATGAGCATATCACAGTGGTGATCAGTAAGAATCAAGACTAACCTCAATGGGGTAGTGACGAGGAACAGTCAAGACACCTACCGTTCAAATAAATAATATAATTATAGGAATAACGAAACATGATATATAAATATATGTGAAGACTGTACGAGATGATCAATAATGCGACAATCACAATGATGGTAGAAACAACAAGTAACACGAGAATAATAACAATGATGACACATAATCACGGAAAAATCATATCCAAACCCTAATATTACAATACATAAAGGAAGCACAACAATAACTCGGGTCCTTCGGTAGTGTCTACATTGGTCTTATTTAACAATTCCTACAAATTTTCCAATCTCGGTCAAATCACAACATTACGAGTCCCGGCATCCGAAATCTATACTCGGCATCCTGTGCCTTTATCAACATTACGGTCATACTACAATGAACTAGCTAACTAAGGCCACTCTCACATATAAAATGATTAAACAAGGACATGCCTCTATACTGAGAAAATCAGGGGTACTTCACCCCCAATAAGAGTGTTTCAACTATGTGTATGCTTGTGTGAGTGCTCTAACAAGATTTCTACCATCTAATAAAGATAAGAAGGAGAGCGGGCGGAGCGCACAATGACTCCTCACCACATCCACATATAAAATCTCATACAGGAAAACAACCACAATCAAAATATCAACGAAAATAGAAATGCATCCACATGCCGTTACAATCCTTACAATTAATCACTGACATAGCCATCCTTGTTTCGCCACGTGTGCGATAAATAACATAAAAAGTACCGCCTTATTTCGCCATATGTGCGTCATAGTAATTCCCATCTTATTTCGCCACATGCGCAATCCACATATAAGAATATGAACATATCCCGCCTTATTACGCTACATGTGCAATATATCAATAGTAGCAGTAGCACGACAAAGACCTCGTGCAAACCCTCAACAATAATCGCACGACAGAAACCTCGTGCATCACAATATCAATAACCGTATGGCAGAAACCTCGTGCATCACAATATCAACAACCGCATGACAGAAACCTCATGAACCACAATATCAACAGTAGCACGGCAGAAACCTCGTGCATCACAATATACAGTACAACAACAACAAATATAATATATATACAAGAGCACAATAAGTGAATGATTCAAAATCTTTCATTCACCGGGGCGGTATGACTAGCTCACGAGGAATAACCACAGTGGAAAGTACTAAGCGTAATAAGAACAACTTAACAAGTGAGAAAAATAATATGAATCAATGATCACATAATAAGTAGTTTAACAACAAGGAAGTTATCATGAATCAAATAATTTAAAATAAGGAAATATCAACTAAACATAGGATATCTAACTTCTTTAAAGTTGGGTATGTTAAGAAGAATATATAACGATTCCAATTAAGGATGAACAGAGGGAAAGATAATCGTAACATCAATTAAGACCAATTAATTACATGAGAGATACTAATGATTTCTAAATAGAGACAAGGAGTAATGAAAGATAACGTGACTACGGAAGGGTAGGGATCTTCAATTAAACAAAGTAAGAGTCAATTAGGCAGCCATAATAAACTAAAAGATCAATTAAATTCCATGCAAGACATGTACATGTGAAACTAATAATAGGAAACTCTATCATATCAAGAACAACTTCATACTCAGTGATTACAAGGATCTAAGAGCCTAAAAAGGAAAAATTTCCACAAATAAATTCGAGCACACATTTGTCACCTCGCATACAAGGAATACAATCGATAGAGAAGACTCAAATCCTAAGGGAAAGTTCCCCCACACAAGGTTAGGCAAGATGCTTACCTCAAACAAATGCAAGTCAACCCGATACCACGCTTTTGCCACGAGTATCCGACTCAAAATGGTCCAAATCTATTCAAATAATTGAACATTGTAAATAATACGTCACATGATTGATTTTACAATTATATTCTAAGCTAATACACAAAATTATATGAAACGATCAAAATGCCCCTCAGGCCCACGTCTTAGAATCGGATAAAATTTATATTTACAGAAACCTGGCAGTCTCACAAGTCTAATCATAACAAAATTGTCTAAATCCCATAGCATTTCGACCCTCAAATCCTCGAATCTATCTGAGAGGGTTTTCTAAACTTTTCCAACTAAATTCACCAACTTAATGCCGAAACTTGTAATATATTCGAGTTATTTAACCTAAATTAAGTTAAGAACAGTCGCCCAATTTTTCTCTCTGAAAATCTCCCGAAAATCGTCTCTCCTTGAGCCCCAAATCGTTTAAAATGGAATATGGGACAAAGTCCCATTTTAGGAACTTAACATTCTGTCCAGGTGTTTTCTTCATTGCGATTGCGGGAGGAATGATGCGATCGCATAGGAGAAAATATTTCTGTCCAAATTGTGCTATGCGATCGCGAGAAAATCAATGCGATCGCATAGAAGGAAAATGTTGCTGCCCAAATTTGTGCTATGCGATAGCAGAAAAATCAATGCGATCGCATAGAAGGAAATATTGCAGCCCAAATTTGTGCTATGCGATCGCAGGAAAATCAATGCAATCGCATAGAAGGAAAATATTTCTTCCCAAATTTGTGCTATGGGATCGCAGGAAAATCAAAGCGATTGCATAGAAGGAAATACCAGATAGCAGAACAACCGTTCAAACATAGGGAAAAATGACCTGTAGTCCATCCAAATCACACCCGAGCCCTCCGAGGCCTCAACCGAACATGCCAACCAATCCTAAAACATCATACAAACTTGTTCCAACCTTCGGAATGCACAAAATAACATCAAAACACCTATTTTTCATCAGATTTAACCTTAAAATTTTTGAAAAACTCAAAAAATACATTTTCGATCAAAAAGTCTACCAAACCTCGTCCGAATGACCTCAAACTTTGCACGCACATACCAAATGAAATCACAGAACTACTGCCATTCTCAGAATTCCATTCTGACCCTCGGATCAAAAGCTCTCCTATCAACAAAAAACTTCAAATATTCAACTTTGGTATTTCAAGCCTATATTAGCTACGGACCTCCAAAACACATTACGAACATGCTCCCAATCCCGAAATCAACTAACGAAGCTAATGGAACCATCAGATTTCCATTCCGAGGTTGTCTTCACACTGTTCCGACTAGGGACAACCTTCTAACCCTTAAGCTCTCAATTAGGGACTAAGTGACCTAAGACTCAAAACCGAACGTCCCGACAAATTAAATCAACAGAAATAGATTTAGGGAAAGCAGTTAACAGGGGATAAATGCGTAAATTCTTAAGATGACCGGTCGGGTCGTCATATCCTCCTACACTTAAACATTTATTCGTCCTCGAACGAGCTAAGATTTGCCTCGAAGTCCTCAAGTCTCTGAGTGCACACTTCCAACATACACTTGCGGGTGATCCCACGTCACCCCAATCCACTTAAGAATGACAACGCCATCTCTATTGTACTTTAGCCTTTCTAGCAATACCAATGAGCCTTCAAGTCTAAATTCTCACCTTTCATCCGTTTCCAAAAGACCCGATTCTAAATCCATGTCCGGTATTAGTCTCAACTAGCAGCTTCAATTCATGCCCACACATAGGGTACAATCACAAAACATGACATATCTCACATAGGCTCATAATAACATTTCTGATACAAATACATGCCTGAGGTCCAATCCGCATCAGTCATAAGCCTTATATTCAAGAGGAACTCTTTTCAAACCTCCACAACACTAGCGATGATACAATAGCCATGAAAACCACATAACAAAACACCCAAATAACCAAATCTCAGCTAATACCAACGGGTACGCACCCCACAAACTAGAACTCAAGAAGCATGCAACGGAAATGGATGAATATGGGAAGGGGAAAACACATAAGGGAACTAGCAAATAGGTCAGACTAGCACAAATTTTCTAAATCACTAACCTACAGAACATTCTAAAAAGAAAGAATAAAAGCATATAAAAGATTCACAAGGATCTTATACTGATATAACCCTTGCCGCGGTACACGTCCCTGTTTCAATACATCAAATCACCTAAAATCACGAGGGTCCCGCCCTCACTCTGAATCACAAGTAGGGTACATATCAACCCATCTAGAGACTCTCACCAGATTAATTCCGTCTATAATTTACAACACATACTGGCTCCTACACTGGTGGACATAAAAATCACAACTCGCAACCAAGAATACTCAGAATCACACCAAACCTACAGAACGGACAACAAGAGTTCTACTACTAGTCTTATAACTACCGACAACGGCCAAAAACAGACGATATACACGGTTATCACTAATAGAACCCCTCAACAGGATAATCACATACATAGAGTACAAATCACAAAACGCACCCATAAATGGAACAACAAATAGGGGAACACATCTCGATAAGCAGGGCTATAATGAACTACGGGTGGTGCTCCTCTATAACAACTGAGGCATACCTCAATGGCATCACCTAGCATAGCGGCCTTAAGCCTACCATATGAAACACATCAGCGGGTTGGACCTCCCCCTCTCAGGCGCCCTCTACGCACTTGAATACCTCATTGTGACACATCGGTCCAAAGTCTGGGACAATCTCTCACCATGTGGCTAGTATCTACACACTCAAAGCACCCTCTCTGCCGACGAGGAGGAGGAAACTGTGAGGCACGGTACTTTGAGACCCATGAACACCTGAGTCACCATGCAAAGAAAACTGGACTGGCTGACCCGCAAAACCTCTACCATGATGCACTCTACCTCCAAAATAAGGACCAGTATACCTTCCCGGCCTACAGGGCCTCCTCGTCTCCTGAAGCTCCCTCTCCTAAGCTCGTCTTCTTTCTCACTCGTGACCCTGCCTGCCATCTCTTTCCCAGGCATGCATACCCTCTATCCTCCTAGCAGTGTTCACAACCTGCTGATACAAAATATCCATCTCCAACTCGCGAGCCATGCTAGACCTGATGGTGGGAATTAACCCCTCAATAAATCCATGAACCTTCTCGCGAGCAGTAGAAACCAATGCTAGGGCATGTCTAGTCAAGCTGGTGTAACAGACAGCATTTTCCGAGACAGTCATAGTACCCTGGCGCAAATGCTCAAACTCCGTGTGCCACGCATCTTTGAGGATATGAGGGACAAACTCTCTCAGGAAAATGTCTAAAAATGGAGTTCAAGTCAGTGAAATTGCCTCGTCTATATTGTCTAACTTATAGGTGCGCCACCAATCATAGGCGGCTCCTCGTAGCTGGAAAGTAGTGAACGAAACATCGCTCGATCCTGCGATGCCCATAGTACGGAGAATGCGCTGACACTCATCAAGAAAACTCAGATCATCCTCCGATGTTAGACCACTAAATACAGGAGGCTTGTACCTATTGAGCCTCTCAAGCCTCAGCTTCTCTTGCTCGGAAGCCGTTGTTATGCACTCAGGCTTAACTAGCACTGCAGGCGGTGCAGGAACAATCTCAGGGGCCTGCCCAACATGCACTCACTGCTTAGGAGAGCGGGCAGCGGGAGTTTGTACTCCTCCCCCTGCTTGGGATGTGGATGCAGTAAGGGGAAGTAATCCTGCCTGAGCCAGAGTGGTGTACATGCTCATGAACTGTGCCAAAGTCTCCTGAAGTGCTGGAGTAGTAGTAGCAGTAGGCGTGTCAGGTGCCTGGAGTCCGGGGGGATCTGCTGGTGGTGCCTCGATGGCAACTCGCGCAGGTGATCTAGTTGCACCACGTACATGTCCTTAGTCTCTACCTCACCCCGGCCTCTGACGGCTGCAATAGGGGGTGCGGGTGCCTGATCATCTCGGTAGCACGTGTACTCACCATCTGTGAGAGAGTAGAAGATAGGGGTTAAAATTGTGATGTCAAAAATATCGCATGAAAGGGAAATCAAATGAAGTGAAATTTTTCCTAAGGGTTACATAGCCTCTTACAGATAAGTACAGACGTCTCCGTACCGATCCACCAGACTATAATAAAAAACAGCTTGTGATTCGTGACTCCTATGAACCTAGAGCTTTGATACCAACTTATCATGACCCGGTTTACCCTCCGTGAACCCTCGTGATGGCACCTAGTTTCTACGACTAGGTAAGCCTAAAAATGTGGAAATTAAACCATAACTGCAGAAGAAATAATAAAACTGAACTAGTAAAATAAAACAATGTAAAAGGTGCCACTGGGCATATATAATAACATCTCTTGAAACTAATCATTATTCGCAAAGCTCAGAATCTCACAAATCACAAGCTGAGGGATACATAAGAAGCTCGAACTCCGGAAACATCTAAACAAGAAATAATACTGAAAGGGCTATACTAATTACAAAAGGATAGATAGGGACTCTTCAGTATGCGCATGCAGCAGATATACCTCGAAGTCTCTATAGAAGCGCCTCCTTCCAAGGCTGGCAGAGATGAGTGGGAGTACCTGTATTTTCACAAAAAAAAATGTGCAGAAGAGTAGTATGAGCACACCACAGCGGTGCCTAATAAGTATCAATACTAACCTCGGTGGGGTAATGACGAGGAACTGTCAAGACACCTACCGGTCAAATAAACAATATAATTATAGGAACAATGGAAAATGATATATAAATGTATGTGAAGATTATACGAAATGATCAATAATGCTAATATCACAATGAGGGAAGAAACAACAAGTAACACGAGAATAATAAGAATGATGACATATAATCACGGCAAAATCCAATCCAAACCCTAAGATCACAATACATAAAGGAAACACAACAATAACTCGGGTCCTACGGTAGTGTCTTCATTGGGTCTTATTTAAAAATTTCTAAAACTTTTCCAATCTCAGGAAAATCACAACATCACGAGTCGCGGCATTCAAAATCTACACTTGGCATCCTGTGCCTCTATCAACCTTACGGTCATACTCGCAACGAACTGGCTAACTAAGGCCACTCTCATATGTTAAATGATTAAACAAGGACATGCCTCAATACTGAGCAAATCAGGGGTACTTCACCCCTAATAAGAGTGTTTCAACTACGTGTATACTTATGTGAGTGCTTTAACAAGATTTCTACCAGCTAATTAAGATAAGAAGGAAAGCGGGCGACACGCACAATGTATCCTCACCACATCCACATATAAAATCTCATACAAGAATACAACCACAATCAAAACATTAACGAAAATAGAAATGCCTCCACAGGCCGTCACAATCCTTACAATTAATCCCACATAGCCATCCATATTTTGCCATGTGTGCATCTAATAACATAATAAGTACCGCCTTAATCCTCTATATGTGCATCATAGTATTTCCCATCTTATTTCGCCACATGCGCAACCCACATATAAGCATACGAACATATCCTGCCTTATTGCACTGCATGTGCAATATATCAATAGTAACAGTAGCACGACAAAGACCTCATGCGAACCCTCAACAACAATGGCACCGTAGAAACCTCGTGCATCACAATATCAATAACTGCATGGCAGAAACCTCGTGCATCACAATATCAACAACTGCACGACAAAAACCCTATGCACCACAATATCAACAGTAGTACGGCAGAATCCTCGTGGATCATAATATCAAGTACAACAACAACAAATGCAATATATACAAGAGCACAACAAGTGAATTAACTCAAAAGCTTTCGTTCACCGTGGCGATATGACTAGTTCACGAGCAATAACCACAATGGAAAGTACTATGCGTAATAAGAACAACTTAACAAGTGAGAAAAATAATATGAAGCAACAATCTCATAATAAGTAGTTTAACAACAAGGATGTTATCATGAATCAAATAATTTAAAATAAGGAAGTATCAACTAAACATAGGATATCTAACTTCTTTAAAGTTAGGCAAGTATGTAGAATATACAACGATTCCAATAAAGGATGAAGAGAGGGAAAGATAACCGTAACCTCAATTAAGACCAATTAATTACATGAGAGATGCTAATGATTTCCAAATAGAGACAAGGAGTAATGAAAGATAACATGACTATGGAAGGGTAGGGATCTTCAGTTAAACAAAGTAAGAGTCAATTAGGCAGCCAGAATAAACCAAAAGGGCAATTAAATTCCAAGTAAAACATGTAGAGGTGAAACTAATAACATGAAACTCAATCATATCAAGAACAACTTAAAACTCACTGATTATAAGGATCTAAGAGCCTAAAAGGAGAAAATTTCCAAAAATAAATTCGAGCACACACTCGTCGCCTCGCGTACAAGGAATACAATCAACACAGAAGACTCAAATCCGAAGGGAAAGTCCCTCACACAAGGTTAGGCAAGATACTTACATCTAACAAATGCAAGTCAACTCGACACCACGCTTTTGCCACGAGTATCCGACTCTAAATTGCCCAAATCTATTCAATTTAGTTACACATTTAAAATAATACATCACATGACTGATTCTACAATTATATCCTAAGCTAATACACGAAATTATGTGAAATGACCAAAATGCCTCTCGGGCCCACTTTTCAGAATTGGGTAAAATATATATTTACAGAAAACTCACACTCTCACGGGTCTAACTATACCTAAATTGTCCAAATCTCATAGCATTTCGACCCTCGAATCTATCCGAGAGGGTTTTCTAAACTATTCCAACTAAATTGACGAATTTAATACCGAAACTTGTAATAGATTCGATCTATTTAGCCAAAATTAAGATTAGAACACTTACCCCGTTGTTTTCTCTGAAAATCTCCCGAAAATCACCTCTTCCTGAGCTCCAAATCGTTAAAATGGAATATGGGACAAAGTCCCATTTTCAGAACTTAACATTCTGTCCATGTGTTTTCTTCATTGTAATCGCGGGAGAAATGATGCGATCGTATAGAAGGAAAATTTTGCTTCCCAAATTTGTGCTATTCGATCGCGAGAGATCAATGCGATCGCATAGTAAATATTGCTGCCTAATTTTGTGTTATGCGATTGCGGGAAAATCAATGGGATCACATAGAAGGAAAATGTTGCTGCCCAAATTTTTGCTATGCGATCGCGGAAAAATCAATGCTATCGCATAGAAGGAAATACCAGATAGCACAACAACAGTTCAAACATAGGGAAAAATGACCCGTAGCCCATCCAAAACACACCGAAGCCTCCGAGACCTCAACCAAACATGCCAACCAATCCTAAAACATCATACAAACTTGTTTTCGATCTTCAGAATGCTCAAAACAACGTCAAAACACCTATTCATCAGATTTAACCTTAAAATTTTCAAAAAAACTCTAAAAATACATTTTCGATCAAAAAGTCCACCAAACCTCGTCCGAATGACCTGAAACTTTTCACGCATATCCCAAATGACATACGGAACTACTGCAACTCTCGAAATTCTAGTCTGACTCTCGGATCAAAATCTCGCCTATCAACCGGAAACATAAAAAATTCAACTTCGACATTTCAATCCTAAATAAGCTATAGACCTCCAAAACACATTCTGAATACGTTATCAACCCCGAAATCACCTGACGAAGATAATGAAACCATCAGATTTCCGTTCTGAGTCCGTCTTCACACTGTTCCGACTAGGGGCAACCTTCCAACCCTTGAGCTCTCAATTAGGAACTAAGTATCCCAAAACTCTCAGAAACTCACAACCGAATGTCACGACAAATCAAATTAACAGAAATAAACTTAGGAAAAGCAGTTAATAGGGGATCAGAGCATAAATCCTTAAGACGGCCAGCCCTCGAGTAAGATGGGCCAAATAACTAAATTTTTTAGGCCCAATGACAATAGAAAGTGAACGATTTTTTTCTTGAATCAATAATTTGTATTTTGTTAAATAAAATAAGTGGTCGAAAGCTATAAAAGTTTACCACAAATTTACACGGATTTAATGTCTTGAATTAGTTTAAAAGTAATCTTAATAACGTCATATTTGTTCTTTTTTAGTCGAATAAGTTATAAAGATAAACATGGGGGAAAGTTTAAGCAGTTTTTTTAATTAATTTAAACGCTAAGCAAATAGTAGGCACACTTTAATTTACTGAATCTCTTTCTTAGCATGATGTTTAACAGTTAATAAATTAATTCAACAATCTTATGCCATATCCATTAGTTTTAGTCAATTTCTATTTAGTTAATCCCTCGCTAAAAAATCGCGGATTTGCTTGCATAGCGCGGTAGCGACGTTTAATAAATTTTTAAAAGTTAATTTTTCCTCAAAAGAACAATTGCAGTAACCTTTTAAAAGTAAATAACATACGAAAAATTGTTTGTCATGACTGTGGATTCGCTTGTGTAGCTCTATTATAATTAAATAATAAATTTTATCGATCATGCATTCGCTTTTGTAGTGTGGTCATGAATCTTATTATTCAAAATATCCTTTAATTTTTCTAATAATCAAGAGATAAAAGCAGATAGGTAAAATATGAAAATCGTATAAATCCCAATTTATCCAAAACTTTAAGTCAATAAAGCGATCGTGCTAGAACCACGGGACTCGAAAAATTTATTGCACCTTCTCTACGGTCAACAGAATTCCTTACCCGAACTTTATTTTTGCTTACCGATAAAAATAGAGTCAGATTTTTTTACTAGGGATTTAAATAAAAGGTGACTTGGAACACTGAAAATCAATTTCAAGTAGTGACTCTGAACAATAGAATAGTCCCTATTTCAAAATTGTTACTTTGATTGGAAAAATCCTTTAACCTACAATCCATAACCTACACATATATGTTTGGAGGGGTAAAAAAAGGGACGTGACAGCTCTGGCGAATCCGCTAGGGAGAACTAGAATTTAAGTTTGTACATGTTGAATTTTATTTGGCTTTATTAATTTTGTATATGGTGATTTATTTGTGGTCCTACATGTTCGCTTTTTACTGCTTCGATATTTTTTAACTGTACATATAAACTTTCTCATGCACCTCCTTTGAGTCTTTTTGAAATTAAAAATTGGGCATTTGCTTGACATAGCCCGCTTTCTTTGAGATAGCCGAGGTGCTTGTCACCCGATGAAGGATTTTTAGTCACACATGTTTTAGGCGGGGAGCACCACCACTAAAGCCGGAAAGCAATGCTACCGATACGCTAACCCTCTTCGGCTCTAGTTGTCCGCTTAAGTAAGCCAGTCTAGATACTTTCTCCAATAGGATTTAAACCTAGAAGAACAAACCTCATGCCGGATATCCCTAATAGGTTTGCTTTATTTGCATCACGTGTATTTGACTTAGCGAAACTCGACATAGGGGTCGGGTTCGTATAAGACAGGTATCCTCTTTGAGACCATTATATTCGCGTATGTGCTACTTAATACATCATTTGAAAGACTTACTTGCATCGTCGATCGATTTTTTTAAAAAAATAATTAGTTAGTGTAATTATTGAAAATGAAAAAAGAAAAAAGAGAGAGCAATTCTCCTAGTTTAGTGCAAATAAACCTTTTTAAAAAATATTTTTTAGTAGCCTAGTGTGAGTTGCAAAAATTACTTTTCATTAAAAAAACAAATGGAAAAAGTACCTAGTTTTACCGAACTACGCAGGTCTGATTCTCACCGGATATGAGATACGTAGGCAAACCTCATCAATTTCGATCCCAATTTTCAAAAGTCTAAAAATATTTTCCTTTAGTTCCTTCTTTAGAAATCTTTTCTTAGAAAATTCAAAAAAAACAATTAAGCTAAAAAATGATTCCCTTCTTTCGAATGACTTTTATATGAAAAATGAAAAGTTAATAAAAAAAAAATTAAATATGAGTTTCCTTCGTTTTGAAGTATGTTTCCAAAAAATCCAAAAAAATTCTCTTTTCTTCTTTAGAAATCTTTATTTTGTAAATGTCAATAAAAATTTTGAAAAACAATTGAAGTCCAAAATATTTTGCTTTTCTTTAGAAGCACTTTTGTTAATAAATAAATAAAAACACAAAAATCCAAAATATTTTTTCGAAAGTCTCTCTTTCGAAAATTAAGAGGTTACATCCATAATTTTAAAATATTTTCTTTCTTCCTTAGAAAAAGAGAAAATAAATAAAGAACAAAAATATTTTCTTTTAAAAAGAAAGTTCAAATCAAAAGGAAAGGAATAGAGAGAGAGAGAGAGTTTTGCTTCTTTTGAAGCCCTTCTTTCAAATATTTCAAGAAAAATTCGAAATAAAAAAAATCCAAAAATATTTTCTTCCTTCATTTAAAATCTTTCTTTCAAAAAAACAAAACAAAAATCAAAATCGAAAAAAAAAACAAAAAAAATATTTCCTTTCTTATTTGAAAGCATTTTTTAAATAATTCAAAAAAAGAAGAAGGTCGTTTATTTATTCTATTCTTGATCTTCCTGAACTACGTAATGATTCGATTCATGCGGCGACATGATACGTAGGCAACCACCAAATGGTCTGATCGAACTATTATTCAACGACTCTATAATGAGGGATAAAAATGAGGCAAGTGAAAAGAAATGCGACAAAAAAAAAGAGAGAGAAGAAAATAAGTGCGTCCGTAAGCAACAACGTTATAAGCCGGAATGAGACATGGAACTTTCCAAAAGAATGTTAGAAATGGTGACAATGTTAGGAACATGGCATGTTACGTGTGATTCAAATATATAAAATGCTTAACCCTAACATGTTTGTTGTCTCTTATATCTAGTAAGCTTAAGGTGGTTGGTTTGTGGTAAAACTGGCAACACATCATTACTTCACCAGATCTAAGGGAAAGGTAGCAATGACTAATAATGATGAAATCGAGCTGGTCGGTGACGGACCCCAGGGCCAGCCAGTTGATCAAGAGTCAGAGGAAGTAAGAAGATTTAAACAACAACTGTTTGATGTGTATCAGGCTTGGGTCTCTAGTCAGCCTCCGCCTCAGGGTCCCTTAGAAGGAACTTCTAACGTACCCCTAGCAAGTCAACCACCGCTCCAGGTAACAAGCAATCACATTTTAACACCAGGTATGTGCCAAACTACAGCTTTCATTCTGCCCCTGGTACCTCTAACGTGCGACCTCTAGCCGCACCGGTCAGGAACACCCATTTTGTCACATCTGGCGCACCAGTATATACAATCCCTCCTCCACCTCCTGTGACAAGTCCAAACAATGAGCAACGATATAATGCTTATGATGGCCAATACTACTCTCCAAATATGGTTTTCAAGGTCCCAGGTCCATACAACTAGACTCCTTAGTCCCACTCACCAGTGGAAAACGAAATTGTCTGCCAAGACAGGTGAGCTAGATCAGATGGCCAGGAAAATGAAAGTCTTGAGCAAAACATAAAGAATATACAAGGACTAGGTGGTCACAAAAATGTCTCATTCAGTGATCTATGCGTGTTTCCTCACACTCATTTACCATCGGGATTCAAGACCCTAAAACTTGAGAAATATGACGGACACGATGACCCTATCGCCCACTTGAAAAAGTACGGCAACCAGCTGAGAGGTGCAGGTCGAAAAGAATAATTGCTGATGGATTATTTTGGGGGAAGTCTTGTGGAGGTAGCCTCCGAATGATTCATTGACCAAGATATCTCTTACTGGCATGTCTGGGACGACATGGCCCAGACCTTCGTCAAATAATTCCAGTACAACATAGATATTGCACTAGATCACAATTCCCTATCCAATATGAAGAATAAGCCGACTGAAAGCTTTAGGGAGTATGCAATCAAGTGGAGGGAGCAAGCGTCTAGAGTGAAGCCACCCATGAATGACCATGAGTTAATCACTGTCTTCCTTCAGGCTCAGAATCCTGATTATTTTCAAAATATGATATACGCAATGGGCATACCTTTTGCTGATGAAATCAAGATAGGAGAAATGGTCGAGAATGGCCTTAATAATGGCTTAATTATAAGTCAAGGGGATCTCAAAGAAAGCACCCAAAAATCTAGAATAGGGCGGACAACCCTGTTAACCAAACAAAAAAAGATGAGGAGGCCATGATGGCATCACAGCCAAAAAGAGAACAAAGGGGAGCATCTCAATTCCCGGATCCACAATGCTCAGTTTCTCCACAGTATGCAACATTCAATGCTCAGTGTTATGGAAAAGCGTCCAATCGACAACATATGCAGGCCACAACATTAAAATACCTTCATCTGCAACAACAGAACTCTCAATCACCCTAAAAACCTCGTCCAAAACAAGAGTATGAAAGGGAACATAAGCAGAGGGACAATTTTATGCCAATCATAGAATCCTACAAAAGTTTGTTTGAAAGGATAAAACATTGTGGCATGATTGAGCCACTTCAAGGGTATGTTCGTAATCCATATGCAAAAGGCTTTGGCCTTGCTGTACGATACATGTACCATTGTAATGTCCATGGACATAATATTGAGGATTGTCGAGCTTTGAAAAAGGAAATAGAAATGATGATTCAAGAAGGAATGATCGTGGTCCAAGATAATAGCACCCTAAACTTCATGACCAAGCACAGATTATTCAGGTGATTTACAATGATAAAGAAAATGGGGACGGTTTGGTAAAAAATGTCAAGAACTTGTCCATTGAATGCAAGGCGATCAAAATTGTTGAAGACCCTGTTTGATGTGATGTGCAAATTGGTTGCTAAGATGTTAAGCTTGATATTTGGTGAGTCACTCCCTTACTTGTCGGGAAGGAGTCTTTGTAACTTATTTTGTCATAATTTTTATCATACGGATTATTCAAGGTTGTGATCCAGATGTTGTTTGTTTGTCATGCATCAAGCCTCTCTATCCTTTAATCAATGAAATACAAATTTTCTATTTGTGTCATTTTAATCCATTGTGTTTAATTCTTCTTGCATATATAGTTCTTTTCACGCCAATTTTAGTGACATGACATGCATGCAGATTTTTCGGCTAGATTTTAGAAAGCTTTTCTAAACTTGAATTGAATCGAGGAAAAACACTTGGAGAATAAATAAGAGGTTGAAGAACTTTGATGATAAGCCTGTCACATGGAACCAAGAGGTTAAAGATTTTTATCTCAAGCCTATCATGAATACTGTTTAAGGATAATTGAAAGTTTGCTGGGCTAACTGATGAAAGGCCTTTTTCCATGGCCTATATAATCTGATCATATCAAGGAAGATGACCCAGATCCCCAAAGAAGGTGCATTACAGGGAATTTAAAATGATTAGCTAGTACTGAAGTGCACTCTTCTACACCAGGACAAGGACCAATAAAAGGTGGCTCCAAATTGTCAAGAGTTATTTGTTACGTAACTATACAACTGACAAAACCAAGAAAAGAGTCATGTCCATCAATGCCGATTTGAGAAGAGATAAAATGTCTGGTATTCTTGAGGCTGGGAGGCCCTTTTTTCTACTACCCAAACACTTTATACCCTTCATTACCCCTTTTGAGCCTGTTTTATTTTTCTTTGACCCCCCTCTTTTGGAATCAATTGTAGAGTCAAAAAAACTTGAAGATCCATACCATTAGAAAATAGGAGTTGGGGCTATTTGTTAAAAAAAAAGAAAAAAGAAAAATGAATAGAAAAACAACAAAAGAATCTTTCGTGTTAGTTTGAACTACGTTTGACTTGATTCCTTTAAAGGATACGTAGGCAGCTCTACACTAGGGTTCAGTCTAACCAAATAAAAAGTTCCCCAGTATTTGAAACTGGGGTAGAATTTTTTACTTATTTATTTATTTATTATTTTTATGAAGAGTCGATTCCAAGAGTTGTAACTATACAACCCTATCATCTTGAGTCTATTTTGAGCCTTAATGTGACCCTTTATCTCTAACCTTCTCCAAAGCCTTCCAAATAAAGACCTTCCAAATAGTCTTAAGAATGCCAAGGAAAACACGCAGTAAGCAACACTTGTCATACAACGTAGAACAATGTCAAGTTTCTCGCACAAAAATGCAAAAATAAAGAAGAGATAATGATTGGAAATGAGAGAATATTATTGGTGAAAACCCTCATGGGCACTATAAGGCGATTGTAAGTAGAGTTAAATAAATGAGAGAAGCAGTTTGGTGAAAACCTTCCAAGGCACCACTAGTGGAAGGTGAGCTGTGATTTGATGCAAATGATTGGCACAAAGAGGCCAACTTCAAAGACGAAAAGAAACAACAAGAAGAAAGGGTAGATCGGTTGAATAGATTCGGCCTTCATTCCAGCATGCATGACATGATCATTTAAGTTGGATACCATGTTCAAAGGAGCCCCTTTTTCTTTCTCTCCACGTAAAGTGGCATTTTCAGTTAAATACTATTCCTTCTCACTTTTACATCGCGTCATTTTGTCCATTTGCATTTTTATTTTGAGTTAGTCCTTGATAAAACAATCGAGAAATAATTTTAATATTTGTTACTAGATTTCCAATTGTACAAAGCAAGTTCTATCCTGGCACATCGAAGAAGACATACCTAGGAAGCAACATGCACAATAAGCTTGTTGAAGCTAAACAAGATCAAAGGATCCATGCCAACGGACGTTTCAAAAGTTTGTTGTTCTATTTGTTTAGAAGCCAACAACAAAAGGGCCACAAAATTGGTCACTGTTTCGGGGAAGTTCAAAATAAAGGATGTTGAGGCATACACCTCAATGACGAAGGCATAAATCCAACTGTGATTCCCTTTCATAAGCCGAACAAAGTTTTACGAATAAATCACAAAGGTTGATAAGCAAGACTTGCTTCATGGGAAAAGCAGATAGCACCACGTATACAAAACCAAATAAAAAAATCAATTTTAATTTTTAAGGGAAAAATTGCCAAAGTGAAGATTTGCTTTATAGAAAAGGTTCAACAAACACCTTATACATCCGGTTATGAAACAATTGGAGGCGACAGATAGAAACAAGAGTTTCTAGAATGTGGTACAGAGCCTCCTAGTCATTGGGTACTATTACTTGCAAATCAGTTTTCTAACAACAAGGTGGCCGAAGATTCAAACTACTCAGAGCATGCAAGGCCACAAAACCAACCACCGTTTCAAACGAACAATCCCTAGTTGAGATTTTTTAGAACATATGGCCTCCATTCGCTAGTCGCTTTTTGCCAACATAGGGCCTCTGTTCCCTAGTTGAGATTTTTAGACATAGGGCCTCCATTCCCTAGTCACATTTTGCCAACATAGAGCTCTATTCCCTAGTTGAAATTTTAGACATAGAGCCTCCATTTCCCAGTCTCCTTTCGCCGACATAAGACCTCCATTCCATTGTTACGATTTCAGACATAAGGCCTCCATTCCCTAGTATCCTTTTGCAAACATAGGGCTCCAATCCCTAGTTGAGATTTTAGACATAGGACCTCCTTTCCCTAGTCGCCTTTTGCCAACATGGGGCTCCATTCCCTAGTTGAGAGTTTTAGACATATGGCCTCCATTCCCTAGTCGCATTTTGCAAACATAGGGCCTCCTTTACCTAGTTGAGATTTTTAAACATGGGGGCCTCTATTCCCTAGTCGCCTTTTGCCAACATAGGGCTCCAATCCCTAGTTGAGATTTTTAGACAAAGGGCCTCCATTCCCTAGTCGCCTTTTGCCAATATAGGGCTCCAATCCCTAGTTGATATTTAGACATAGGGCCTCCATCCCCTAGTCGCCTTTTGCCAACATAGGGCTCCAATCCCTAGTTGAGATTTTAGACGTAGGGCCTCCATTCCCTAGTCGCATTTTGCCAACATACAACTCCTTTCCCTAGTTGAAATTTTTAGACATAGGGTCTCCATTCCCTAGTAGCCTTTTGCAAACATAGCACTCCAATCCCTATTTGAGATTTTTAGACATTGGGCCTCCGTTACCTACTCGCCTTTTGCCAATATAGGCCCTCCATTCCCTAGTTGATATTTTTAGATATAGGTCCTCCATTCCCTAGTCGCATTTTTCCAACATAGGGCCTCTATTCTCTAGTTAAGATTTGTAGATGTAGGGCCTTCGTTCCCTAGTCGCCTTTTGCCAACATAGGGCCTACATTCCTTAGTTGATATTGTTTAGACATAGGGCCTCCATTCCCTAGTCGCCTTTTTCCATCATAGGGCTTCAATCCTTAGTTGAGATTTTAGACAAAGGGTGCCCATTCCCCAGTCGCCTTTTGCCAACATAACGCTCCAATCCCTAGTTGAAGTTTTTAGACATATGGCCTCCATTCCCTAGTCGTCGTTTGCCAACACAGGGCTCCAATCCCTAGTTGAGATTTTTAGACATAGGGCCTGCTCCAATCCCTAGTTTAGATTTTTAGACATAGGGCCTGCTGCAATCTCTAGTTGAGATTGAGACATAGGGACTCCATCCCCTAGTCGTCTTTCGCCAATATAGGGCTCCAATCCCTAGTTGAGATTGTAGACATAGGGCCTCCATTGGCTAGTCACATTTTGACAACATAGGGCCTCCATTCGCTAGTTGAAAATTTTAAACATAGGGCCTCCATTCCCTAGTCGCCTTTTGCCATCATAGGGCTCCAATCCCTAGTTGAGATTTTTAGACACAGGGCCTTCATTCCCTAGTCGCATTTTTCCAACATATGGCTCCAATCCCTAGTTGAGATTTAGACATAGGGCCTCCATCCTCAAGTCTCCTTTCGCTAACATAGGGCTCCAATCCCTATTCGAGATTTAGACATAGGGCCTCCATCCCCTATTTGCCTTTCGCCAAAATAGGGCTCCAATCCCTAGTTGAGATATTAGACATAGGGCATCCATTCCCTAGTCGCCTTTTACTAACATATGACTCCATTCCCTAGTTGAGATTTTTAGACATAGGGTCTCCATTCCCTAGTAGCCTTTTGCCAACATAGGACTCCAATCCCTAGTTGAGAGTTTTAGACATTAGGCCTCCATTCCCTAATCGTCTTTTGCCAACATAGGGCCTTCATTACCTAGTTGATATTTTTAGACATAGGGCCTTCATTCCCAAGTCGCATTTTGCCAACATAGGGCCTCCATTCCCTAGTTAACATTTGTAGATGTAGGGCCTCCATTCCTTGGACGACTTTTCCGAACATAGGGCCTCCATTTCCTAGTCGCCTTTTGCCAGCATAGGGCTCCAATCCCTAATTGAGATTTTAGGCATAGGACCTCCATTCCCCAGTCGCCTTTTGCCAACATAGCGCTCTAATCCCTAGTTGAAATTTTTAGACATATGGTCTCTATTCCCTAGTCGTCGTTTACCAACATAGAGCTCTAATCTCTAGTTGAGATTTTTAGACATAAGGCCTGATCCAATCCCTAGTTGAGATTAAGATATAGGGCATCCATCCCCTAGTCGCCTTTTGCCAACATAGGGCTCAAATCCCTAGTTGAGATTTTAGACATAGGGCCTGCATTCCCTAGTTGAGATTTATAAACATAAGGTCTCCATTCCCTAGTCGCCTTTTGCCAACATAGTGCTCCAATCCCTAGTTGAGATTTTTAGACATAGGGCCTCCCTACGACTAAGTTTTTCGGGCTGCTCAAATGTCCATCCTACTGCTGCTTTGCTATTTTTCTGTTGTTTGTAATACTGTTTCTGCTGCTATTCTTGCTCATTCTAGTGTTGTATTTATTCTACGTGACCCAGGTAAACCTTGAACGTTGTAATGCAGATTTTTATATTAAACGGTTGAATATATAGATTTGTCTTGGCTCATTGGATCTGTTTGATATACCTTACTGAATAGAAACGTTGTATTGAAGCATTGTTCGGTTGTGTATAGAATGTAGTTAATAGTAGGCACGCTTTAACTTTACGGAATCGCTTGCGTAGCACGATGTTTAACAGTTGATAAATTAATTCAACAATCTCATGTCATATCCATTAGTTTTAGTCAATTTTTAATTTAGTTAATCCCTTGCATAAAAGCACGGATTCGCTTGCGTAGCGCAGTAGCGACATTTAATAAATTTTCAAAAGTTAATTTTTCTTCAAAATCACAATTGTAGTAATTTTTCAAAAGTATATAACGTACTAATAATTATTTGTCATGACTGGGGATTCGCTTCTGTAGCGCTGTTATAACTAAATAATAAATTTTGTCAATCACACATTCGCTTGCGTAGTGTGGTCATCAATATTATTATTCAAAATATTCTTTAATTTTTCTAATAATGAATAGATAAAAGCAGATAGGTAAAACATGAAAATCGTATAAATCACAATTTGTCCAAAATTAATTTACTCCAAATTTTAAGTCAATAAACTGAGTGTGCTAGAACCACGGGACTCGGGGAATGCCTTGCACCTTCTCCCCGGTCAACAGAATTCCTTACCCGAACTTCATTTTTTCGGACCGATAAAAATAGAGTCAACTTTCCTTTGATTAGGGATTTAAATAAAAGGTGACTTGAAACACCAAAAACCAATTCCAAATGGCGACTCAGAACAATAAAATAATCCATATTTTAAAATTGTTGCTTTGATTGAAAAAACCTTTTTAGCCTACAATCAATAACCTACACATATATCTTTGGAAGGGGAAAAAGGGTGTGGCATTTGAATATGGTTTGGAGTTTATATCTCAATTTTGAGGAGTTTTGGTGAAGATTAGACTTGATTTTGGCTGAATTTCATATTGAAACTCGTCGAAGAAGAAGAAGAAGAAGAAGAAGAAGAAGAAGAAGAAGAAGAAGAAGAAGAAGAAGAAGAAGACATGACATACATTATATTGTAGAAATTGTAAATTTGTAGAAAAATTATAGACTGTTATTTATTTATTTTTTAGCTTTGTGTTTTTGTGTTAAACGTTTTGATGGGAGCTTGGTATTCTACTTCATCTGTTTTGGAGCTAACTTGTGCAGAGGAGAAGATATTTTTTAGTTATATATATTTCTATACCTTTAAATTCAAGAAGTGTGATTGTATTGTATTTAAAAAGACATGAATTTGTAGAATAGGTTGAATGTGAGGAATGAGTCAAATAAGACTCACAATGTCTTGTTTTCTACATTTAGTCTACAACAAATACATATCATTTGAAAAATTAATATGAAAAAATTTCAATGTTTCTACAGAAATATCTACAAATTTGGTACATTGAATTTTAATATCTCAATTTCCATTCAATTATAGCATAACTGGAATTTTCAATATAATTGCGTTTTTTTGCAGAAGTTTTTAAGAAGTTTTAGTCGTTTTTTATTTGTGAAAACAGAAAACAAAGCATCTACAATCAGAAAACAAATAATCTACAATTTATCTTTAAAATATCTACAAACTGGGTACGTTAAATTTTAATATCCCAATTCTCATTCAATTGTAGCATAATTGAGATTTTTGACATAATTACATTTTTTAGAAGATTTGTAGACGTTTTGATCGTTTTTTATTTGTGAAAATATTAAATAAAACATCTACAACCAAAATACAAATAATCTACAATTTATCTACAAAATATCTATAAACTAGATACATTTTTGGACTCGACATGCTTCCGCTGAAATGTATGTTTCACATTTTGTATATATATTTTTGTCCAAAAAAGTAGTAAATCATCCACTTAAATACAATTTTTATACAATATTGTTCAACTTTCATACAATAGGTAAATGAATAAACGTTAAATAAATATATAATAGTTTATAATTTTTCTATAATTTATCTACAATTTCTGCAATATAATGTATCTCATGTCGTCTTCTTCTTCTTCTTCTTCTTTTCGAGTTCTAATCCGAAATTCAGCCAATGCCAAGTCTATTCTTCACCAAACCCTTCAAAATTGAGATATAAACTCCAAACCATATTCCCAACTATTTACAACAACACCCAATCTAAACAAATAATGATTTTTGAAAACTCAAATTTCAATTCAAAGCTTCAAAGATTTTTAATAGCTGTTAATGGTGGAATTACTACTGTCTTTTTCTTTGCTTTGTATTATTGAAATTTGAATATAATTGCGTTTGATGTAAAAAAATTGTAGAAGATTCTATTTTTATTTGTAAAATCAGAATAAAGGTTTAAAACATAATCTATCGAAAGAGCAAAGATGCTGAATTTGAGACGAACCTAATATAGAAGATTAGTGTGCGTGATTTGCGTTTTGAAAGATCTAAAAAAATATTTAATTTTCCCTTTTTATCGCATCTAAATAAGGAATTATAAAGCTATAATAATTTTTTATAATTTATATATATTATGTAAAAATATTATTAACATAAATAATAATATGTAAACTATAAATATATTTAATATATAATTTCATATATATGATAATATACAAATGAAAATTTCCCACTATGAATACAGATTTTACCCCAAAAACAAAAAATAAAGGGAAACTAAGGTTAGGCGTCGGCGGTGAAGCTTTGCGTTAGGGGTGTGCCACGAGTGCGGTCAAATACGGGCGTGGCAAACTCTAGATCCACTGCGGCGTCTCGGGTGGTAGGTGTCAATACGTAGTTGCCAAGCGAAATGGTGGCGGCTGCGAATGAAATTCGCTAATGCACGTGATCCTTTCTCTTTATGAAAAAGTTATGGGCCACCATGTTTTTCACCCCTCATTTTTCTCCATTCTTACTAGATAAACCAACAATTAGCATGCATTACGTAACGTACTAATTATGAAGTTGTCAAACTTATTATTGCTACTACACAATGATCAAGTTGATTAAAGAAAAGGAACACTTGAATCACTATGTGAATATGTGACAGCCGTCATTCACACTAGTGATCAGCCTATAAAACCTTTCTATACGTAGAAAAGTTGAATTACTAATCATACTCTTGATTTAGAAACTTGTAGTTGTCTACTAAAAATGATTTTAATTAAGCTTTGACAGGATCAACGGTCTCTTACATGAATATTCATTGATTGCTAAACAAAAAAAGAAATATATCCTGTTTATGAAATTCCGGAATGTTTTATGATACAGATTTGACTGGACCTAATAGTTCTTACTAAAAAATAATGTACAATGTTAAAAAATTCGTTAAATATATAAAAATTATTAAATTTAAAATTTATAGAGTTAAAATTCTAGATTTACTTTTTACTGTAGTAAATTCAGTTTACACGTGGCAAAAATCAATTTAGAGTGTGGAAATGATTTGTAGGTGGAAAAATTACAGTGTATAAGAAGTTGAGAACAAACCAAGTCAAAAGCATTATATTTTATTTGTACACCTTAGTTTTCTTCTAGTATGATTTATCCTGGGCTTTACCCAGAATTTGAAGGCAAATGAACCCATTTCCATTTAGTTGTAAATTGGATTCATAGGTAAGCTACGCTACCTCATATGCTTGACTCTTCTATGGGCCTAGTCTATACTCGCGAAGGTTCAACTTTCGTGAAAATAACACGGGCTAATTAGCCTTTGGATTGATAATTAAAAAATAATCATCATTTGCAAAGTTATTGAAAAATAATTATTATTTTACTGCAATACAAAAATATCATGATATACTGAAGATTTTTGCACCGTATGAACGTCTAGCATATTATGCTGAAATTTCAACATACAGAAAATTTCAGCAGAATATACTGGAGATTGAAGCACCTATGTATGAACTTCCAGCGTATTATGCTGGAAGTCCAGTATATTATGCTGAAACTCCAATATATTATATTGGAAGTCCAACAGTATATTATAAAATAACTCCAGTATATTATACTGGAATATTTTTTGAATTTTGAATAGTGTTTTATTTAGATTTATCTTTACATAAAAAATGGCCGAATTTCTACTTTTGAAATTGTAACTATTTTTCAGTTACCACTTATAAATGTGACTATTTTTGATTTCACCCTCAACTTTCAGTACCAGACCAGCATCGGCGAGGCAAACAATGCAGCTAATTTAAGTCAGGTATTGGTGTTAACATATTGAGACTTGAATCCTTTTTAAACTACATAATTCAAGAATACCCAGAAATATGAGCTTAACGTGAAAGAATGAGAAGTTTAAAATACTTCAACACCAGGAAAAGTGACCAAACATGTTGTAATCAATCAAGCATTATGTAACCAAAAAAGATATATATATATATATATATATATATATATATATATATATGTTTCTTCAAAATAAATAAATCTTATTTGAATATTATTAAATAATTTGGTTTTTTATGTATTTTTTTCGTTCCTTTTCTTTTTAATTAATTCTGTTGTTGAATATTTGAAGTTTAGAATGACAGGTTATGCCTTGGGTCAATTATGCGGTGTGTGTTCTAGGGTTTAGATGCACGTATTTTGGTATATATTGTTGTAGTTGTTTTATTACAGATTGATGTTGTTGAAGCTGGTGTTCGTGTGGCTATTTCAATTTTTACTGCTTCTGAAAGTAAGCTAATAGTTAATCAAATCTTCTCTCTTTCCTCTTAAGTTGCTTTTGGTGCTGTTAAGGATCTTCATCGACTATAATTATGATATTATAAAAGTATTGTTCTGTTTTATTCCTTTTACATACGTCTTATGTCACTGCAAGATGGATGCTAACATTCCTGACACTACAACAACAACTCAATATAATCTTACTTAGTAGGGTCTGAGGAGGATAATATGTATGCAGACCTTACCCTTGGATAGAGAGACTGTTTCCAAATAGACCCCCGGCATCCTTTCCTTCAAGAACTTCCCACTTTATTCTTGGGGAGACTCGAACTCATAACCTCTCGATTAGAAGTGAGGATTACTTACCATCAGAGCAACCCCTCTTTCCTAAGATTCCTGACACTGGTAGGAGTAAATAATGACGCAAATGTTATTGAAACCAAAATTGTCGTGGTAGCAGAAAAAGATATAAATATAAAAATTGATATGGAAATAGAGAGGGATGAGTTAAGATTACCTCATGATGTGGCCGACGATGATGGGTGAAAAGAGAGAGTGAGGCAATTGTTAGAAACGAATTGACGACGTGGGGAGCAGAATAAGGGCAAAGGCAGGGTTTCAATTAGTAGTAGTCTTCTTGTGGAGGGAATAGAAGGGGAAAAAATTACATTTTAACTTTCAATTATTACTATATTTTAATGGTTATTCCCTCCAAATACTGACGGATATGATGACATTAATTTCCATCTAAATATGACATTTAAGTTAATAGTCGCAATATTTTGTGACATTTTAAACAAAATGTCACTATTTTGTGACATTTCTAAAGAAAATGCTAGGAAATTATATATTTTTTGAAATTTACGGCAAATGTCACTAAATAAATATCGTCGTATTCATAATTTCTTGTAGTTTTATTGTTCAGAGTGTCACACCTCCTTTTTTCTCACACGTATACCCCGAAGAATAAAACATGTAATGGAGTTTTTCCAATTAAAGTAACATTATTTGAAATGCGATTATTTATTTAATTAAGAGTCGCCACTTGGGTTAGGTTTGGCATTTGGTGTCCCAAGCCACCGGTTTATTTAGAATCCCGAATCGAGAAAATGTTTCGGCTGCCCAAATGGAGTCTGCGAACCAGAAATTCTAA
Organism: Nicotiana benthamiana; assembly: GCA_034376525.1. Classification (NCBI taxonomy): domain Eukaryota; kingdom Viridiplantae; phylum Streptophyta; class Magnoliopsida; order Solanales; family Solanaceae; genus Nicotiana; species Nicotiana benthamiana. The sequence continues at coordinate 59,907,863 of CM067324.1, forward strand.
GTAAGGAATTCTGTTGACCCGAGGGAAGGTGTTAAGCACCCTCGGATCCCGTAGTTTTAGCACGGTCGCTTAAACTTATTATAAGTGGCTGAAATTCGGATTTGAGTACATGTTTAAACCTATGATGCACTTTTAAATTATTAACCACTTGTAATAGAGTTGTTTAGGAGATTTGCAATGTCAATAAAACACGTTACGAATCACGTCACATAAATGCGCACAACAATTTTAGACATATTTTAATTCTATTGAGATTTAGATTTTGGTCACATAAATACGCACCCGAGTTTAGGAAGATATTTTATTAATAAATTCGCGCCTATAGCAACTACGTCTTTAGAAATTCGTGAAAGGCCGTGAAATTTGCTAAACAACACTTCCAATTTTCTATACATTTTATTAAATTAAGGAGCCATCGCATGGTGTTTGATTAGATTAACGTGGCTCACTTTATTTTATAAGGACATCCTAATGCACACTAAGTTCTCTATCATGCTTGTGTCTAAATGTCCTAATTTTTTATACATGGGTAACACATTTTTGAGAAATTTAATACTTGCATTTTTAGCCTCATTCATGGCTAATTATACACATTGGGCTTCAGATTTCGGCTAGCCCAGGAACATACATTATTTATGCTATGACTGGAAGTTATTGGGCTTTCCAATTGGGCCTAGAGATATGGACAAACGAGTCCATTATAAGAAAATCACAACGGTCATTCCTTCAATTGTATTACAACCATTAAAACTATACACCTGGTTATTACAAAGTATATTACAGTTATTTAAATGAGAAAATTGATGTGGATGATTTTTCTCATTAATAAGTTATAAATCAGATTTCAATCCTGAGATTTGAAGAGACCACTCAAAGTATACATTATTCCTAGTACACACATATTTAAATGTCGAATATATAATATAACTCAGTTGGCAAAGGCTAAATTAACTTTGGATCAACTATTGCAAAATCTACTGAAAACATAGACAAATAATAAAAATAGTCCTGATACAGTCCATGATTAATACATATTCATGTTCATTATAACACAACAATTCTACTAACAAAAGGAAAGTAAATGCAGTCACAATATAGGATTGAAAAAAATGGTATTTCTCCTTAGCGGCCCCAATCTCGAATGTACATAGGCATTATAGCTTCTCAAATTTTTTGAGTGAGAGTTGGTACCTGGAATTTAGCAAGGAACACAGCTTATAAGTAAATGATAGCACCCAGCAAACAAGCATAAGACAATTGAACAGTAAACACCTAGATTTCATGAAGGTTTTGAGAAAATTCAACAGGGATAGGATAACACTCAAAATTTCTGAAGAATGTAGAGAAAACTAATATGTATATCCTTCTTTCTTTCTTTTTTTACTTTAATTCACTACAAAGCTATTAAAAGAAAAATTCTGCTCGAGAATATCAAAAAAAGTCCCCTCAAATGTTCAGATTACCCCCTTTTATAGTGAAGCCTTAGAGCAACACTTTTTCCTTGTAGTCCCTCATTCAAATTCAGTTTTTACCTAAATAGTCCTTAGTTTTCTGACTTGTGCCCTAAGTTTGAGGCTGAATTATGCCTAAGCCCCTCACTAGAATGTTCTAGGGGTTGTTACAAGATCTTTTCAAGCCTAAATACCCTCTATGCCCCTGTTTCCCCTCCTAATTAACTAACATGAGGTTTTTTTTACCCTTGTTTCTTTCATTTGGTTTGGTCGAAACTGACCCTGGTTAGTTATGGGTCAAATTTTGGTCTGGACTAACAAGCTTATTGAAAAGTTTAAGAATTAGCCAATACCATTAAAGTTTTAAATAAGTATCCTAATGTGGACTTTTCAGCAACAAATATCATTCAGGATTATATGAACGTTCAGTGTCAAAAACTAATGAATTAAAGTGACCAGAAAAAGAAACCCATCAACTGATGCTTAACTTACAGAAATAACCTAATTAAAGTACTTAGTAAACATGAAAGGGAGAAATGAATAACAGGAATTGAAGACTCAGTAAATACATGAATAAAAACAGTAAACTAAAGGCTGAAATCAGCAATTAAAAGTTCAGCAAAACGAATTAGCCTAATACATGCAAATATTGAAGATTAAAGTTACTAAAGAACTATGACGGGTATGAGATTCTAAAATTAAAAAAACGACGTAGTAGTATAAGTATGGTCCAAAAGATAAACATCTACCAAAACTAATCAGGATCTCAGGGAGTGAAACAAATGAAAATCAAGAGATGAAGATCAACGAGACATGTAAATTTAAGAGATAAAACTACAAGCCATGTAAAGCTTCAAAGGTGAAAAGAAACTTACAAGTCAAAAGGAAAAATATAACATCAGACCATTATAGAAGATGTAGTCCAACCAATAATACTCCAAAGAATCATTGAGCATAACAAAGAAGACTACTTGTCATACTTGCGAAAAATGACTAAAATCTTAAAGAAAACAAAGCAAATACACATGAACACAGAATACTTAGCTTTTACGCATGCAACTCTAACTTGAATCCACCGTTGGTTTCTGACCTCTTTTGTGGAGGCTTCTAACCTCTAGGGCAACTGGCCTTGCGGATAATGGGTTCAGTGGTTCAGGAATAGGAGTTTGTGATTCTGAAAACAAGTGAGGTCTCAGATCTAAATTTTCTTGGTTGTTAGTGGTGTTTGAGGGCTGTGGGTGGCATGGTTGGGGAGGGGAATAGACGGGGATTGTCTGAGGTCAGTTTGGCCAGAATCCGTTGAGGTTTAGGTATTAGGGAAGACTTCAAATCGATATTCGAATCGCTTCACTTGGATTAGAAAGGTGTGATATGGACGATTGGAAAGAGGAATATGAGGTGGTTCAGGGTTGTAACTTTGGACGGGTTTGGGGTTGGGTAGCCGGAGATGGTGGTTCCGGCGACCCTTCTTTTGAATATTCGAGACGGTGAAGGGTTGTTCGAAAGAAGCTGATTGCAGGACGGGGAAGATGAGGTCTTGGTGGTCCTATGGTGTAAACTTGCGGTGGTTTGGTAACCGGCCGTTGCCGTGAGGCGATTTCCGGCGGCGGCATTAGGGTGGTTGCTGGGCGGTCAAGGGTGGTTATAGGTCGGTCAAGGGGAGGTGATACACCAGAGTGTATGTACGAGGAAGGAGGCTTGTTTGGTTGCCCCTAAAACGGTGTCGTTTTGGGCAGGTTGTATGTGGAGTGGGTCGGGGACCCTATTTTGGGCTGGGTGCTGTATATATTTACAGGGAAAAGGTTTTGGGCCACCCAGGTCTTGCCCAATTGTGGCCAGCCTGGGTGGTTATTCACATATAAATATATTTTTTTTCCTTTTGTTTTCTTCTATAATTCCCAATTTTATTTTAAAATTCCTAATTAACACAAACAATAAAAATGCAACAAGTTAAAATTAAACAAAGATGATTAAAATGTCAAAAATACTACTTGCATATATTTTTTGTATTTTATATTTGTAAAAATAACCCTAATTAACAATTAATTTAGCAAAAACACGAAATGAAATCCTAAATGATTTTAAGCATGCATTAATGCAAACACACTGGCGCACGTAATTAAATTCTAAAATTAAATCCGAAAAACAAATATAAAATGGAAAATCCTAATCTTGAGAGTCCTGTGGGAGTCATCTTTGCAGGACAAAAATCACATTCTCACAGCTGCCCCTCTTTGCGCGGAAACACAAAAAGTTTTCGTGCATAGACAAGTGAGCAAACATGAGCGATTTTCGTCCGACTGAGTACTTCGTGTGAAGCATTTTGAAAATATCTGACCGAACCTTGCTTCAAAGGTTGCCTACATATCCTTAGCTATAAAGGAATCAGGTCAGTGTAGTTCTGGAAGTTTCAGTAGCTGGGACTACCGGGAAGCTGTGATTTCACTGATGTGGCGAATAGTGCCCTAGGGGCCGACCCGACACCGACCGAATGGCCCCCTCCTAATGTTCTGACCCTTGCTTCAAGCTCTGCTCTAGGAGAATGGCCCCACCCGATGTGATCGAGTTGCTGCTGTTTCTGCTTGCTGAGCTCCTTATTACATCAAAGGAAAATCAAAAGCTAACCTAGCTAGGTCTATAAACTATGAGTTACAAGATTCCTATCTATGAGTCTCTTGAAGGTTGATCTTGAGTCTTGGCTAGCTCTTGTAGCAGACTCGGATCTGAATCTTGATGCTCGTTAGCTGCAACCGCTGGTTTATTCTTCAGTTTTTGAAGTAAAGCGGGACAAGCAGAGCTTGTGACTTCAACTAAATTTTGAGCAGTCCGTATCTCTGTCCGCTTCATAATTTTGAATTTACTACTTTTGTCCTTTTCTTCTTTTCTTCTGTTCTGAATTGAGACTTATGCTTTCGGTCATTCTAAATCTTGTGCCTTTAGGTGAAACCTGCTCGGACACCAACACAAACAAACGAACGAAATTTTCTGCCCTAGTTTTCACTAGAAAATTTTGTGAATTATTTGCAACACACATCTAAGTTATTTTTTGTTGAAAATAATAAAAATCGGGATTGTGTATCCCTTGGAAAGATCTCCAGGTTATGCTGGAAAGGAGAAAGGGTTCCTGCTGGGGATAAGATAAGAATCCACGGGTTATACCGGGATAGGAACGAAAAAGTCTCTGTTGGCGGGGGGGGGGGGGGGGGGGGGGGTAAGAAAAGATCCGCAGGTTATGCCGGGTAGGAAGAAGAAGGTCCCTGCTGGGGATGGAAAGAGATCCATGTGTTGTGAGGAAATCTGGGTTATGCCAGGGGATCCACGGGTTATGCCGGGATGGAAGAGAATTCAAAGATTATGCCAGGGAGATCCACGGTTTAAGCCAAGAGAATGAAAAAAATTCTAGGTTATGCTAGGGAGATCCACGGGTTATGACGGGATGAATGAAATTCCTGAGTTATGCCAGGGGAATCCGCAGGTTATGCCGGGATTTATGAAAAACTCCTGGGTTATGCCAGGGAAAGTCCACGGGTTATGCCGGGATGAGAGAGAAATCCTAGGTTATGCTAGAGAGATCCACAGGTTATGCCGGATGAATGAAAATTCCTAGGTTATGCCAGGGAATCCACGGGTTATGCCGGGATAAAAGATAATTCATGGGTTATGCCAGGGAGATCCATGGGTTATGCCGGGATGAATGAAAAATTCCTAGGTTATGCTAGGGAGATCCACGGGTTATGTAGGGATGAATGAAAAAATCTTACATTATGCTAGGGAGATCCACGGGTTATGCCTGGATGGAAGAGAATTCCTGGGTTATGCCAGGGAGATCCACGGGTTATGCCGGGATGAATGAAATTCCTGGGTTATACCAGGGGTATCCGCGTGTTATGCCGGGATTTATGAAAAACTCATGGGTTATGCCAGGGGAAGTCCACGGGTTATGCATGGATGAGAGAATTCCTAGGTTATGCTAGGGAGACCCGCAGGTTATACCGGGATGAATGAAAACTCCTAGGTTATTCCAGGGAATCCACAGGTTATGCCGGGATGGAAGAGAATTCATGGGTTATTCCAGGGAGATCCGCGGGCTATGCCGGGATAAATGAAAATTCCTGGGTTATGCCTGGGGAATCCACGGGTTATGCCGGGATGAAAGAGAATTACTAGGTTATGATAGGGAGATCCGCGGGTCATGTCGGGATGAATAAAAATTTGTGGGTTATGCCAGGGGAAACCGCGGATTATGCCGGGACGAATGAAAAAATCCTAGGTTATGCTAGGGAGGATCTACCAGGAAGTGAGGGATCAGAGAGATCCTTTTGACTATGCTAGGGGAAGAGGGGAAGGAACAACCCTTAAGTTATGTTAAGGATAGGGTAGCGTTAATTTTTTAGACTACGTCTTTGGTTGTTTCTGCCCCATGTTCCTTCTGTTTTTCTAGGTTGCACCTGCGTCTATTTTAGTTTAGAAACAAAACAAACTGTTAGTTTGAACAGTGATTATTTTTGCGGCCTTGCCTCACTTCCATTCTTTGCTTTGTAGGTGGCCAGAGGGTCCTCATTTTAGGGTTGGTTTTTGTTTTCTGGGCCTTTTGTTATGGGTTTTGTCCCGACTTTGATTTTGGTCTTGCTTTTGGGATTTTTGATCAGAATCAACATCATGTTTGGCTTAAAACCCTCCGATTTTTCTTCACCTTTATGGACCTTTGATTTTGAAATTCCTTCCTTTTATTTCCCTTCTTTTGAGGCGTCAGCCGTCATGATCAGCCAGGATTGGTTAAGTGCGCTTAACGATGCCGAGTATTCCTTTATTTCTTGCCAGGAGAAACCCGTAAGACCAGACCTGCTACCTTTCTAAAGGAATAGTCAAGACATCAAAGTAAAAGTGGAAAGGAATGAAACATGGATTTTAGATAGGTATGTTCCTTTTGGAGGGAAGAGAGGGGACTTATCTGGAAATATGAGTCGTCTTTAAATGGAAACGACATGCTTCTAACTTAATACCCGGCCCAGATACATTTTTGCTTTCTGGTTTGAGCTCTTTCAAGATCAAAGAAACTGATTCAGACTTGAGCAGTAATATTTCCTCTTTTCGGCCGACGGCGCCCTTTTCGAGTTTTCGCCAATCGGCCTCTCTCATTTTCTCTTCTCCCGTTGCCCGATAGCGCTCTTTGCGAGTTTTTGCTAAATGGACTCTCTCATTTTATTTTCTCTGCTCGTCGTCGTCTTATGGTGCCTGAAGGTTTTCACCGGTAAGACACACTAATTTTATTTCTCTCAAAATTTGATTGGTGCCGAATCCCAACAACGGTGTTTTTCACGTCCTCGGGGATCTATAACTTTGGAAACATTCAGACGGATTCGTCACCGAACCAATACATTTCTGCCCCAGTTTTGATTTTATTGGGTAAATGGGTTTTTAATTTTGTATGACTGAACCTCAGGGAGAGGCTGCCTACGTATCCTTTCGGAATCAAGTCAGACGTAGTTCAGGAAATTTCCTAAACTAATTTTGTTTGTATTCTTTTTTTTTCATTTTTCTTTTTTTTTCTTCTTTCTCTTTTTTTTGAACAACCTCTCTAGGTTACAAAGAGAGTGATAGTAGCGGGAAAGAAAAACTTTGCATTTTAATCAACCGGGGCCATTACTGCAGGGGTTCAAACATAATACCTTTTTACTGCATCTGCATTTACTGCTGCCTCGGGCTCGTCTCTTTCAATGTCACCCAGGTACAATGCTCGTTTAGGCAATATTTTTCTGATAATGTACGGACCTTTCCAGTTTGGAGCGAATTTTCCTTTGGCTTCCGGATGATGAGGAAGTATCCGTCTCAATACCAGTTTCCCGACTTCGATTTCCTGGGGCGCACTTTCTTGTTGTAAGCACGAGCCATTCTTTGTTGGTACAACTTCCCGTGGCATACCGCGACCTTTTGTTTTTCATCGATTAATGTCGGATTCTCCAAACGGGTTTTGACCCATTCACTATCCTCAATTTCTACTTCAACAATCACTCGGAGTGAAGGGATTTCCACCTCAGAGGGTATGACATCCTCAGTCCCATAGACCAGCAAATAAGGGGTGGCTCCTACTGATGTGCGTACTGCGGTATGATCCCATCAGTGCGAAAGGAAGCTTTTCGTGCCATTGCCTCGAGCTTTGAGTTATTTTCCTCAAGATCTTCTTGATGTTCATGTTAGCCGCTTAGACCGCACCATTAGCTTTGGGCCAGTAGGGAGTGGAGTTTCTATGTGTTATCTTGAATTGTTCACATATCTCTCCCATCAGCCGACTGTTTAGATTAGTCGTGTTATCTGTAATGATGTTAGCGGAATCCCAAAAGGGCAAATGATATTGGAATGAACAAAATCCACTACCGCTTTCTTGGTAACAGACTTAAGGGTGATGGCCTCAACCCACTTTGTGAAGTAGTCAATGGCGACCAATATGAATTTGTGTCCATTTGAGGCTTTTGGCTCAATCGGCCCGATGACATCCATGCCCGAAGCGGCAAATGGCCAGGGTGCTTACATAGGGTGCAGTTCCTTTGGCGGTGCATGAACCAAATCACCGTGCACCTGGCATTTATGACATTTTTTAACGAAGCTGAAGCAGTCTTTCTCTATGGTTATCCAGTAATAGCCAGCTCGGAGTATCTTCTTTGCCAGTACATAGTCGTTCATATTAGGCCCACACACGCCCGCATGTACGTCATGCATAATTCTCCCGGCTTCTTCAGTATCCACGCATCTCAACAAATTAAGATCTGGAGTCCTTTTATACAAAGTGTCACCGCTCAAGAAAAAATTGCTTGCATGCCGTCTGATGGTTTTCTTTTTTTTTTTTCCCCTGGCTTGCTCGGGGTATTCCTATGTTTTTAGGAATCTCAAGATGTCATAATACCAAGGTAGTTTGTTGGGCTCTACTTCAGTCGCATTACAATACCCATGCCTTTCTTTGATTTGGATTTGTAAAGGATCAACATAGGCGTTCCCAGGGTATGGTAACATGGAGGCCAAGATTGTAAGTGCATCTGCTAACTCATTGTGGCAACGGGGAATGTACCTAACATGTACTGATCTGAACCGTTTGTTGAGGTCTTCTACATGTTGTATGTATGGGAGGAGCTTAATGTCTCTTGTCCCCTATTCTCCTTGAGCTTGTCGGATGGTCAGATCGGAATCTCCCATGATTAGCAATTCTCCGACATCTTGGTTAATAGACATGTTCATGCTCATGATGCAAGCCTCATATTCAGCTATATTATTGTGCAGAAGAACTGGAGCTTGGCTATAGCTGGATAATGCTGACCTGTGGGTGAGATTTAAATTGCCCAAATCCCTACGCCTTTTGCTTTTACTGCTCCGTCGAAGAACATTTTCCAGACGGGGGTGTCTTTAGCTGCTACTTCCAACAAATTCACTTCTTCATCAGGGAAGTAGGTGTTTAATGGCTGATATTCGTCATCAACGGGGTTCTCATCCAGATGATCTACCAATGCTTGATCCTTCATCGCTTTATGAGTGACATAAACAATGTCAAATTCGGTGAGATAGATTTGCCATTTGTCCAGTCGCCATGTGGGCATTGGTTTTTGGAATATGTACCTTAGTGGATCCAACCTGGTTATGAGGTACTTGGTATGAGCTCGCAGATAATGCCTTAACTTTTGAGCCACCCACGTCAAAGCGCAACAAGTTCTTTCTAACAGTGTGTACTTGGCCTCGTAACTGGTGAACTTTTTGCTCAGATAATAAATGGCCTGCTCTTTCTTTCCCGTGGCATCATGCTGCCCAAGAATACATCCAAAGAACCTTCTAAGACTGTTAGATAGAAAAATAGCGGCCTTCCCGGCTCTGGCGGAACCAAAACTGGTTGATTGGACAAGTATTGTTTGATTCTGTCAAAAGCTTCTTGACACTCGACTGTCCACTTAACTGCCGCATCCTTTTATAGTAGCTTAAATCTGAGATCACATGTAGAAGTCAACTGTGCGATGAATCGACTGATGTAATTCAATCTTCACAAATGACTCATTACATCCTTTTTGGTCCTTGGCGGGGGAAGCTCCCGAATGGATTTGATCTTGGTTGGATCCAATTCGATGCCCCTCTGGCTGACGATGAACCCCAAAAATTTGCCAGACACGACTCCAAATACGCACTTTGCTGGATTTAATTTCAAGTCATATTTGTGGAGCCTTTTGAAGAACTTCCTGAAGTCCTTTACATGATCGCCCTGAGTCTTAGATTTGATAATCATGTCATCCACACACACCTCTATTTCTCGATGCATCATGTTATGGAAGATGGTGGTCATAGCCGTCATGTATGTTGCCCCGGCGATTGTCAATCCAAAAGGCATAACTCTGTAACAATAGGTTCCCCAAGGTGTGGTAAAGTCAGTTTTCTCAGCATCTTCCTCATCCACCAACACTTGGTGATACACTGTGTAGCAGTCTACAAAGGATTGAATCTCATGCTTGGCACAGTTATCGACAAGGATGTGGATGTTAGGTAAAGGGAAGTTATCCTTGGGACTCACCTTGTTTAAATCTCTCTAATCCATACACACTCAAGTTTTTCCGTCATTCTTCGGCACCGGGACCACATTGCACAGCCATGTGGTGTACCGAACCACCAAGATTACCCTCGTCTCTAGCTGTTTTGTAATCTCTTCTTTGATTTTATCGCTGACATCAGGCTTGAACTTTCTTTATTTTTGTTGGAGCGAAGGGCATTCAGGGTATGTAGGCAACTTATGAACCACCAAATCCATACCCAAACCAGGCATGCCATCGTAGGACCACGCAAATACATCTTTGAATTCCAACAGGAGTTGAACCAATGAATCCCGTATTTATTTATTCACGTGGATGCTTATTTTAGTTTCTTTGATTTCGTCGAGATTTCCTAAGTTAACCGGTTCAGTATCGTTTAAGTTTGGCTTAGGTTTGTTTTCAAAATGTTCCAACTCTCCGTTGATTTCCCTAAAAGCCTCTTCTTCATCATATTCCGATTCTTGGTTCATTATTTCATAGATGGGCAGCAAGTTTGGGTCGTGGCATGAAGTCCGCGAGCATGTCGTTTTATTTAAAGCCACATTATTGGGAATGAAAGAAAAGATGAAAAATAAAGAAAGATAAAAATCAGAGAAAGACAAAGAGGTGTGAATGACAAAATATTGATTTTATTTCTTTGAACTTGTAAGATAACAGGGTTTACAATTGAGATTTAAAGAGCAAAAGTGCTAAAGAAAAACAAACAACCAAGCTACCCCTGAAATAGCTCGTGATGTAGGAAGAGGTAGCAAGGCGGGACTACCGGGCCTCACGACTGGTTGGAAAAGGTGTGGCCTTCTAATATTGAAGCTTGGCATCTGGCCCTATATAGAGCACTTCGGCGGCGCTTGAACCTTTTCCCGATTGGACCATGTTGACTTCGTACAACAACTTCCTCATAGCTCCACAGATCTCATCAATTTCTTCTACCGTGAAGGTTTCTTCTTCCTCCTCCTCACTGTACTTTGGTTTTACAAAGGTTTTGTACAAGTGGGGTAGGGGTCTTTGCAAGGCCCATCCCTGGCGCTTTCTGCGATTGGTCCAGGTGATATCTTCTGATGTTGGATGAAAACCCAGTCCAAAGAATTTTTCTACGGCAGCCAAGGCGACCGGCTCGGTTATGCCTTGTAGGGAGCTCCCGAGTCCCTTACCTGGCTTAAATCCTTGGCATGTCATTTCCTTTGCCACCATAATTGAAACATTTGACAAGAAAGGCAGGGGGAGCGCTTTGCCCTCTTCATGTTGATCGGCTACAACAACTTCCAATGTTTGATAGACTATGTGCTCACTCTCTTCCTTGGCTTCTAAACAGGGGACAGAGGGGTCCCGGTAAATCGATTGTTCATCCTCTCCGTGAACTACAATCTCCTGGTTTTCAAATTCAAATTTCAACATTTGGTGCAGGGTAGAAGGCACTGCCCCTGCTGCATGATTCCACGGCCTTCCTAGGAGGTAGTTATAGGAGGTGTCCTTGTCCAATAGCTGAAATGTTACTTCGAAGTCTACTGGACCAATGGTGAGCACCAAATCATTTCACCTATGGTGTCCCTGTTGATTCCATCGAAGGCTCGGACATATACGTTGTTAGGACAAATCATCTCCGTCCCAATCTTCATTCTCTGCAATGTAGACAGTGGGCATATGTCTACTCCGAAACCTCCGTCGATCATCACTCTTTTGACATAATATCCCTCACACTTGACAGTGAGGTGCAAAGCCTTGTTCTGAGGAGTCTGATTTCTTGGGGCTTGGTTTCTGTTGTTCGGTTGTTGAGGTCGAGCAAAGGGCTGGGCGTCCATTACTGCATAGGGTTGAGGGACATAGTGCATGTCTTGGTGAGGATAGTAATGTTGAGGTGCCCTTTCAGAGAATGCATGCTTATGAGTATGATGTTTCCTCATTCTGGAGGCTGCCATCGATGCTTCCTCTTTTTTCTTGTTTCTTGGGAGTCCTCCCGCCCCTCCTTGTATGGCATGGGAGGTGGCTCTTATGGCGTATTGACTCAGAATCCTCCCTGTTTTAAGGCCATTATCTATCATTTCTCCAATCTTAATTGCCTCTGCAAAAGGTTTACCCATGGCCGACATCATATTCTGAAAGTAATCTGCCTCTTGTGCTTGTAAAAAGACGGTGACCATCTCTGTTTCGTCCGTGGGAGGCTTTACTCTCCATGCTTGCTCGCGCCATTTAACAGCATATTCTCTGAAGCTTTCAGCAGGCTTCTTCTTCAAGTTGGCTAGGGAACTCCTATCCCGGGCGATGTCGATGTTGTACTGTAATTGTATTACAAAATCGTGGGAAGGGTCATCCCAGATGTTCCATCGGGTAATATCCTGGTCTATGCACCATTCAGATGCAATGCCCACTAAGCTCTCCCAAAAATACGCCATCAAGAGTTCTTCCTTCCCACCGGCTCCATGTAGTTGATTGCAATACTTTTTCAAATGGGTGATAGGGTCACCGTGGTCATCGTATTTTTTGAACTTCGTTGTTTTAAACCCCAAAGGAAGATGTACGTGTAGGAACATACATAGGTCTGAGTAAGATACACTCTTCTGTCCACTTAGTCCTTGCATGTTCCTCAGGCTTTGTTCAAGATTCTTCATTCTCCTCGTGATTTCATCTTGTTCGGGTGTTTTGGATGTTTTTTCTTGCACGGGGGTAAGTTCGTATGCTGGCTGAGGGTAGTTGTATGTGGGGTATGAGGGAGGCTCTGTTTGGTAGTTAGGAGTCTGGAATGTAAAAGATGTGGTCTCAAACATGGGCCTTGGAACCGCAGGTTGTGTGGTAGCTGCGCACGGTGGGGGGGGGGGCGTAAAGATGTTAGAAACTGGCCTGGATGTAAAAATCGGAGGGCGAGTTTGAGAGGGCGCCCCGACAAAATTTGTTGATATGATGGGTTGTCAAAGGAGAATATTTGGGTGGCTGATAGGGATGGAGGAGGTACCCCCTGACCTTGGAAAAAGCTCTGGAAATACGGGGATTGCGCTTGGAGGTTGTTTCCCATTTGTCCAGGCATCCCACATCTCCATGACTCGGAGCCGCAGGATCCTGTTCTCTTCAGCCGCTGCAGATTCAGAGGCTGGTACTCCTGTAATTGGGTTGTCCTCTGGGATAGGGACTGCTGGTAGAGTCATTTCGATCGACATCTCTGTGCTTAGCTTTGACCTAGTAAAGTATCCGTGTGAAGCCAGCTTACTGCAAACCAATCGCTGCTCTTAAAACACCTGAACTGGACACTGGAATTCAGCAGTTAGTTTGGGGCAGATAACAAATAGGAAATCACACGTTGGGTATGATGCACCTATGCAGATAACGGGTTTCTATATGTTTGCAATGGTCGCATGTGTCATCCCGACATTTATTCTAAATTACCTTTTGTTTCGTACTTCTTATTCCCCTCTTTTTCTTTTTAAAAAATACGGTCGAATCCTATAGATATTGCCTACGTATCATGACTTTGCATGAATCAGACCGAGCGTAGTTCATGAGAAAAAATATTATCTACACAACAAAATGTGATTTCCATTTTATAAAGACATAAACTTTGATTACATATGCTAGCGAAATGAAAGGCAACTACCAAACTGGGACTTAATAATTTTACAGACTCGAATGGTAAGTAAGAGAACATATAGCCTGACTTTTGTTTTCAAGAAAGATATATGTTTATGAGTACATTAAAACTTCAAATGCTTTTGGAGCTTGCAGGGCATCGTCCGGCCTTGCCGCAGGTTTTCGCGCTAAATATCCCTGGATATAGTGGAGATCTTCCATCACTTGACGGACAAATTTCATGGCAGCGGTGAAAAACATAGATTTTTTCATGTCCTCACAGTGATTGCACTTCGTGGTAATATATTCTGCAATTGCCCGCACCTTTTCTCTGATAACCCTTTTTTTCTTGTAGTAGACACCCTATTTGCTCAGCCCGTGCTTCTAAAGTCCGTTCGGCTACTTGATTCAGCTTTTGGAACTGCCGCAAATCTCTTTCCAATCCCGCTATTACCGCATAGCAATGCTCTTTCTCAGCTTTGAAATCCTTGGCTTGTTTGGCCATTTTGTTTTCAGCTATGACAACCCTCTGTTTTAAACCAGCGGTTTCATTGTCACTTCCCTCTTTTAACTACTCCAGTATGCGGGCTCTTTCTTCTACACATTTAATTAGTTGCTTCCGAGCCCTTGACAGTTCACCCTCCGCCTTATTCAGGTTGAACCCGTATTCAGTTACTTTTCGTCGCAGGTTCTCTATGAGTTTTTCATCTTCTGTACTCCTCGAAGGATTTTCTGTGGCTGCCTTCATTTTCAGGATATAGGCTCGTAGGGCTTCGTTTTCTTTAACCAATACCTTCTTTTCTCACTCGCTGGCTGCAACTTGCAGGCTGTTTTCAAATTGCAAATCTTGAATTTTCTTTTACAGCCTTCCTATAGTAGCCCGGTATTCATTTTCTTTGGCTAACCAATCCCACTGCTCTTGTGATGTCTCAGCAAATTCCTGGAGATGGGGTCTCTTTGCTGGTCTCCCAGGCTCTATATCTCTCTTGTATCAGGCAACATACCCTGGTGCAACCTCACCCTTAGATACATCACGTACTCAGGTATCGGCTGTCAAATATTGGCACTCGCTCCAGATTTGGCGTATAGTAGCTTCGGGGAATTGACCATTCGGGCTTATCTCAACCACATGGCGGAAAATACCTCATCTCTGGGGATCATTTGACATCTACCAAATTATCTGAGTACTCTATACGGCGCAAAAGGCTGGATGCTTAGGATGCCCATCAAAAGGAAATGAGGTCTGGTGGTGGGCATATACACAATTTCGTCCATAGAGAGCCAACCGAATGTCCATTCTATTTGATTTGCGGAGATGACCCGGAGATGCGCTACCCATTCTGTGACACCCTCTGGCAATTTAAACCCCTCAACTCTGTTGCCGAATTCTTCTATGCTGATCTTTGTTGGTGACCTGTAATTCATGAATCGAGGCTGATGACATATATGCTCAATCAGCCAGATTTGTAGCAGCAAGTGACAAACCTCGAAGAAATCTCCTCCCGCTTTACAGATGGTAAGGGCTTGGAAGATATCAGACAGGATCATTGGAGCAAGAGTACTCTTTGCTTGGATCATCAAAGTACTAACGACCCCTGCTATCCGTATGTCGATGTACCTGTTCTTTCGCGAGAATACTAAAAGACCCAAGAAAGACACTATGAACGCGAAGCATTGATGCTCCTCCCACTTGAGCCGATTACCCTTGCTACAAATAAGATTTTCAAGGTTGTAGAATCCTCCAATGCGGCCATATCTTTGGTATATAAATTGCAAGGTGCAAAATCCAGCTGATAAGTCGGGATTGTGAACTTTTCTACTGATTTTCAGGGTATCCAGGAATTTATGCAGTGGAAGACGTTGTAGGCCGGGTCCCAGAAAGTGATTAAGGCCTTTATGATGCCTCCCCTGGGGTTAATTTTCAATAAACCAGTGAGGTCTCCCAGGTGTGCATTGACCTTTTTCTGTCCTGCCTCCCCAAGATCATTCCACCAGAGACGCAACTCCAAGGGAATTTTGTTCATTATTGTGCTCATTCTGCACATTTATTAAAGGTGAATTAGTAGTCTCAAAAAATTAACACTGACATTTTATGAAATTTATTTTAAAACCTAGGCCGGCTTTGCAAATACGGCCTTTCAACACTTTGGAGAGAAGGTTCTCCAGGTTGTGCTTGCTTGCCAGTTTAAAATAAAATTTAGAGGTGGCCATTTGTGCAAGATCAGCCTTCCTGCGTCCCTTGTGGTAACATTCGCTTATTACCGGTAGTAATGGCGCCACCCGACTTATTTCAAAAGAAGTGAATAAACTCGGACATCTTTTTAGACATTTTGAAAAATGGGTTAGACTTGGCCAAAATAATTTATTAAAACCCGCAAATATTGTTGAAAAAATCCAAATTCTTTTGTTTTTTTTTTGTTTTGTTTTGCTCTATTTTTGTTTGGGAAAAATCCGATAGCATTTCGGCGCTATTTTAAACATAGGTTTTACAAATGACCACCCTAACACTGCTGTTTTCCTCAATTTATTCTCTTTTGTTCACAACCGGTCAACATGCGGATCCAAGGAAAATAAATACACAATTAGCACGTAAAATGCATCAGGATGATCTTTTATTTCAAGGTACCTGCCTTAGACGGACCCAACCCATGTGTTGATCCCCCAAGCCAAATGCATGATGCAAATAAACGTTCCTACTAGGGATCCAGCATGAGGTTTTGTTATACTAAGTTGAGAATCTCGGTATAGGGTCTAGACTGTGTACCCGAGCGGACCACTCGAGTCGAGGAGGGGGCTACATACCGAAAACCAAAAGGCCCTCCGGCTTAGTAACTTGTCCAGCCTTTTTTCTTGTTTCAGGATAGGACACTAATAGAATAGAGAGTCTCAACTAGTGAGCACATCCCGGCGGAGAGAATAGAAGGGTTTTCGTAGCAGTTTATATATACAATTCAAGTGAAATCAAAGCGGTAATGCATGTGGCATTTAGCACAGAACATGTAAACAAATCAGAAGAAGCCAAATAAAACAGTTATTCTAAGCTCGAATTCTTGAACCCTGAACCAGAGATTCTGGGTTCCACGTCCCCAGCAGAGTCGCCAGAGCTGTCTCAAACCTCCTTTTTTCTCACACGTATACCCCGAAGGATAAAACGTGTAATGGAGTTTTTCCAATTAAAGTGACATTATTCAAAATGGGATTATTTATTTAATTAAGAGTCACCATTGGGATAGGTTTGAATTTTGGTGTCCCAAGCCACCGGTTTATTTAGAATCCCAAATCGAGGAAATGTTTCGATTGCCCAAATGGAGTCTGCAAACCAGAAATTCTAAGTAAGGAATTCTGTTGACCTGAGGGAAGGTGTTAGGCACCCTCGAATCCCGTGGTATTAACACGGTCGCTAAAACTTGTTATAAGTGGCTGAAATTTTTATTTGAGTACATGTTTAAACCAATGATGCACTTTTAAATTATTCACCACTTTTAATAGAGTTTATTAGGATATTTGCAATGTCATTAAAACACGTCGTGAATCACGTCACATAAATGCGCACGCAATTTTTGACATATTTTAATTCCATTGAGATTTGAAATTGGGTCACATAAATGCGCTCCCGAGTTTAGGAAGATATTTTATTAATAAATTCGGGCCTACAGCAACTACGTCTTTAGAAATTCGTGAAAAGCCGTGAAATTCGCTAAACAGCACTTTCAATTTTCTATGTATTTTATTAAATTAAGGAGCCATCGCGTGGTGTTTGATTAGATTAACGTGTCTTACTTTATTTTATAAGGAAATCCTAATGCACACTAAGTTCTCTATCATGCTTGTGTCTAAATGTCCTAATCATTTATACATGGGTAGCATTTTTGAGAAATTTAATACTTGCATTTTTAGCCTCATTCATGGCTAATTATACACATTGGGCTTCAGGTTTTGGCTAGCCCACGAACATACATTATTTATGCTATGACAAACACCTATTGGGATTTCCAATTGGGCCTAGAGATATTGGACTAGCGATTCCATTATAAGAAAATCACAGTGGTCATTCCTTCAATTGTATTACAACCATTAAAACTATACACCTGGTTATTACAAAGTATATTACAGGTATTTAAATGGAAAAATTGATGCGGATGATTTTTCTCATTAATAAGCTATAAATCAGATTTCAATCCTGAGATTTGAAGAGACTACTCGAAGTATATATTATTCCTAGTACACACATATTTAAATGTCAAATTTCTAGCATAACTCAGTTGGCAAAGGCTAGATTAACTTTGGATCAACTATTGCAAAATCTACTGAAAACTTAGACAAATAATAAAAACAGCCTTGATACAGTCCATGATTAATACATATTCATGTTCATTAAAACACAAAATTTCTACTAACAAAAGGAAAGTAAATGCAGTCACAATATAGGATTGAAACAAAATAGTATTTCTCCTTAGCGGCCCCAATCTCAAATGTACATAGGCATTATAGCTTCTCAAATTTTTTGAGTGAGAGTTGGTAGCTGAAATGTAGCAAGGAACACAGCCTATGAGTAAATGAAAGCACTCAGCAAACAAGCAGCAGCCAATTGAACAGTAAACACCCTGATTTCAGGAAGGTTTTGAGAAAATTCAACAGGAATAGGATAACACTCAAAATTTCGGAAGAATGTAGAGGAAACTAATATGTATATCCTTCTCTTTTTTATTTTAATTCACTACAAAGCTTTTGAAAGAAAATTTCTACTCGAGAATATAAAAAAAAGTCCCCTCAAATGTTCACATTACCCCCTTTTATAGTGAAGCCTTAGGGAAACACTTTTTCCTTGTAGTCCCTTATTCAAATTTAGTTTTTACCTAAATAGTCCTTAGTTTTCTGACTTTTGCCTCAAGTTTAAGGCTGAAATTATGCCTAGGTCCCTCACTAGAATGTTCTAGGGGTTGTTACAAGATCCTTTCAAGTCCAAATACCCTCTATGCCCCTGTTTCCCCTCCTAATTAACTAACCTGAGGTTTTTTTTACCTTGGTTCTTTCATTTGGATTAGTCGAAACTGACCCTGGTCAATTATGGGCCAAATTTTGGTCTGGACTAACAAGCTTATTGAAAAGTTTAAGAATTAGCCAATTCCATTCAAGTTTTAAACAAGTATCCTAATATGGACTTTTCAGCAACAAATAAAATTCAGGATTATATGAACGTTCAGTGTCAAAAACCAATGAATTAAAGTGACCAGAAAAGGAAACCCATCAGCTGATTCTTAACTTACAGAAATAACCTAATTAAAGTACTCAGTAAACTTGAAAGTGAGAAATAAATAACAGGAATTGAAGACTCAGTATATACATGAATAAAAATAGGAAACAAAAGGCTGATATCAGCAATTAAAAGTTCAGCAGAACGAATTAGCCTAATACATGCAAATATTGAAGATTACAGTTACTAAAGAACTATGACAGGTATGAGATTCTAAAATGAAAACAACTACTCAGCAGCATAAGTATGGCCCAAAAGATAAACATCTACCAAAACTAATCAAGATCTCAGGGAGTGAAACAAATGAAAATCAAGAGATGAAGATCACCGAGACATGTAAATTTCATAGATAAAACTACAAGCCATGTAAAGCTTTAAAGGTGAAAACAAACAGACAAGTCAAAAGGCAAAATATAACATAAGACCATTATAGAATATGTACTCCAACCAATAATACCCCAAAGAATCATTGAGCATAACAAAGAAGACTACTTATCATACTTGCGGAAAACAACTAAAATCTTAAAGAAAAAAAAAGCAAATAGACAGGAACACAGAATACTTAGCTTTTACGCATGCAACTCTAACTTGAATCTATTCCATTGGTTTCTGACCTCTTTTGTGGAGGCTTCTAACCTCTAAGGCAACTGGCCTTGTGAATAATGGGTTCAGTGGTTCAGGAATTGGAGTTTGTGATTCTGAGACCAAGAGAGGTCTTATATCAGAATTTCTTGGTGGTTAGTGGTGTTTGAGGGCTGTGGGTGGCATGGTTAGGGAGGGGAATGGACGGGATTGTCTGAGTCAGTTTGGCCAATCCGATGAGGTTTAGTTTTTAGGGCAGACTTCAAATCGATATTCGAAGCGCTTCACTTGGATTCGAAGGGTGAGATATGGATAGTTGGAAAGAGGAAAATGAGGTGGTTCAGGGGTCCGGCGACCCTTCTTTTGAATATTCGAGACGGTGGAGGGTTATTTGAAGGAAGTTGATTGCAGGACAGGGAAGAGGAGGTCTTGGTGGTCCTATGGTGTAAACTTGGGGTGGTTTGGTGACCGGCCGCCGCCGTGAGGCAATTTCTGGTGGTGGCGTTAGGGTGGTTGTTGCGTGGTCAAGGGTGGTTATAGGGCGGTCAAGGGGAGGTGATACACCGAAGTGTATGTACGAGGAAGGAGGCTTGTTTGGGATCTGAGTGTATAGAAACGTTTGAACATATATATATGATCTTGGGCAAGGTCTCAGGGCCGTTGGATGGCATGTTAATCAACGACTGTGATGGCTTGCCCCTAAAACAGTGTCATTTTGGGCAGGTTGTATGTGGACTGGGTCGGGGACCCTATTTTGGGCTGGGTGTTGTATATATTAACAGGGAAAAAGGTTTGGGCCACCAAGGTCTGACGCAATTGTGGTCAGCCTAGGTGGTTATTCACATATATATATATATATATATATATATTGTTGTTTCTTTTCTTTTTATTTTATTCTTTAATTCCCAATTTTATTTTAAAAATCCTAATTAAAACAAACAACAAAAATGCAACAAGTTAAAATTAAAAAAAGATGATTAAAATGCCAGAAATACTACTTGCATATATTTTTTATTATATATTCGTAAATATAACCCTAATTAACAATTCTTTTAGAAAAAACACGAATTTAAATCCTAAATGATTTTAAGCATGCACTAATGCAAACACACTGGCACACGCAATTAAATTCTAAAATTAAATCCTAAAAATAAATATAAAAAGCCTAAACCTGAGAGTCGTGTGGGAGTCATCTTAGCAGGACAAAAATGACATGCTCACACAGAGTATGAAAATATTTTTTATTATAACTCATATACAACTATTTTTGTGAATCAAACGACCTCTAAGGGCTCTCTTGGTACGAGGTATAAAGGATAAAGTTTGAGATTATTTTTGATAATAAGCTATAATTACGTATTTTAGTCCCTAATTACACTACAATTTACCGCACTTTAATTGAGTTTGAGCTTTAATCACTAGTTTTTTGCACTAATTGTGTGTTTTATGCCTTGTAGGAGTGATTTCGAGCTATGTAGATATTATGGAATGAATTCAAGTGATTTGGCGCTTTGAAGTTTGAGTTAAATCCCAAGAAATTAAGCTGGGATCGTATTCGGTGATCAATAGATGATAGTTAAGAACGAACAAAGAATCGAGTAGGGATATTACGCACTGTCAAGTAAAATATACATACCTTTTCGTTCAAAACTCTATTTGGTCTTCACAATATATGGTTGGAAAGTTAACTCAAAGAGCTACAACATTCATTTTTATATTTTTCCAAATTCCAAATAAAACAGGGTGAAAAATTCACGAAAAGTGCACCGCCGTGCAAATAGAGCAGAACATTGGGTAAGATGCGCGGTCAATCTGCGGTTGATCCGCGGCCGCGCACATCCTATCAGTGAAAAGTGTCCTTTTACGCATAGGAGAAGTATAATTATTTGGTCCGAACTATACTGATAAGTTAGGATTTTACCATGTTTATACCCCTACTTGCTATTGCTTTGGTTACAAATTGCTACAAAATAGTCCCAAAATGATTGCAAGTTGTGCTTGATTGCAGGTTTGAGCGACAAAGTGACAAATGTCAAAGATCAGCTCAAAACTGAGTGAACCTGCTCAAGCATCAAAGACTAAGAAAATTGAAGGAAATAGAGCCTAGTGCAAACCGCGCAACAGTGATCGCGGTCGCACTAGAAAGTTCAGAGAGATGGTATATACAGGACTGAAGCTACACGGCCGCTGTCAGATTCTCGCGGCCCGTGTTAAGCCTTCGCAGCCGCATTGCTTATTTGTGTGGTCCACGCAAACGAGATTCAGAGAGCTGTCATAACGACAAATCAAATCCACGCGGCATGCCGTCTGTTCCACGCGGCCCGCGCCAGAGCCCTCTGTGGTCGCACTGCCCTTTTATGTGGTCTGCGATCTTCAACTTTAGAGAAGCTGAAATCATCACACTAAGAGCCAGTGCGGCCGCGGTCCTTTTTTTCATGGTCCGCGTTGACCCCACAGGGGTATTTTCGTCCGATTTTTTTTAGCCTAGTAGAAATAGAATATTTTACCATTTTTAGGGCAGTTTTGGATGTTCTGAACGTAGCTATGCATCTGGGAACGAGATTGTAGCCATTTTTGGAACTTCTTCTCTTTATATTGTTGATTCTATTTAGTAATTAATTAATATGTTTAGTTCCTCATCTATTTCTTCTGTTTCTTCTTTAATTATGTGTAGCTAAAACCCTTTAGCTAGGGTTGTGGCTCAACCCTAGTTTGGGTAATTGATGAGTGTTGCCATCTAGGGTTAGATTGATATTGTGTGTTTGTTATTTGGGTTGATTTTGTGTTTCAATTTCGAATTTGTGGTTGCAAACATAGATTCAAGCTTACTGGGTTCAACTCTTCTTGAGAAAGAGAGTCTGTGCCCCCAAAATTGACCCAACAAGGAATTCGGATGGACCCATGAGAAATGGTAGTCCCAATTAATGGGTTAAACTTCGAGAGAGTAATCACCCTACTGGAACCATAGTTGCTTGGTCTAATTGACCTACCCAATTGGTCTCGAGATAGCCAATTGGGCAAAATCATTTTCTCTTCGAGAGGTGTGAGAATGGGTATAATTGTGCAACGGTTATAAGCCCAATATATATCAATCTACCCTTAGTAACTTCTACCCATCAATTATCCACCTAGGTAGTGTCACGCCCCTAGTGCCTTTCTCTATATTAAATACAACTGAACAATATTCTCATATCATTATTTAGTTTTAATTATTAGTTTCATAATATTGGTTATAAAAACAAAGAAAACCAAAAATGTTTGAAGTGGCATTAGAAGCACAACCGCATCTCTAGACCAAACAGACAATATAACTCCATTACTAGCTCCCTGTGGAAGTTCAATCCCGAACCACTATTTGGGTAAAAGCTATTGCAACTCGCTCTTCCGACCTTGGTGTAGTGTTGAGTCGGAAGTGATCACCTACTTGGTATATATACATGGAAGAACGACATTTTGAGGACTTTGGACATAATTTAGACCTAAGGTGGCTAAGGAGATCAGGGATTCGACCTAAGGAGGCAAGAATACTCTAGGAGCAAGGCGGAGAATTCTTATACGAGCTTTTCACTTCCTTCTTCCTATTTTCATTATTGGTTATGATTTCTAGTATTATAGTTTTTCATACTATTATGAATAGCTAATTTGTTATCTAGGATTTTGATGGAACCTATTGGAGGATGATTTTCTCGTTATGTTAATACAGATTTGTTGTACTATTTTCTCTATTTGTTCAACTACGTAATTATTGTGGTTGGTTGAAGAGCTCTCAATCAACTGTGCCTATTTAGTATTATTTAGGAGAGAGTGCATATTTAGGTAGTTGTTGAACCACATCACTCGTAATGTATATGAGGGATCAATACAAAGAGTTTAAAGGTGGGATTAGGGATAGCAAAACCTTGGCGCGATCCGAGTGAGCTGTACTTAATGTCAGCTAGCATAATTCGGGAGAATATATCTAGTAAATTGTGGTAATTACTTAGAAGAGAGTTATAACAGTCAGAGTGCTCATGATCGGTAGAGAAAACTTAGGCAAATTTATAGAAAACTTAGCGGGAAGGATTCCAAAAATAGGAAAAATCATAACTTTAGACCTTCGTAATCTTATTCCAATTCTTATCCTTATTAATTTCTAGTTTTACTGCTTTCTGATATTTGTTAGTTAATTAAATAAAAATAAACATTATAATCTTTATAATTAGGAAATTATTTGGACTTATATTTCTTAGCAATATTGAACAACTGTAGCTAAGCCTTAGTTCTCTATGGGATTTGACTCCCGACTTGTAAACCGAATTGTATTTGCAACGAGCGTATAGTTGGGTATGATCAAATTTTGACGCTCTTGACGAGAAACTAACGGTATAGCTGTAGGTGTACATATTTCTAGGTTGCAAGTTTGAGCTTTTATTTTTATTTTCTTGTATTTGATTATTTTTTTATTTTTGACATGAGAGACATGGCATCTTGGAATTATGAGAATTTTGATGTTGGTAATTCTAATTTTGATCCTCCTTATGCATACCGTGGAGGAAACCACCTTGGAAAAAATTATCAAAATATTCCTAAGAGCGAGTTATGTGAACCAACTCAATCTTATGTGTGAAATGTGTGTAATATGTGTGGTGGTCAAGATGCTCACTTTCATGGTTGTTCTTATATTTCTTATCTTTCCCCAACCCCTTACTATAATGGTTCTTCTTTTTTATTGTGAGGATAACAGGAATAAAGAACCTAGGGAAGTTAACCTAAAGGATATCAAAGATATATTAAGGTTCCATGTGGAACAATATAATGAGAAACCACGGTAGATAGAAAGGCAAGAGGCAACTATTCACAACTTGGAGGCTCAATAGAATAAATTAATTGAACCCTGTAAAGTGCAACAAGTTGACATTGTTGATAGTAGCCAATATGAATATGAATTGGCTACAGAAATTGCTATTATACTGAGGATTTAAAAAAATACGGGGAGGAGCTACATGAGAAGGGTAGAGTATAATTCCAATAATTAGTTAAACTAGATTTTGAGGATGCCGATGTCGTAGAAGAGATACTAGCCAGAGTCAACCAAGGATATTGAGGATACATATTTAGCTGACTCTAGTGTCATTAGTGTTGAGGATGTTGATAATCCCAGTATTTATGTAGTTGAGCGCATTGTTCCACACTCTAAGTATTTTTTCACATTGTGTTTGGATAATGATATGGAAATAAAGTCATCTGAGCCATTTGAGGGGTCAAGAAGTAAGGGACAAGATGCCTACATTCTGGAATTCTTTATGCTAAAAAGTCAGGAATACAGTTCTCATTTAAAGGCCAAGAAGTGCAAAATACCACATTGTTTTATTGGTCCATTCAGATTCATTTACCACCCTAGGAGCATGGTCACAGAGCATATTAGAAACTTGGGGTCCATTTTGTAAGTTCAAAGTAGAGGCAGAAAGTGATGAGCCGCGATGTTAAATTGAGTGCTTGTTGGAGGCTACCCAACTTTACTGCTTTCTTTTATTTTTATTTTTACTATTATTTTTTTTGTTATTATATTATTTTTGTAGGGTAGATTTTTGGTTTTATAAGAGCATGGAAAACAAAGCTATTGGAAGGATACAATAACAAACCAGATGGTTAGAACGAAGTGTGAGGTACCCGTACGAAAGACCAAGCATGAGAGAAGTCTGAGTACTCATGAGCTGCAGTGCTTTGGCCTTTGGCCTACTATGGAGTTTCTTCTTTTACCCTCTTATTAGTATGGTGTGCATTGGGGACAATGCACAATTTTAAGTGTGAGATGAGTAGAATATCTGGGTAAATTTCTATGCTATTTTAGTTGTGTTTCTTCAATTGAATAATATTTTTTTAGAAAAATGAAAAAATTAAACTTTTCCCAATGATGGATATCCTATGTAATTTTCTTGAGGAATTTAAATCTAAATAATAAAAAAAGGTTTTCCTTATACGTAGTTTAATAATTTCCCCTTGGTTTTTCTTTGTGGCGTGGTTCTTTTTCAAGGGTTTTCTTTGAATCGGGTGTAGCTAATTTTTTTAGTAATAGGAGTCACCGTGTTGTGTTTTGAATTGAAGCAATATCTCCTGACTTTGTTATGCCTTGAGAATAGTGAGTACTTTGGCAGTGACGTTTAGGCTCAAGTTTTGACTCTTGTATAAGTACCTTAAATTGTATAATTTTAAATTTGCTTGACTACTTTGACTAGAGTGTCTTGATGAATCCATTTTTGAGTGAGTTATGTGTAATGTGTGTGAGGGAGAGGTTTTGTGTTATTTTGTGCATTGTATTTGATGTATAGAACTTGCTCCATGTGTTTGGTAAGCGAAATAATAATTTTGTTCAGTCTTGAAAGTAATATAGACATTTCTTTGTTGAGCCTTATATATATATTACCTGCCTAATTATTATGTATCGTAGTTAATTCCCTTGAGCATGTAATCATTTTTTGGCAACCATATTATAAGCCTTACCCTTTGTTCGAATTAACCATCTATTTGAACATTTGTACCTCTCATGAGCACTTGAATTATTATGAACGTTGTAACAGTTAAAGTGTAGGATGGTTGGTTCGGCTTTTAAGTTGAACTAATGAAATAAGGAGAAATATGTATTGTTTTGAAAAAGTAAGAGCCACTTGAATTGAAAAAAAAAATAGGTGTATAGCTGTGAAAAAAGATATTCCTACATAAGTGGTGACTCTTGATATAATTGTGCATAAAGAAGTATATGGTAATATACATTGATGTAAAGCTGAAATTTTGGTTTGACATAAGTATGTGATTAAATGTTAAAGTATATGTATTAAAGTGCTTAGGGAGGTGTAGTCACTCTTATATCAAAATGTATCCTACCAGTCCCACAACCTACATTACAACCAAATAAAGTCTTACTTGATCCTAGAATGAATGAGCTCGATTAGTAGTGTTGTACACTACGGGCAAGTCTATGATGCATCTTTTGTGGCATATGAATGTTATTTCTAAGAGTGAGTGAATTCTTTCTATCTTGAGTTCCTAAGTGTTCTTATATTTTATTGTGTGCAACTACTCTCTTCTGTGTGTGAGGGCACTTGATTCATGAAGGAAAGGTAAGGTCAGTGACCTATATGTTAGAGTAAGTGAGTGATTGTAAATAATGTGTGGTACTTGTGAGTCAAATCTTGAGATGAAAATATTACGCTTTTGTGCTTAGTCTATTTCAAATATCCTTGGTGTGATGAGTTAAGAAAACTATTTAGAAATGTTGTATCTATATAAAGTTTAGTTTGATTGCTCGAGGACGAGCAATAGTTTAAGTGTGACGTGTTGATAATATGCTATAATTACGTTTTAAGTTGCTTATTACACTCTAATTTACTGTACTTTAATTGAGTTTGGCCTTTAATCGCTAGCGTTTTGCACTAATTCTGTATTTTATTCCTTGTAGGAATAAGTACGAGCTATGAAAATATTATGGAATAAATTCAAGTGATTTGGAACTTTGAAGTCGGAGTAAAAACCCAAGGAATTAAGCCGAATCGTGTTCGGGGATCAATGGATGATAGTTAAGAACGAACGAAGAATCAAGTAGGTACATTGCACAATGCCTGGTAAAATGCACATAAACTTTCACTCAGAACTTCATTTGATCTCCACAATATATGATTGATAAGCTAACTCAAAGGAATACAACTTTCATATTTTATGTTTTTTTCAAATTCCAAACAAAACAAGGTGAAAAGTGCACTGTAAGTGCGCGGCCGTGCAAAATGGGGCAGAACATTGGGCAAGATGCATGGTCAATCCGCGGTTGATCCATGGCCGTGCACGTCCTATCCGTGAAAAGTGTCCTTTTTCGCGTAGGAGAAGGTATAATTATTTTGGCCCCACCCTACTTGTTATACATACAAGAAAGAATGGTATTTTGAGGACTTTGGACATAATTTAGACCTAAGAAGGATAAGGAGATCGGGGATTCGACCTAAGGAAGCAAGAACACACTAGGAGCAAGGTGGAGAATTCTTATACGAGTTTTTCAGTTTCTTCTTCCTATTTTCATTATTGGTTATGAATTCTAGCATTGTAGTTATACTATTATGAATAACTAATTTGTTCTCTAGGGTTTTGATGGAACCTATTGGAGGATGATTTTCCTGTTATATTAATACAGATTTGTTATAGTATTTTCTTTATTTGTTCAACCATGTTATTATTGTGGTTAGTTGAAGAGCTCCCAGTCGACTGTGCCTATTTAGTGTATATTACTTGGGAGAGAATGCATATTTAGGTAATTATTGAACAACATCACTCCTAATGTATATGAGGGATCAATATGGAGATTTTAAAGGTGTGATTAGGGATAACAAAACCTTGGTGCGATCCGAGTGAGCTGTACTTAATGTCAGCTAACGTAATTCGGGAGAATATGTCTAGTAAATTGTGATAATTACTAGAGAGAGAGAGAGAGAGAGAGTTACGACAGTCAGAGTGCTCATGATCAATAGAGAAAACTTAAGCAGATTTATAGAAAACGTAACGGAAAGGATTCCAAGAATAAGGGAAATCATAACTTTAGACCTCCGTAATCTTGTCTCCAATCCTTATCCTAGCTAATTTATAGTTTTACTGCTTTCTAGTCTTTATTAGTTAATTAGATAAAAAATTAACATTATAATCTTAATAATTAGGAAATTGTTTGGACTTGTGTTTCTTAGCGATATTGAACAACTGTAGCTAAGCCGTATTTCTATGTGGGATTCGACTTTAAACTTGTAAATCAGATTATATTTGCAACGGCCGCATAGTTAGGCGTGATTACGTTTACTCCACGTTCAGTTGGGATAAAATCACGGTATAACTAATCTCGAAATTGGTTATATCGTGTAGTATTATTTATATTCCTATAAAAAGCAGAATAACAATCGCGACCCCTAAGGGGTTGTTTGGTACATGTAATAATGATAATAATTCCCGGAAAAAATTTGAAATTAACTTTATCTGTTGGGGTATTAGTTAATTGGGGGATAACTTTTACACAAGTATGGTAGACCAAGTTATCCCATATAGAAGATGAGATAACTAATCCAATGAGATATCCCACTCATAGGATATTCCTCCATTCAGTAACGCATCCAAAATTTTAAAGTCATTTGCTTACTTATAAAAATCTTAAAGAAAAGGAAAAAAAATTTGGTTATAGATCTTCGCTTAATATTTATCTAAATATTTTTGTAAATATCTATATAAATTTATCAAATTTTATCAAAAATAATAAATAGTTGAGCATTCAAAAATAATATGTAGATCCGCCCCGATTATACCAAACAACCCCGCAAATATCTCTCGAGTAATGCGATGAACAATATCTAAGAGGAAAAGAAAAAAGAGAAATTGAAGTACGTACGACACTTGCTCCACGAGGAGCCAGTTAATTGATGACATTAGGCAAAAGTAGCCAAAGCCAGGTCACCAAGTTGCTAGCTAATTATCTATTCTACACCGCTTTTTTGACTGGACCATCTTATAAAGATAAACTGTGGGACCATATTGTCCAGCCATCTATATCCTCCCAACACCATTTTTCTTGCATTAACAGAACACCTAACTGTAAATTTCCCAAACTACTACTATATCCATATCCATTCTGCCCCATACAATTATTCAATCATATAATTCTCATGTATAATATTAGAAAAATCTATGAATAAATGTAGACAACGACCTAGCGTGAAAGCTGAAAGCTGAGTAGACATGGTACCTGTCTTATTTTAAGTCGTTCTTATCAATCTACCCATTCATAATTTCTATTGACTATGCCCCTTACCCTTCTTAGCTGCTGACGTTCTGCACCAGAATCTAGATAGTCAGAAACTCAGAAACAGAAACTTTCCTTTTTCAGGTTAGTATACATCTCTTCAAAGTTAATATATTTTGCAACCCCTTTTTGAGTATTGTGATCATTAAAAAAGATTGAAGTCCAGAATCCAAGATTTTAGGAGATTGTGATTATATGGCTTTGAATTATGTGGATTTAAAACTAGTAGGAAAGGGTTTGGATTTTACTCGGAAAAATAGGAACTTGGTTGTTGCTTTGGGAGCTCTTGGTGTGACTGGTTATGGTGCTTACAGAGCTTATTGGTCACCTTCTATGGTTAGAAAAAGAGAGAAAATTTTGAAAATTATAGGTGCTTTTGTTTCTTTAGCTAAGATGGTGTCTGATTCTGCTGACGTAATTGGGATTGTCTCTAAAGATCTAAAGGAGTTCATTGCATCTGACTCTGATCAAATTCCTAGAAGTTTAAAACAGATTTCCAAGATTGCTAAGTCAGATGAGTTTTCACAATCTGTTGTTAATGTCACAAGTGCGTTGACCGTGGGAGTTGTGAAAGGTTACCAGCAAGAAATGGCGAAAAATGGTGTTCCTGGGGTTGCAAATTCTGGTCCATTTGACCATATTTTGGATAAGTTGTTTTCTGATGCAGGGTCTGGTTTTGCTTCTGTAATTGTTGGGAGCTTCGCTAGGAATTTGGTTCTTGCTTTTTGTTCGGACAAGAAAGGCAATGGTACTGATGGCGAATTTGAATATTCTATTCCAGGATGGGTTGATGTTCTATGCCAGGATAAGTGCAGAGAACTAATAGGGAATTGTGTACAATTGTTTGTGAGCACTGCTGTTGCTGTTTATCTTGACAGGACAATGAATGTCAACACATATAATGAAATCTTTTCTGGGTTGACTAATCCCAAACATGAAGCCAAAATGAGAGACATGTTAGTGGCAATATGTAGTGGTGCCATTGGAACTTTTGTCAGAACTTCTCATCAAGTTTTGACAAGTACTGATATGGATATGGATGATACCACTTCAAAAAACTATTCTTCTTCTTTGCCACTTAGTTTCAAAGCTAAGCAATTTTTGGATGAAGACCAGAACATGTACAGTGGATGGACAAACAAAGTATCTTATACTTTGGCAGTACCAAAGAATAAGAGGTTTATTCTTGATTTGACTGGGAGGGTGACCTTTGAGAGTGTTAGAACATTTCTGGAGTTTCTGCTGGAAAAGTTGCGCGAGTGTTTGAGAAAAAGCATAGATGTTGTTCAAGAGGAGGTGAAGTATTTGAGAAGAAGTGTAGATGTTATACAAGAGGAGGTGGTTGATACGAGTGCTGAAGCTTATAGGTATGTCAGTGGGAAGTCTTCTACTGCAGTTAGTGTATGCCTCACTTTGTGTTTGCACATACTAAATGGTCCTTGGATCTTGGTTCCAAATTAAAGTTTTAGTATAGAATCTTGGGAAGGTACTTTTATCATTTGTAAAACTTCCTATTACATTCTTTCGTAAAGGGAATATTGGTTGGTGTAAATGTACATACTTGCGCTGTACTTGATTGATTGATTGTCTTTTAGTAATCCAAGTTGTCAAAGTGAATGTAAATTTGAACGTATTTTTTCTCCCCTCTCCTGGCCTATTGTTCTTTTCCTTATCTTCCTCCAGTTGAAGTGATCATGGTTCAGGTAAGAAAAGAAAAATTTTAGGAGCTACTTAATTTAGTTATGCCTTACAACTAATGATCATAGCATCTTTGCTTTGAGAAAACAGAGGAATTAACTTTTACTTAGCTAATAAGAGGAACCCTCAACCGGTGGACTAGCTCTTTTGCTCGTGCAGGTATCTGTAAGACTGTAATCTGATTAAAATCCTCACTGCCATTTGTCAAGTCTTGTCTCTTCTCACACTTCAGGCCAACAATTGAAGATGTTACTAACTATTGTCAGGTGTTCCTATATATTATTCAGTGCTAAAAAGTTAAAAATGAATCAAAGAATAGCTTGTGACTAATGGCATGTGCCATAGTCAACAAGATTATTGGCAGTAAATAATCTTATGAGCTCCTGAATTTGTTTCAAAATGCATATTTAGTTATTAGCAATTCTATTAGCACAACAAACAGGAAGCGCTAGAAAGTCGATTATCCCTTGTTTTAGACCTACAGGTTTATCATTGAACCCAAACCAACAAAATAGGCAGCAAAAATACTGGTACACTTCAGAAGGTCCCATTTAACCGAAATATTAATGAATGAGAAATCCGCTTTAAGCAAACTCCATTTGTGGCATTGCTAAAGATTTGCGATATTCAGAATTGTAAGCTAATTCCATACGCAATAGAGATCAAACTGATCAGGTGCATAACATAATAAACTCCTTAACAAAAAAAAATAAATTGAGATGCACCCTTGTGCCATTCTTCAATATTAAAAATGAATCAATATGTTTCATGATATCAATTCAGTCATCACCATGCTTTCTAAGATGATCAATTTGGTTCTCCATCCAAATACTTTAAGAGGACGACTTTCAAGTTTCAGGCTACATCTGTCAGATGCACTAAGCAAGAACAGAAGGGGAAGAAAATAAATGAGACGTAAAGTAACATTAAGACCAAATTTATCCAAATTGTCATGTAATATGTCTCCCGAGCTGTATTGCCCAGTGGTAGCTTCTGCATATCTATTTTGACAAGAAAAGAAGTGGATAAGTTTGATGGGTAGTCTCATAGAAGCAACTGAGGGGTGGAATTTCAAAAGCATGGTGTCATTAACTATTTGGATATGGATGTGGATGTGGATGCACAAAGCATTTCTAACAAGTAACTGCCAACAGAAAAATACAATGGTATTCAGCTTAGATAGGCGCCCGATCAAATACTATGAGGTGCTTCCATCATTTTCTTTTGCTGCTGGTTGTTCCTGAAGTTTCTTCTTCCAATATTCATCAAGTGGTTGTGCAAATATAGCTTTCCCAGATACAACTCCAATTCTACAGATTGGCCAAGTAAAAGATCAGGCTAATGGAAGTAAAAACATAATGCAAGTAAAAGGTGCTAAATTTTTCGCTGTAGTCTAGAGGACATTAGTTGTAACTTCTGAGCTCCAAGGTATAACTTCACAATGCAGATGCCAAAGCCATATCAGCAACTGCTATGTTCAAGAAAGGCTTTAAGCTGGTATACTGGAAGAATACACTATATTTAATCTCCCATAGTTGTTGCTTCTATTATGAACAACTTACTCCAGAAACTTTACTTAGGTTCCAACAAAGTCATCGCATGCACATTCTCATTAATCACCTTAGCATTTCTTTTTTGAGGGATAATCATGGCTTACAAAAACCAAGCTGAGAAAAGGGCAGAATTCATCAAAAGGTAATGATTCAAGAAAAGGCAGGCACCAATACTTTCAAGAGATTAGAATGTTAAGAAGTACCAGTAGAAGTATCAGTACAACAATTACCAGGAAGAAGAGGAATAGAAAGGCATATGCAGCAGTTATTTGCTAGTGCTACAAGGGAGTACTAACAATTCAGAGTGAAGGTATCTTGAAGGGCTAAAAGAGGCAGCACCAGCTCTTAAGAAACATAAGACATCCTTCTCAATAGCAAGGCCCCACAAAATAAATTATGTTGTCAAAGTAAGAGGAAAATGAAACTCGAAGTTCGACAAATTTAATGTTATCCATTTAGGTTGAGTATATAAGTACCTTGGCCTTCGTAGATTAATGTCCACTGAAGGTTCAATGGATAAGAGCTAAATACTACTGCAGTTATGCACTTACATCTGGTGCCTACGTGAAAGGATATATTTCCACTGTCCTCTTGAACAAAAAAAAAAGTCCATCGCATTTATATGCTTGACCTGAAGCTAAGTTAGTAAAATGTTATGCCCATCTAAGCAAAACGAAATGCATATGCCACAATACACACACTCAGAGACACAACCCCATCCAAACAGATGTTGAAAAGAACACCTATTTTTTATCTGATAATTAGATGGAACAATGGCAAATGCTCCTTTACTCATCTCTCAGTATAAGATGTAGATGCACAGTGCAGTACTATGGACGCGGTAGCTTGGGCAGTGGCAGTGCTCTATTAATGATTCTTTTATTTTTCCTTTGATAAACTCCTTCTCTGTATCTAACTTGTCAATATGTCAAAATACACATGAATAAATACACCCCAGACGCAAAAATGCATACTTGGCAACCATACACCAAATATATCAAAAATCAGATCGTCACACTGTCTGACAACCATAGCAGCAGAAACTTGTTAAAAGGTAGACATACCAGAAGATATGAAGACAAAGGGGTAAAAGTGAGAAGGAAAACAGGTTTTTCTTTCACTTTTCTTCTTTTTGTCTCTCTATTTTATTTGGCGAAGAGCTTGATATAGAGGATGTTCCCCAACTCACTTTCAGCCATTAGTCGAAGGAATTCAATTGATTCAGTGACAGGGATCCCGGCGTCCCGCCGTGTAAGGAAGGAGGAACCAGAAATTGTCTCATACTCCTTATTGTCAATCTCTAAAAAATGCTTAGATATTTCACTATGTTTTAGGCTCAACTTTAGTTGCTCTAAAGGATAGATTGCGAGCACCTATCAAGTTGATGTTTCTTCAGCTTTCTGGAAGTACAGAATTTTGTCCACGCAGGTGAAGCAAGCTAAGCACAGACTTAGATTGTTGGAGGAACAAGAGGAATTGCAAATATCAACGGAAAGCGAACAGCACATTAGATTTAGTACTGCTAAAAAATGGCCCCTATAAGACACTACTTTGAGACTTGAAACTATACAACACCTGAAGCAATCCGCAAATAACAGAACACTAACAATTGAACAACCAAGAATAGGAATTCTTTATAATTTAATCATTACATGAAGGGAAACCTCTTTATATCTTGCGCATCAATGAAAACATTAGTATGACATTTCTTCGAGCATGTTATCTTCAATAGATGATCATGAAAAACTGGAACTTCCAGTTTATGGGCTTTTTCTGGTTTGCCTCTTTGATGTTCTTGGTAGGGGAAGGGGCAGTTTCATATAGACATTTCTTCAAACACCTTTCACGATTTAAGAAAACCTAGAACACGAATTATAATGGGATTTGTTTATTCTTTGAAGAGCGGTACAGGGCAGTATCCTTAAGAGAGTATAAATCCATACTGATGCATATCAGCTGTAAATCTTAAGCAAAACTAGTATGGATGAAGGGTAATAAAAAACTTACATAACAGCGCCAATTACCAGCGGAAACGACAAAAATCTTCTCCTACCGAACATCTTTGCAGTGCTTTTCTCTCTGTTCTGTAATTTCGGAAAGAGATCGGAGCTATTAGCTATCGGCTGGCGGAGCTAATGTTTTGGTCAATTACATTCACGTCTGTATTACTTCAGAAATTCTAGAATTCCTTTCCATTTGATTTAGAGATTGTTTGGATAATATAAGTTGGTCCCGCTTATCAGTCATAAGTTTATCATTTCCAACATTTTACTTCTATTTTTCGGTACGAACATTTTACTTCTGATTTGACCAAAATATCTATTACTAATGTTCTCTAACATTTTTATAATTCATAAAATACAATTCTCAAAACAAATACTTTATACATTGTTCCTCTTTCTCCTTGTGAAAATATTTTAAATTTATAATTATTATAATAAATTTAAGGGTATTTTAGTCATTCGAGTAAAAAATTGCTTATCATTACTCTCTCTGTTTCAAGTATTTTGATTCGGCAGGAGTTCAAGAAAAAAGAAAATACTTTTGAAACTTATGATCTTAAAAGCTTAACGGGTAAAAAGTTTGTGGGACCTGTCATTTGTGTGGCTATAAAAGCTTCTCATTAAGGGTAAATAGGTAAACTGAAAGAGTATAAAGTTGAACTATTTCTAAATTTAGAAATATGTCATTTGTAGGAGTGACAAGCAGGCGGGTCTGGTCAAATATGGTTCGGGTCGAAAATGGGTAAGGAAAAAAACGGATCAATTATCCGACCCGATACATATTTAATACGGATAAAAACGGATTAACCTGCGGATAATATGGGTTACCCATATTATCCATGTCTTCTTGTATATGATCACTGTTGGGAGAATTATTAGTCTCCCTAACTTGATGAGCCCCCAATTTGAGGCTTTAAAAATGTAAAAATTAGACACATTGGTTATCCATTAATTATTTATTGATTATCCATTTTCTAAATGGATAATAATTTTTATCCATATTTGACCAGTTTTTAAAAAGTTCATTATTCAACCCATTTTTCAGTGAATAATATGGATGGTTAACTGTTTTCTTTGAACCATTTTGCCACCCCTAATCATTTGTTTTGAAACACATTAAAAAGGAAAGCACCTTAATATGCTAGGCTAGCATATGAAATGGAGAGAATATTTCTTTTACCAAGAGCATTAACTATACTTATTATCAACTTCAATACTTCTACTTAAATACATAACCACTTAATTACTACAAAATTAATTTCAGTACTCAAAAATACTTTTCAACACAATACTTATGTACTCTCAATCACCTAGCCCAAACGTGCTCTTAATACTCCTATATAGGTTTTATCAAATTACCTTTAGTTCTTTGTATTTGAATTTTGACGGTATAAATATTTTTACACACCTAATGTAATTTGGTATGTTCTATGAGGCTATTCACAACATTTCTGAAGTTACCAACTCATGATTCGTAAAACATTTACCTACAATTAGCTCTTAAGTAACATGCTTGTACAAGTATTTTTTATACGATCCATGAGAAGTTTCTTGTCGGATTTATGAACAACCAGTACCTTTGTAATCCATTTTGTTAGGTGATGGTTCCTACAATGGATCGGAACAATGTCATGTTGGTGGATTGTTAATGGTGAACTTATAGATTATTACATACAATATATTTTGGAATATTTAATTGCAAATATTCCAAAGATATTTGTAATTGATAATGACACAATAAATAATTAGATATGGATTCCATGAATACAATTAATTAATTATTCTCTATGAATAATTACAAGAATAGTTATATACTTATGAATTTATGCTATCATAGTCAAGAATTATCTTAACCTTACTGGTATTATTGTACATACAAAAAAATCTCTTATGCAACGTGTTTGTAAAATAAACAGCCACCACTTAAATTTTTTAATCCAATTAGCAGCCCTTCATTTCGTTTGATTCATTTGCCTATCTAAATAACTTTCATATTCGCTACTAACAGTCACATCTCTTATAAAATAAAAAACTAACACCTACACAAATGAACACATGTGGACACCTTTGTTAACGTTTAGGCAATTAGGTTTCAAGGAATTAGCAAGGTCCCAAAGTGTTCGGAAGGTTGAAGTAACGAATACTCGACAAGGTAATTTCATCTGCATTTACTCGCCTTTCTCTTTTTCTGGTTCTTTCTCGACAGAGCCACAGAGGTATTTACAACTGTCGTTTACCGTTGGAGCCTTCAAATCAAAACTACCTTTTCCTCAATATCGAGTATTTCAGCTTCAATTATGAAATTTATTTGAATAAGGTATTTAATACAATGACAACAAAATAAATCACTACTAGAAATTATGTGATTTCCGTCCAAATATTTCCGGTCAAAATCGGTCGGAAATAAAATAAACCGGTCGCAAAAGGCAACATAAAATACCTGCTACCACAAAAACTAACTTTTCCGACCGATTTCGGTCGGAAATTGGTCAAATATTTAGTCAAACAAAAATTTTTTCAATTTTTCGATCGATTTCGGTCGGAAACTGGTCAAATATTTAGTCAAACCAAAAATTTTCCAATGTTCCGACCGATTTCGGTCGAAAATTGGTCAAATATTAGGTCTGCCATTTATAAGATGTATAAAAATTATTATTTATTAAAACTTTTCAAAATTTCCGACCAATTTCGGTCAGGAATTGGTCATAATGTACAAAATTTATTATTTATTAATATTTTTTTAAGTTTCCGACCGATTTCGGTCGGAAAACAGTCAAGTATTTCGCCCACCTTATACCAAAATAATTATTTATTAAAAACACATTGTTTCCAAAAAATATTTTTGACCAATATCGGTCGGATATTAGTCAAATATTTGGTCAATCTACATATTATGTACGAACATAATTATTTATTTATAATTTACCAAAATTTCGACCGAAATTAGTTAGAAAGTGGTCAAATATATTGTCGAGCTTTCTACTTAATGTACAAAAACCATTATTTACTAAAATATTTCTAAATTTTCGACTGAATTTGGTCGGAACGTTTTATTTTATTTTTTTGTTTCTTTCATAAGTCAAAAAATTTGTATATTTAATTAACCAATCGATAATTAATGCTTTTATACGAATTAAAAAATATAAGTTTAATCATATTGTGTGATAGTTAAGAGTTTTAAATAGCTAGGTATTACTCACATGAGCTTTGTTGATGACTTGCTACTGTTTGCTAAAGGAGACCTTGATTCTATCATAGCCATGTTCCAATACTTCTCTCAATTCTCTGAAGCTTCAGGATTGCAGGCTAATCTGGGCAAAAGCTCAGTGTATTTTGGGGGAGTTACACTGGAAGTGCAGAAGCAGATTATTGATCACCTTGGTTTTGTTCATGGAGAATCGCCATTCAAATATCTAGGTATTCCTCTATCCACCAAAAGATTGCCTTGATTCAATAACAACTTTTAGTGGAGAAGATTACTACTAAGATCACTTCATGGACTGCCAAAAAATTATCCTATACTGGGAGGCTGCAATTAGTTCAATCAGTGATATTTGGCATTCAAGCATATTAGGCTCAGCTTTTCATCATTCCAGCTAAAGTAATGAAGATGAAGCAATATGTAGAAGCTTTGTTAGGTATGGATCAAGTTCTATTACTAAAAAAGCTTATGTATCTTGGGACAGAATGTGTGCTCCTAAATCAGCTGGTGGAATGAACCTTATCAATCTTTTGCTATGGAACAAGGCTGCAATTGCAAAGATTTGATGGGATCTAGCTCACAAGAAAGACAAACTACGGATAAGGTGGATAAATGCTTACTATGTAAAACATCATCAGGTATAGACAATGTCAATCCCTACACAGGAAAGTTGGATGGTCAGGAGAGTAATAACATCCCGAGATATCCTTCAGAAATTTCAAGGCTGGAGGTGGCATGACTGCTCTATCAGACAGTTATATCTTTTGCAGTTAGGAGATCTTCCGTGAGTCCCATGGAAGAACCTAATCATCCAGAATTATGCTAGACCTAAAGTTGTGTTCAATTTCTTGCTAGTGTTACAAGGCTGATTACCAACCAAGGACAGATTAGCAAACTGGGGACTGAATATAGACCAGCACTAGGTTTTATGCCATAGTTATAGAGACCATCTATTTCTATCTTTCCCTTTTTCAACGGAGCTATGGGGGAAAGCAATGCATTGGATTCAAGAGAATCATACAAAGACATATACTTGGGATCAAAAACTTCAGTAGTTCATCAGTAAAGCGAAAGGGAAATCATGTAGAGCCAATATATTCAAAATGGTGATTGCTGAAGTATCATATGCTCTATGGCTGGAAAGGAATTCACGTATATTTGAGAATACTCTTCGTAACAGTCAAATCTTAGTAAGGGAACTAGCTTATATATGTAATGTCAGAGGTACTCCTAGAACTAGAAAGCAGATACAGTAATTCAAGTTATAGTATATGAGTAGTTGGTTTTCTAATAGGGGTAGTTAGTTTGTTGGATTAGATTACATAGTCAGCTGAGTATAAGCTGGACTATGGCATTGTAACGCAAAATCTTTGGTGATTAATAAAATTTTAATTATCAAAAATAAAAGAGGTTTTAAATAAATAATATTTAATATTGTTTATATATGTATAAAAGATATATTCGATATACTATACTATACTATATTATATATACGTCTCTCTCTCTCTCTCTCTCTCTCTCTCTCTCTATATATATATATATATATATATATATATATATATATATATATATATATATATATATATATATATATATATCTTGTTCTATTGAATATACCTTATATACTATACACTTAGTTATATACTACATTATATCATGTAGCAGTGATTGTTTATCTTATAAGTT
Source organism: Nicotiana benthamiana (assembly GCA_034376525.1). Classification (NCBI taxonomy): domain Eukaryota; kingdom Viridiplantae; phylum Streptophyta; class Magnoliopsida; order Solanales; family Solanaceae; genus Nicotiana; species Nicotiana benthamiana. The sequence continues at coordinate 59,947,207 of CM067324.1, forward strand.
GATAATTACATTGATAATAACACTAAGTAGAAGTGTAAGTATCCTCGAGAAATGTTAATTATTGATTAGTTATGAATTGATAATAATCTAACTAGAACTGCATTAGTAGTATCCTTAATTAAGTAATGTTAGGCTTGATTACACAATAAATTGATAATTATATTATGAAGAAATGCATTAGTGACATTTAGCTTTTAAATTGATAATTACACTACCATAGTCGTCGGAATTAATGTAAAAAACAATTATTTACTAAAATATTTCTAAATTTTTGACTGAATTCGGTTGGAACGTTTGAATACAAAATTTTTGTATATTTAATTAACCAATCAATAATTAATTCTTTTATATGAATTAAAATATAAGTTTAATAATATTGTATGATAATAAAGAGGTTTTAAATAAATAATATTTTAAATAAATCACTGCTATATTATGTAGCAGTGATTGTTTATCTTATAAGTTGAAAATTACATTGATAATAACACTAAGTAGAAGTGTAAGTATTCTCGAGAAATGTTAATTATTGATTAGTTTATGAATTGATAATAACCTAAGTAGAACTGCATTAGTAGTATCCTTAATTAAGTAATGTTACACTCTATTATACTATAAATTAATAATTACATTATGTAGAAATGTATTAGTGACACTTAGCTTATAAATTGATAATTACACTACCATAGTCGTCGAAATTAATGTAAAAAAACAATTATTTACTAAAATATTTCTAAATTTCCGACTGAATTCGGTCGGAATGTTTGAATACAAAAATTTTGTATATTAATTAACCAACCCAGAATTAATGCTTTTATATGAATTAAAATATAAATTTAATAATATTGTGTGATAATAAATAGGTTTTAAATATATAATATTTAATATTATATATATAAATTATATATAAGCTATATTCGATATACTACACTATACTATATTGTATATACGTCTCTCTCTCTCTCTCTGTGTGTGTGTGTATGTATATATATATATATATATATATATATATATATATATCTAATGTTGTATAGAATTCAGTCGGAACATTTGAATATAATTTTTTTGTATATTTAATTAACCAACCGAGAATTAATGCTTTTATACGAATATATACACCTTAATATATCTAATGTTATATCGAATATACCTTATATATTATACACTTAGATATATTATACACTTAGATATATATACATCCCAACCTGGGTCGACCCAACCCGACCCAACACCTAAAAACCTAGCTGAAAGAGATCGAATAGGAGAGGGTTGCGCAGCTGAAGAGGATCCATTCCTGGAGTCAATCTTCTCAAAAAAACGCCCCCACCTGATTTCTCATCTTCTCCACACACACAGTGTGGCTGTCTTCTCATCTTCTCATTCGTTCCTGGCTTTAATCTTCATTGCTTCTTTGAGAACATATTGATTTGTTGGCTGGTTGATCTGTGAACAGTTGGACAAAGTACTCTGTGGTTTGTCAACTTCAAGAAATAGTATAAACACAAGGATTTAATTCATAATATAGGGAAAGAAGGGACAAAAATTCACATGCTGATACATGACAACTCTTATCTGCTTAAACTGAACATTCTTTTAGTATACTCAATTGGATGAAGCTTCCCCTTCTCCTCATAATGATTGTTACCTCTTTTTCTTCTTTCGCCCCAGGACTCAGGGGTGAGGTGGGGGAATTTTGCACTATTTATAAGCTGATACAAAGAGGTTTAACCATTTGTATACTGGTTTCATGACTGATTGTTCATGAAGATATATATTACCTTTGTTCATGTTGTGATTTTTGCTACTGCTTCCATCTATTTTCTGGCTCATAGTTTGCTGTGATTATCTTTCTGGCACTTGGTGTTGGTAATGCCTTTTTCTATTATTTTCTGGCTCATAGTTTGCTGTGATTACCTATAGCTTGAGCTGTGAATCCTCCATGTTGTGTGGCATGTACTCATTGTCGTTTGTTCATTAAAGAAAAGTAATCAAATGCGAGTGTAGCTACAACTTTCGTTAACACGTTTATTATACTTGTAGAAAAATATTTGGGGAGGAAGATGAGTCATGATGAGTTCTTGATGGAGACTCACATCCGAAAGAAGAAAGCATCGACATATCCAACTAGATGGGTGGAGGACCGGGCAGAGACTACACATGTAAGTTTCATAACTACTATAAATATTTATAATATTATATAATTACTAATTTTCTATCTTCTAAATAAAGGGTTGCTACAAGATCAATTTGGAGGAGTACACTCAGAGCTTGCCACCGAATGAGCAAAGGCGAGCGACCACCCATTTCAGACGAAGAAGAGAGGAGGATATGGTTGGATACTGTCGGTGGTCCTAAAACGGGGACATCATACGGCCTTTCAGATAAATCGTTTCGAAGATACAGGGCTGGATTGCAAGGTATAGGGACTTCCGCCCAAGGCGGGGCGATTGATAGTTCGGCTATATCCGCTATGGAAGAGAAGATCGCAAAGCTGACAGCAGAGTTTCAAGAGACCAAGGCTAGTGAAAAGGAGAGAATTGATATCCTTCAAGGTCAGCTAGAAATGAGGGACAAATAATTTGATCTCCTTCAAAGTCAGCTGGCCAATCTTCTTGCTTGTGGTGCTTTCCCTATTCCTCGGTCTCCTCCTCCTTCCCCACTTGCCAGCGATGAAGGTCCTACAACCGAAGATGGAAATGATTGTCCTAGGACCGAAAATGGAGATGATGCTATATAAAAAAACTCATTGAATATTGTGTATTGTCAAAACAAAGTTGTGAACTTGTTAATATTTTGTTGTTGGTTATTTGAATGATGATTATATAGTTATTTTGTTATTGAACATTTTAGTAGTTGTTGTGGTTATTAGTTGTTGGTTAGTTGTTGTTGTTGGTGGTTATTAGTTGTTGGTTAGTTGTTGTTGTTGGTGGTTATTAGTTGTTGGTTAGTTGTTGTTGTTGTTGGTTATTAGTTGTTGGTTAGTTGTTGTTGTGGTGGTTATTAGTTGTTATTTTGTTGGATTTTCATGGTTGAATGGCAGCAATGTAAGCTGCCATTATAGGATGTATATTGGTTTAAATTGGCAGGTGGTGGAGCCTAAAAGCAGCCAATTCTTGCCGAATTTTTAGCAATATTTCCTACCGAAATCGGTCGAAAACTAATTTTTTTGGCCCAGAATTGCACATTTCCGACCGAAATCGGTCGGAAATGATGAATTTATATTTATTTCTTTAATAAATTAATAATTTTCAAAAATTATTTAATTAAATAATCTTATAATATTTTATATTTTTGACCGAAATCGGTCGGAAAGATATAACTAAAAAAACAATAATAATATTTTCCGACCGATCTCGGTCGACAATTTTAAAACTAAGCCCAGTCAACCAATTGAATTTTCCGACCGATTGCGGTCGGCCTTGTTTTGCGACCATTATATTTTCGTCCAATTAAAAACGGTCGGAATTTCGTCGAAAATTGATAATTTCCGATCAATTTCGGTCGAAAATTTTGGACGAAAATTAGCTAATTTTTAATAGTGAATATTGAGCAATCTATTTATAGGAATATGTAACCAACATGCTGAAACAAATATATGGCATATGAATAACTCAAATTATTGAGAAGCCAAATTAATAGAACAAAAAAGAAAAAGCAAATGGACAAACAACATCTAGAATTTTACAAAGAAAATATAAAGGTAAAGAAACAATAAACACAGATTTTGAATAATTCAACTATGATCAATTCTTCGAAAATATCAAGCGAAACTTTAAATTATGTGACAAACTTCTTAATCGATAAAAATCCAAACAAAAAGTTCAGCATATGCTTTAAGATGAAATCCTGTTGAAATATTTATACTTATAAACCAGGAATTACATTCGAAATTTATCTAAATTTACCCTGATGAAAAGATAATATAAATTTAAAAAGTAGTTACAAATTTTAGAAGATCAAAATTAGAACATAATATATATGCGGCAACCATAATGTTAAGTAAGAAAGATACTGTACATATACGAAATAAAATATATTATCTTCCGAAATGTAAAGAACAATTATTGACAAAATTCACGTATTTGGTTCGTTATATGCATATACTGAACTTCCATAGTAAAAAGTTATACGGCAAAGAATCGTGCTAGCTTTGCTCCTACTTCCATTTAATTATTCTTTTAATATAATTTAGCTATGTTTTCCTCCATATTGCTTCCTTTAGTGGTATATCCATGTAGATAGGGGTGTACATGGACCGGATTAGATCGGTTTGGATTGATTCGACTTTGTCGGGTTTTTCGATTTTCGGATTTTTTTATTTATTTACTTATTATTTCAATTTTACTTTGTTAAAATTTGATAAGTAAATATATACTTAGTAAAAATATAATAAAATTGACAAACATATTATTAATTAAAATATTCTTATGGGAGAATTCTATAAGTAACACATACTAGTTTTTTTTTTAGTCATCTGACCATAATTTTTTGTTGACATACACTTTCAGGTTAATCGAATTTAATAATTAAACATAAAAATCAATATGATACCTAAATATTAATAATCACTTCACATTTGAAAAAGATACTATAAGAATTTAATAGATCTTAACATATGATATGATATGGAAGAACAAAGAAATAGACACATTTCAGTAACACTTGATAAGAAAGTCATCATACAACCAAATATTTAAGGTCAATAAATATGGAGCACTTCGTATTCTATTAAAATTTATATCCCGTAAGAGAATCCAAAATATTTCTAGACATTCTTAAAGAAAAAATCTTAAAAGTATCTAAAAATTATATATTTATATGTCGGGTTGATCAAAATTTTTTTTACTCAATACCAAACCAAATCAAATTAAAATTTTAGTCAGTTTGGTTTGACTTTTCGGTTTGGTACGATTTTCGGTTTAGTTTGTATACCCTACATGTAGATGTGTAGAGATAATCGAGCAATTATCAGATTCTTAATTTGGACAAATAAAAGGTATTTCTTCTTACTAATTCTTTTTCGATAGAGAAATAATTGCGTTTTTCTGTTAATAGTTTTTCCTTAACAATCAAATTACCATACAATGATCCATATCGATTATTTACAGAAATTTGTATTGTATTCTTTCGTCTATAATTATTTAATTAAAGCATTAGTTTAAAAATATTATTTTACAGAATTTTATACTATATAGCTCAGATATACATGCAACACGTGTGTGTATATATATATATATATATCGTGTAAGTTATACAATTGTTAATCGGAGTGTTATTCCAATAACTAAATGTTGTACCAGAAATTCAAATAATAGATACAAGTTTTATATCCTAAGCTAAACGTGATATTACTAATGCAAAGTTTTATGCTAAAACTATTTGTTCTTATAATTGTGCTAAATCAAACGACCGGTCAGTGTAGCACATTAGCAGCAAGCGGCGAGCTGAACAACGAAATCGCAACTGTTTTTAAGTGACAAGGATGACTGATCTATACGACTATACAAGTACAGCCACCTTGAGACACAACCAATTCAATTTGCCAGCAATTGCTAAAGATAGTAAGTCCAATATTATCTTTAAGATGAGGCATAAACTATTTTGTTCTCACGTACAGGGCAAATCAGCCAGAAATACAGCGAAGGCAATTTACGTATAGGCTATAACTGAATGACAAACTAGGTCAGATTGAAAAAACAGTTACTTTCGTTCTAGGGATTTTCATTTTGGGTATAGATATAGTCAAGGTGAGCAGCCAAAGTCCTCCTTTCTAAACATTCCACTTCGTGTTGAACTCCTTCGCACCGCTCTTCCTTAGCAACTAGTTTTGGTTCCCCAACATCCCAAAACGAAATAAAGAACAAAATATCACTTCTATGTGGGGGCAGATGCAATTCTATAATACCGGATTCAATTGATCTTGTAATTTTTGATGTGCGGTAAAAATTTATATACAAAAATCACTACAATTATAATAAATTATAAATATGATGAGTTCAATACTAAATACCTTAAAGGTTGAACCAATAAAATTTAAATTATGGATCAACATCTGCTTCTATAGGGCACAACTTAATTGACCAATATCTATCATGGCCGGCTTTCTAGCCATGCCCCATGACCTCTTGGAGGAATCCCATGGCGTCCTAGCAAGCATCTCAATGCCTAGCACCATGGACGGCCCCATAGACTTGGTTGCGCCAAGTGACAAGCGTGTATGTGCCTCTGTCGCCCCACTGATAGCCCTCGCCAGTGCCTCTTCTCTCCCCTTCGACACTGTATTGCTTTACTGTAATAGCTTTCATTAATGCAGTCAAGATTTCTTTCATTCTAAATTCTCATTCATGTTCTCTCAATCACTCTTGACATTAATTTTCCCGTACGGCACTGAAAATCTCATCTAGCGTACGGAGGGAACTTCAGTTGGCGGATAGTAACTGCACTGACATCAATTGCTTAGCCTTACATCTCCCTTCCAAGGAATCTTAGGAAGGCGTTGCATAACATTTGGTATCATAGCCTAAGCTCGACATTGGACGAGGGAACACATTGCCATCACCACCATTTCTGACCATGGTGAATCGTACAGACCATATTACGACCATTGAAGAGACAGTTGGCATATTACGACCCAGCATGGATACAGTGCCTGAACTAAGAACCAACTTAGTGCAAATGTTAGACGACCTAGACCGCAGAATTCTTAAGGCTGAAGTTGACATAGAAAGCATTAGTCACGACTCTGAAGGAGACCGGCAAACGGCAGTTATAGAGGCAACCGAAATATTTGGTAAATTTGAGGGCCTCCAACAGAAGCGCACCGAGGATTTATTCTGTAGGGCACAAGAGGAATACAGGGTGACTGCATGCAGAAAACTATAAACGAATTGATAGGCCAGCTCAATATTGTCAATGCTGCTTTACAAGGCCTACTTCAAGGAGGCAAAAACTAAATCTGAGTTGTTGTGAAGCTCTCCCCCATGGGACAAAAACTGAATATTCCTGAGCGAAAGCCATACAGTGGAGCTCGAAATGCCAAAGAAGTAGAAAAATTCATATTTAACATTGAACATTACTTCAATGTGGTGGGGGTCCTAGAAGAATCTAAGAAGGTAGCAAATGCTTCCATATATCTTTAGGGTGATGCTAAACTCTATGGCGGTGAAGTATGATGCCATCTAGGCCAGCGAATATGCTTTTGTGACATGGACAGAACTGAAGGCAGCCATACACCTACAGGTCTTCCTAGAAAATATTGAGTACAATGCAAGGAGAAAGCTACAGGAGCTCTGCCATACCAAATCAGTGCGGAATTATGTGCGATAATTCTACGCGCCCATGCTGAACATACGTGATATGATGGACAAAGAAAAACTCTTCATATTCCTGGAAGGGTTAAAACCTTATGCCTATATAGAGCTGCAAAGACAAATGGTTAAACATGTTACCCAAGGAGATCCAAGCAACGGAGTGACTTGGGGGCTATTAAGTGGAAGCTTAGAAGGATAGGCCTCAATAACCTATCCGAGGAGGATACAAAGGGGGCTAGCCTAGTACTGGTGGCCCTAGCAAAAATGGAGGAGATCAGAGTGCAACCAAATATAAGGATCCCTCCTCAGAAGTACTAGAACTGCATCTAACAACAACGATCAGGGGAGGAAACCCCCTTTAGGATGCCGTTATTGCGGCAGACCACAATGGAATAATGAATTCCCACATGCACAGATGAACGCCCATCAAGTTTTTGATGATGGGATGGATGACGACACAGATGATGCAGAAAAGATCGAACCAGTAGGTGCCTTCAATGTAATTGTTGGCTCTATATCTAAGGCCTTAGCAAGAACCAGTGCTGGTATTTGTAAGAAAAAGAAACACTACCCAATCACCAATAAAGGGAAAAAGAAGGTGGATGACAAGACTCCTCTTAAATAAGAGAGAATCTTAATGTTCATCGAGATGAAGGTAAATGGTAAGCCCATTAGGGTGATGATAGACATGGGTGCTACCCGTAACTACTTAGCCTCGACTCAGATTGAGTGCCTTGGTCTAGTTGTAGGAAAGAGCAGATGTTGTGTCAAGGCTAAAAACTCACCCCCTCAACTAGTGGATGGAATAGAAAAAGAAGTACCGGTGAAGCTTGGTCTTTATGAAGGAAAATTCAACATGCGGGTGGTGGTCATAGATAACTTCAAGTTAATAGTTGGGTTGGAATTCTTGAGGCAAACCAACACCATATCTGTACCGTATGCAGAAATGTCGTTGATGATGGGAACAAATGGGGCCAAGCCCTACATTATCTTGTGTATGTCCATGAAGATGGACGCTGAGAACATCTCGGACTTAAAGTTGAAGAAGGGGGTCAAAGATGAACCTACGTTCCTGGCTACTCTCTGCATTAAAGATATAGAACGCTTCTCGGGTCCCATTCGTGCACCTGTAAAGGAGATTCTGTTGGAGTTTGACACGTCATGCCACAGAACATGCCAAAGAGACTCCCGCCTAGGCGCACTGCTGACCATGAGATTGAGTTGGTGCCGTTTGCGAAGCCACCTGCCCAAGCGCCTTCCGGAATGTCACAACCCGAACCCACCATGCTCCGGAGACAGTTGAAGGAAATTCTATACACAAGATCATTGTGCCCTCCAAGTCCTCATACGGGTCCCCTGCGATATTTCAAAAGAAACATGATGGCAGCCTATGACTCTATGTAGATTATCGGCCTCTAAATGAAATCACCTGTGAAGAACGAGTACCCTATTCCGCTAATGGCAGACTTGTTCGATAGACTAGGTGGTGCGACGATGTTCACCATAATAGACCTGAAGACATGTTATTGGTAAGTTCGGATTGCATATGGTGATAAACAAAAGTTGGCCAGTGTGACAAGAAATGGGTCGTATGACTTCCTAGTTTATCCATTTGGCTTGACTTACACTCCAACCACATTTTGCACCCTGACGAACCAAGTCTTTCGAGAGTACATTGATAAATTCGTGGTGGTATACTTGGATGAGATTGTGGTATATAAACAAACACTAGATTAACTCCCGGAGCACTTGCAGAAGGTCCTAGACCGATCGCGGGAGAACAAATCATATGCGAAGCTATCCAAGTGCTCCTTTAATAAAAAACAAATTGACTTCATCAGGCATGTCTTCAAGGAAAGGAGGATCAAGATGGACCAACAAAAAATTCAGGCAATCACAAATTGGCCGCTGCCTAAAAATATCCACACAACTTGAGGGCGTTCTTTGGACTATGTAACTTCAATCAGCGATTTGAAAAAATTACTCCCTCAAAGCAGTTCCATCGATAGAACTTCTAAAGAAGGGTCACACCTTGGGATTGGGGACCCAGGCGAGCGGGGGACTTGAACACATTAAAAGCGTATATGTCTAGTAGCCCCGTCTTGGGCCTCCCTGATTTGGCCAAGCCATTTGAGGTACAAACGGAAACTTCCGACTATACCCTTGGTGGAGTCTTGCTACAAAAGGTCATCATGTAGCATACGAGAGCCAGAAGCTGAAGGATGCAGAGTGGCACTATGACGCCCAAGAAAAAGAATTATTTGTTGTCGTTCGTTGCTTATGCCTTTAGAGGCACTATCTGCTGGGAACCCCATTCCTGGTAAAGATAAATAACACAACTGTTAGCCACTTCATGACCCAGCTGAAGCTGTATGGTCGACAATCCAGGTGGTAGGAACTCTTAGCAAAATTTCACTTTATCCTATAGTACCGAAGTGGGAAGACAAATCATGTTGCTGATGTGCTCAGTCGGAGAGTTGATCTAGCATCGATGTTCCTACTCGTCACCCTAAGGGGGAGAAAAGTAGCCACCACCATATAAGACCAGATATAAGTTTTACTCATCAAGGATCCCGCTGCACAATATTTGGTTGATTTGGTCGGACATGGAACGACTCACCAGTTCTACATAGAAGATGGTTTCCTCAAAGTGAAAGGGAACCAGCTTTATGCTCCTAAAGGAGGAGATTCGTGAAGGACTCTTCATACAGAATGTCATGATACGTTCTGGGCCGGCCATCCTGATGAAGAACGCACCATGACGTTACTTTAGCGTGCATATTATTGGCCTCAAATAGCCGATGATGCCGCTCAATATGTGAAGACTTGCCTAGTATGCCAAAAGAACAAGTCGGGATGCTTGACACAATCGGGACTCTTGGAACCACTAGCTGCCCTAAAGAGACCTTGGAAAAGCGTTTTCCTAGCTTTCATCACCGGGTTGCCCAAGGTCGGAGATCTAAAAACTATCTTTGTTTTTTTGTGGATTGGTTTTCCAACTATGCTACCTTTATAGTAGCCCCACAATATGTATTAGTAGAGTATACAACTCGGCTCTTCTTCTCTCATGTTGTCAAATATTGGGGCCTGCCTAAAGACATGTTAGTGATCGCGCCTCACACTTCATTAGCAACTTTTGGACCTAACTTTATAAGTGTCTCGGGTTAAAATTGAGTCACAACTCAAGTTTTCATCCACAATATGATGGCCAGACAGAGCATGCTAGAGGAATATCTCTGCCACTTTGTAACCAGATTGCAAAATAACTGGGTGAAACTTCTAGATGTTGCTCAACTGTGTTTCATTTCACAAAAGAGCTCTAGTACAAACAAAAGCGCTTTTGAAATTATTGCTAGCCAACTACAGCTACTCCCCCACACCGTAAATGCACCAAATGTGCCAAAATCTTCTCGAGCTGCTAGTTCTCAAAAGAACGAAAGCAAAATTTAGAGATAGTGCAGAACTATCTTGTCAAAGACCAAAAATGAATGAAGAGGCATGCTAATCAAAATCGTCGCTTTGTTGAATACCAAGTTGGAGACAAAGTGATGATCAAAATACCAAAGCGGTACTTATTTGCAGGGTTACATAACCCTCGTCTATTGCAAAAATACATGGACCTTTGTTACATCGAAAGACTCATTGGGAAAGTTACATACCTGGTGGATACCCCAGCTTGGTGGATAATCCATCTCGTCTTCCATGTCAGTCTTCTGAAACCTTTTTGGGAAGACATGGAGGATCCTTCACGGAGCCAACTAACAATACCCAATATTCGCGACCCCAATTCAACGGGAAAAAGCCGTGCTGAAGCTATTCTTGATGATTGAGTGATTCATGCCTCAAAAAAAGATCACCAAGAGTTCTTGGTGAAATAGCAAGACTCTGATACGGAAGAGAATAATTGGGATAGGGGAACAATCCTCAAAGTCTACAAGAGCCTAATTGATGATTATATTACAAGTAAGGAGCCGAGGACGTTGCAAACTCAAGTGGGGGAGAATGTCATGAGCGGCTTTCAAGCCATGCCCATGACCCATTGGACGCGCCCCATCGCGTCCTAACACACCTCCCAATGCCTAGCGCCATGGATGATCCCGTGGTCTTGGTTGTGCCAAGTGACAAGCGCACATGTACCTCTGTCGCCCATCGATAGCCCTCGTCAGCGCCTAGCCGTAGTTAGATGCCAACAATGTTGCGCACGTAGATAATTCCACGCGGGTAGACCGGGATGCCAAAGACTAAGTCCTTTTCATTCTAAATATAGAGTAGTCTTATTTCATGTACTTTCATTATGTTTCTCTAGTTTAGTTAGGTCAAGTTTGGTAACTTCGGTTTATTTTTTTAAAGCACTATTAGGGGTAATCAAACAATTAAACTTTTAGCCAAGCAAACTACTCTTCTCTCCCCTTCGACACTGTATTGCTTTTTTGTAATAGCTTTCATTAGTGCAATCAAGTTTTCTTTCATTCTCAATTCTCATTTCTGTTATCTCAATTGCTCTTGACATTGGTTTTTCCATACGATACTGATAATCTCGTTTAGCATATGGTGGGGACCTCAATTAGCTGATAGAAACTGTACTGACATTAGTTGCTTAGCCTTACGTCGCCCTTTCTAGGAATCTCAGAAAGGCATCGCATAACATATATCATGACTTCTTAGTGTTTGAGGTTTACCTAGTGTTGAATCTTGTTGAGGGTGACCAAATGAAAATCTGCATCTAGGCGAATAGCGTAGGATATGGTAAAACAGAGGAGAAGGATAATTAAGAAAATACTAGTCGAGACATCAGACATGGTTAATTGGTTGTTTTGCTAGATGTTCCGAGTACCCGAACTTCAAAGTTAATTTAGTGAATTATTTTTCAAATACTGAGCGACTCTAAAAGCTTTTGACATGTGAATATTGACTATAATACCCTTTGACATATAAATATATTTGCTTCTTCATTGACCGGTACATGAACCAGTATTTCAGAAGAATTTGAGTCTTATCTTATACTATATGTAATATTTTATCTAAATTCATTTGATTAATTGATACAAGACCAGATCCATTCATCTATTCAATGCAAATGCATGGCGAAGAATCTAGAGACAAATTATCTTATAACGTTAGAAGAGCTCATACACAACGGTTTGGACTTGCGTAAAATTCTTCACCCTTTTTTCTTGTTCACAATCCCATTTCTTACATTCAATTCCCTCTAAGTTCTTAATATATAAACTTCAAGTTACAGTTCTTAAAACTTAAGTATCTTTCTCCCATATAAGAATCATTTATAAAAGAGAGGTTTTGTGGTTCCCATGGAAAGAGAAATTAAAATGGTAACAACATTGGTCTCCATAATAGAGGTTTTGTGATCTTCTCCACTCCTAGAAAGCTAGTATATGCAAAAATGAAGCCACCAGAGTATATCACAAGAATATGATTACTCTTCCTCCTAGAATGCTAAAAATCTGGTATTGAGATTGACATTACTATTTTTTTAATTATCTTCTAACATATAATAGCAGTGTCCTACTGTCCTTCACAGATATAAAACATATACAAAATGTAGTCTTAAACTTAGTTATAAAGAAAGGACATGCCTCTTCTTCGTCAAAAAATTAACAACTTACGTATACTAATCCACCCTATCCTTCAACTATGAAATCGATGGTGTTAGAAGTATTCTGCTAAAATACAAGAAAGAACTTCACATCAGTAATCAGACTTGAGTAGGCCATGTAAAGGTATTCTTGATCAGTTCTATATATGTATGAGAGTGGGCATTTGGATCTTGTCAGGTCTATAGGATCCCACGACTTTTCTAAGTAAGTCTCCTGGATCAAAAATCATTGTATCATGTTCCTCGACACCCCATTTTGCTAAGACATTTGCTACTTGATTCCCTGAAACAATTAATGTAGAATTCCAATTCCATTCTTTTGAATAATCTGCCTAGCCTCGTTCATGGCATTCTGCAATTGCCATGCAGGTAGTGGCTCAACATAATTGGTGCCCCAAAGCAAAATTTGGAAGAGTGGCCTTATTTTTTCAAAGATATTTTTTATATATTATTTGAGGTTTATTTTCCTAACCTTCTAGATATCAAATTATTAATAGTTTTCTTATAATCTAGTTATTCTAATAATTCTTTTTTAATTGATAATATTATTAATTCAGTCCATTTAGTTTTTCGTGAGACATTATTGATCTTATACAAGATTTTATCAATTTTAATATGAAAAAACTTTTCTCCCCGAATGTAATTATTATAGTAATATTATTCTATAAGAAATATAGATATTTGACCCAAGATCAATCTTATTAAGTATATCGATTATAGTCTTATCTTATATTTATAATATTCTTTAACACTATATAATTTGAAAATTAAATCTAAACTATCATGTCAAAGTGGCTATTATGTTTTAATAGAGACTAAGGTAATACTTTTTTCAAATTTTTATCATCTCATGACCTCGATTTTTACCTTCTAAATAAAAAATATTTCATACGCTTTGGATATTCAAATCTCAACTGTTAACATCACTAACAAATTAAGTTTTATTTTCCTTTTTTTGTATTAAAAGTTGTATTTTTTTAACCTTAAGATAATTAATTTTTTATATAATTAATTCATAAAATTACTACTAATAAAAAATGGGGCCCCCAAAATCTGTGGGTCTGAAGTGACTGCTTGGGCTGCCTTAGGGGTCGTTTGGTTGGAATACGATTTATATATATATAAGTTATGCCGCTATAAGTTATATTGGGATAAATTATGATGAGATTAATTTTGCTGGGCTTGTTGTTTATCCATTGTTTGGTATGTAGTATTAAGAATAATGATGATATGCTATACTTACATATTGTAGTCACATATTACATTCAAATTTACTGCACTTTAGTTGAGTTTGCGCTTTAATCGCAAGTGTTTGCACTAACGATGTGTTTTATGCCTTGTAGGAGTGATTCCGAGCTATATAGATGTTATGAAATGAATTCAAGTGATTTAGAGTTTTGAAGTATGATTAAAAGCCCAATGAATTAAGCCGGGATCATATTTTGGGATCAATGGATGATAGAGCAACAAAATACAAAATCGTGTAAGCATACTGGGTATTGTCTAGTAAAATAAACATAACTTTTCGCTCAGAACTCCATTTGGACTCGATAATATATAGTTGAAAAGCTACCTCAAAGGGCTATAACTTTTATGTTTTATGTTTTTCTAAATTCCAAATAAAACATTGTAAAAATATGGTCGAAACTGCGATTGCAGACCTAAAGCGGGCTGAGGCAGTATACCTGCCACATACCGCGTTTGTACCGCGGTCTGACCGTGGCCACGACAGTCCATACATGAAATATTGTATTTTTTCACATAGGAGAATGTATAATTGTTTGGGTCCAGCCCTATTTGGTATATATACATGAAAAAAATGGTTTTTTAAGAGGTTGGATACACTTTTGACATAATTTAGACCTAAGGAGGCGGAAGAGACCAATATTTAACACATATTCGACCTAAGGAGGCAGAGACACAATAGGAGCAAGGCGGAGAATTCTTCAATGAGTTTTTTCCGTCCTCTTCCTAGTTTTCATTGTTGGTTATAACTTTTAGTATTGTAGTTTTACATACTATTATGAATAGCTAATTTGTTATCTAGGGTTTTGATGGAACCTTTTGTAGGATAAATTCTTATTATGTTTTTATATAATTGAAATGTTAGATTTCTCTATTTGTTCAACTACATGTTGATTGTTGTTGATTGAATGTCCATCGATTGACTGTGCCTATTTATTATGTGTTGCTTGAGAAATAATACATGTTTAGGTGGTTGTTGAATAACGTCATTCTAACGTATGTAAGAAACCAATAAAGTAAGTTTAAAGGCAGGTTTAGAAATAACAAAGCATTGACATGGTCATAATGAGCGGTTAGATAACGGCAACTAGCGTAGTTCGAGAGAATATGTCTAATAAAGTGTTGTAGTTGCTTGAGAGATAATTATAACATCTAAAGTGCTCATGATCAGTAGAGAATACATTAGCAAAATTATAGGAAACGTAGCTAGAAGGATTTCCACAATTGGGAAAATCATAACTCTAGACCTCCTTAATTTAGTCTCCAACCTTTTGTCTCGTTAGTCGATAATTTACCGTTTTCTAGTAATATTTGCTAGTTAATTAGTTAGAAATATAAATCTCAATCTTTATAATTTAGAAAATTGTTCAAACTTGTCTTTTTAGTGGTATTAAACAGATACATCTAAGCCTTAGTTCTCTGTAGGATTCGACTCCGGACTTTTAGACTGGATTATATTTGCAACGACCGCTTATCCTTTTTAGAACTAGAGCTGGGCGTGATCAAATAACAATTATATAATTTCTAATAAGAATGTATAAGTTATACCTTATACCAGTGCTAATTATCCCATCTTCTATAAGGTATAAGTTATTGCGGTGTTAAAATTAATACCGAAATAACTCATACTTGATACACTAAGCAAATAAAATATTAAAACAATATTAAATTTTTATATTACCCTTATACCTTCTTATAACTCATACCAACCGACTTCTTGCCCTTCAAGCGGTGTTACTGCTATGATGTCTTACTTTCCTCCTTCAACATTCCAATGATTAGCATGGAATCACATTCTCATATAAAATTTTGGATTTTGTTTTCCTGGCACCACGAAGACCAATTAAAGCTGCTTTTGCCACAGCATAGTTGTTCGAACCCCTGTCCAATTGGAATGCAAAAGCCATAACCAAATTGCCTTAATGATCTCCCAAAATTCCTTCTGCACATGTCCCGTCATCTTTTAATTTACTCCCATCAGTATTCAACTTATAAACACTCCTTTCAGGTCTTCCCCACTTTACGATGATGCATTTAATTCTTGGAGTCACAGCAATCAACGTTACCTGTCACAAATGTGATGCCATTGAAACACCCCTCCAACAGCCACATTATGCCTGTGAATTACCCACCTTGAGTGTTGACAGAATATAAAATTGGATCCTAGCCACAGGTAAGTTAATACTTAATACACCAATATCTTGAGACACACCTAGTGGCGGATCTAAAAATTTTAAATTGTATGTACTTAGTTATTTTTATCTGAAAATTATATTTAAGACTGGATATTCAAGTAATATATTTGTATGAATTACTAATTTTTCTATATAAATAATAGTGTATGGCTCCAAAAGTAATGGGTGCTTAAGCACCCATACCTTATTAACATGCGTCCTCCCTTGGGCACACCTAGACTTCCATAATCTGCCCTTGTTTGCGAAATCAAAGACCGGGGAAAAATTGCTTATTTACCTTGATGTCTCAGAAGTAGCGGTAAGTGTTATTTTAGTTCGTGAAGATCAAGGTAAACAATCTTTGATCTATTATATCAGTAAATCATTATTAGATGCGGAGACGCGCTATTCACAATTAGAAAAACTCGCACTTGCATTAATCATGGCATCTAGAAAACTAAGGCCTTATTTCCATTGTCACTCTATCATAATAGTAACTACTTATTCATTATACAATATATTGCACAAACATAAGTTATCAAGAAGGTTAGCCAAGTGAGTCATAGAATTAAGTGAATATGACATCATGTACCAGCCTAGTACCGTGATTAAGTCTCAAGTGTTAGCAGATTTCGTGGCTAATTTTAGCGAAGGAATTAAATTAGAAGCAGAAAAAGAATTGCAGGTTCTCAACGGATCTAATCCGGGGATTTGGACTTTATTCACCGAGGGTTCATCTAATGCGAAGGGTGCAAGCTTAGAAATTATTTTGGTACCACCCACGGGTGAGACCATTCGACAAACCATTAAATATCATATTGTAACTAACAATGAAGCAGGGTATGAAGATGTGATTACAGGTTTAGAATTGGCACGAGAACTTAGAAATAATCAAATTGTAATCAAAGGCGATTCGTAGCTTGTGGTAAACCAAATGCCCGGGACTTATATAGCTAGGGAAGTACAAATGCAATAGTATTTAGAGAAGGTACAAGACCTGATCAAGAAATTCCAAACCTGGATTACGCAAATACCAAGAGATAAAAATGTTGAACAGATGCCCTAGCTAATCTAGCATCTGCTGCAGACGTGGCAAGCAATAAAAATGGTTTTGTAATTCATTTATTTCATTCGACGCTCGATTCAGACAAGAATAAGGTAAATTTCAATAACTTAACTTGGGATTGCAAAAACAAGATTGTCGCTTTTTTGAAGTATGGTACCATCCTGAAAATAAAAAAAAGCTCACGTGCTTCGAAAAAAGGCTGCTCGGTATTGCTTAAAGCAAGGTAATCTTTATTGAGAAATGTTTGGTGTCCATGTAGCAAGGTGTCTCGGACCTCTCAAACGGAATATGTTATGAGAGAAATACACGAGGGACATTGTGGAAACCACATAGGAGGAAGATCTCTGGTACGAACCATGATTAAGCAGGTTACTATTAGCCTAAAATGGAAGAAAAAGCAGAATATTTTGTGACAAAATGTGATAAATTTCAAAGATACGGTAATAACATGCATAGACCAATGGAGTTATTATATCCGTTCATTGCATCGTGGCCATTTATGAAGTGGGAATGGATATAGTGTGTCTACTACCACAAGCAAAAAGACAGGTAAAATTTTTGCTCATACTTACTAACTATTTTACTAAATGGATGGAGGCAGGAGCATTCAAATAGGTACGAGAAAAAAGTTAGAGATTTTATTTTATGAAACATCATATGCTAATTTGGTGTGCTAAAGAAAATCGTGTGTGATAATGGCCCTCAATTATAGGCGCGCAAATCCCCGAGTTTTTCCAAAGTCCGCAGATCCAAAGGATAACATCCACACCTTATCATACGGTGGGTAATGGACAAGCGAAGTCAACATACAAAGTCATTATCAATAATTTAAAGAGACGTTTAGAGGAATCAAAAGGTAATTGGCCAGAGTTGTTACCTGGTGTTTTATGGGCATATCGCACAACAACAAAAATAAGTACGGGAGAAACACCATTCTCATTGGTTTATGGAATTGAAGCTTTAATTCTGGTTGAGATTGGAGAGCCATGTACAATGTTTACCCAAACGTCAGAAGTTTCTAATGATGAAGAAATGCAAATAAATCTTGATCTATTTGAAGGAAGAAGAGAAGCTGCATTAATACGAATGGAAGCGCAAAAGCAGGTCATAGAACGATTCTACAATCGAAAAGCTCGTCTAAGATTCTTTAAGACTGGGGACTTCGTACTCAAAAAAGTCTTTCAATCTACTAAGGCAGCTAATGCGGGTAAATTAAGTCCGACCTGGGAAGGACCCTACAAGATTCATGGCATTGCTAGAAAAGGAGCATACGAATTAGAGATGATGAATGGCAATATATCACCCTCGCACTGGAATGTTGTTCACTCAAAGAGATATTATTTCTAAAGAATACCCAACGGGCAGGTATCCTAATTTTAAATTTTGTTTTAAGTTGTTAAGACTTTACTAACGATATTAGAGGATAGGAAAAAAGCTAACCCGTACTAAATAATGTGTCACGACCTGCAAGGCACGTGGAATTGATTAAAATTCCCGGTCCAGAGTTACAATTATTCTGATAGAAATTGATATAAATTAAGCAGTCTTCATCTATAATCGCACCTCCGAGTCCCATATGTTTTCCCTTTTATGGGAAAAGGACCAAAATGAGAGGGACAATCAAGTGCTCGAGACTTCATACTTCAACGCTCAAACACTTGGGAGACTATATAATATACATATGCACGTGTATTAAGAAGGCAAAGAAGAAGATTGAGAAACAATCAAAGATCAAGCCTGAAAAGTTCACTCATTGAATGAAGCAAGTGCAGAGCAAAGTCATGAGCTAAAACCAAAAGAAAAACCCTATCATAGTAGGGTAAAGGCAAAGTACTAAAATAGGTTATAAATAAAAATCTTGTATTTATTTTAAAGGCAAAGTACTGAAACATGTTATAAATAAAAATCTTGTATTTATTTTCTTTGAAATGTACTGAAACGAGTTATATGTAAAAACCTTGTGTACATTTTCTCTTCAAAATATGTTGTAAGAAAAACAATTACGAGAAAGTTATAGATGTAGTCCAAATACATGTAAAAGTATTATTCGAATCCAGACAAAGTTCAAATAAAAACTTGTCAAAGTCATTTCAAGAAACATGTATGTTCCTATTTCTTTTATCTTATATTAACACCATTATGAAGTTGAGACATCTTCTTCATCAAGTGTCGGATATAAAAGGGACCTCTTTTGTAAAATTCACGATTAATTTAAGTATTCATGGAACTAACAAAAGCATTTTTGAAGAATAAAAATGCAAGTTATTCAGTAAGTCCTTAGAAATAAAGGCAAGAATAAATGAATCAGAAGTTCAAACAGTAATAAAAAACTTCTTAATAGTAAAAAGTTTAGACTAAGTATGAACTTAGTCATAAACTGAAAAATTATTTATACATATTACCCCAAAGAGGTCTTGGGATTTAAGATTCCAAAATAAAACCCTCAAATGAGACCAAGGGTTATAATCACATTTTCATAAAAAAAAAACACAAAAAAGTTCAAACAATATAAACTTTTCACTAATTTGATGAAGGGATTGAAGCAGGGACATCAATTGCAGCAAGCTCAAACTTGACATGAAGGAGTGGGGATAACCGTATCACCTTCAACATTTCCAATAGCTTCATCCACGGGAGGAGAAAGAACTTGGTTCCGTTGAGTTTTATCAATAGTCTCTTTAATCTTGGCTAACTCAGATTCCAAGTCAAAGTTCTCCCGG
The DNA here is from genome assembly GCA_034376525.1 of Nicotiana benthamiana. Lineage (NCBI taxonomy): Eukaryota > Viridiplantae > Streptophyta > Magnoliopsida > Solanales > Solanaceae > Nicotiana > Nicotiana benthamiana. The sequence continues at coordinate 59,967,333 of CM067324.1, forward strand.
CTAGCTTCAATGAGGGTATCATGGCGAGGATTTTGGAACACCCAACTCACTTTAATGGCAGATTTATCTTCAAGAATCTCGTAGTCTCTTTCCCGAATTAGAAATTTTATTTCTTAAATTCTCATTTTCCGCCAAGGCAGATTCATTAGAAACTTGAAGAGAAGCGTGAGAATTTTCTAAGGTGCAAACTTTATTAGAGGATACCAGGAGGTCTTCTTGAGCTTGGGTGAAAGCTTGCACAAGTTCACCAACATATGCTTCTTATTTATCCAAGAGAGCCTTCAACTCTCTGAATTCTTCACTTGCATTGGAAAGTTGTTCAAAAAATGAGGTGTTAAGACGATCTTCTTCTTTGCTTGCTTGACTTGAGGATGCTTTGTGCAATTGCCAATTCTAAAGTCAAAGTCCTTACTTGTTGCTCTAAGGTACCTTTACTCTCTTCTAATGCTTCTTTGTTAATCTGAACACCTTCACACCATTCCTTCTAATTATCCACCTCCACTCGATAGTCATGCACTAATTGCTTTGAAAGGGTAACTCTTTTCATCATCTCTGTGCCGATGAGATTGACCAAAAAAAAAGAAGAGGCAACATGAGTGAGAACCTTGATAATAGAAAAGGTAAAGTAAAGTTAGAAAAGGGATACCTTCAAAGAAGTATGCACGATATCGTTCATCAAGGTGAAGAAACTGTAGCTATCAAGCTTAGCTTTTTTGATTGGGTCGATCAAAGGCTTTAGCCACACGTCATCTTGACCTGATTTCCTCAGAAGGTTACCCTTAGCAGAAACTTCAACGGTGACATTGCCTCATAACATCACCTCTGCTTGAGGACCCAACTTCGGGGTAAGGAACATGTAGAAAATCATTCTATCCATGATATGTGTGCTTTGGTTGTATTAGCATGATTTTCAGGTATAGGTTTTGATGAATGACAAACAACGAAGCCGATGAATGACAAACAATGAAGTCAAGTGTCGAACAAAGTTATTAGATGACAAACAATCAAGATTGAATGCCGAGAAGCATATTGATGACGGAATTGCATAGACAAGCCAAAGACGAGCTCAAAAGTTCAAGACCGAAGACCCAAGGCGTAGGTCGTTAGGTAGAACAAATGTAAGAGCAACGTTTAAAGTTATCTCGTCTTTTGGCTCAACATAGGTCATCATAAATATGCATAAAATCATTTTATCAAATCATATTTCAAATACTTCAAACAAAATGATTTCAAACATTTTCATTTTAGCCAAAATAAATTTTTAACATGTCTTTCAAAGCTGGACAGAAATAATCGATTATGTTTATGTTGATAATCGATTAAGTTAAGACAGTGTAAATCGGAATTTACAAAACAGCAAAATAATCGATTATCAGAAGTGCATAATCGATTATCTTGTATCCGTTGCCAAGTTTTTGAACATTGTAACAAAATAATCGATTATGTATATCTGATAATCGATTATCCTGCATAAAATCATCTTCCGATTTTGTAATGGTAAGCTGATAATCGATTATCCAAATCTGATAATCGATTATCTTGGCATAAAATCAGCATAATTGATTGCCAATTAAGCAACGGACATACTACTTCTACCACCTATAAATAGAGGTCTTTTGAGCTGAATTAAAATACACAACACCTCTCATTATTCATATACATATTGATATCATTTGTGCATCATTATAGAGCTTTTGTTGAGCCATTTGAGAGACAACTTTGAGTTGTTCATAGAGCTAATATTGTATCTCTTTATCTACTCTTTTGAGAGAGTTATTATTGTAAAAGAGAAAGGTGTTTGAGAAGACCATATCTTCTCATCGATTGTCGGGTTTGCTAAGTACCCTCAATCTTAGTGTGTGAAGTCTTGTGGTGCGGTATCCACGAGCAAGGTGAAGTCTTGAGGTGCGGTATCCTCGAGCAAGTTGAAGTCTTGTAGAGTGTACATCTACGAGCAAGTGTAACGGTTTGTTAGGCACCCGTAAGCTTAACGGAGTTAGTGCAATCTTGAGAGAGTCTCCCGGGGACTGGACTAACCGCACGTTATGGTGAACCAGGATAAATTCGGTGTGTTCTTTCCTTACTATTTTAACTACGGAATTTATTTTATTCCTGCAATTTTAATTCCGCAATATTTATCAATATTCTCGTGCCGCACTATTCACCCCCCCTCTAGTGACGGGCATAAATCCTAACAATTGGTATCAGAGCCTAACTCTAGGAAAGCCTTAACCGGTTGAGAGAACGATATATATTTTTTGTTGAGAATATTGAACGCAGGAATGATGAGCGAAGGACACTCCACCTATAGGCCTCCACTATTTGACGGAACAAATTACACATATTGGAAAGAGCGGATGAGAATCTTCATCCAATCAAATAACTTTCGTTTGTGGAAGATCATCAAGAACGGTGAACAAATGCCAACAAAGAAAGTTGGGGAAACCACGGTTCCAAAGGAGGAAGATGAATATGATGCCGAGGACGTCAAGAAAGTTGAAAATAACGCAAAGGCCGTCAACTTATTATATTGTGCGGTGAATCCGGATGACTATCTGAAGATTTCTTGCTGCACAACCGCCAAGGAGATGTGGAATAAACTCGAGATCACTTATGAAGGTACGTCTCAAGTCCGAGAATCTAAAGTTGATTTTCTAACACATGAATTGAACTCTTTAAAATGAGGGAGAAAGAACCCATCGGTGTTATTTTCGAACGATTCTCAAAAATCGTCAACGATCTTCATGCTCTCGGGAAAGTGTACACGAACAAAGATCTTGTTCGAAAAATCCTACGGAGTCTCACTCCCGAATGGCGTTCCAAAGCCAATGCCATCCAAGAGTCGATAGGAATCACGGATGTCACAATTGATGGACTAAGAGGTAACCTCGAAACTTATGAAAGCACAAATCTTAATCCCTATCTTAGAAGTAAAAGTTTGAATATTGCCTTCAAAGCCTCATCCTCTAAAAGAGAAGAGGTAAGTGATTCGGATAGCGATGATGATAATATTTCCAATGCCTTGATCAAAAAGTTTTATAAGTGTATGAAAAAGGAAATAAAGAAGGAAGAACCAAGTCCTTCATTCCGTAAGTGTGGAAAACTTGGCCACACCGAGTCACATTGTCCAAAACCCAAGGACAAGAAAAAGAAGAAACACCAAAGGCGCGTGACATGGGATTCGGACAGCTCAGGCGATGAAACTGCCGCATTATGCCTCATGGCCAACAAGGAAGAAGAGGTAAGTAATTCTAACTCTTATTCTTTTGAAGAATTACAAGAAGCTTTTCATGACTTATATGGTGAATTGAAAAAGACTTCAAAAATCGCCAAAGAGGCCAAGGCTAAAATTAAAGTTTTAGAAGAGAAAAATAATTTTTTGGAAAATGACAATATTGATCTTAGAAATAAAATTAAGGAGATGAATGAAGCCTCTTCAATTGATCAAAGTTCAAATTGTTCTTCTTGTAAGTCTTTGAAAATAGATAACATCGAACTTAGGAACACACTAGAAAAACGTGGTGTTGATAATCCTAAAACAATTGAAGTAATTAAAAAGGATGATAGAAATGAAGTTGGACCACCTAGAAATAATTCTAGGAACTTCACTAATGAGTCTAAAATTAATCATTTTAGACCACCTAGAAACAACTCTAGGAATTTTGTAAATGAGTCTAGAATGAATAATTTTAGACCACCTAAAAATAATTCTAGGAATTACAACACTTCTAGGAATAACGATTTTAGATCACCTAGAACGTTTTTGGCTCAACCAAGACATATGCAAAACCCGAATGTTATATGTCATTATTGCAACCGGGTAGGACACATAGCACCCGTATGTTTTGCAAAACATAGAGATTTAGATTTGACTATGATTATTATTTGCCTAATCCCCAAGGACCCAAAAGCAGTTGGGTACCGAAAACCTATTTTTAGGTACGTTTGCAGGTGTGCTTGAAGACTACAATATCGTAGTAGATGCACCAAGCACGAAACCTTATTGCATCGAGGGGGAATTTCGGTTAGTTATCACATTTTTGATAAAAACGTAATAGTTGATATGTGTTAACAATTAATATATCTTTGTGAATAATTGATATTAATTATTTTTGTTGATTCATATTTTGATAACTTTATCTTGAATAACAATTGGTATCAATTAATTTTGTTAAAACTAATGATTGATGTTTTGATGAATATCTCTCTAGTTTGAATAACACTTGGTATATTCGCTAAAAATAACCTTTGATATGGTTGTTATATTTTTACTAACATTTGGTATTATTTCATGTTGGTATGATTTTTTAAATATCGTCAATGTATATTCCTCATTGTATTTCCTATCTTATATTTGACACTAACAATTGATATACCCAAAAGGGGGAAGTGTCGAAAGGGGATAATAGCCTTTGCTCTTTTTGCTAATGCCAAAAGGGGGAAGAGATTAGGCGATATGCATCAAATAAGGGGGAATGTATCTACGTTATAGTATGCCTTATTTGAGGGGGAATTATCATTAAGGGAAATTGTTTGCATGAATTGTATGTTGAGATATAGCATGAATTTAGGGGGAATCCGATATGCATATCTCCTGTTGTTTGTCATTATCAAAAAGGGGGAAATTGTAGAAAATCATTTATCCATGATATGTGTGCTTTGGTTGTATTAGCATGATTTTCAGGTATAGGTTTTGATAAATGACAAACAACGAAGTCGATGAATGACAAACAATGAAGTCAAGTGTCGAACAAAGTTATTAGATGACAAACAATCAAGATTGAATGCCGAGAAGCATATTGATGACGGAATTGCATAGACAAGCCAAAGACGAGCTCAAAAGTTCAAGACCGAAGACCCAAGGCGTAGGTCGTTAGGTAGAACAAATGTAAGAGCAGCGTTTAAAGTTATCTCGTCTTTTGGCTCAACATAGGTCATCATAAATATGCATAAAATCATTTTATCAAATCATATTTCAAATACTTCAAACAAAATGATTTCAAACATTTTCATTTTAGCCAAAATGAATTTTAAACATGTCTTTCAAAGCTGGACAGAAATAATCGATTATGTTTATGTTGATAATCGATTATGTTAAGACAGTGTAAACCGGAATTTACAAAACAGCAAAATAATTGATTATCAGAAGTGCATAATCGATTATCTTGTATCCGTTGCCAAGTTTTTGAACACTGTAACAAAATAATCGATTATGCATATCTGATAATCGATTATCCTGCATAAAATCAGCTTCCGATTTTGTAACGGTAAGCTGATAATCAATTATCCAAATCTGATAACTGATTATCTTGGCATAAAATCAGCATAATTGATTGCCAATTAAGCAACAGACATACTACTTCTACCACCTATAAATAGAGGTCTTTTGAGCTGAATTAAAATACACAACACCTCTTATTATTCATATACATATTGATATCATTTGTGAATCATTATAGAGCTTTTGTTGAGCCATTTGAGAGACAACTTTGAGTTGTTCATAGAGCTAATATTGTATCTCTTTATCTACTCTTTTGAGAGAGTTATTGTTGTAAAAGAGAAAGGTGTTTGAGAAGACCATATCTTCTCATTGATTGTCGGGTTTGCTAAGTACCCTCAATCTTAGTGTGTGAAGTCTTATGGTGCGGTATCCACGAGCAAGGTGAAGTCTTGAGGTGCGGTATCCTCGAGCAAGTTGAAGTCTTGTAGAGTGTACATCTACGAGCAAGTGTAACGGTTTGTTAGGCACCCGTAAGCTTAACGGAGTTAGTGGAATCTCGAGAGAGTCTCTCGGGGACTAGACTAACCACATGTTGTGGTGAACCAGGATAAATTCGGTGTGTTCTTTCCTTACTATTTTAATTACCGAATTTATTTTATTCCTGCAATTTTAATTCTGCATATTTATCAATATTCTCGTGCCGCACTATTCACCCCCCCTCTAATGACGGGCATAAATCCTAACAGAACAGATGAGGAAGGAACGGTAGAAGCACTTAAAATAGCTTGTGGAGGAACACTGACAGCCACAGTAGGCAAAGAAGGAATCACAAGAACGGATGTAGTAAAATAAGCTAGGGGTGCTTCATTAGAAACCGAACCAAAATCGTCATTATCAAACCCGCGGCTAAAAAAGTTGCTCAACAGAATCGTGAGAAGTAGCGAGAACATCATCAACATCATTAGAAATCACCATCGGGGCTTCAACAAATTCGCTAAGAGAAATAGAACGGCGGGGGGGGGGGGGGTGCTTCATCATCAGAGGTAATGCGTTTACGAGCCTGTGGCCTTGTTACCAAGTAACCCCCATCTTCCTCTTCTTCAGAATCTTGGTCATCAGGAGCTTTTCTTTTCGATGAAGAGCCCAAAATTATTTCTTATGCCCTTTCCAAAGAAATACGAGAAGTTGCAACCGCATCGGCGCTAATCATCCGAACTGTAAATCCTGATAAAAAGAAGGATTACATAAGTTTAGGGAAAAATAATAAATGAAACAAACAATAATATAAAAAAAATTACTATGAGTTTTCACTTTCCAACCAAATCGTTGGGAAAGAGACTTCCAAGAATTACCCTTCATTGGGGCAGTATTTAATAGCTTTCCTACCCAACTACGAAAATTGGGAATTTCATTAACAATTTCCATGGTTGTTGTAAAAGAAAAGGAAAATTTGAATACTGATCATTAAAATCGAGGGAAAAGAGATGAGAGAAATGGAAGACGGAAGATTTATGTACAAAATTCTTCTTCTCAGATAAGGAAACATTTTCTTCACCCACTAGACCAATAGTGCGGGCAGCAACAAATCGGACGTACCAGCCATGGCCTATGTCATCTTCAGGGCTAACAAAAACTCTCTTGATCCTTGCCACGAAAGTAAAAACGCCCTAGGGAAAAAGTCTAGGAGAGTAGAGATAAATTAAATGGGCAAAAGTGAAAGGCATACCAACCATGTTAGTCAAATGTCTAAGACAGGCGACAACCCTCCATACTATGGGACCAATTTGACCTAAACAAATGTAAAAAAACTGACAGAATTCGAGAATTACAGGGTCAATAGCAGGTTTGAAACCTAATGTGAATGGGTATGTGTATACAAAAGAAAATCCCATTAAATAATAGGGGATTCTCTGATTCGCATTAGGAATTATGATAGGGAAAATCATGACCCGAATGGCAATCTCTACGAATCAAAGAAATCAGACCATCAGTGATCTGAGTTGGATAGATATTAGCACGGTCCAAAGAAGATACCTGATTTCAAAGAGACTCTCTATCATTATAGAAAGATAGTTCTGCAGGAACTATCTCCTCTACATAGAGGTTCACGGAGAGGCTAAGAGGATTCCTTACCTCTAGAAGAAGGTCTATGTGAAAGTGAACCTCTTGTTCTAGACGAAGGGCCAGAACTAGATGAAAGAAGAAAAGAACCACGTGTAGATGAAGACCCTAAATTAAGTTGTCTACTTTCTCCCCTTCTACTCCTATTAGGAGCAAGAGGAAGATTATCAACTATGGTAACTCTCCTATGGTTAGGGTTTGGTGAAGCCATGGCAGTACGAGGTAGATGAAGAACAAGGATTGTATATTCTGGAAAGTTTTACTAGGAAGATGAGAACGAGAATTTAATATTTTAAAAACTTTGAACTTTATGAGACAAAACCAAAAATAAAAACTATATTTATATTAGGAAGCAACCGTCAAAGAAAAAGGCGTAATGATGGAATGATCACAATAAAAACTGTCGCTTCGTAATTGGTGAAGCCGTAAAAAAGCCTTAAAAGGCGCTGCAAAATCTCAGAACCAACAAAGAGATGCCATGTGTGACAAGCATTAAATAAAAGTGACAATTGAAATATCGATTCTATAATAAACATTAATGGCGGCAAAAATCCTGCTTTAATAAAATTCACTTCCCAAATATTCAATTGATTAATAAATGGCAAGTGGTTGGGGGGGGGGGGTATCTGTATTGAAAAAAATTGAGTTTACACATATCGAAGTGTTGAAGGATGAGACATCATGACATGAAGGTCGGTCAAAGAATGATGATTAGCAAAGAGGCACGAGTTGTAACAGATACGAGCACTAGCACTAGCAAAGGCACAAGCAGAGGCACGAGTAGACTCGACGCTCGTATCTATTTAAATCCAAGAATTCAGGAGAATGAACCTGATAGTATAAGGAAGTATAAATACAATATTTAATGAGCATTAAATATTGAAACCGTTAGAGAATCTGTATTAAATTATAATGATTGTGTAACGTATTATTTAATGCCTTTAGTTGTCCATAATAACTCAATTATGACAAAGGCAAAACGTATATCTTATAAATAACTATAAAAAGGAAGACATGAATTATTTGTAGGATACGAAAAATTATTTGAATATATTAGTTTACTTTGATTTCTTCTGATTGTCTTATTATTGAAAAAATCATTTTTCATTCTTTGATTATTAGTAACTCTAGTTTTTCAAAATTAAAGCTTTGACTGAAATTATATTTTTTAGTTAAACAACCATCCTAATTTGTTAATTGCTAAAATTCATGTGGACCGAATATGAGCTAATCTGTTCCTGCCCATATTAACCGTTCTAATCATGACATCACGAATATATAGGAGGAGGATATCATCCCAAGAGCTGTGATTCACGGATAAATTTGATATATTGAATATTACGCGAAAGAAGAAGCTCTGTTTCTGAATATAAAACAAGATATACGATCACCATTTTCCCTAATCATGCAAATCCTATTTTCTTTTTGGTATTTCCATTGAAACCTTTTGTTTTCTTCTTCTAAAACTAATTGAGATAAGCATTAATTTTTGATTCCGTCCGTTCACTTTTACTTGTTATGTTTTAATTTTTTACTTTGTTTAAAAAATAATAGATGAAGTACATAATTTATCATAGTACCTATATTAATTAGTGTATTATCTTAATGTATTTGAAAATAATTTAATATGACTAATTAATGTTATGGCAAAATGAAAAAGATAAAAGTAAGGTCGACTTACATGTTATCCTTCCCAAACCTCACTTATAAAATTTTAATGGATTATTATTATTACTATTATAAAACAGGAAAAATAAATATTTTTCTCTTGATATGCGAGAGTGAACAAATTAAATGAGCGTTTGAAAGATTAGTTTCATGGATGATCATGCAATTTTATTTTATTTTACAAAAAATTAACTATTTTTGTAATGGAGAAGGCCTTAAACTTTAAGAGAGGTCACAAAACCTATTAAATTCCCGGTCTTCTCTTGTCTCCACCGGCGGCAAATGCTGCGCTAACGTGGAGTAACCAACGAACCTGATTAATTAATATAGACATTATTGGTAAATTAAATGATACATTTTAGTAAAACATACTACTTCTATATATTATTCTCTTTCGTCCAAAATAAATAATTTTTAGCTTTTTTTTGTTGATCTAAAATAAGTGATTTTTTCAGATATTAAGAATGAACTAATTATTTTTTTTCTACATTATCTTTTGAGTAAATAGTATTGGAATATGTGTTAGGAGTGTTTATGTGAGATAGTAAAGGCTAATATAGCCAGTTCCATTGCTAATTTATACTAAAAGGTAGATCTTAATCTGTGTGAATATATCCAAAAATAAACTTATTTTGGACCAGAGGGAGTATGCTGTACAAAGACTAGGTGGGAAAGCTTCGGCTTAAACTAATACTTCACTGTAAGAGTTATTAATTAATACGATAATTAAGTATTGGAACCAGGTATCGTAACAACCAGTGAACCAGGTAGTTAACACCTTAGGTCAAATACACCAAATCACAAGAATAGTATAAATATAGTAGCGATCAGCTGGGTTACACGAGGAAGTTTATATGACAGTACAGCTTGACGTACAGAGAAAATCAACTAGAAACGCAACAAGAAAGCAATTTAATATATGTGATAACTGACTCTTTTGGTTTCGTTAAATATATATAGGCAATAATCAAACTAAAGCCTTAGTCAAATAATAATAAAACAAACTGATTCTCGTCCTTGGGAATTAAACACTTTCAGGGGTTTTGATTTTGGGTATAGATATAGTCAAGATGAGCAGCCAAGGTCCTCCTTTCCAAACATTCTTCTTCCTTGATTCCTTTGCAGTTCTCTTCCTTACCAACATGTTTTGGTTCCACAACGTCCTGAGAATTGAGATAAATTCAAAAAAAAAAATCCTATTAATTAATGAGTATAACAAATATCCATAACAATAATGTCATTTCTATTGAATTAACATAATATATATGATTGAAGGATCGGAGTGTCGTCCTTTGACAAGTTAATAAGCTATTGAATAGTTTGAGTTATACCTTGTTTTGAATATTATTGTTGAGGGTGGCCTCATGAAAAGTTGGGTGAGTGCGAGCAGCGTAGGAAAGGGTAAAAGAGAGGAGAAGGATGATGAAGAAAAAGCTGGCAGATGCTTTAGACATGGTTGTAGCTTGAAGATTAATTTGAGTCTGAGGACGATGTAGGGAGATATATGCTGTATTTAGCTCTGTGACTCTGTGTTGTGTGGTGGCTTGAATTTATAATGAATTGGAGATAATGCAAATCCCAAAGTTCGAGTGTGAACTAGGGTAAGTGACAGGGCGACTTTTAACACATTGATGTCAGGGAGAATGAGGAAATTTTAACTTAATTAAATGGACTAGCTAGGATGTATATATGTAATTCCAAGCTTTTCAGAAATAAAGAAATGACCAGAGAAAGGAAGGAAAGAGATAATATATTGGACAGAAAGTTGAGGATGAAGTAGTAGGACAAGAATCCTCAAAGGGACAGTAATTAAGTCTGACCACAGGAATTTAATGAAACAGAATTTTTATTGGTAGTTAGTTACCTTTGATTAGTAGCCGTGTTTCGATTGCAAGTTGCATTTGTTAATTTATTTCTGATAATTGAAAATGGCATTGTCTTGCTGACTCTTTATGTTTAGCAAGATTGGGCTAACATTCCATTTTGGGTCCGTTTAGAAGCAAAATTGTTGTTCTCTCCCCGTCTCAAATTATCGCGTTTCTTTTTTACAAGATTCTTAAAAAAATATTAATAAGAAGGGTTTTGGATTATTTTATTTTATTTATGTATTAAGATGTAGTCTCCTCCTCGTTGAATATTTACTTCAACAACAATACTATATTAAGGGCAAAATGGAAAAGAAATACTTATTTTTGTCTTGAACTTATAAAATTACAAATAATTTTAGATAACTATTTTTTAAAAATCACGACATACAATTTAAGACAGAGACTAGCTAATTAAGAGGAATCGGGAAATCCAAATTAAAGGAATACCATTAACTAGGAGATTGACATAGAACGTTGTTACCTCTTGATCCGCGAACAAATTTATTTTGTGGCCTAGGCTGGAAAATGAGATGCAAGTTTTGAGTATTCGAATGCATTTCCACTTTTGTCAAGCAACGTATAGTACCTATGGTAATCGGGGCTGCTTTTGAAGCTTCTAGCTTGTGGGACTACTTTTCTTACCTTAGCCCGTGGGTTTAGCACTTTCCAAAACAACAACAACTTCTCGGTTGGAAGCGGGGGTTGCTTTCCAAAACAGAAAAACATGTATTACTCCACATTCTACTATATATATATATATATATATATATATATATATATATATATATATATATATATATATATATATATATATATGCTTTTAACGGTTTTCTTCATGGAGTATCACAGTCTTCTTCATATTTGTTCTAATTTTTCAGGTAATAGGGAAATTAGAAATTGAGTTTAATCTTCCTTTTATTATGAATATTTATGGTGCCGTTTGTTGTACGTAGTCTTATGGGATATCTGGAAGATAGTGAAATATGATCAGGACATGGAAATATATATATATCAAACTTAAATTGCAAGAACTTGTTGTGGCTCAGAGAGCTTTGGAAACGCCAAGTAGGTTGTAGAATCGTTATACAAGTTGACAATTTTGTTTCAAACATAATTAATGATGAACAAATGATTATTACATATTTATTTTGCTTTTGCCCAATTTCCTATCACGGCCTCATATGATATGGTACTAGTCATTTCAAACTAGCTGTGACGATCAATTGTCTTACCATGTCAAGGAGTTTTTCTTTTAACAAAACAATCCAAAAAAACCAAATACACAAAATTTTAACTTGAAAAAAAAAACCCCTCAAATGATGTTGAACATAGTTCGGTAGGTTTAGGATTAATTACTATATTACTCCATCCATGATATCTGATTTGATGTGAATCTATTTGACTAGAAATAAATAAAATCTAGAAAGAAAAGATTTTTTTTAAACTTATAGTACTAAATAAGCCATGATATTTCGATAGTTATAGATAAATCATAATATTAAGGATAATATAAAAAGTTTAAAATAAAACATATTTTAAACCAAAATTATAAAGATCTTATTTTTCAATTAGAACATCATAAAAAAAGTGTCACTTAAAATGAAATTGAGAGTAACTTGAGGGTGAAACATTACTCACTATCTTAATATTCATATAAAAAATATATACGTGCATGCAGGGGCGGATCTACTCATTCAAATTGGGTGCTCGAGCACCTATTAACCTCGACGCAGAATATGTATAGTATTGAGTTGTCCCACATCGGAGGGATTTGAGGTCCTTGGTCTCCTTATATGGCTTGGGCAATCCTCACCTCATAAGCTAGCTTTTGGGGTTGAGTTAGGCCCAAGCTCCATTCTTATCATGGTATCAGAGCTATGCCCATCACAATTATTATTACCGATGTTGGGTTTCCATTTATGTTGGGGGTGTTGACTTGTCTCACATCGTAAGGATTTGAGGTCCTTGGTCTCCTTCTATGGCTTGGGCAATCCTCACCTCATAAGTTATCTTTTGGGGTTGAGTTAGGCCCAAGGTGCATTCTTATCATATAGTTATATATAAAATTTGAGAAAACGTATAAAAATTTACAAAAGCACCCATTAGTTTTATGTAAAGAAAATGCAACACGCACAAACTTGAATTTAGGGGTGTGCATTCGAATCGGTTTATCGATAAATTGAATCGATTATTTGTTATCGAAATTGAAAAAATCAAAATCGAAACCTTATTGAAACGATAACGATAAGCATATGTACAAATCGATAATCGATAAGTAATTATCGATAAGGGTCAAAATCGAATCGATAAATCGAATGCATACCCCTAGACTGTAGACATTTGTAAATTAAGTAATTACCTATTTGTGTAGATTAATATAATATACAAAATGTATATATATTCTGCTACTATTTTGAAAGCGGTTATACAATATCATTTTCCCTAGTCTATACCCTTTCCTTCACCCTAAGTCCCTTACCCAACTATTTCCTCTACCACATTTAAGGAAAGATAAAGATCAAGGGAATAAAGTTCAAATTAATGGAAAACAAAATTGGCCGTGATGATGTATTTTATTTTGTTTTATTATTTTATACTGTTGGAGTGTTGGTGGCATACATTTGATCCCTTACTTTAGTTTTGTTGCATGTACTTGTTGATACAATTTTAATGTTATAAATGGTGTTCGTCTTATTTTAGCTTCTTTTTGTTCATATATATTAGGCGCGTTTAAAGCGATATACTTTCTGTGGAATCCCGCAAATTTTCTTATTGGTGTAATCGATAACCGAATCGATAAATCGAAATCGGAAAAATCGAAACCTTATTGAAACGATAACGATAAGCATATCTACAAATCGATAATCGATAAGTAATTATCGATAAGAGTCAAAATCGAATCGATAAATCGAATGCACGCCCTACTTGAATTCCTATCGCCACTGCGTGCATGGAAAGGTGCTACCTTTAGGATTTAGCCGGCAATAAATACAAGCCCATCACGCTCCCTTTATTAGTTCAAGTAATTAATTTTTAACAAATACTCAGCCTTGTCTCTCGTCTCTGCTATCACAAAGGCTGCATTAACGTGGACTGAGCAACGTGTTTAATTAATCTTAGACAGAACATTATTCTAACGATCATAGGATCCCAAAACCTTTAACTGGCAGTACAACTTTATCTAAGCAGTTTTGAATATCCAAACAAAATGTGCTAACTGAACGGAAGAAGATATCAACGAGCAAAAGGCGATTAACTAACTTTATACTCCCTCCGTTTTATATTGTTTGAGATAGTTTGATTCGGCACGAAATTTAAGAAAAAGGAAGAAAACTTTTAAAGTTGTGGTCTTAAAAGCTTAATGGGTAAAAGGTTTGTGGGACCATGCCATTTGTGTGGCTATAAAAGTTTCTCATTAAAGGCAAAAAATGTACAATAAAAAGTTTAAAGTTAAATTATTTCCAATTTAAAAATGTGTCATTTATTTTGAAACATACTAAAAAGAAAAATATCCCGTGAAATTGAGGGAATACTAGATTTTGAGGGAAGGAATATTGAGCAACAACTTATTTACCAAAGTTGACGAAACGCGGAAGGCCATCAAAAAGTCATATTCATATATACTTTAGAGAAATGGGATCACTAAATCAAAGTGAAAAGAATGTTAAATGTTTAAAAGGCATATCTTCGACCAGTCAAAAGCTCTCCCGTTTGGCGCTTTCGGCTGCTAAAGCACAAATGCCTCCGACAAACTTCTTCCTCCCTTTTTGTTTATTTTTCTTCGTTAAGCAAACGATGTGTTTTATGCTGCATGCTAAAGAAAGAAGGAAAAAATAAATGAATTTAAAAAGAAAAGGGTTTTACCAAGATCTTCTTACAATGTGGTTCAGCGTTTCCTGACAACATCTAGAACACTTTGTGAAGTTAGACTTTCAGCATTCGAACAAACGCATATATCCAAGAATCTAAGTGAATGGCCCTTTGCTGATTTTCGCATTGATTGATGTGGGTGAACTGTGCTTAGTTGCAACAGGAGAATTACTTATGTGCACTTGGTGCTTATATTGCTAACCAAACAATTTGACCTTGAATGTTACAAATCAAGTTAAAGTGATCATACATCCAGTATAATTTAATGATGGTGTATAAGGTAAAATGACAGAGTAACACGTAGAACCGGGGACAGACAGAAGACGAAGCGAGTGAAAACCAAGAACGAGGGAAACAACTTTGGGTTGGCATCGAGTAGACTCGAAAGGGAACATTATCAACGAAGACAAATAAATATTTGTCACCAGATGACATTCAATGAAGAATATTCCTGAGTATTAAATACACTTATATTACAGAGAATTTGACATTCATGACCTGCCTATATTCATCAATGGCCCACATTATTGTCATTTAAGAGGGCCTTGATCTAAGACATTGTTCCCTAGGTATTGCTATAAATAGTGGCTTCAACAACCACTGTGATACATAAAAAAATCTGACAAACATATGCTACACATTATTCCAAGCTAAATAATAATTTACTTTCTATCTAACATCATTTTTATTATTGCCAATGGAAGCCTTACTCCCAGAACCAAGCTGTCTGCTACTTTATCTCGATTCAACGCTAAGTCTTGAATTTTATTTAAATTATTTAACATTTTGGGATCAAATCGATTTGCTTATTTGTAAACCACGGTATAAATTTAATTATACCATCTTACGGGCAAAACGTTTGGTGCCTACCGTGTGGCCTAGAAAGTTGCGTAATTGAATTGATCTTTGCATCTATTACTAATCTGTTTGATTTTTTGTTTCTAAGGAAAAAAAAAAGATGGCAACTAACGATGACAACATCGCACACAACATTGAGGCATAAGAAAATCTTCCTCAACACAAAGATTTGATCGGCGACAACCGCAATGAGGAGGATGTAGCCACGCCGGTTCATGGAGTGCGGTATCTTTATTGAAAAAAAATTGTATTTAAGGAAATGTGTCCAGACACGTAAACTGATTGAATGGTCAAAGAATTACAGCCAGCCAAGAGGCACGAGCTGCAACAGGCACGAGCAAATGACAGGAGAAGAGGCATAAGTAGTTATTCAAATAACCCAGCACCCGTACCTATTGAAGTCGTTTATATGTGAGGTCAAAAAGAATGAATCTGACAATAGAAAAGAGTGCAGATAGGGCATTTAATGGATATTAAATATAGAAAATGTTAGGAATTTGTATTGAATGTAATGTTTATATAATGTAACATTTAGTGTCTTTAATTACTCATAATAGCCTTATTATGGTTCGGGCAAAACGTACATCTCTAGGACACCTATAAAAGATAGACATCTGATCAGTTGAGGGGGAAATTATTGGAATATATCTTGGTTTATTTGCTGTTCTCTTGAAATACTCTTTTGCTACTTCAATTATTTTTTTTTATACATTCTTTTGATTATCAGTAACCTGTGTTCTTCTAAATTTTAGCTTTGACTAAAATCCTATTTTTGGTTAAATAGTATCCCTAACAAGTACATGAGGCAACTCCTGATGATGATGAAGACGAGAACTACGGTGAGGATCTTGAGAGAACAACAAAAGGCTATCACGGTCATCTCTAATAGCAAGACCAGGCGATGACAAAATTAAGGCAAGCATTGTCGGGTGCTTCCAACAAAGAAAATGTAAGAGGCCTCACTGCCCCCACAAATCAAATAATGCATAGGTTTGATAAAAACACCCCGAGAGTGCGGTAGGCTTCGACGGGATCGGGTGGATCGATAGTGGATCTAGTAACAACAAAAATAGCAATCCCACTAAGATCGAGCTCATGTGGTTTATGAGGGAAATAAACGCTCGAATGGACCAAATTCCTGGCACACCAGTGGTGAAGGGTTCGAAATCAAAGAAGTACACCCAATTGCCTTTTAAACCGAGCGCAACATCATAGTTGCTTTCGAATTTTTAAAATGCTATCACTCAATAGATTCTTTTATAATATGATAAGCTAGGATTTTTGCGTGTTTATTCCCCTACTTGCCAATGCTTTGAGTATAAATTGCTACAAAATAGTCCCGAATTCTCACAAGTGTGCTTGATTGCAGGTTTGATTGATAAAGTGATGAAATATCAAAGATCGGCTCAAAATGGAGTGAAACCTGCTCAAGTGTCAAAGATTAAGTGAAGTGAAGAAAAAGGACCTAGTGAGGACCGCGTGAAAGCAGATGCGGCCACACTCGAGAGAGTCAATTGGACAAAATCACTCTCTCTACCGAGAGGTGTGAGTGTGGATATAATTGTGCAACGGTTATAACATAATCGCCAAGCATGTCAATCTATCCTTAGTAGTTTTTACCCGTTAATTAACCACCTAGGAGATGCGACGATCCTAGTGCCTTTTTCCCTATTAAATAAAACTTAGCAATATTCTCTTAGCGTAATTTAGCTTTAATCCTAAGATTTATAATATCATTTATAAATACAAAAAACCCAAAAATGTTTGAAGTGACATTAGAAGTACAAACACATCTAGGCTACGCAGAAAATACAACTCCATTACTAGCTCCCTGTGAAAATTCGATCCCGACCATTATTCAAGTAAAAGCTATTGCGACCCGCTCTTCCTAACTTTGTGTAGCATTGCGATGGCGGTGATAACTTTTTGGCGCCGTTTTCGGGGAGCTTACAGTGTTGACTATCTGTTTAGATAGTTTTGTGTTTTGCTTCTTTTTCCTTCTTGTTTACTAATTTTGTTTGTGTCAATCACTCAGGTACACATGGCTCTTAGTGAAAATGACCCTCTTGGCAATGTCATGGCAGGGGGGGGGGGAGAGAGATGATCTTGATCAAGAAGGGGTTCCTAATTTACCTCAAACTCCACGTAGAGGCTGCAGGCCAATGCAAATGACATCAATCCTATCCCAGACGCTCCACCGCCATCGCCAAGAGTGGCCCCAAGAGTTCTCCCAAATCAAGGGTATGCGAGTGCTATTGTTTCTTCCCAAATGCGGCGGGGAACTTTCAGATCACAAATGTTATGTTGACCTTGCTTGAGCAAAGAGGATATTTTACGGGCGCCTCAGATCAAAAGGCCTACAAGTACTTGAAGGGGTTAATAGATACATGCTAGGATAGCAAGCAGACAAATGTGTCCGAGGATACTTTGAGATTGAGGCTTTTCCCATTGTCTCTTCGGGGTAAAGATTTGGATTGGTTAGAAAGGCTCCCCAATTATTCCATCACAACTTGGGATGAGTTGGCGGATAAATTCATTGGCAAGCTTTTCTCACCAAGTCATATGGCGGCGCTTTGGGATGAAATCTTAGTCTTCAAGCAAGAGCCAACGGAACCTTTGCATGAAATCTGAGAGAGATACAGAAAATGGTGACGGAGTGCCCTAATAACGACATGACCGAGGCGATGATACAACAAACTTTTTATCGGGGCATTAACACCACAAATTAATGCATTGTGAACCAATTAGCCGGAGGGAACTTTATGAAACTTTCTTACCAAGAGACATGTGATGTACTTGATGAAATGGCCGACACCTCGTCGGCATGGCAAAGCCGAGCAAATGTACCAAGGTGACCCCACGTCATCCATTTGCACAAGGAATTGATCATGACCAAGCTATTGCCGAGCTTACAACACTATGAATCAATTGGCGAAGGCACAATTGAAATAAGTCCAAACCCGTGCCAAGTCAATGCAATGGAAGGTGTCTTGATATTGAAAATGAGGCAAAGAGGGTAACAACAACCTCAAGGTAATTGTGAGCAATTTGACAACAACAATGATGGTGGTGGTTATTCGAATGAGTGCTATGATGATCAAAGTGAGGAATGTCAATAACTACCAAAGAAATAGAGGAAATCAAGGGAATCAACAATGGCATCCCCAATGAATTGGGACAATCAACAACAAGGCGGTAATTGGGGTAATCAAGGTAACAATCAAAATAACAATTGGGGAAATCAACAAGGTGGTAGTAATTGGAAAAACAACAACCAAGGATGTAATTGGGGTAATCAAGGTAACAATCAAGGCAATTGGAACGAGAACAACAATAATTGGACCAACAACAACAATCAAAGAGGCTGGAATAATAGCGGAAACCAAGGTAACCGAGGGCAAGGTTTTCAAAGGCCTCTCATATACCAACAACCTTCTCAAGGTCCGAGTTCTTCCGGGAGTGATATGGGGAGAATTGGTAGTATGTTCGAGCAAATGATGTAAAGAATCCAAGATTACGATGCACAATTGGCTTCGCATAATACATCTATCCGGAACTTGGAAGTGCAACTAGGTCAAATTTCTCAAGCTTTGAATACCCACCACAAGGGTGCCCTACCAAGTGATACGGTAGTGAACCTGAAGGGTGGGAACAACAACCATGTGATGGCGGCTACTACTAGAAGCGGAAGAGGCGTGATGTGCATGCCTTGATAGAAAATCAAGTTGTGGATGATCATGTTGGGATCCAAGAAGATGTGGGTCCGTTGATTGTTGAAAATGTGGTTGAGTGAAATGTGAACAATGAGGTGCAGATTGATATTGATGATGAGGCCGAGGTGGAAACACAAGATGCTGTGAACCCATCTAGGGAACACGTGATTGATATACTCGAGCCGGTGGTGCCCAAAGCCAAGTCAGCTTTGCCTAGACCACCTCCACCTTATCCTCAACTGTTAGCAAAGGAAAAGAGTGACAATTAATTCAGAAAGTTCATTGACATGATGAAGAGCCTCACAATCAAATCTCTTTGGTTGAGGCACTTGAGCAAATGTCGGGGTATGCAAAATTTGTGAAAGATTTGGTAACAAAGAAGAGGTCAATGGAGTGAGAAACAATTAAGATGACTCATCAAGTGAGTGTTATCGTGCATTCTATCACTACAAAAAAAACAGCATTTAATGACGGACAAAATCCGTCGCTAAAGAGCCTTTTTTCGTCGCTATCAGGATTAGCGACGGATTACCATTTGTTGCTGATCTGCTTGTTGCTAAGCTCTTAGCGACGGAAAAATGGGATCCGTTGCAATATTAGCGACGTTCTAGCGACGAACACTATCCGTTGCTACAATTAGCGACAGAATTTCCGTCGCTATAAAATTTTGTCGCTAACTTCACAATGCATTTCGTCGTTGGTATACTTTTACGATAGAAATTCGGTCGCGAATCCGTTGCCAATATTTTGAGATTAATTTCAGGTTTGCATTTGACGACCAAAATCGTATGTTGCAATCCATCGCAATATTTTTCCCTTTTAAATCCTTTTTATTTAGCATTTTAAATTTTCTTTGCTCATGCACTTTGCATGTAAATTATTAGATATCCCCTTTATAATAACTAAAATTCATATGAATTAACATACTTCAAGGTCCAAAATGCATATAGCTAATATAATTAAGTTTGAATTATCCCTAACACCAACAATAAAGTTCAAACCAAAAAGGTGCGAATTATCCTTAACACCAACAATAAAGTTCAAACCAAAAAACACCCATATACGAGGCTGAGATTATCGTCAGCCTATTTTAATTATGACATTGAAAAAACGAGGCTATGAGCATGTTAATTAATTTTTTTACCTTTATCTTGTGGTTCAAAATAAGTAATTTTTTAAATTTTAAAAATAAATTAATTATTTTTTCCTACGTTATCCTTGAAGTAAATAGTGTTGGAATATGTATTAGGAGTGTTTATATAAAGTTGTAAAGGGGAATATGTGTAAAGTAATAATGGTTAATATGATCAATTTTATTCCTAATTGATGCTAAAAGGTAATTTTTTTAATTTGTATAAAACATTAAAAAATTTTACTTATTGGACCGGAGGGAGTAATTTTAAGAACTAATTAATAAGGCATTAAATCCCCATGTCATTCAATGAGTTGTTTCTTTTTAAGCTTTGATGTCCGGTTGTTGGTGTAAAGAAACCGTCTCTATAAACAACCACTACACCAATAAAACAAAGGGACACGACCTTCGATATGCATAAAAATTAAGCAATATACTATTTATTTTACCGAAACTATTTACAATTATTCGATAACTAATCCGGTAACTAAAAAACTATGTAAAAAAATCTAGTATTTGAACAGCTATAAATGTTCTTCAATCATGACAGCAAAAAATATGTATTTACTTCAAGGTCCAAAATGCTTATAGCTAATATAATTAAGTCTGAACTATCCCTAACACCTACAATAAAGTTCAAACCAAAAAGGTACGAATTATCCTTAACACCAACAATAAAATTCAACCAAAAAACTTCTAAATATGAGGCTTAGAGGTTAAGGTCATCATTTGAAGCTGATGGATAAACCACATGAACAGTAGCAGTAGTAGAAACATGAAGTGTTGGTACCGCATTTGATGGGTGGTCAGTAGAAGTTAGTAAGGGTGGCGACAAAATCATTTCACGCACCCGTTCAGTCTATACTGGAAGCATATGATCAGTTATCACAGGAATTATATGCTCTGTTAGTGCAGGAATCAAACACCTCACTAACTCATCCAGGTTCGATGCTGATTAAGCACCCGAAGGTGGTATTGATGATGAAGCATCTGATCCAGAAGAGCCATGAAGATTTGGTCCATAATAGCATATTGCTTGAGATCCAAGACCATATACTCTTCTCTTCTTTTCCCCTCCTACGGCTTCATGATATGCTTTACATTGATCAACATCAGATTGAGTTTGTGTTTGTTCTTTTAATATTCCATGATACCTTTCCTGTAAAAGAGGTGTAATAAGTACTGAATTAAAATAGTCAAAAATGTTGAGCATTTAATTAACCAATAGAGAGGATACTTTTTATATTCTTTTTATATTATAGTAAATAAGATTATAAAATATTGAACTTACATGCAGGGTTCGAGCTTTTTATCAAAAAAAGATTTTCCATCATGCCCATGTGTATGGACGTACAAATATAATTCACTTGGTGTTGGGTCTCGACCCTTTTCAACAGCCTATACCAAAAGTAATTTATTTTTAAAGGATGAAAATATTACTATAGCAAAGGTTCTAACTTCTAATCTTTCTGAACTTTTAACTAATAGAGATTCAATTGATAATGATTAAATCCCATTTGGAATGATTAAAATCCCATTTGTAATTGATATTTGGGACATGTTAGATATAATGAGCCCTTCTCCTATTTAACAAGCTAATGGAGGTCACAACAACAAGCTGGAAAATGAAGCAGGAACTATGGACATATGCCAGTTTGGACAGGAATTTCAGACTCAAACAATGCACACTAGCATGTAGTACTATCATGTGCTCTTATCAAGCTTAACTCCGACATAATCCACTGCAGGTGCTAGCAAACAGTGAGAAAACAGCAGCACATGAATACAAGGGCTCAGAATAAGTAAACATTCTGATTCGACTATATGAATTTCCTTTAGGTTGTAAACATTCTATTCTATTCGGGCCCGATCTAATTCCATACTACATTGGTCTTTTAAGAAAATTTTTGAGATTAGACTACTTTTATGTTGGCCATCAACCTAAGACAACTCCCTCCCTCCGTCCCTCCTCCCTCCGGACAGGTTATGCTTTGCAAATCTTACATAGGCAACATTCCAGATACTAAATGAGGCATAAAATCCCTCCACTTGTGCATGACAATTTAAATTATAAAATCACAAGGGTAGTTGGCGATAGCTGCAGCGAAAGAGCACCAAAATACACTAGTCAAACCAAAATAGCCCTGTTAGCAGGTTCATACTTATGAAGGTCATTAGTTGTGATCATATACTTAATCATACATACTTAAATGGAAGTCTACATATAGACCAACATTCCATTCCTAACTAAGTAAGAAAGTTAACAATCCACTTCTACATTCTTAAGAAAACAGGGGCGGGCAAATACATTGGCAAGTGATCTCCAAAGAGATCTTCATTCACATCTAGATTGGTTAAAAGTTATATATATATATATATATATATATATATATATATATATATATATATATATATATATATATATATATATATATATATATATAGTGATATATTCAAACAAGATAGATAAACATTTAAAGGGCTTCGTCTTAGTCAATAGATAGACTTCAGTAAACTTAGTAGATTTAATGTCCTGGAAACACAATCATAAACATAATATACAAACAGTAATTTCCTTTAAGGCAAGGATGAGTAAAAAACTCCTAATAGGTGACATTCAAATGTGTACTTGTTGTATTCTAACTAATACTACCAAATTACAACAGGAATGAGTACTAAACATGGAATTAGGCTGACATGGGCATCATAGTTGGTCTTGAATAGTGAAGATTTACACTAGGCAAGCATGATTTAATTATAAGTTAAGTACATCAGTTATCATAATGAGGTTTTGCAACACATGGTTCTATCAGATGGTATTCAACTATAGCAGGTACAATTTCAGTTAGGTTTATTGACATGACTTAAACCAAGTAGATAGTAGAAGATAGAATTGAAGTGCATAGGTTCCTTAGAGCTTAATCCAGTAACTTTAAGGCATTCTCTCATATAGGAATTCGATTACTTGTTCAATTAAGTAATATTTTCATTCATATAGTTTTGTTGCGAGATACTTACAAGTCTCTTGCAATACTCTCCAATGGTGACAAAGCCGCCTGTGTGAGTCCCAGTGGAGACTCCACTCCTACCGCATGGCGATTCTTTTCATTTATTTCTGACTTTTCAACACACTTGGGATCTTTCCAAAGTTGTTTCCAACTTTCCCACACTTCTTTTGGAATACCGCTTGGCCTAACTATTTTAGATTTAATTTTGGAAATGAAATCTTTGTACCTTATTGTTGCCTTAATCTCCCATTGCCTCCTCATTGCACTATCCATGGAAGAGTCCCAATAGAATTTCTTCTGAAATAATTTTATAAAGTAATAACATTAACATCTTATTTATAATAGTTAATACACTTCCTAAATTCATTATATAATGGGAAGTTATACCTTGAATTCTCCCCAATAGAAGATTTTATCTCGTCAAAGACACTTTTCCAATTGATTCTATTGGGATCAAGTTCATGCTTGAAAAATTTAAATATTTTAAACGAGCATAATCCACTAGGTTCTAACCTGAAAAAGTTTGAAGATAACATTTGAAGGGGTATCATAAATCAAAATTTCTATATAAAAAATAATAGTAAAAACATGGACTAACCCTGTAGGAGCAAGAGTAGCAAGTTTTTGCTGCTCGCGACTACTGGTGCACTCACCTTCGCCAATTGTGTTTCTTTGAGTAGATATGCCCTCACATATTGGGTTACTCTGATTAGGTGTATTAGGAGATGATTCAGAATGGATAGTTGGAGTACTACCATGACCTGATATTTGAACGGGTGTGGTACTGCTAGGAGCTAAAGTTTGTACCTAGTTTATGTGATTTCTCCCACCTAAAGAACTCATACCACCTTGTTGAGGACTAATTATGGAAATGGGAACAGAAGGCATATTTGCAGGAATAGCAGAATTACCCCTACCTTTAACTGAGGACTTGCATCCACGAGCTATGCTATCTCTGCTTCTCCCTTGAGTCATACCTACAAAAAAAATTACATGTAAGAAAATTAGATTCATAAATTGGTATATGCCAAGAATTAAGTCCAAGCAAACAGAAAACATTGGTATAAGTCAAGAAGTGGGCCAAAATTACTGCTAGATTTTTCAATTTTATAATAAGCGATACATTTAGGCAAATGAGCGAGAAGTTAGACATCAAAAAAAATAATAAATATCGATATATTATTGCAGATAGCATTCAACTTAGATTACAACAAACAAAACACATAGCATTCAACTTAGATTACAACAAACAAAGTACAGTAAGATACATCAGCATATTTTTACTTAACACACTAGTCACTATCTATTTCTTTTACAAAATCTTCCTCATCATCCTTTGTATCTTCCGTTTCATACTCCTTCTCCTTCTGCTTCTTCTTCTCCCCCTTCTCCCTCTTCTTCTTCTTCTCCCTCTTCTCCCTCTTCTCCCTCTTCTTCTCCCTCTTCTCCCTCTTCTTTGTCTCCTCCTCCTCCTCCAAACTTTTTACCCAATCGAATAAGATATCCCTTGCTTCATTATCTATTGTATATGCAGCTTTGGGATATTTTCCACCAGCATCCTTTGTCAACTGAGGTCTATTGAAATAGGTTAGCACACCAGACGTGTTTTTGGATTGTCTTTGGTTTTGTATTTAACATTAAGAACTGTGTTAAGTGCATTATCAAAGATATTTTTTTTCAATATGCATGACGTTAAAATTATGCCGAATCATGTTATAACTCCAATAAGGCAAATCACAAAAGATGCTTCACTTTTTCCATCCACAAGATTTACATATTCTCGAATTAACTACTTGTGCATATTGATATGTTACTTTCCTTATCCCCTACTCACTGATTAGGTTCAAAATTTCCTCTCCCGTTCGTAGTGTTGGTGGTCGCCTTTTGACAGTATGACCTTTAAGAAAGTTTTTACGATCTTTCCTAAATGGATGATGTTGGTCAAGGAACATTCTATGACTATCAAACTAAGTTATTTTCCCACCATGACTTAATCTAAAAGATTGTGCGTCCTCCATACAATAAGGACATGCTAACTTTCCAGCAGTACTCCATCAAGATAACATAGAATATGCTGGAAAGTCACTGATTGTCCACATAAAAGCAGCCTTTAATTGAAAGTTTTGCTTTTTTGAGATGTCAAATGATCCCATACCTCCCTCCAATAAAAAGGTCAATTCTTTTATTTGTGGCTGTAGAAAAACATTAACGTTTTGTTTAGGATTGGTTGGCCTTGGAACAATGACAGTTAAGAACATGTACGCCTCTTTCATACACATCCAAGGAGGTAAGTTGTATGGAGCGACAATCACAAGCCACGAAGAGTATTTTCTTTCTGATTGACCAAATGGTTAGAAACCATTAGTACATAACCCCGGCCTCATATTCCTTGGTTCAGCAGCAAAAAATGGATGAGTTTCATTGAAGTGCTTACAAGCCTCAGAGTCTGACGGATGACGCATTACCCCCTCCTCTTGCATATGCTCATGATGCCATCTCATGTCGCCGGATGTAGCATGAGATGCATATAATCTTCGCAATCTAGGAATCAAAGGAAAATAATACATCCTTTTATAAGGGACTAATTTCCTCTTACGATAACTAACATGTTGTTAAGCCTCTCGTTGCCACAAAACTTGCAAGATGTGATGTCTTCATCATCACCCCAATACAACATACATCTTGTCAAAGGAAAATGATACATCCTTTTATAAGGGACTAATTTCCTCTTACGAGAACTAACGCGACGTTTAAACCTCTCGTAATAAAACTTGCAAGATATGAGGTCTTCATTGTCATCCAATACAACATACTTCTTGAATTACAACAATCAATTTTTTCAACCGGCAAACCCAAGCTACGCACTAGCTTCTTGGTTTGATAATAACTTTAAGCATTATGTTATCTTCAGGTAAAGACTCTTTCATCAATTGCATCATTTGGTCATATCCCCTCTGTGATAAAGTATTCTCCATTTTAATGTTTAACATCCTAGAAACTACTGCGAGTTGAGATAGGCAAGAACCAGGATACAATTCTGTATCAGCGGCCTTTAGCAAATCGTAAAACCTTTGAAACTCAGGATTAGGCTCCTCCTCAATTGAAGGATTAGCCTCATCCTCCATTGAAGGCCCAAAATGATGAGATGACTCAAATTCAATATTACTATAAGATTTCAAACTAGAACCTTAGCCAAAGTTGGGTCCAGCTGTATTTAAAACCATTTGTCGGTATGGATTGTCATATCCAAATGCAGGTTGAACACCACCATATAGATCACTGCAAGAAGACGTCACATCAGCCACATATTTTTCTTCTTGATACTTTCAAACAAAATAGTTTTCAACAAATCCAAACTTAAAAAGGTGCAATCTAACTGTTTCAACATTCATGTATATAATGTTGCAACATTTTTTACACGGACATCGAACATTCTCACCACTCATGTGATTTCGCTGAGAACGTGCAAATAAGAGAAAGTTATCCATGCCAGTTACAACATTAGAATTCATACCCCCTCGGCCATCCAACCTCTCGTACATCCAAGCACGTTCTAAATGACCTATATTCCTATTTAATATAGAAATAAAACAGGATAATCAAACTTCTACTGGATTAAAACTAAAAGATGAAATTATGAGCCATATTATCAATAAATAATGACATGTTACCAAATGAGTACCATCATTCTATGTTGTATCAAGTTTAAAATGCTCTGTTACTTTAATTGTTCACAAACAATAAGTGACTAAGGTAGTAAATTAAGCACAAAAAAAAATTATAAGCTTCGGTGTAAAAGTTGGCAACATTTGTGGTTTAAACGTTAACTTTGACACAAGAATCATCACTTCAATTAAATTAAAGTGTGTTATCAGTCAGTAGAAAGAGGAAAACTATTAAATTATCCCCATAAATATAAGATTCCTATGAACTTATGGCGGATTTCCTCCATTACAAAACCCCTTTCTTCAAATTTTAACGTGTAGATCACAAGTTGAAAATGGCATCTATATACTAGAGAGAAGACCACTATGGGTAGCAAATTGATATGAGAAATATGCAGAACAAAGCAAGCTAAATCTATTGATCACTTGGGACATCCAAGCGTGACACAATAAGTAAGCAAAGCCAAATTGGGATCCGACTATATGAATCTTCATAATGCTCATGTCGCTTCATTTAAATCTATCTCAATCCAATATTATATAAACTAAAAATATCAACAAGAAAATAATTTCTCTAACAATAGAAGTTCTCTTAAATCTCTAACAAAACCCAAAAATTGTTAGCAAAGATCAAGTCTACCTAATATAAACAGAAAAAACGAAATAACTTGGTAATTTAAGTTTTCTCTCATTACATTACTTGCAATTTCAACTAGAGGCTCCACTCAAACACTGGATAGTCTACTTGCCTTTGCTATTAGATTCAGAGAAAAAAAATATTTCTAGCTTACATATAGAGTGGAGAAAGAGAATAAATGAAAATCTAGTAGAAGAATATAGAAATAGCAATTGAGTTATCTAAAATATTGAAACTAACCATAATATATGAATTTAATTTGTAGTCAAAGCTGCTAAGACCTTTGAATATCCTATAGATGAAGAAACAAAAGTTAATTTATCAAAAAACAGTGACAGATCATCCAGCCAACATACCTAAAACCCAAAATCCATCAAACAGCAAAAGCCTAAAAAATACAATTTTAGTACTTTTGAACCCAAAGCATCATCATCGTTAATATTAGTAATTTTAGTACTCACAATAGTGCTCGAATAATTTATAAATCTTTAACCCCAAAAAATGTTTATTCAACCATCAATTTCCAGCAAATAGAGAATACCCAAATACAGAAACGTGGTCTACAAACCTTAGATTTACGTTGGCTACTGATTTTTGCTCTTGTTCTTTCCCTCAAGCCGTGTCTTCTACTGATTCTTCTCCCAGCCGCCTAGTTTTCTCTCATGTCGTTTCTATTCTAACTTTAGAAGAACGGTTGATGTTTTACCTATTTATGCCCTAGGGTATATTATTAAGTGGTATTTAGCAACGGATTTAGCTATGTCTCCATTTCCGTCACCCAAAATAATATTATTTTTTTACATTATCGACAGCAGTTTTCGTAGCAAGTAGCATAAAAAAATTTGATATAGAAATTTAGCATAGCGACAGAATTTTCGTTGCTAATTCGTCGTTGTAGGTAAATAAGATTTGTCGCCTAGGTTTTGTCGTTAAATCCGTAGCTAAATAGAGGGTGCCAATATTCAGCACCAATATTTAACGCCATATTTAGCGACAATTTTTTGATTTCGTCGCTAATCCGTCGCTATATTACATACTAATGTTTTTTGGCTTTTTTTTACAACGAAACTATCATTTCGTAGGTAATTCGTCACTAATCAACGACAGAAGTATGTTTGTCGTTAAAATGCACCGCTAAACACTGTTTATTTTGTAGTGTATGGCCCAGAAACTTGAGGACCCGGAGCTTTTACTATCCCTTGCACTATCGGTAGTCGGATTTTGCCAAGGCCCGTTGTGATTTGGGGGCTAGCATAAATTTGATGCCTTATTCGGTCTTCAAGACTTTGGGAATTGGGCAACCTAAGACAACCTCAATGAGACTTCAAATGGCGGACCGATCAATGAAGCGACCCTTGGGCATAATTGATGATGTTCTTGTCCGTACTGATAAATTCATATTGCCGGTCGACTTTGTTATATTGAATTATGAGGTGGACTTTGAACTGCCGATTATTCTTGGGAGACCTTTCCTAGCTATAGGGAAGGCCCTGGTTGATGTTGAAGCGGATGAGTTGACATTCCTAGTGGGAGAATGAGAAAGTGGTATTATATGTTTGCAAATCAATGGGACAATCAATAGCACGGAGGTGAGTTCATTTGTGGACATTGTCACAGTTGTGATAGTGGATGACACAAGTTACATGATAAATGTTGAAGATCCTCTCGAGGCCGTGCTTCATAACATGGATGTAGATGATGATTCAAGTTGAGTGGAGTGCATGAATACATTGCATGGTATGGGTTCATATTCACATGAGCCTAGGAAGTTATCTTTGGATCTTGAAAATTGCAAAATTCCACCAACAAAGCCATCGATTGAGGAGCCACCATTGCTAGAGTTGAAGCCACTTCCTCCACACCTCAGGTATGAATTTTTGGGCTATAATTCAACTCTTCTAGTTATTCTTTCTTCTTGACTTACTAACTTGCAGGTCGAGGCCACTTTGGAGGTACTTCAAAGGTGAAAAAGGGCAATGGGATGGACTCTGGCGGACATTCGTGGGATAAGCCTCACCTATTGCATGCATAAAATCATCTTGGAGGAGGATGGAAGGGCTTAACTTGAACATCAAAGATGACTAAATGAGGCAATGCAAGAAGTGGTAAATAAAGAGGTTATCAAGTGGCTTGACAACGGTGTGGTTTATCCAATTTCCGATAGCTCATGGACCTCTCGGGTCCAATGTGTGCCAAGAAAAGGAGGGATGACGGTGGTGACAAATTCCAACAATGAGCTTATTCCCACTCGAACCATTACTGGGTAGAGAGTTTGTATGGACTACCGAAAACTCAATAAGGTCACTCAGAAGGATCATTTCCCGTTGCCGTTCCTGGATCAAATGCTTGATCGCCTTGCGGGAAGAGCTTTCTATTATTTTTTGGATGGGTATTCGGACTATAATCAAATCCTAATTGCCCCGGACGACCAAGAGAAGACCATTTTCACATGCCCATATGGTACATTTGCCTTCTCTCGAATGCCATTTGGGCTGTGCAATGCTCCAACGATCTTCCAACATTGCATGATGGCTATTTTCACCGACATGGTGGACGATATATTGGAGATTTTTATGGATGATTTTAGTGTGGTTGGTGACTCCTTTGAAGAGTTCTTGGTAAACTTGGATAGAGTCTTGGCCCGATGTGAAGAAACTAATCTTGTTCTCAATTGGGAAAATGCCATCTTATGGTGGAAGAAGGTATAATATTGGGTCACAAGATTTCTAAGCATGGGATTGGGGTAGACAAGGCAAAATTTGAGGTGATTTTGAGGCTTCCTCCCCCTACTTCTGTAAAAGGGGTGAGCAGTTTTCTTGGGCATGCCGAGTTCTACAGGCGGTTCATCAAAGATTTCTCGAAGGTCGTGAATCCACTTTGCAAGTTGCTTGAGAAAGATGCCAAGTTTTTTTTTTGACGAAAAATGCATGGAGGCCTTTGAACTTTTAAAGAACAAGTTGACCACAACTCCTATCATCACTGTACCCAATTGGAGTTTGCCCTTTTAACTAATATGTGATGCAAGTAACGTTGCAGTGGGGGCGATGTTGGGTCAACGAATTAGCAAAATATTTCATTCCATGTACTATACACGCAAGACTATGAATGAAGCTCAACGAAATTACACGGTGATGGAGAAGGAATTGTTGGTAAATGTATTTCTATGGATAAATTTAGGCCATATCTTATGGGGGCCAAGGTAATTGTGCCCACAGACCATGCTGCCCTTAGGTATTTGATGACCAAGAAGGATTCCAAGGCAAGACTGATGAGATGGGTGTTACTTCTTTAAGAATTTGACTTAGAAATAGTGGACCGGAAGGGATGTGAGAATCAAGTTATGGACCATTTTTCTCGGTATGAGAAAGAAGGGAGTCCAGGTGACAACCTTGAAATAAATGATACATTCCCCAACGAGTAACCTCTTTCCATGTCAATGTGTGACATGCCATGGTTCGCGAACATCGCCAACTTCATTATGACTGGAATTGTCCTGTGTGAGCTCTCTTCCAACCAAAGGAAGAAACTCAAGAGGGATAGTTTGGATTTTTATTGGGATGACCAGTACTTGTTCAAAATTTTCATGGATGGTATGACTAGAAGATGTTCCCGGAAGGTGAACAATTGAGCATTTTGGAGGCTTGTCACTCATCCCCCTATGGTGGCAATCATGGAGGGGTCAGGACGGCTTCAAAGGTCTTGAGTTGCAGATTCTATTGGCCGGCTTTGTTTAAAGATGCTAGTGATTTGGTAAAGAGATGTGATGCATGCCAAAGAGCTGGCGGAATTTCAAAAGGGGATGAGATGCCCCTCAATACGATTCTTGAGGTGGATATTTTTTATATTTAGGGTGTCTATTTCATGGTTCCTTTCGTGAGCTCTTGTGGGAACAGTTATATTCTCGTCGCGGTGGGCTATTTCTCAAAGTGGGTTGAAGCCGTGGCTTTACCCAACAATGAAACCCAGAGTGTTGTGACATTTTTGAAAAAGAGTATCTTCACAAGGTTTTGGCATTCCTCATGCTATCATTACTGATTGGGGGGGTCTTACTTTTACAAACAAGGCTTTTGACTCATTGCTTGCCAAGTATGGAGTAAATCACAAAGTGACTACCCTCGGTAATCCTGAAGCTAGCTGAGATGTGGAAGTCTCCAACCGAGAAATAAAGAGTATCTTGTCCAAAACCGTCAATGCAAATCGGACCGATTGGTCTAAAAAGTTAGATGATGCTCTATGGGCCTACTGGACCGCGTAAAAGACCCCAATTGGTATGTCTCCGTACCTATTGGTATTTGGGAAAGCATGTTTCTTACCGGTGGAATTGGAGCACAAAAATATGTAGTCCTTGAGAAAGTTGAACTTGGAATGGGATGTTGCAACGAATCTCCGTGTTGAGCAACTTAATCAGCTTGATGAGTTTCGATTTAATGCCTACTCCAGATCGTCCTTGTATAAGGAGAAGATGAAGTATTTTGACGACAAATATGCTCGAGGGAAGGAATTCAATCGGTGATATGGTTCTTCTTTTAAACTCCTGCTTGAGGTTATTTCCGGGAAAGCTCAAGTCAAAATGGAGTGGGCCATTCAAAGTTGTAGTGTGACCCTATTTGGTGCTCTTGATGTCAAGAATAAAAATGATGAAGTTTTTTTAGCCAATGGGCATCGTGTCAAGCATTACTTGGGGAAGTTTGATTATAGCCACGTGGTGGCACTCATTCATTTGAAGTGATGTAATGGTAACTTGTATCGTGCCACGACGTTAAATCAGACACATCTTGGGAGGAAACTCATGTCTTTTTCTTTCTCTTTGATTTTCTTTGTAGCTTAGGATTTTTGAGCTAATTGTTTGGGATATGTTGCAAGAATTGTGTTGATGCAGTGAAAAACAAAGTGGAAAAATTGCACAATCTTTGAAGTTTGCTAGTGCGGCCGTGATGCGCTTTGTGCGGTCCGCACTGGCATGAGCTAAACATGGTACTCTATGAAGTTCTCCATCGCACCCGCATTCTATTTAGTGCGGTCCATGGAGGATGCCTACTGAAAGGTCACAAAAACAAGCCCAGCGCGGTCTGCAGTCACCGGCCATGCTGGTAGGTGAGTACGTGTCCCACTGGGCATCTATAAATAGAGACCAAGGGTCTCCGTGTACCCTTTTCGAACTTTGAAAACTCAGAGCCCCAATATTACTATTCATCCCTCTTCTAAGACCGAAATTCCTGCTTGCTTGGATAGATTGCATTCATTTGTTCTAATCTTTGTAACATTTCATGCATTCATGAT
The DNA here is from genome assembly GCA_034376525.1 of Nicotiana benthamiana. NCBI lineage: Eukaryota > Viridiplantae > Streptophyta > Magnoliopsida > Solanales > Solanaceae > Nicotiana > Nicotiana benthamiana. The sequence continues at coordinate 60,000,374 of CM067324.1, forward strand.
TAATTAATTCCTTATTTTCATTTCGACTGCTTGCCAGTAGTTTGTAACATCTTATTCTTCACGACTTTCTTCGAATTGTTAATCTAGAGTAGATTTCATGTTAGATTTTTCTGGGTTTAAAGTTGTTGAGGATTGGGTAACTGAGTAGGGACAAACAGGTGTAATAATTTGGACAAAAATGGAAGAAAACATGAATCCCTAACCTAGTTCCCTAACTTTAGCTCAGCGCAGCCTGTGGTCGCCTTAGCGCGGTCTGCGTGGCCTTGACGCGGTCTACATTACCCTTTTGCATGGACCGTGGTACCCAACTTGCCTGAAACCTACCCTGATTCCGGTGCAGCCGTATTGCATTTCACGCGGTCCGTGCTGGCTCACCGCGGCTATGACCCTATTTCGTGCGAATCGCGGTGGGAGATTCAGCGAGGACTTTTTCTGGGCCTTGTTCAGGCGGCCTGCGGCCTGGTTCTGCAGCAATGTCTGCAACATTTTCTTTTGTTGTTTGCATCTTCAGTTCATTCACATTATTCACTGCATGTGCTTCAATAGACAATGTTAGATGCATTTGTCTGCAGATAATGGTTAAATAAAGAGGCGGCAAAGCATCACAAAAACCCAGGAGAGGTGGTTCCTCCCGAGGGGGTAATGGCAAGAGAGTGGTAAAACTCACTCCCCAAGTCCGGAAAAACTTCAAAAAGACCTGAAAGATGATAAAAAGCTGCAGATAGAGTTGCGCCTTATTCCTCGGGGAGTGAGTATATGCCATCTCAGGACATCTCCTCCGATTTAATCCCAACTCATTTTGTCTCCAGTTTCCAACTGGTTGATGCCCCTCCAACATCACCCACTACCAAGAGGATGGTGAATGTAGTTTTGGATTAATCCGAAGATTCTGCAGCTAGTAGTAAAGAATACTTTACCTCCCCCATAGCTTCATTATCGGGGGAGAGTGAAGGCATAAATGATGGAGGTGGTGAGGATAGTGATGAGGAGGTGCCCCAAAGTGGTGTACTTTAGGTTGGGGGTGTCTACCGGACACCAGAGATCCTGCAGCTTGGGAGGATAGGTTCGTCAGTCAGTTAGCATTCCACCAGCTTAGGATATAGTGGCATAAATGAAAGTTGATTCTAGAAAGGATTTTCATCGAGCAAGATCTTGTACCTCTACTTCTGAATGTGCATAGACAATTTCACGCTCGAGTGGGTTGGATTCACTTTCAGGGTAATTGTGTAAAGGAGAATGAGCACATGGTAAAATAATTCTATAGCAATGTGGCCCACATCTTAAAGGGCACCAAGGTAACCAAAATGCGGAACAAAAAGGTGATCTTTACTGGGCAGGCACTCAATGATTACCTAGGGTTCGATGACAATGATGAGAGCCTCAATAATGAAAAATTGGCAATAGGTGAAGAAGTACGTCCGTGGTTAGACTCATACCTGCAAATCCCAGGTACTGTTCAAGAATTGGTGCAAGTAGGAACCAAAATTATTTGGAAGACTTTCAACTTTGAGGCTTGGGGTTAGTTGTCTTTTGTATACAGTCGGCTTGACCTCTCTACCCACGATCAGACTATCGCACTTACCCGAACTGTTCTTGGTGCTTCTATTATGGACGGTTACCCTATCAATGTGGGAAATGTGATATCTTGTGTGATTACTGCTGTGGGGCAAAAGCATGATCGAGACTACCATCTTCCCAATAACCTCACCATGTACTTCAAGGACGTGGAAGTAGAGAAGAAACCATTTGATATCAAGTTAAAGCCAATGGCTCCATTCACTTGGTTCAGTATGAAGGGCCCAGACAACCCTAAGGACAAAAACTACAAGCCACCTGCCTTTGCCCCAACTGGCTAGTTTGAAGAGCCAATTATGGTAGAGCCTTCTACTGAGCCTTCTGCCATGCCTGCTGCCACTATAGTTGATGACTTGCCTCTAAGACCTTCCTCTATCGCTGGTGCCAGTACTTTAGCTGACTCAAGAATCCCATTTTCCCGAAAGTATCCCATCATTACCCATCAGTTGAGCCAGAAATTGGCCAGTTTGAACAATTGGATGTCAGCTACGACATCCATCTTGTCTACATTGTCTTCTTCCATTGAGATCCTTTTAGCACCTCAGCTAGCTCAGATTCCTCAATCCATTGATGATATACTAAAAAAGCTCCTGGACAACCAGGAGAAGATTATGAGGACTAAGGGCGCCTTGTCTAAGGCGGTGGATTCACATGGAAAGGCTCTGAAGGAGATTGCCAAGAGCATAAGAAGATGAGGAGATCACGGGCTTATAAGGAGTCTTTGAAGGCGCTCAGGACAGATGTGGACAAGCTATTTGCAGACCGAATTCCTATAGACTTGCTATTTGGGGACCCTGACCTAGCAGCAGTACGGGTAATAGAGTCACAGCAGGTGCATGCACCCAGGAAGCCAAGGAAGAAGAGGAAGCTCCCAAGTACAGCTGATGCGGTTATTGAGGTGGTAGCCCCCACAGGAGGCCTCCTCCAGTTTACCACATGATGCACTTGACATCCAGCCAGTACAAGAGCAGGCCCCACTCCCAGCAGTTGAGCAGCAGGAAGCTGGGAACAAGTCTGAGGTTCCCGCACATTCACAGGACCAGGGGACCTCCGAAGATCCCATGTAGACGGACCAGGCCTAGGGAGCTCCTATTTCCTCTCTTGTCCTTTTTGATGCTTATTTTGATAGCTGGCATTGGGGACAATGCCTAATTTTATTCGTAGGGTGCGCCCTACTTTTTGTTTTATCTGGATGACCGTATATAGTTGACTTAGTTTATGTTTCTTTGATTTTCTATTTTGGGCTGTACATAACTTTACATTTAGCTACTTTTCTCATACTTTTTATTCTATATTTTACTCTGCATATAAAGTTACAATTCTATATGTATTCATCCCCCATTGTATATTCTACCCCCATTGTACATATTCAATTTGTTTTCTATTTTCGCAAAAAAAATTCGTTTTTAGCATTGTAGTTAGGCTCGTAACCTCTTGTTTAGTTTTTGGTGCTTCCAATAAGCCCTTGGTTTTCTTAATGCCATGGTTATTTCCAAGGGTGGAATATTATGCAAACCGTGTGGCTCTTCCCAATGATAGATGGCGTGACAACATTCTTAAGGGGTTGAGTCCGTTTCTTTGATTTTTTTTGATAGTTGTAGTTAAGGGTACCTCAAGAAAAACTTTACTTGGGCCTAGCACATTTTTCTTTGATTCCATGGTCAAAGACATAATGTTGTGTTTATGATGGTGAAAGTCGTGCCTTTGAGACTCTTCTGTTGACCAAACAATCATCATGTGGTCTTTCGGACCATTGTGTTCTTGAATCATAACTAAGGTCGTTTTGGGCCCTCGACTTGATGTCTTTAGTGATCTAGCGTGTTTGTGAAGAATCGAATTGTGAGTGCAAGTCTTGAGCCAATGGTCTAGAACTTGCCAGAATGTTTGTTGAGGCGAAATCCTGGGTGAAATTTGGCTTGAGAAGTGATTATAGGCTCTCCTTGATCCAAATGTTAAGTTGAAAAATTCCATAGCCTACCAATGAGATGATCCATAGTTAACCCTTTTGAGCCTTAAACCTTTTTCTTTCAAGAACCAATGCGACAAGTCTATACCCGTTCTAAGTAATTACTCTCTCTTGGCACCCAAATCTTCCCTTGAGTAATGGAAAATGTCTATGTTTCGGGGGGGAGGGGGGACAAGAAAGGAAACAAAGTGGTTAAAAGGTACAAAAGCAAAAGAAAAGGAGGGTAATGAAAAAAGCAAGAAAAGAAAAAAGACAAAAAGAAAGTCCAATATGAACAAGAATAAAAACGGATTCAAGGAAAACAAAAGTGAAAAAGATGTGGAAAAAGTAGAAAAATGAGAAATGTTTTGAATTGCATAAGAAAGAGTGACAATGTATCTCTCTAACCCCTTGTAAAAAAGTGAAATACTCAAAAGACTCAAGAAAGTTGTGCCAAAATGAATCAAAAGAAGTGCTTAAGGGAAGATTGAACCCACTTGAATAAAAACATGTCCTACCCTTACCCAAAGCCTTCACAATGACTCCACAAAAGCTCTATTTGATCTTGAGTTGAAGGGAGCCTACATTAGTGGATACTTATATAAGGGGCAACCATATGGTACCTAGAGCGGACTTGTGACCTTCTTCTTGAGAGAGATGAGTAAAATTCCATTAACCTGGGTTTGTGTGTCAATACTTAAAAGGTGAGGTTCACTTAGGGAGAGTTGAGGATGTGGGAGTTTGGGTTCCACAATGACCAAAGTAATTGAGAGAAGTTCTTTAATGAAATGTGTCAACTCTTGATGCTCTTATATCACACTTGATCCATGGGTTTTCAAAGTTTAAATGCGTTAATGGTACATTCGTATTGAGGGCAATTGTTAGTCCCAACTGATGCTTGTTGACCTTGCTTTGGGATAGCTGGACATACTTGGATTTTCCTTTAAGGGATGGGTCTTATTTTGTTTTCTTGAGGACAAGCAAAGGTTTAAGTTTGGGAGAGTTGATAAGTTTGGATTTTAACGTGTTTATGCCCCTACTTGCCTATGCTTTGAGTATAAATTGCTACAAAATAGTCCCGAAAACCTCACAATTTGTGCTTGATTGCAGGTTTGATCGACAAGTGACAAAACGCAAAGATTGACTCAAAAAGGAGTGAAACTTGCTCAAGTGTCAAAGATTAAGTGAAGTGAAGAAAAAGGACCTTGTGCGGACTGTGTGAAATAAACTGGGGCCGCACTAGGAGATTCAGAGGCAAGGCATAATAAGGCTAATGGCTACACGGTTGCGATTGGATTCCCGCGGTCTCTGCTCAGGCTTCGCGGCCGCTTTACTCATTTGTGCGGTCTGCATGAACAAGATTAAGAGAGATTGTCTAAGAGCTAAATCAAAGCCACACGGCCTGTGGTCGTCACCGCACGGTCCGCTCCAGACCCCATTTGCAGTCGTACTACTCATCTGTACGGTCTGTGTCTTCCAGTTTAGAGAGTTGAAAATTTTTAAGTCAAAGAACCAGTGCGGCCACGGTTGCTTTTGTGCGACCGGCACTGACCCCGCAGGGGTATTATTGTTGAGTTTTACTAGCCAAGTATAAATAAAATATTTTACCATTTTTAGGTTAAGTTATTGTATTCAGAAACGTAGCTGAGCACCTGGGAACGATATTGTAGCCATTTTTAGAATTTTGTCTTCATTATCAATAGATGATTATAGTTTCTTCTTAGTAATTAATTAATATGTTTAGTTCTTTATCAATTTCTTCTGTTCCTTCTTTAATTATGTATAGCTAAACCCATTAGCTAGGGTTGTGTCTCAACCCTAGTGTGGGTAATTGATAGGTGTTTCCATCTATGTTTAGACTGATATTAGGTGTTTCCTATTTGGGTTGATTTCATATTTTTATTTGAGAATTGGTGGTTGCAAATACTTATTCAAGCTTAGTGGGTTTAACTCTTCTTGAGAAAGAGAGTGTATGACCCCAAAATTGACCCAACAAGGAATTGGGATGGACCCATGAGAAATGATGGTCCAATTAACGGGTTAAATCTCGAGAGAGTAATTATCCTACTTGAACTCTAGTTGTTTGGTCTAATTGGCCTATCCAATTGGTCCCAAGAGACTCAATTGGAAAAAATCACTCTCTCAACCGAGAGGTGTGAGTGTGGGTATAATTATGCAACTGTTATAAATAAGCCGCAAATATGTCAATCTATCCTTAGTAGTTTTTACACATTAATTAACCACCTAGGATATGACACGATCCTAGTGCCTTTCTCCCAATGAAATACAACTTAGAAATATTCTCTTAGCATAATTTAGCTTAATTCCTTAGTTTTATAATAGTATTTATAAATAAAAAAACTCCAAAAATATTTGAAGTGACATTAGAAGTACAAACACATCTCTAAGCATAGAAAATACAACTCTACTACTAGCTCCCTGTGGAAATTCTATCCCGACCGTTATTCGGGTAAAACCTATTGCGACCCGCTCTTCCTACCTTTGTGTAGCATTGGGATGGCAGTGATCATAATCCTCGCACACTCTTTCATCAAGGCCCATGACTGAGGAAGGCGAACATTTCGGAGTTTCATACAGAGAGTCTGATGTGCTGCGCGAGTTTGTGACCAGGTTTCAAAACGAAAGGCTATTGCTACCGGTCGTGCCAGATTAATTGGCAGCTGAGGCATTTACTAAAGGGTTGAACTCAAGGAGCTCCGACGCCTGCTTGAGTTCCAGGCAACTACTGGGCAAATGTCATAACCGTTACGAATCAAAGTTAAGAATATAAGATGACCAGCTTGGTTTCCCGGCATCAACCAAGGGTATGGATCGAGAAAAGAACAAGGATAAGTCGAAGGATAATTTTGACACAAATCGGTGATCTTCTAAGGGCCGATTTTTGCCTAACGAAAGGGAAGAAGGATGCAGTAAAAGGGCTTGGGCCGGCAGACAAGTTCACTCTCGCTGGTAAAACAAATCGCGGTCAGAATAACAAGTCATTTCAAGATAAAGAGGTATCGTGTTCCTAGGATTAGGGGTGTCAATGGTTCGGTTTGGCCGGTTATTTGATAATTTGTACCATACTAATTTTTCGGTTATTCTATTATGTATAACCAAAATAAGACTTTTCGAAACCATCTCAATCATATCGGTTTCTCTTCGGTATTGGTACGGCTCAGTTAATTTTTTGTAATTTTTTTGAATGTCATGTAAAAGTCACGAGTAGAAGTAGAATGCAATAACATACGTACTTTTATAGGACTTAGCAAAGATCTTTAGACATTTTCACAGTTTAAGAGGTGATGAATTAAGAAAACATGAAAGATGGCTAGTGTGTAGATCCATCAACTATTCTATAACTACGTAAAAGAAACTATGAAAATACAATAAAAATATAAATTACACAAGTAGAAAGATATTATTCAAGCTAACACTCAAGAATAAAGTCTATAGAAGATTAAATATTAAAAAGAAAAATCCAAATCATACGAAAAAAAACATATTCAATACATTGTAGTTTGCTACATATAATTGCTACAATACCTTGTGTCTTGCTAGTGAATATGTTCAAAATAATTTAGTTTTAATAGGAGTAGCATAATAGGTTTGGAAATTATGATTTTGAGTTTAATTACTTGTTGGCTTATAATTATTTCATAATTTCAAGGCCCAAGAAAAAGTTTAATGCTTTGTTATTTTTAAACTTAATATAGAAATATATTTTCACATTTTAAATTTATTCGGCACGGTTCAGTATTTTTTTTATCTATTTTCATAAAATAAAAAACCTACCCTAAGTATTGTACGGTGTATATTTAGATAAAACCTACAGTTTTATTAAAAGAAATCTAAAAATTAGTTAGGTCGGTTTAGTTGGCTACCTAGGATTATAACTATCCAAGACCGCCTGTGTACAGTTTCAATGTTAGCGTACTAGAGCTGGTATCTGCGATGAGGAACATCAAGGAAGAACGCTTGTCGAGACCGATGAGATCTGATCCTAGACAGAGGGATCCTAATCTATGGTGCGAACATCATAGGAGTAATGGCCACCTGACTGGGAACTGTCGCGATATATGCGGGGAGGTGGCGACGTTGTTGAAAAAAGGCCATCTCAGGGAGTTATAAGGCGAACAAGCAAAAAACAATTAGGGAGCAGTCGGGACAATGCAGAGGCCTCGAAAATAGGTGAAGACCCTCCCCGAAAATCCATCAACATAATTTTCCGGGGAAACAAGATCAATGGTGTGACCTTCTCGGCAACAAAAAAGACAAAAGTATCGGTGACTCACAGCAAGATACTCTGAGAAGTCACCGAGGACGGTATCACCTTCCTGGAAGAAGATGCCGATGGAATTCTACTATTGCACAATGATGCCCTAGTACTTTCTCTTAGCGTTCTAGATTTTAAAATTAAACATGTTTTGGTTGACCCATGAAGTTCAGCCGACATCAATAATTGGAGAATGCAGGAGTAACCCAAGCTAACCGGAAGCATCATTCCGGCAATAAAACTCCTCGCCGGGTTCAACTTAGCAAGTGTGACAACTGAGGGGAGATCTTGCAGCCTTCAGACGCCGAAGGGGTCATGAAGACTATCTTATTTGAATAAGTAAATAGAGACATGGGAAACAATATAGTTCTTGATAGATCGCGGCTACACGATATGAAGGCCATCCCATCAATATATCACCAATTGCTGAATATCTCAATTCCAGAGAGAATAAAACAAATGAGAGAAGATCAACTGGCGGCAAGGGAGATGAACGTGGTCTCAATTTCTAGTAGTAAAGGTAAGGAACACATGGCATAGCAATTATAGGAACCAATGCATGATCCCGAACCAAACGAAATTGACAAAGGGGAGGAGTTGTCGGAATCCCACTATGTACTGAGATATTTCTAGGGTCCGGAAGAAACGGACACAACCAGGTCCAAGACGGAAGAACTTGAACAAGTGACATTGCTCAAAAAGTTTCTAGAGAGGAACTTCCACTTGGGGACAGGATTAACCCTGATCATAGTTCAGGATTTATTGAATTTGTTAAAACAAAGGTTGATTGTTTTGCATGGTCGCACGCGGATAAGACAGGTATGCCACGAGAGGTGGCCATGCACAAGCTAAGCATGTACCAAAGCATCCTGCTAGTATGGCAAAAGAAGCTCTTAATTTTCGAGGTTAAAAACAGGTTTCTCAAAGAAGAAGTAACTCGATTGCTCGGTATCGGTTGAATTCGGGAAGTAAAGTATCCTTGTTGGCTAGCTAACGTAGTAGTTCCAAACAGAATAATAAATTCTGGATGTGTTTAGATTATAATGATTTGAATAAAGCGTGCCCATAAGACTCATTCCTATTGCCAAACAATAATCAAATGATTGATCCAACGACCAGACACGAGTTGATGAGTTTCCTTGACACCTATTCTAGGTACAACCAAATCAAGATAAACCCAAAGGATCGGGAAAAAACTTCATTCTTAATAAACTTTGACACATATTGCTACAATGTGATACCCTTCGGTATTAAGAATGTTAGAGCCACTTATAGGAGGCTCGTAAAAAACGTTCGAAAAGCAAATAGGGAAAACAATGGAAGTTTACACAGATGATAAGCTGATTAAGTTTTTGAATGCATGTGACCATTTGAAGAACCTCTAAGAAACTATTGACATCCTATGGAAGCATAACATGGTGCTTAACCTCAAAAAATGTGCATTAAAAGTCAACTACGATAATTTTTTAGGTTTCCTAAGGTTAAAAAGGGAGATCGAAGTTAATCCCTACAAGATTAAAGACACCAAAGAAATTCCAAAGTATTTAACAAACGTGAAAGTAGTCCAAAGATGAATCGAAAGACTGGCCGCTCTAAGCAAGTTCATTTCTCGATCTTAGAAAAAATGCCATCACTTCTTCTCACTTATGAAGAAGAAGAACGATTCTGAATTGAATCCAGAATGCTAACATGCTCTAAAAGACCTGAAACAATATCTATCCAGCTCTTCATTACTATCAAAACCAGAGGAAGGCAAATAGTTGCTAATATACTTAGTGGTCTTGGAGGTAGCGCTAAGTGTTGTTCTAGACCGAGAAGATGAAGGTATGCAATCACCTATCTATTATGTTAGCAAAATTTTACTGGGAGAAAAAACTCATTATTCGCACCTCGAAAAACTATCCTTAGCTCTCGTAGTCATTTCTCAAAAGCTCAAGTCTTATTTTCAGGGCCACCCGTTAGTCGTGGTGACCACCTTTCCCCTATAGAATGTCCTTCAAGAACTTGAGTTGTCAGGTTGCCTGGCCAAATAGACAGTTGAAAGTAGTTAATTTGATATCGAATATAAACTCAGTACTGTGATCTAATCACAAGTTTTGGCCGACTTCATGGCCGATTTCAGTCATGAGCTGCTGCCTTTGGCCACAAAGTAATTGGTGATGGTGTCGGAAACGACATCAGGAGTTTTTACCTTATTCACAGATGGAACTTCTAACGAGAAAGGGTCTGGGCTCAAGGTAGTCTTAATCACGCCCTCGGGAGAAGTCATGAGGCAGGCCATAAAAAATTTTCCCTTGACTAATATGAAGCCGAGTATGAGGCTTTGGCAGGATTTGAACTGGCATAGGGAGTAGACTCTAAGGTCATTGAAATCAAATACGATTCCCAACTGGTTGTAAATCAAGTATATGGAATCTTCGACACCAAGGAGGAACACATGCAACAATATGTGGTGAAAGTTCAAACACTGCTCCCAAAGTTCAGGAAATGGTGCATCACCTGCATCCCTATAGAAGAAAATACAGAAGTAGAAGCAGTGACCAATTGGGGCTCGTCCATGGAAATGAATGGATCATATTCTGGTACCGTCATACAACTCATGCACTTAGTACCGGATGTGAACGATTATTATGAAGTAAATACAACCAACCTGTTTTGGGATTGGAGGAATGAGATCATCGACTACCTTGAGCAAGAAAAGCTGTCATAAAACCCAAAGGCATCCCAAGCACTCCGCACCAAAGCAGCTCACAGCTTCTTAGGAGGACAGTTATACTGAAGGTCATTCCAAGGCTCCTTGGCCCTATTCTTAGGAGCCTCCAAGGCTAATTACATCATGAGAGAGGTTCACGAGGGAATTTATGGAAAGCAATCAGGTGAAGATTTATTGGTGTTAAAATTAGTTAGGGCAGGATAATATTGGGCCCCGATGGAATAAGACACTAAAACATTCATTTAGAAATGCGACAAGTGTCAACGCCATGCACCGTTAGTGCACCAATGGGCATAACTTCTACATTCGGTATTATCCCATAGACATTCATCAAACGGGGATGGATATATTCGGGCCGCAACCACCAACTCCGGGGAAGGTAAGATTTCTTTTAATTTTAACTAATTATTTCAAAAATTGGGCCGAAGCAGGTCCTTACCAGAAATTCAACTAGAGCGAAATAGTCAATTTCCTATGGAAGAACATAATTGCCGGTTCGGAATACCGAAGGAGATTTGCGTACGACAATGTGCCACAGTTCATAGGCTCAAAGGTCGCAAAATTCCTTGAAATTGTGAATACCAAAAGAATCATATCTTCACCATACTATCCGAGCGCAAATGGGCAAGCAAAATTAATAAATAAGGTGATTATTCAAAATCTTAAAAAGAGATTAGAAGTAGCCAAAGGCAATTGGCTCGAAGAGTTACTAGTAGTGTTATGGGTATACTAGACGAGCACCAAGTCAAGCATGAGAGAGACACCTCTCTCTCTCGTATACGGAGTAGAGGCTCAAATCCCCATGGAAGTAGGAGAATTTACCTAGTGATATTTCTGGGCGTACGAAGAAACAAACAATGAAGCATTTCTATTCAATTGGAGCTGCTTGACGAGAATAAGGACTTACGGCACATAAAGATGATGACCCAAACCACAAAGAATGGAAAGGTACTATAATCGAAGGGCCAATATCCGATGTTTCAAAGTAGGAGACTTGGTTTTAAGAAAAGCGACCAGGGAGTTTAATGGAAAACTAGGTCTAATATAAGAAGGCCCATACCGGGTTTCAGCTGTCATCGGAAAAGGATCATACAAACTAGAAAACCACGATGGAGTCAAATTACCAAGTAACTGGAATGTGACTCACCTCATAAGGTATTATGGCTGATGAGAACCTGTTATATCAAAAGTATGTGCTATACTCTTTTTCCCTTCATCTAGTTTTTATCCTAATTGGATTACTTTAGCAAGATGTTTAATGAGGCAGCAACGGAATGCATACTACGAAGAAAACACCATAAGCAAATAAGACCTTTAAACAACAAGTCATCAAAACGACAAACTACTACGAGATAGTTGAATAGTCTATGGCTCGGTGGCAAGTTCGTAATGGGAAGAAAAACTTGCCACCAAACCAAAGGATATTGAACCTTTTACAAATGTTTTCCCTACTAGCCTTTGGGGGGTCGTTAGATAAATCTTGGATAAATAGCAAAGTTCCTAATGAGAAATGAAGCATGATACCATTCTCTAGTGGAATCCTCAAAGGAGCAAGACTTCCAGTGTTCGAATTCTCATTCTTCACATTCGGACACTGGGTAAGTGATATGAGAATACAGAAACCTGATTGCCACAGAAATCAGACCACAAAATTTGGGAACAAAAATATCTCATCAGGACCGAGGAGTGCACAACCATCCCCATAGAAACAAGTTGTACAAATTAGCCACATGCGATGAAAATTTTCAGCAAAACGAAAGCTAATCTACTTTTGAAGATAGAAGAAAATAAAATAATGTCCTTTTATTTTTATCTTGTTTCTTGTCAAAACAATAAATTGATTTTATCATTTGAATGCTTATCAAGTACTTCAAATGCTAGTGCTGGAATGAACATGAGACGTCCTCTTCAAGAACACTATAAACATAAGAGGGGCATCTCTAATGAAATAAAGGGTTGGTTCCGGAAGAGTTTATTCCTGGAACCCAAATGCTATATGGGAAAAATGCACCCGAAGCCTTTCATAATTCGATGAAAAAAAAAAGATTGCTCAATTCTTAAACAAAAAGAACTTTTATTTATCAAATGTGCAAGAAGTAAAAGTACAAAAAAACAAAAAGAAAATAACAAAGGAAAAGAATGCAAAAAGTTAAAGTACATCGCCCCTAGAACTCTGAGGAAGAGAAGCATCAGCGCCCCTAGGAGAAGTAGGTGGATTTGCCGTCGGCTCGGGATCTTGGACTTCATTGTTATTCTCCTCAAGTTGTTCCTCGGTTCTTGAGAACTGAAACCAGAACATAAATAGTCAGTTACATCAAGCTAAGCCGGGAGGCATCTTCGAATATTCAATTCTAGCTCTTGGGCCTTGCCGATTTATTGGCAATATTAATGAAACCCGCTTCGACCTCATTCAATGTTTTTATCCTAATGCTATACATGGAATATGTTTTTTCAATGATGAGGGAATTTTCTCAGGGCTGGAGTTCTAAATTAAGCTGATAAATCTCGATCAAAAGGCCACACCGCTGGAATCTCGTAGCGCTCACGCTAAGATCAAGATCACGGATAGCGGTTGTATGAACCTTGTTATGTTGCATAATACTCTTATACTTATCCTCCAACTCGGCACCTCAACAACAACATCCTCTTCAGCTTTAGAGTTCAAGACTGCCTCCAAGTTATTCACTCTGTCAAATCTCAATGGAGGTAGATTTGTGCTCGACAGCAATGTGCACATCATTTTAGAACTCATACCATTTAGCCTTGGCTTATTAAAACATTACATTTAGCTGAGAGGCTTCTTGGCTAAGTACCATCACTTACTTATCAATCTGTTATAACAGAGCCTCTAATTCACCCGCCTCAGTAGTTTTTGCTTCCATTACCGGGAGACGAGCAACAATTGGTCTCTCTAGGCCAACAATTGGTCCCCCTCGAACTAGAATTCTTCTTTATCAAGGATCAATTTCTCAAAGCCCTCGGAAACAAGAAAGTTGGCCTGTGAAGCAAACCCAAAGTTAGAAACCCTATCATAGCAAGCCAAGAAGAAACAAGCAGTAAAAAGAACAAGTACGTTACCGAAGCCGCATTGTGCATTGGCATTACTTAACAAACACTCTCACGAAAGAGAGTGTATTTTTTTCTAAACATTTTGTGAAGCCAGTAGCTTCAAATAATTAGTAAGTTCTACCATCCTGGACAATAGATGGCACTCAGTAATAACCGAGAGGGAGACAATCTTCCTCTTCTCAGGATCTACAAAAGGGGGCCAGTAGTTATGCCGTAATTTCCCATGGTCTGGGGACTAGGGGTCGAGCGCATGCGGCTGTGAGAGTGATATAGCAGTTTTTGGTGATGAAGATATGGTCGGCGTGGAAGAGGATGAATCTGATGGTGTTGTGGGTTGAGAAACAGTTACGGCGAAGGCATTGGTCACCATCCGAAGGCGGAGAAGGCCTGGTACTCGGACTCAAACTAACGGGAGCAACAATTGGGATCGGAAAGGGAGAATTGGCATTCTCCACCAAGTCAAACTCTCCCCATAATGCTTGGTAAACGTGCTCTTTTAAGTTTATAAGCTCGTCAGATTGAGATTCTGTTGAGCTGATGAAGGAAGTTGTGTCTTTTATTGGGAAGCCCCTTCATCACTAGCTTCCCTATAATCGTCAATAACCACATTGACTGCGGCTGGCTCAAGTACAGCTTTTTCACCTTGTTATTTTTGCTGGTTGCTGAGGAAGAACACCATATTTTGTTGCTTGTTCTCCGGTTGGGGACTCCGAGAGGAAGCACTTGCATAGGAAGCAGATCCAATGGCACCTGTTCGGATGAAAGCCTCTTTTAACAACCTTGAAGCCTTTACCGAATCAACCAAAATATCCTCCTTAGGGATGGCCACAAATCCCAATGGGAGACCTGAATGCAACAAAAAGGCGAGGTTTACCCGTTTCCTTATGTACAAAGATGAAAAAATGGCGGAATCAGTTTTACGAGTTACCTTACCATGATTCTTGACCCTCCATTTGTATTTGGGGACCAAATCTTTCCACCGGTGGGTCTCAAGCGTGGTGATGTCTAGAATATTATGAATACACCGATCTAAGCCTTCAACCATTGGTAGTGTCCACCGATTTGCTGAAATAATGAAAGGAGAAGTATCATCAATGACAGAAAACAATTAATTTTCAGAAAATAGATAGATTTAGAACTTACGTGTACAAGTCCAAGACTTAGAGAAGGATGAAGTTGTGGTCGGGATAATATACCTGGTAGCAATAACGATAAACCACTTCATCCATTCACGATTATTATCGTCATCAATGCTGGTGAGCAAAGCATTGTAGCTATATTTGCTAAAATTGATTACTCCCCACGAAAAATCTTGGGGAAGTAGATATTCATCTTATAAGCGAGGAGAGCTCCTCCTTCATTTCCTGGCATAGTCACTGTAGACATGCCAGTGTTCGCTACACCAAAGGGCCCACCTGTGCTAAACAAACCTGGTATCGATGGAAAAACTCTAAAATTACCAGGTCAAGTCCCTTGCTCAAAGAAAATGCACCCAGAAGAATGGATACGTATAAACATATGTAAAGGCGTTCTTAGTGAAGGCTACTTACTCTATCAGAATAGGAGAAATGACGTTCAGGTCATGGAAATCACAGTCCTGCTTCACATCAAAAATGTTGGAAGGGTGAATAGAAGAGGGGTATTTTCCAACAACCCAAGTAAGCAAGCTTGAAGAAAGGAACTTCTCTTTAATGTCCTTGACTGTGTTGAGACATTTGGGGATGAAGGTGCTCACCGGGGGGGTCAGCGTCAACATCAATTTTATTGTTTGTGCTCTTCTTTGGATCCCCACCAAACAGAAAATCGGAGTTCTTGAAAGAGTTAGTGAAAGGAGCCATGATTTCCTAAAGGAGATAAGAATTCATTGAATAAGATGAAAGAATGATGAAATCAGAAAAGAGTTGAACGCAAAGAAGTTGAGAGAGCTTGTAAAACTATTAAGTGTAAAATAAGAGGAATAAGATGTATATGTAAAGAAATAAATCGGCTAAAATCGTGGCCATGATTACCCCGAGAACCGAAGAGAATATTGCTAAATTGCAGAGTAACATATGTTCGGGGTATTAAATACGAAGAGACGTGCATCTTATCAAGCGTTAGAAACTTTTTTAGAAGGGTTCAAAAAATTTTCCGCCAAGAACGAAATCTTCACCAACTTCTCGGTGACACAAAGATGTGTAATCCGAAAGTAGGAGGACTATTTATATAGGGTAAATCGGTTCATACAAAATACTCAAGTGGCATAGTGACGCACGGAACCGAGGATAGACGGAAGAGAAACAAGTGGAGACTGAGACCAAGAGCAACACCTTTGGTTGGCATCGGGTAAACCTCCAAGGGAACACTATCAACGAGGGCAAATAAATAATTATCACCAGATGACATTCAATGAAGAATATTCCTCATTATTAAATATATATATATGTTAAAGAGAGTTTTGGCATTCATGACCTGCCATTACATATTCATCAATGACCCCCATTATTGTCAACTAAGAGGGGCTTGATCCTAGGATCTTGTTCCCTAAGTATAGCTATAAATAGTGGTTTTAACAACTATTGTGACACATGAAAAATTTGACAAACTTATGCTACATTATTCCAAGCTAAATAAAATATTACTTTCTGTCCAATGTCATTCTTATTACTGTCTTCGATGCCTTGCTCCCGGAACCAAGTTGTCTGCAATTTTATCTCGATTTCAACTGTAAGTCTTGTATTTTATTTAAGTTATTTATCATTTTGGTGTCAATTCGATTTGTTTGTCTATAAACCATGTTATGAATTCAATTATACCGTTTTATGGGTAAATATGGTTAAATGATAAATACTATATTAATCACAAGCATCATTGATTCGGTTTAACCACCGATTGCATGTAAAATTTTAAATTCCATATCTATTGCGGATTGCCTATTGTAAAGTTTGATCATTGACTGTGACTTCCAATTCTACTTCCCTATTGGGATCTTGGAAACAAGAATTTTCAAGTATGTTTCCAATTCTGCTGCCACCTTTAGTGTACTCTCTCTTTTACCATGAACTAGAACACATAGAGAGGTTACTCCCAGATCGTAGTTTAGTAGTTTGGTCAGATGAATTTGTATGGTTTGTCAATTTATTCATATTAAGCAACTAAGAAATACCAAGTTTTCTTTTCTTTGGTCGTAAATTACTACAGAAATTCCAATCATGATAATTTGAACACAATTCCTTTGTCTCCTAACGGTCAAACCAGATATTGGTATGTATAGAAAAAGTGATTGTATCTTCCTTTTAATCATTTGATGTTTGACAATCAAAGTATATTCCTTCTTTTAGTTAACAATTTTGTCGTAAAGCATCTTTCTTTTTGTTTTTCTTCCTCTTCTTTTTCTGAAACTCTGCCAAATAGGCTCAATTTAAATGGTTTTTTGTGCCTATTGGTCTTGCATCATAATGTGCAATTGACATTTTTTATGCCTATATTCAAAGTGAGCCCAGCAAATAAATGGAAGGTTCAAAGTAAAATAAAGAGGTGGATTGCTTTTGTTCTAACAGAGCAGGGTTTTGGATCATAGACCTTTGTGCAACATGTCATCATGAAAGCCACTAAAACGTTTGCATTTGGTAGAAATTTGTGCCCCATACCACGAATTGGAATTCACGTGTAAAAATGTGTCGGTATACTAATTGTATGGTTGGTCAGGTACAGGCTTCTGAAATATTAATGTTGATTAGCTGGTTTTTTCAAATGATGAGCCACACTTGAACTGAGACACACGTATCTCTTTTTGCTGGAAAACCAATATGCATTATCAAATTCCTGCAATAAACCAATTAGACATTCTATCGGGATAGAGAAAATAGATTTTTAGGCCAATGTCATTAGACAATTTTTAAAGCATTAATTAGTTAAAACAAGGGGAGTGCGATCCTTTATGTATGAACACTTGGAATGATAGGTTGAATGTCGAATGTGAGTAATTATTGACAAAACGTTATGATTAAGTATTGTGGACTTATAAGAAACCTCTGAATTGTATCTTCAATCCCACCATCAGTAAAGTTTGATTCCCTCTTGAAAAGATTGAATAAAATAAATGAACCTTGGTGGAAAAGACTGGGGATGTATTTTCCAATTTGCTTGGCTCCTTGCGCTTCCCAATAGGATGTTACTTAATTTCAGGCTTCTCCAAAATCCTGATTAGTTATGGACTTAATTATATATATGCTTCAATAAGTACTTGTTTATATGCTTTTACTTGGACCATCATTATATAGAAAATGACAAAAATCTTGACTTCTTTGATGGCTAGATGTTTTATTCAGCATGTTCATCCTCAGTAACTTCGGGCACAACCACAAACGTGCTATTTTGTTCAATTTATGGTCTGTCAACTTGAGGTAGTTGGTTACTAAGCTGAAATGAGAAAGCTATGTTCTTTAGACCTAGATGTAAGTATGTATGTAACTATGCTTTTCAATTCTGGGACTTGGAGATAAATTTACCCCCAGACAAGAAATCTTAGTTGTGTAAGAGTGTGATCGGCTTCTTGATTAGGAATTTTATACAGCTTCCTGAAGAAAGTAGTTACAGTTTTACACCATCTTTTTCTCTTCTAGTCAGGTGACCACAAAAAATAAGGGTCACGTTTTTAATATAGGAAATCAGTTGGGTCAGCTTATAGTCGAATATCCCAATGGAAAATATAACATGGCCCACCAAAATGGGAAGGACAGAAATCAATTGGTTACATATTTGTTGGGCTTGGGCTTTTGAGAGAAAGATTCCCTCTATTCTCCCCTTCCCCCATAGGAAATTTTAATAGGACAAAAGTGACCAAGATATTTGACCGTGCTACGGTAAGGATCCTGAGTAGCTAATTGTGGAGGGAACGATAAGAGGTAGATGGCGGCCTAAGAAATATTAGGGAAAGGTGATTAGACATGATATGATGAGGCTTTGGATTTTTGAGGATATGATATTTGATAGAAATTTGTGGAGGTCGAGTATTAAGGTTGTAGGTTATAGTTGAGTCTAGCCTTACTAATACCTCTGCGAGACGAGTCTGGTAAGGTTTCTGTCTAAGATAGCTAGTGATAGTGTTGTGTCTTACTTTTTTTCGGTGCAGGACCTCTTTACTAATTATCGGTTTTGTTTTGCGTCTTTCTTTCGGATTTCATGTTGTTCCTATTTTTCTTATAATTTCTGTGGTGATACTAATATTGTCTATATTTGTCTTTTTGTTCTCCTGAGCCGAGGGTATTTGGGAAATAACTTCTCTACCCCATCGAAGTAGGGGTAAGAGCTGCATATACAATTATACATTATCTTATCCAGACTCCATTAGTAGAATTTTGCTGGGTGGTTGTTGTTGTTTGTTGTTGATATTGGAATTAGATCGTTTGACTATATGTGCTATCTCCTTGATTATAAGGATTCGTTAGTCTCTAGCTAATCGGGAACAAAATTGTTTAATCTCACCAAGATTTGGAATATTTGATAATCCTTTGATTTAATCCACCTCCACTGGATATCCCTTACCTTTAAGACATTTATTTTCTCTAATTTTGATCAATAAGACAGCTTCATGGTAAATCTACCTCTTGTTATCATACTTGGCCTAAAAGGAAAAGACTTATGAATTAAGTTATCAAGGATGATTAATTTAGAAAATGTACTGGTATTAATTATCATCACTAATGATAATATGAGTCGTAACAAACACATATAAACAGGCCTGCATAACTTATATCATCACGCTTGCATGAGAAGAAATTCTTGGTGAGGTTGTATACATGCAGAAGGAAATAATATACTAAGGGCACGCCTACAATCATAAACTTGAATTTTCACCTGATTATAAAAAAAATGTAGCATTAAAATTGTAAAGAACAAATAGGACTTTCACAATTACAATGAAGAAAACAGAGAGAGTACCTGCGTGCAGCTTGGAGCTCTGTTGGTGTCAAAAGAATTCAGTGGTGACACCAAGAGATCAACCGGAAAAATCAATATCAGATTGTGGGAAAGTGGTGTCCAAGAAGGTTGATGGGGTGGCGACGCGGCTTATTAGCGGCGTTGCGGCCGCATTTTTCATATCACTGGAACGTTGCTCCTGTGTTTATATTGATACCAAACATGATTCCGAGGATGGGGAGAGCTCTGCATTGATGATCGCTGAGCTCGGGAAGGTGACGAATCCATTATTTGCCAAGGAGGTGGAGGAGGAATATAAAGCTGACGTTAACGAAGGATAATATTATTCACATTGTATACACAAAAGAAGGTAGAATTGGTGCATTATAATACGCAGCTTACATAATCTTTAAGGGACAGAAAGATTGTCTTTGCGCGTTAAGAGAATTTGGCAAGAACATGTTGTTTAAAGTAGGAGTATTATTTATCATGAAATGTATTAATCGCTCAATAATACGCAGATTTTCCTTGTCAGATCATTTGAATGTTGTAGCAGCAAGAGTTTAGTTGACAAAGGCAAAGTACTTGAAGATCATGATCATGGTTGCCATTTCAAAAATTTCTCACCGCAAACACTACAAGATTTTGGCCTAATGCTGCTAGAAATCCGGAAAAAAGCGAACAAAATTGGTCTGTCAAGAAAAACGATCAAAGTTTATCTCAAAATTGGAGAAAATAATTAAGTAATTATATTAAATACATTAGCGAGCAAGGTTGCTCGCTTTTTGGTCGATAATTTGGTCAAAATGTTAACCAGACTTGTCAGACTTTCGTGGTCAAAGAAATTCTGAAATTAACGACCAACTTTGATCGCTAAAGTGAGACCCACTTATGAAGTTTTAATAATTATATTATTATTCATAAGAAATTTTATAAAATATAAATAAATATTATTTAAAATTAGCGACCAAAGTTGGTCGCTAACAAAAGGGGAAGCATATAGAGACCAACTTTCACCGCTAATCTGGGACCCAATTGTAAAATTTTAATGATTATATTATTATTTAAAAATATTACAAAATATAATTAAATATAATTCAAAGTTAGCAACCAAAGTTGATCGCTTACGAAAGGAGAAATAGATAGAGACCAACTTTGGTCGCTAATTTGGGACCCAGTTCTAACATTTAACAATTATATTATTATTTTAAATATATATAAACTATAAATAATCTTATTTGAATTTAGCGACCAAAGTTTTTAATTTCTGGATAGTTAGCGACTAAAGTTGTCTCTTTTCAGGTCAACATTAGTCAAAATTTAAAATTAGTTTTGTATTTACTATCTAAATAATATAAATGTAATTCATTAACACTTTAGTAATACAATGGATGAATACACTAAATATACTCTAACATGCTATATATGTAGCTAAAGTAGTACGATGAAGCGTGTTACACACACACACACACACACACACACACACACACACACACACACACACACACACATATATATATATATATATATATATATATATATATATATATATATATATATATATATATATATAGATTCATCGACTTATAACCTGCTCGGATACATTGTTGAATATTAAAAACAAAATGTCTAGACTTATGTCAATAATATGTTATAATTGATTCATCGACTTATAACCTAATGATGAATCAATGTAATTCATTAACTCTGTTATTATATAAATAGTGAATACAATATCATGTACTTGTCACGACCCGAATTTTCTACCTCTGGCAATCATGATGGCACCTACTGATGTGATCTAGGCAAACAAAACCGTTAAGCTAATTGATTCATTATCCATTTACTTCTTTTTAACAAACTTAAAACGGAAATGTATAAACAACAAAAATTTAAATTAATTGGAAGAAAACAATGAAATATTCGAAATCTTATCTACTACAACTACTTAGGCCTTAACACCCCAAAACCTGGTGTCACAGTATCACAGATGGTCTAAGATTTACTACATACAAGGTATGAAGAAAATATTAATACACTGTTTCCAAAACGAAAGGATGAAACGGGAAATAAAAGACAGTGAAGACGCCAGGGCCTGCAGACGCTTGCAGGTCTACCTTGGATCTCCGCGTGGACTGATGGTAAACTCTAACTACGATCCAAGAGTTGCTCTGGGATCTGCACATAGTGCAGAGTGCAGTATCAGTACAAATAACCCTATGTGCTGCTAAGTGCCTTGCCTAATCTCAGCGAAGTAGTGACGAGGCTAGGACCAGACTACCAAATAAACCTATGCAGTTATATAATATACAACAAAAAGTAGAGAAATAAATAAATAAAGATGGGAGGGGGCAAAACATGCTTCAGAGAATAACATATAAAAATAAAATATCAAGAGAATTATAAAGGAACCAAAAATTCAACTACTAACAAGGATAAGAAAAACAAAAGCAGATTTCACTTTCATTTCACATTTTGTTGCAAGCATGAAACCCCATCCTCTTTCCCGTATCTCGTAGGAGGCGTGCCACCCGCTCCCATTTTGTTTTTCTCGTGGTAGGCGTGCCACCCTCTTCCATTTCATTTATCTTGTGGCAGGCGTGCCAATCGCTCCCTTTTCATATATCTTGTGGCAGGCGTGCCATTCGCTTCCATTTCATATATCTTGTGGTAGGCGTGCCACCCACTCCCATTTCAACTATCTTGTGGCAGGCATGCCACAAGCTCCCGTTTCATGTAACTTGTGGTAGGTTTGCCACCCGCTCCTATTTTATATATCTTGTGGAAGGAGTGCCACCCACTCCCATTTCATATATCTTGTGGCAGGCGTGCCACCCGCTCTCATTTCATATATCTTGTGGCAGGCGTGCCACTCGCTCCTAGTTACAAACCAACAATAAGCACAAAGAATCTCGGCAAGGGAACAATAGAAATATAACAACTTCCCGACAAGGGAACGATGATATTTCAACAACATCCCGGCAAACGAACAATAATATCAAAACAAATATCCCGGCAAGGGAATAATACTATCAAAACAAACATCCAGGCAGTGGAACATTAATATCAAAACAAACATCACGGCAAGGGAACAATGATACTAATAACCTATGAAGCACAATAAACAACAACGGAGTCTTAACAATTATAATACAAGACTCACGGGCATGCTTGACACCGACGTATAGATACTCGTCACCATGCCTATACGTCGTTCTCCACAATTAACACGTAACAAATAAGAGACGGCTCCTAATACCTCAAGCTAAGGTTAGACCAAACACTTACCTTGATGCCACGAACACAATTCACATTTCTATTATAGCTTTACTCCTTGATTCTCCACCAAGTTTCTCGAATCTAGCCACAAGTTGCTTAATTACATCAATAAACACTAAATGAATCAACCCCAATGCATGAAAATGAGTTTTCCAAAGTTTTATCCAAAAAGTCAAAAATTTCCCCCATGTCCACATGGTCACAACCCGAGGTTTGAACCAAAACCTGATTACCTATTCTCCCACGTACCCAAATATATAATTTATTTTGAAATCGAAGCTCAAATTGAGGTCCAAATCCCCGATTTTTAAAAAATATATGTTCTACCCAAAACACCCAATTTTTCCCATGAAAATTATTGATTCTGAGTTGAAATCATGTTAAAAGATGTTAATGGTCGAAGGAAATGAGTAAAAATTAACTTGCAATTGATTTGGAAGAAGAGTTATTCTTGGAGAATCGCCCTAGGGAGTTTGTGTTTTGAAAAGATGTGAAAAATAGGCTGAAAATCGTCGAAGTACAAAAGTTGCAGGTCTCAGAGATGGGAATAGCAAACATGGATTCGTAATTACGAACCCCGACCTCTAATAGGTTGGGAAATGTGAAGGGGCTCTCGCAATTGTGAGATGTGAATTTTGAAGAAAGGGTCGCATTTGCTACCCCATGCACCAAAAGAGAACTTCGCATTTGCGACTGGGACTTCCGCATTTGCGAGCTAAATGGTCGCATTTGCGATCAGGCTTGCTCAGGTCCTTGTTTCGCATTTTTGATGAAGGTTTCGCTTTTGTGAGCTTGAATTTGCGAGCCCCTAATGAACTGATACACCAACTGAGAAAATCCGCATTTTTTCAAAGTTAAAAATGTACCCCATGACCTATCTAAAACTCATCAGAGCCCTGAGGTTTCAAATCAAACATGCACACTGCCTCAAAAACATCCTACAGTTTTATTCGTGTACTCAAATTATTAAAATAATATGATGAACATCGAATTAAATCTCAAGTTCAATAAAATTTTTCAAAACCTCTTAAAACATCAAATTTTGCATTTAAGGTCCGACTCATACCAAATGGATTCCGTTTCTTACCAAATTCACAGGATTATCATAAATTACACATAAGGCCTGTATCAGGTACCGGAACCAAAATACGGGTCCGATACTATTAATGTTTAGTAAAAATTCATTTCCAAACCTTATAAATTTTTTCTAAAATTCATTTCTCAGGCTTGGACCTCAGAATTCTATTCCGGGCATTTCTCCAAGTACTATATTTTCCTACGGACCCGCCGGAGCTGTCCAATCATGGGTCTGAGTCAAATTATTCATCTTACAGTCAAAATTTATCATATTTTACAGATTTTCACATGTAGGATTTTTGGCTACGTGTCTGAATTACACACGCAAATCGAGGTGATGCGAAAAGAGGTTTTTAAGGCCTCGGAATGAAGAATTCATTTTATAAACAAGTGAAGCCATTTTGGTTCACCACATTCTCCACCTTTAAAATAATTGTTCGTCCTCGAACGGATAGAAGAAGGAAATACCTGAGTCGGAGAAAAGATGGGGATACCGGATCTGCATATCGGACTCGGACTCCCAGGTTGATGCCCTAAGAGGCTGACCTCTCCACTAAACACGAATAGAAGGAAAACTCTTTGATCTCAAATGACGAACTTGCCAATCTAGAATAGCTACTGGCTCCTCCTCATAAGACAAGTCCCTGTCCAATCGGACAGTGCTGAAATCTTACACGTGGGATGGATCATCGTGATACTTCGGAAGTATGGACACATGAAACACTGGATGCACGACCAACAAGCTCGGCGACAACACAAGTCTATAATCCATCTCTCCCACTCAATTAAGAATCTCAAACGGGACAACGAACCTAGGGCTAAGCTTGCCCTTCTTCCCAAATCTCATCACGCCCTTCACAGCCGACACTCGAAGCAATGCCCGCTCACTGACCATAATGTCAAATCACAAACCTTGTGATCGCCATAACTATTTTTCCTGGACTGAGCTGTACGAAGCCAATCCTAAATGATCATGACCTTATCTAAAGCCTCCTGAACCAGATCCATACCTAATAACCGAGCCTCTCGTGGCTTAAACCATTCAACTGGAGACCGACCCCGCCTACCATAAAAAGCCTCATAAGGGGCCATCTGGATATTAGACTGGTAGATATTGTTGTAGGCTAACTCTGCTAAAGGAAAAAAATTATCCCACGAGCCTCCAAAGTCAATGACACAAGCTCGGAGCATATCCTCTAAAATCAGAATAGTTCGCTCGGACTGCCCATCCGTCCGAGGATGAAACATTGTGCTCAACTCAATCACGTGCCCAACTTTCGCTGAACTGCCCTCTAGAAGCGTGAGGTAAACTACGTACCTCGGTTTTAAATTATAGACACGGGTACACCATGAAGGCAAATAGTCTTTCGAATATAGATCTCACCTAACCTCTCGGAAGAATAGGAAACTACCACAAGAATGAAATGCGCTGACTTGGTCAGCCTATCAACAATAACCCACACTACATCGAACTTCCCCGAGTCTATGGGAGTCTAACAACAAAATCCATAGTGATCCGTTCCCACTTCCACTCGGGAAGCTCAATACTCTGAAATAATCTACGAGACCTCTTATTCTCGTACTTAACTTGTTGACAATTCAAACATCGACTCACATACGCAACGATATCCTTCTTCACTATCCTCCACTAATAGTGCTGCTGCAAATCCTGGTACATCTTAGCGTCGCCTGGATGAATAGAGTACCAGGAACTATGGGCCTCCTCTAAAATCAACTCTTGAAGCCTATCCACATCAGGCACACAAACTCCACCCTACAATCTCAAAACTCCATCATCACATAAGGTAACCTGCTTGGCACTTCCGTGACGCACCATGTCTTTGAGGACACACAAATGGAGATCATCATATTGCCGATCATGGATGTGCCATAATAATGAATAATGAGCGATGGTGCAAGATAATATATGGCTGGGCTCGGAATCGTCCAACCTTACAAACTGATTAGCCAAAGCCTAAACATCCAAAGCAGGCGGTCTCTGACCGACCGGAATATAATCAAGACTGCCCATACTGGTTGGCTTCCTTCTCAATGCATCGACCACCACATTGGCCTTTCATAGATGATATAAAATGGTGATATTATAATCCTTCAACAACTCTAACCACCTCATCTGCCTCAAATTTAGCTCATTTTGCTTGAGCAAATACTGAAGACTCTTGTGATCCGTGAACACCTCACATGCCACGCAATACAGATAATTCCTCAAAAATATTCAACACGTGACAATGGTTGGCAACTCTAAATCATGAACTGGATAGTTCTTCTCATGAATCTTCAATTGCCATGAAGCATAGGCAATGAACTTGCTATGCTGCATCAATATTGAGCCAAGTCCAATACGATATGCATCATATTAAGCTGTATAAGTTCCTGAACCTGTGGGCAAAACCAACACTAGTGCCATAGTCAGAGCTGTCTCGAGCCTCTAAAAGCTCGCCTAACACTTATCCTACCTTCTGAACTGGGCACCCTTTTGGGTAAACCTGGTCATCAGGGCTGTGATAGATGAAAACCCCTCCATGAATCGATGATAGTAGCCTGCCAATCCTAAGAAACTCCGAATCTCTATAGCTAATGCTGGTCTAGGATAGTTGTTGACTTCCTCAATATTCTTCGTATCAACCTGAATACCCTCTACTAATACAACATGACACAGGAATGCAACTGAACTCAACCAGAACTCATACTTTGAGAACTTAGCATATAACTGACTATCCATCAAGGTATGAAGAACCACTTTAAGATGCTGCTCGTGCTCCTCCCGGCTGCGGGAATATATCAAAATATCATCGGTGAAGACTATCACGAACGAATCCAAATAAGGATGAACACTCGGTTCATCAAATCCATAAAAGCTGCTCGGGCATCCGTCAGCCCGAATGACATCACCAAGAACTCATTATGTCCGTACTGAGTGCAGAAAGCTATCTTAGGGACATCAGATGCCCTAATACTTAACTGATGGTATCCAGATCTTAATTCAATCTTTGAAAATACCTTCGCACTCTGAAGCTGATAAAAAAAAATCATCAATCCTTGGCAATGGATACTTATTCTTTATTGTAACCTTGTTCAACTGTCGGTAATCAATAAACATTCTCATTGATCCATGATTCTTCTTAACAAGCAACACCGGCGCACCCCAAGGCGAAAAACTCAGCCTAATTAAACCTTTCTCAAGCAAGTCTCGCAACTGCTCCTTCAACTCTTTCAACTCAGGCGGGGCCATACGATACAACAGAATAGTAATGGGCTGAGTTCCCGGAGCCCAATCAATGCAAAATTCGGTATTCCTATTAGGTGGCATAATCGGTAGGTCTGAAGAAAATACCTTAGGGAACTCACGAACAACAGGCACAGAATCAATAGAAGGAACCTCGTCGCTAGAATCACAAACAAATGCCAAATAGGCCAAACACCCCTTCTCGACCATACGTCGAGCCTTCACATACGAGATAACACTACAAGTAGAATGACTAGAAGTCCCTCTCCACTCTAAACAAGGTAGACCCGATAAGGCTAATGTTATAGTCTTGGCATGGTAGTCCAAGATAGCCAGGTGAGGTGATAACTAGTCCATTCCCAATATGATATCGAAATCAACCATGTCAAGGAGCAACAAATCTACACGAGTCTCATGGCCCCTAATCAAAACTACATAAGAGCGATTGACTCGATATGCCACAATAGAATCACCCACCAGTCATAAATAGGATCACTTAAAAAATCACTAGGCATAACCAGATACAGTGCAAAATAAGATGCCACATACGAGTCTGCAGACCCTTGTTCAAATAACAGTGAAGCATCTCTATCATAAACCAGAACCATACCTTTGATAACTACATCAGAAGCCTTAGCCGCTAGCATGGTTGGAGGAGCATAACATCGGGGCTGGCCCACACCACCCTGAACTACATCTCTGTGACGGTCTATCGTTGGCTGGCCTCTACCTCTAGTGGACTTAGATCCACCTATAATACCTCTACCTCCACCTCTAGCACCTCGACCTCCACCTCTAGTTAGCTGGCGGGCTGTAGAACACTTGGTGCATGAAAAATGGCAAGGGAACCTTGATGCTTAGAGCTACTCGGTGCTCGAGGGCAATACCTATCAATGTGACTCGTGTTTCCATAAGTAAAACAAGCCCTCGGCTGCTGGAGCTGACGACCTTGAAAACTCTGAAGCAACGATGCACGAATAGGAGTTGGTGGTGCACTATAGAACTGCTGATCAAAATATTGCATCGGAGAACCATGGCCACCTGAAGCACCATGAGAAACCTGAAGTGCTGACTGAAAAGGCCTGAAGGATGGCCTTTACCATACGAATCCTTACCTCCAGACGAGGTACCACTGAATTGTCCTGAATGAGGGAGCCTCCTTTCCGGCCCATGACGACCTCCCTGTGACAGAACTATATCCACTCTCTGGGCCACACTGGTCGCCTTCTGGAAATATTTTTCACTCCCAGTCTCCCTAGCCATCTGAAGACAAATCAGCTGAATAAGACCATCAATAAACCTTATCACCCACTCTCTCTCGGTAGGAAGTATGACAAGAGCATGTCGAGCTAGGTCGATGAATCTGGTCTCATACTGGGTAACGCTCATAGAACCCTATTGGAGACATTCAAACTGCCTCCGATAGGCCTCTCTCTGAGTGATGGGGAGAACCTTCTCCAGAAATAGCTGCCTGAACTGCTCCCAAGTCAAGGTTGGTGATCCAGAAGGTCTAGCCAAACAGAAATCCCTCCACCAAGTCTTGGAGGATCCAGATAAGTAAAATAGTAAAATAAACCCCATTGTTATCAACTATCCCCATGTTCCTGCGTAACTCATGACAATTGTTTAGATAATCTTTGGGATCCTTAGAAGATGCACAGTTGAAAATAGTAGTGAAGAGCTTGGTAAACCTATCCAACCTCCACAAAGCATTGGATGACATAGCTGCTCCATCACCAGTTTGAGCTACCACACCCTAATAAACTACTCCAACTGGCTGAACTGCTGGAGTCTGAAACTGGGGAGCTACCTGCTGCGGAGTGCGAGTAATAGGAGTCTAGGCTCCTCTTCTATCCTGAGAGATATTGGTGCTACAAGAAGCAAGCCTGGCCAGGTGACACTCTCCATAAGGCACACTAGACTGACCAGAGTATTCTGAAGAATTTTGCTAGCAATAAACCCCTCTGGGACCTGAGGTGGGCCCATCAGACTACTAGGGCCAGAACCTCATCATCAAAATCAAAATGAGGCTCCGCTGCTGGTGCTGTTTCCCGGGGCTGAGCTCTGCCCCTATCTCAACCTCTAGCACGACCTCACCTTCACCCTCTTCCCTTAGTGAGAGCTACTATTGGGGGCTCGGGCTGCTGGTTAGTGGATGAGGAAGCGTGTATTCTTACCATCTGCAAAAGAACAGAGTAGAAGTTCAATTAGCATTGAGAAACCAAACCACATAGTAGAAGAGAATAAATGTTAAATTTTTGCTAACTTTGTAGCCTCTAGGGGATAAATACAGATGTCTCCGTACTGATTCCTCAGACTCTACTAAGCTTATCTATGAAATGTGAGACCCATGTAACCTATAGCTCTGATACCAACTTGTCACGACCTAGATTTTCCACCTTCAGGAGTCATGATGGCGCCTACTTATGTGAGCTAGGCAAGCCAATCCTTTAAGCAAATTCATTCATTATCCATTTACTTCTTTATAACAAACATAAAAAAGGAAACTTATAAAGAATGAAAATTTAAATTAAACCGCAAAAAA